>CM020026.1:19405803-20036187 GCA_009769605.1 Bucorvus abyssinicus
AGGAAACTGTAATGAAAGGCAGCTCAATTCTCTTCTGCTACTCCATTTGCAATTGCAATTTGAGGGGGTAATAAATATCGCATACAATTTTCAAAAGTACTTTAGAGATTTGAGAGCCTAAACTCTGTGAGTGTCATCGCAACCTAAGCTCCTATTACTCCAGCTAGAGGAAACTCTGCTAATTCCAGAAGTGGAAGCATTAGGATGATATGTCTGTATGGCTCTCCATGTAAAGAGAAAACACCATGAGAGGAAACACTTACTAAATTGGCCTTAGCCAACGTATCTGAGCTAGAACTGTTGCATCCTAGGCCATCTGAACATACACAGGTAAGATATTGAGACAAATCTGACAAATGATTGAGTTTGACAGAATTTGGTGCTTATTTATGGCCAGCTATTGCTACCTGTACTCAAACCGATAAGCATCCTACTCCAAAAGATTTCCTGCTGAAATCAGTGGGCTGCTAACAGTAAATAGACTCAATGTAAGGTGTTCAGAATCTCTCCATTACAGAGAGAGGGAGAGAGAAAGCATGTGAGCATATGAAGGAATTACAGGAAACTATATTGTTTAATTTTTCATATTTAATTGAGCCAAGCAAATTCTTTTTCTAAGACTGAATAATGGTGGGAACCTTGTTTTCCATACAGAGAAGTAAAAGTTCTTATTTTAAAGTCTTGCATGAAACACTATTTATAGGTATGATGTTGTGGTTGAGGGTGAAGCTTCCATCAATTACCACCAGGCCTAACTTTCACCCATAATAAACAGTTTAATCTACCTTGAAATGATGACAGACTCAGCTGACCCTGCCAGGATTTCATTCTGATGTCCAAGGAAGGCAGGTATTGTTAAGGCTGTAGCATCCAGAAACTTTTGCCAGCAATCTGAGCAACAGGCACCATTTGTATTTTTAAGAAAACTGGCAATAAAAATAGTTTTCCATTTGTCATAATTACCCCTATGATTTACTTATTTTTGTTACTGTGTTGGAAAATATTTAATGTTTAAGACTTCAAAAACCTACAGTAAATACAAAATAACTGATCATCATAATAACCGTTGTTACAGTGATGGAATACACACTTTTTTTTTTCTGTAGTGCTGCATTTGTCCTACTAGTATGCACATATAGTTGGGTTTTTTTTAGGGAGGAATCCGATTTGGGCATTCATTATTGACACACACAATCAGATTTTAAGTGCAGTTAAGTACACCATCTGGCTTTTCTTTCAGTCTATGCCTGTGTAGCCATACACAGTTATCTGCTATTCCAGGAGTGTCTGACGTCTATTATAGCTGCACCAGTTGCACTACAATCAGCTGAGTAGGCTTTTCCCTTATGAACCCTGATTTTCAATGTTTAACAACTAATTCGAAATTGCATCAAGCTCAAACGTGGCATGCACATTTGCAGACCAGATGTGTTTTTGTTTATCCTTTTATTTTTAAATGCCAAAAATGGCAGGGTTTAAAGAGTCCATCCAAATAATATATAACATTTACGATCGGCAAAGCAGATCTTCTCCCAGTTTGGGGATATGGTCACAGGATGTTTGAAAGTGGGTCATAGCCTTTCGGTCATCATTTGTATCTTTCTCCCCTTAGCTAACTACTACTAGAAGACAGCATGTACTGCAAGCCACATTTAATGATGGGGCTTAAGCACGTCTATGACAAACCACTGGCATTTGGCACAGAGGGAAATTGTGCTGATTTACCCTGCAGCTAGGCAGGCTGGATTCTATTAATCCCAGTGTAGAAGTAAAAATAGTCTTTATATTTCTCTCTAAATCTGAGGAACCTAAGGAGTGAGATAGAGGAGCCCTCAAGAGACAAATTCTGAGAAACAGTTCAAATTCATAAGAGGACATAAAAAGGAAAGAAGGAGAAGAGGAGGGAATGAATTAAAAATATTTTCATTTAAGTTTTTTATTTAAATGCATTTTGTCAGTTTTTCTGACCATCTGAGCTTTATCTTGGGAAGATCCAGTTCGGCAACATCTTATCTCAAAGTTAGGGGCTCTAAATCCACCAAAGGTCTATTGAAGGACCCAGAATTATCAGGCATATGCTTCACCTGCAAGTTCTTCAGGCATTTACTTTTCCAGATATGTTCCCAAGTGCCTGTCCTGTGGCAATGAATGCTTGTCTCCCACCAAACACTCCAGCTCCACCAGAATCCAAAGCACCAGCTACATCCCACCTCTCCTTAGGAAGTCCTATTTGCAAAACAGTTTGTTGGTTAGGTCGTTCAGCCAGGTTCCTGTGCACAGCTCCCGCAGGGCACTCAGTCCATGACACCTCCAATAAGTGCACTATGGCTCTTTCAGCCAAACCCTGAAGTTCTCAAAGAGTTACAAGAGACTTCTTCACACATTTCCCACTAATTAGAGAAATGCATGTTTGAACCATTTCATGCTGTGGAAGGTATTGAGCCTGGATGTCTCATTTCCTCAGCAAGTGTTCTAATCTCTAATAGGAATTGAGGAAACCACCTCTCCCTGCCTGAACCTTAGAAGAGAGAGCTGGGATCAATTCTTTGAAGAAATCATTACAGAAGGCTGCTGTCAGGAGAGGATTCCAGGTTTATAATCCCCAGTGGAAGAAGACACTTGCCCATCACTTGAAGTGAAGCAGTGGGTAACAGAGGAGGAAAGGGGTCACACTCCCAGGTGTCACCTCCTACCCGCTGCAGCTTGACGAGTTTGACTCATGTTCTACTCCGAAGTCAGGCACTTCAGAAGTGAACTGCCAGAATCTATAGGTATTTATATTATTGAAAATAAACAAGTAAAACTTTACTTATTCAAGTAAGAGAGTATTCTTTTTTCTGTAACAAAGGGTTCTGTGTTACCACGCTGCACATTACATGTTTGGTGTTTTAATGTAGTATAAACAAATATAACAAATATAACAAATATAACAAATATAACAAATATAACCAATATAACCATATAACATACGGTTCCAATATTAAACCAGTGATAATTTTTGCCTATTGAAAATGCTGATGTTAAATATAACACACATACCTGCCTTGCTATATTTCTCTTTTGAAGCTCCTTGACCCTCAGGAGCTCTTCTAAACAACTTCCCTTTGCCCTTTTTTCAATTTTCTGATATTTTCACTTTTGACTTCTGGCATTCCCTGGCTCCAGTGTGCCCTGCTCCATCTTCAGCCAAGGGCTGCAGGCCCAGATGGTGACCCAGTTCCCATGAAGCAGGTCCAATGCTGGATGATTTGTGGTGTGATTTGTGGGTGACCAGTGCTTACACCGGTAAGCAATACTGTAGGTCTCAGATCTGAGGCAGTACATTAATGTAAGGTGAAGAATGTTCTAAGAACAATTTTCTTGAAAATATATCTTCAGCATGGGAAAACATAAGCATGTGATTAATCTTAAATACATTAGTCCTAATGAAGTCGGTAGGGTACTCATTGACATGAAATTAATACATAAACAAGTGTTCATAGGATAAGAGTATGTATACAAAGAAAATTACTTCCTCATCTCATTCCACAGTCATGCAGGACCTGTACTTGCTCCTGTGATGGCTTCTTCTCACATCAGCTGTTCAGCCAACCACGTACTCTCCAGCTGGCTTGCCTAGATCACTATAAACTACCGCACTCTCCCTCCACGCATGCCCAAGGTGCCAAGAGGGTCCTTTTTAATTTCCACGTTCGTCAGATATTTCTATTATAAAATGTGTTCTGAGATATTATTAATAGTCCTTGACATTGACCTGAAAACAGATGATGAAAAAGCAGCAACCTAATTTACTCATGTTAACTGAGAGCAGAAGTAAGAAAGGGGCAGGAGAGTTAGACTCCAGCAAGCCAGTCTCTATTCTCTGTTTTCTTTTATTTGTTTCTTTTATTTTTATTCTTTTATTTATGGATTAATATTTTTCAATATAATCAATATAAATTCAATATAATTGGCTTCTCAAGGACACAGCCATTATGTGAAGTTTAAACAACTATAAAGCCTTTATTTTTCTTTTAGTGTCATTTTTACCTTGTTTATTGAAAAAGAACATGTCACATTATGTTTTATAGAACATACTCAAGATGCAACATATTTCACATCAATATGTTATTGTAGAAGATGTAATGTGTATTAACATATATGTTGTGTATTGATACAGTGGCTGGAGCCAGTGCAATTTAGACATGAGACCTGCATGTGAGAATGGGAGCTACCAGTAGCCTCCTTGGTAAATTCACCTTCATAGCATATATCTGACTCCTCTAGTCAACAAATGTTATTGTTATGATGTGATGATGACTCTATTCTTCATTTATTCAGCAATTCTACGGGTGCCCAGAGGTGTATAGGTCAGGAGATCTATAGCCCATATTTTAGGAGTAAGGATCTATTTTGCACTGAAAAGATGTGCGAGCATGATGAATTGGAGCAGACACTAGAGAAGGCTTTGGAAAACCTGAATTAAGATCCTGGGACAGATGTCCTCGATGACTTGACAAACCAGTGAATCTCCTTTCTGCCAACCTGGCCCAAGGAAAGTGTGAAACTCATCTTTGGGTGTTCCACCAGAGAAAGGGATAGGTCTCTTCTAGGTCCTGCTTCCTTCAGCCTTCTCCCACTGAGCCCCATATTCTTCTTTGTACATGTCTTCAGAGGCTAGAATTTATTTCAAAGATAGAGGGGCTGCAGGTCATCAAGGGCTAGCAAGCACCCCAGCACAAACTCACTTCTGAAGTGTTTTCTGGTGCCTGCATCATTAACATTAGAGTTATTTAGGTAAGGAAATGCCAGGAGATTCTACTGCAGAAAAAAGAGAAAAGATGGTTCAAGGACAAATGTGGACACCAGAAAGCAGGACTTCTCATAAACTCCATGAGATTGTTGACCTTTCACTCGCATGAGACTGCACTACTGTATAATATAATATGTATGCTTAGGGAAAGACTGGGAGGGGTATAGAAACACAGTCTCCTCATGGTATTATTCACACTGAGTATATAAAACAGAGGAGTTAGGGAATATGAGGAGTGTGGAAATCGGGAAAAATGAAGAAAGAGAGAGCAAACCAAAATAGCTGAGACAGAAGAACTGCAAAATCCTGGTATCATAAAAGATGGATGGAGAAAAAGGCTATGCTGCTGCCTGGCTTAAATCTTCCCCCCATACCATGGTGGTTGTTATAAATTCCATCCTTGGTGCCTAACTGCATCGTTTAGTGTACAAGGAACATCGATGCCCATTACCATGAATTCTGTTCCTTCAGCTTGTGCTTGAATTCTGTCTGTTGCACAGCTAAGCCTTGCACTTTGTCAAGCAGCCAGAGACTCTCCTAATATGGAGAAAAAAATGTGGTACAAACCACAGAAGCATCAAAAAATTATCAGCGTTGTTAGAAATGGTAGGACATTTCCTGAAATGAAAAATAAAATCTGTATTTATATCCAGATCATATAAGCAAGTAGTTTCTGTCATTTTTGACTGGCTTTGCAGAGACAATTTAATTCTGAGAGAGATAGATATATATAAAAAAGATTTTCATTGGCAAATTAATACATTTTGAAGTTGTTGCATAGCTGATTTAGAAACAATTTTTAACATTTATTTTGGAAAAGCGGTATAAGAATTAAACAATAGTGTGAAATCTATGACTGAAAAGGGTACATGTGGGCTTTTAGTCACAATGCGGTAAGTGAGCCAAGATACATCCCAATTCCTTCTCCAACTATCAACCATTCCTTCAGCTAATTGTCAGAAGTCTTTGCAATATACAAAATCGTATGATAAATGTTCACATTTCTGAGCTGCATCAACATCTTCTCCTTGAAAATTGCATTACTTATTCATGTCTATCTTTTTACAATAAATAAGAAAAAAAGTATATGGACATAACAATATACTTTAGAGAATGGAATTATTTGTTCCTGAGATGGAAACACTGTTTTCTTTTGAATTATTTTGAGCAAAAAGGCAGCAACAAGACACTTAGCATAGTAAAAAATCTCCTACTCATGTTTATTTTCTTTGAAAACCCTTTATTTTTCAATTCTGCAAACAGTTTAAAACTCTTTTAGACACATAGGTTAATGATTTAGGCAAATAAAATATTACTACGATGTACTCACCTACAAATTGCTCTTTATCAGCTTCAGTAATATCCCACTTTCTGACCATTTCTTCTTAGGATTAGACTGCAAAATGGATACTGTTTAAATATATGAAGAGCATAAATGATCTCAAGATAAATACAGTCCTTGCTGTGGCAAAGACTGCAGTGTTTATATACTCCTGAAATTAATATGAATCATTTGGGCACATTCAGTTGTACCACCTCTACTTCATAACTACTGGAACAATACAACAGACTAGAACTGAAGAAGAATCAAGCTGATAATGAAAAAAAAAAACTTTCTAGAGGTAAAAAACAGAGCTAAATGAGCTGTTAATGCTTCACACTATGTTGTGTAAAAATTTTGCTAAAACACTGCTCATTTTGAGGAGTGAGAGCGGTTTCTGGGGCTTACTGTAGGTTGTATTAAGGTCTCCAGATCTTAGCACTGTTCCTCTGAAGAGTACTAAATGTGAAAGTGAATAAATGGACTACAAAAGATGAACCCAAATTCCAGTGTCTTTTGAAATAAATAGAAGAGCTTTCAGTAACTCACTATGGTTAGAAATGTGTGTATAAAATAAATAGAACCAAAATGTAGTTGTCCCAGTTTCTATACCCATATATAACAAGCTTCCAAACCTGATTTACTTGAACTTGGACCTCATAAGTAATTCCCTCCAAAAAGGTTGGTTTAATTTTCAATTTACTTTCATTCAGGTGAGAACAGCTACATTTTCTGTGAACATTAACTTGGATTTCATCATCATTGTCTCACTCGTGCACGTGTTTTCAGCTGAGCTCATAAGGTCATGGTAGCAGATAAGCTTAGCACTGAGATCACCAAGAGAAAATTCGTGTCAAGTATTACAGGATGGCCAAAGGAAGCAGCTGTCTGATTTGTTAACACAACACTTTGTATCAGAAATGTGATTCAAAGGGTTCTGTGCGTCCAGTCCAGCCCAATTAGAAAAAGCTCATTTATCAAATGAATTGTTCTTCCACACTACGCACGAGAACTGAGGCAGAGGTAATGAAATATTCACAGAAATGCACACAACTGGTGAAAAGTCCTTTATTTTAAATCCCGCAGTCCTGTTTTGAAAAGGAGCAAGAAATGTAAACAATGCTATTGTGTGAATCCTTGCAAATTAGCTCTGTGGGAATCCAAAATAGATCAGATTTATGCTAACAACGGGCTGAGGGAGATTATTTGCAAATAACAAAGGCAGCCTGGCCAGCAGTTTAGGCCTTCTCTTGTTAAGAAAATTTACCCATCTGTAACTAAATCAATTAGTTATACCAGTGCAAACCCCTGATAGAGACATGCTGCACCAGCATGAATTGGGGCTTAATGCCATTTAGGTTAATTCAATAAATCCTTGTCAGCATTGCTTTGAAGCAAAGGATACCATAGAAGCGGGAGTTTATTTGGGGTAAAGACACTGACTGACATGTAAGTGGGTATCAAGCTGTCATTCTTCTGGCTACAAGCATGTGCAGCTGAGAGAATATATGTGGCAGGTCTGATTTGGATCTTATCTCAAGACTGTGTAATGAAGAATGACGGTCTTTCCGTTGCAGCCCTTTCTACTCAATAACGGATCTTAAACTAATTTTCAAACACTTTAATCTTGAGAAGTAACAAGACAATTTTACATGCTGACCCTTAAAACACCAGAATAACACCAGACTGTCATCTTCCTCTCCATCTCTCTCTTCCCAGCCCTCCCCTTTTCCATGTGACAGCGTTGCCAAGTCTACCACTGAGCACCGGTGTCTGAGGGAAGGCACAATCCGATCCCCGGAACTGTTACCTGAGGTGGGTTCTTCTGTGCTAATAGCTTGGTTTTTCAGACATATGCTCCGGAGGGGTTGTCAGTGATGCCACAAGAAGAAAGAGCAGCTACAAGAGAGGCATGCTAGCATCTCCCCCTCATTAGCACTGACACCGGTCACCAGCTGGGGCTGGGAGGTACGCAGTGGGGTGTCAGAATCAGCGCAAGAGGTCTGGTTTTCTCCTTGTAAGTTCTTTTGTGCTGCCTTGCCAGTTGTAGAAGAGAGTTTGTTTAAATCAACTGCTTTTCCAGATTTTCTAAATACCTGAAGTTCTAGGACAAAACAAAATTGTAAATTGATAGAATACAGAAAATTATTATGTCATTATTTACTGATGTCACCTAGAATCAGCCGCATGTTAAATGTTTCAAATGGTTCTTGTTCCCTGGAACTCATAAAGAAACATGTCCAGAAAAATATGTGTGTTTTGAAAGGAAAAACCAGTTCTGAACTCTTAAAAGCACAAAATCTCTTGTAAGGTACTTGTTACACATCAGTCCTCTGCATATTGCCTATATCAAATGCTTTCTACTTCCCAGGAATACAGGACGGGAAGCTTCCTCAGACACCGTTCATAGCCCCTGCTGCCACAGGCTCCATATCAACTAATTTTTCATAACAAGTCAACCTCCAGTCCATCAATAATAGATTTTTGTTCCACCAGGCAGATGGTTCTGGACGAGAGCTCCTCTGTTTACTGACCTAGTGGTTAGGAACCCAATTCTGATTCATAGGGCAAGATATACCTGTGTTCAATAAATTGCGCTTTGGATATATTTGTTGTCCCAGGAACATTTTCCAACAGTTTAAATAGCTTTTTCCATCCCTTTCTTCGCTGACCCCATACATGTGTGGCAACTGAGACTTTCTGGGACTTCGTTTTGCTAAGGAAAACTAGGCAGGAAGATTTTGTGTTTTCTATTAAGAGAAGAGCTCTGTGCCCCAAAATGTGCCTTGTAGACTGCCTGTGCACCTCTTCCACTTTGCATTAATCTTTCATGTGCATGTTTGACCAGGGCTGCCCCCAACACTCTCCATGACATGGCTTCCATATATATTTATCCACTGGACATTTTGCTATTGCTCCACCTGAAACAGCTTCCAACTTCTTTTTTTTTCCTATCATCTACTTTACTGAGTGATCTTGTTGCATTGGCACCAGCAAGAAGACGGTGATCTGTGGCGCAGGGACAGGAATGCGTGCCTTGTGAGACATGGGAAGAAAGGCACAGAAAGTGACTTCACTGCCAAACAAAACACAGAAAGAATTTCATTTTCCTACTCACCTATATCTAGACAATAGCCTCAAGTTTTTTCCTTCTCTTTGGGTGTTTTCAAAATATAGGCTCCCAGCTCTTGGCAGAAATTCTTGTTGGGCTGTGACTGCATGCCCTTGAACTTTGTACTATTAAATTTCATCTGTTTCTTTTTGCTTCTGTCCTCAGTGATCCAGCTGCTCCTGCATGATATTTTGATCCTCCTCTACAAAGGCAATGCCACCCAGCTTTGTGTCACTAGCATAATTTATCAGTTCACTCCCACTTTTGATCCCCAGTTTAGAAGTAAAAATGCTGAACGATACAGAGCCACTGTAAAACTCCAGCAGTAGCCTTCCTCCTGTGTGCTGCTGTCTCTCCAACACTTACCACCGTCATGTTCACTTTAGTCAACTTTTTACCCTCTTAAGCAACTCGCTTCCCTTCTCTAGTTTGATTACTAGTCAGTGAAAATGCAGAAAAAAATGAGTTGGATAGCTACCAGCTGGTAGATTGATCTTAATAATATACAATTTTTGGAACAAATTTTAATGTAAAATTTAGAAAAGATGAGGAAATAAATATAAAGATTTACATCTTTGTAAGGAGATTAAATGCAGCTTCAGCCAAGAGAGACTGTACCAGATACATTTGACACTACTCTTCAATAGAGAATTTTCTTTTTTTCCCAGAAAAAAAAAAAAAAAAGAGAAAATAAACAATGAATGTCATCTACCTGGACTTCAGTGAAGGACTTCATACTGTGTCACACAGCTAGTAAAGACTTGTTAACATTTGCAGTTTAGGTAGGGAAAGGGAGGAGGGAGTTAGCATAACTTCATACCAGTTAAAAATAACTGTTGAGATTGAGAGTGACTGGCTGGTTGAGTGATGCCATTTACCACAGCTTTAAATTACTGTGGGATTGTTTAAGCATTAGTCAACTGGCTGCCATGAATCTCATGATGGATCTCTTAAGTCAGAGTTAAGTAATGGTTTACTATAGCCTGGTTAATGGTTATACAAGCTGTTCATGTCTGATTAGGTTTTTTTCTTCCCATTACTGTAATTGTGTGATAATTAACTTAATTCCTTTACCACTTCTTTTTTTAAACGTCCACATTTTGTGATTTTAGGATTAACAATATTTTTCCTCAGAAAATCTCTTCTATTACAGAGTATTCCACCACGTCAATCAATTAGCTGTTTCTGCAGAGTTTATAGTCTCAATTTTTCAGCCTAAAATAATGGGTACTTAAACTTTTCCACTGGCAGAAAGTACAGGAGAATAGAGAGAAAGCGCTTGGTTGATTGGAATTGCCTATGTGAACATGTAATACAATATAGCACTGAATGTTAACTTAAAAAAGAGGACCATAACTCCTTGAAAGAAAATCACATTTACGGAGATATTAAGCATTAAAAAAGATTGTGTGGCACCACTGGAAATATTGATAAACACAAAATGAACAAGCTCTTCAATGTAAAAGGTAGGGCATTAAATATGCTACCTATTCCATTCGCTCTTTGGGTAACATTTTGCTCTGTTAAGCACATAACAAACAAGCAGGACTGTCACAGTAAGAGTACTTCACTCCGCAGTTTTAATCAGTCTTCTTAGGAAGGGGCAGAACACGATACCCTCACTGAGCAATATGAACTCAGAGACAGAACGGTGGGCTCTGGGTGGAATAAACCAACAGAAATCACAAACTACCCCAGAGCAATGTTTTGCTGCATGAACCTATGCATAAACTCTGAGTTTGTCCCTTGGAAATAAAAGGAACAAAAAAGGGAAGAAAAGGTAGTATCCATACTGCTGAACACATATCTTCATGAGCCAAAACTGAGGTCTATTTCAGATATAATGTCTAAAAATGGGTTCCTATGACATAACCAAACAAAGTCAGAAATAGGAAAGCTTTCATGCTTTGAAGTTGTTTCCTAATTTTATTTGAACTATAATTCTGGGAAATTGTCATCTAGAAAGTTAAATACATTTCTAGACATCCACAGCCAGGAAAATTAAGTCATATAACAACAGGTACAGAAGAGGGTCACTGGCCTCATCAGGGAAGTGGAATAAGACTGGAAGGGTTGATCCTCATCAGTCTACCAACATGAGGGCTTTATTTGTTTGTGGCAAAGCAAGGGCATATAGTAAGAGATCACCTGGAGTTGTTTATTAAAAATGTAAATGGAGCTTCAAACTTATGCATTCGCAAATGGCTGCACCAATCCATTATGAAAAGAGTTAAAGAATTTAAGCAGTCTCTTACTCCACAAAGCAGTTTCAACCGCTGTTAGTAGGAGTCAAATTTACTACCATGGGAAAGCATAAAGAGAAATCCTGTGAACAGAGGCCAATATTCATATTCATCGGGGGATTTTTAGTGCAAAATCCAGATTAAAAATATTAATAAATGCAAATTTCACCTGGTGTGCATTTATCCAGGGGTGAAATCTCGTGCGGAAGCCCCCTCCTCATCTGCCCACAGAAAAGAAAAGAAACCAAACAGTGAAGCTTTAGTCTGGCAGATCTAATGTGCTTCTCCAGCTCCAGGATTTGAACAGCCATTTGAGTTTTTTATAACAAGCTGCCTACAAGTGATCATGGCATGTGATGCTGAGCTGTGCGGGTCCAGGAGAGGCAGCAGCTGTATCATCCAGGTTGCACAGTGCGGTGATAATCCGACTGCCCCAGAGCTCCCCGGAGAGGCAGTTCCAACAAGCCATTTTCACAAGCAGGCTATGAACTTGAATAATGATGTTAGGCAAGAAAATATTTCAAATACTTGTTACAGAAAGATCGCTGAACCTCAATTCTGGCCCGGTATGTAGGGGAAATGGCAGTAGTTACACTTCTGCTATACTGCAGATTACGCAGGGTGCAGCTCATTGAAACAGGGCGAGACAATCTCACAATTCACTACCAGCAGGAAGGGTAGATTCTCCCTAAACACACACACACACCCCTCCTTCTGTCTCAACACTCCTGGCTGTGTGTGCCCACCACTCCCCATCAGACCTTGTCTAAACGGACTCAGCTCACTGGCTCAAAAAACCCCTTAAGCCAGCAGAAACGCGGTTATCTGCCTCTTTAGTTATAGTGGATAAATCAGCCCACAGGAAAGGCCCAAACCCGTCTAGACTAGTGCAAGGAAAAGGGCAGGATGAATGCAGATGGGTACAGGAGAGGGAAAAGGAGACAGAAGAGAGGACAGCAGGGAGCTCTTTCATAGCACCGAGCTGTTAGGCTCACATCCATAGGCTAAAACCTTGCTAATGATTTGCCTTAGACTATATAATTTCAGCAATGGAAGAAATGCCTGGTTCTATGAAAATCTGCCATGGTATTAGGCGGAATTCAAGCAATCTTTTTGTCATTTGTTGAACTTTCGGGATTATTTTAAGAGAGCCAGTGAGGTCTGCAAATGTCAACAGCCCTGGACTTCAAAACTCGGCAGATCTGAAAGCTGGACAGCTGCAGTACAGTTCATTGCCATATACTACCAAGGGAGAAACAAATTCTATTTTTAGTTCACCTTGTGCAAGAAGTGAAGTCATTACAAAGATGAAAGAATTGGTCTTTACTAAAAATAGTATGCAAATGAGGCCATACTTTCTACAAGCTTATCTTTTCCCTTCACACTCATAGCCATGGTCAGCAGCAAACACTTTTTCTGAAAATAGACATGGCATAGACACAACTGTCATTTGTGTTCTCTGCACTTATGAAGAGGAAAAAGAAAAAAAAAAAAGAACAAAACCCAAAGCAGTATACAATGTAAAATACAAATTGCATACAAAATTATTTAAATGGAAGATAAAATACATCTGCAGCCACAGATAGTCTTTTGCTTTGTAGATCAAGGTCAAAATAAACATTCTGAACATAAAAAATTCCTTCAGCCATGACAAGGAGTTCCCTGGTCTCCAGTGTTTTGTACCAAAATACTCAAATTAAAAGTCTACATGGTCTCTTACGGTCTTT
Organism: Bucorvus abyssinicus; assembly: GCA_009769605.1. Classification (NCBI taxonomy): domain Eukaryota; kingdom Metazoa; phylum Chordata; class Aves; order Bucerotiformes; family Bucorvidae; genus Bucorvus; species Bucorvus abyssinicus. Next base: position 19,418,999 of record CM020026.1, read on the forward strand.
CTTGTTCCTTTCTACCTAGGAGGACTAGCCAGCAACATGGAGTTTGCAACCTCAGCATTTTTTTAGCTTTTGATTGCTCATCTTTTAAAACCGATCGAGAAAATAAAGCACATTTTTAGAGGAAATTAGTGTCAGGATGGAGAATAATTGTATTTAGCTTCATCTTGATTATACAAATTAGAATGGTCTTGTTACAAATGTCTGCTAATAAAATAGGGTTTGGCATAGAAATATTGACACATGCTTGTCTATAGTCCTGCTAGCAGCACCATTATAGTAAGAGACTAGGATACAATGCGAAAATGAAAAAGAACATTCAACAGAGAGGAATTCTGTTGTATTGGTTGGCCGTTGAATAGCTGCTTCAGAGATTGACAGAGCAAGATGGGGCTTTTAAATGGGACAAAGACTTGATTCAATAGAGAAGCAATACAATACAAAAAATGGAATTCTATTCATTTTCATGCAAGCTATTAAGTGGGTGAAAAATTATTCTTTTTTCCTTTAATTTACACAGCCTTACAGAGAAATTTTGATTTTGCAGTGTTTATGCAAGTTGCTCCCATAATCTACTTTTTCTCTGAGATTCAGAATTTCATCCACTTCATTTAGGGAGCAAACAAACCGGCCGAACTGGTGATCAATTTTGTGCCCTAGCTTTATCCACCCTCCTCCATTACTCTTTGTGAACTCAGTTGAGACAAGAAATGAGTCATGGCTGTGTCATACGGCTCAGCTACTTCTGAGGACATCTCTTTCCCAGAAAGATACACAAACTGTCCTTGACATTCATGAACCATAGAGAATAGCGAAATATGGAGAAACACCTCATCCCACCAGTGCTTCACTGCCAACACTTCCTGAGAAATCAGCATACACCTACATTGAAGAACTTCAGTTTTCTCCAGAGTTTTCTATTCCTCTTGGGACTTTCTTTTAAATTTCTGTTCAGGTATTTTGAATAATTTGTTTTGATAGTTTGACCATTCCCATTCTCTGTATTCTGACTCTAGTTATTTAGAGCAGATTCTGTGTGCTAATGAAACCGTTGAATTTTCCCTCTGATGTCAAGAGAGAAGGAGTCAGGCCTTTGGTGAAGCAAATCTCTCTACACTCACTTCCCTGAATTGTCACCAGGGCTGATACATGTAATGCTGAGCTAGATTAGAAGAAGGGATTGAAATAAGTAAGAGGAAGAAATATACAGGAAATTATGTATTTCTAGGACTAGGAAGCAGGCAATTTTCATTTTCAATGAGAGCATCACGAAAGAAATGGATGTTGTCACTGGAATAAATGTAGCACATAGCCCCTTCTCAAGGTTTCAGGCCTTTGTGAGACAGATCTGCATGATCAAACAGGGGACCTTGGTGATTTTCCAGGTATAAACTTATGCCCTTCACACTTAGATTCAAGCTTACATCATTATCAAAAGAGATAAAGCAGCAGCAAAGGAAACAGGATTATCCATGAAAGTCATTAGATTTTAAATTACTGAAGTAAATAAACTTCCCACGCAGTGACTCAGAATATCTAACTTTTCTTTAAAAACCGTTAACACAGAAAACTTATCAGTCATTTTAATACTTTCTTCCATCAGGCCCAGAGTAAATACAAAGTATGAAAGTCTGATGCCTGCAACTCTGATTCTGAGACTCCTGGTTTTATATATATATATATACAGATTTATATTTTTATATATGTATATATATTAAAAAACCTGCACCGATGTCACTGTGTCATTGCGTTCAGTCTGGAGGAGAAGACTAGCAGCCCATTCCAGGGGAACAAAGGAGGAATAGCAGGTTGCCTCTGAGCCTGACGAAGCAGTAGTCCCTGACCAGCATGATCGTGGAAGAATGTGCATCTTTGCAGCTGTGAATTTCTCACCAACAGTCTTGCCCCACCACCAATCCCTCATTGTGTGACATGATGCGTGAGAACCCACATCCCATACATGACTAACCCCCCACACGTATGTCATATAGCCTGCTACATCTGACTTCATGTTCTGCATTATCAAATAGGCAGTCTCACGCCCCGGGATCCAAGTTCAGAGGCATAAGAAGGCATGGCGAGGGAATCCAGCAGTTTCCTACATGTCCAGCTAGCGCATGCAGGTGCTCTCTAGTTTCTGATTTCAGGTGAGTCAGTCTTTTCTGCATGAGCACTCCTTGAGCTCAGGAGCAGAACATTCATTTTCTGACAGCCACTCCTATATTAGTAAAATGTTACTTTATTTCCAGTTTTATTTCTAACCCCTGTGGACTTCCAGTTCCCTGCAAGCATATGAAAACATTAAGAATAATAAAGCTTAGTTCTTATATATCATTTTCCATGTTTAAGCATAGAAACTAATGATGCTCTAAGTCCCTACAACAGTGCTTTTTAGAGAGTAGTAAGGCAAGAACACCTTATTGGAGAGTCAAGAAGGTGTGAAATGACATTTAGTTAAGAGACTGTATTGTAGATTAGAGACATAAAATGCTGGTTTTCAGCTAAGAGCAGAACCTAAATGAAAATCCCAACTTTTAGGGGAGAAAACAGCACCAATTTTATATAGATAAGTGTAACTATAAAATCAATCTACTAGGTACTTATAGCAACAGTGCAGTTAAGTCAGTAGTCGGAATAAGGCAGAAGATACGAAAGACCTAACATTTATATTGTGAACTTGGTTAAGAAATGAGCTCAAACATTTATGAAGCTCATCCAGTCACTTCGCTGGATTCTACCAAGCTGCTGCAACGTACCTGCAAGCTGGGCCTCCGGACTTGTAAGCTCTCCTTTGTTCCTGGGTTGACGCCAGCCACCACTTCTGTGTCTAACTCATTCAGTACTCTTACTAAATACAACAGTTATGTGTTTCTTGCTCTGCCTGTAAATAGGATACAGTCTCTTCCAAAACAGAGCTCCTAAAAAGCTTAAAATCATCCTTCCCTATACGTTTGTTCTCAAGGGCAATTTCGCTGTTAGTCTAACATCTTTAAGATACTCGAAGCAAATAGGCGGGACTCACTACATGATCTTTGTTTATTTCACACAGATGAAGAGATGTAGAGTTTTACGTAAAACATGCAACATCTCCATCTCCACCCTTTGCCTCAGATTCCCCAGGAATTTACTGACCTTTTCAGTTCCAGGTCTCTCCCGCTGGACTGCATTACCCATCTCAGAGTGAGTCCTTGAAATGGTGTTTTCTCTTTATTTTGCTTTCTCCAGTGCTCCTGTTACCTTGGCAGTCCTTAACTTCAGTGCAAAAGCTATTCCTGTGTGACTCCTTGCTTGTCAAGCTTTTCTTTACTTAGTCCTGCCTTTATGCATTCCTTGGTCTTTTTGCTTGTTTCAAGGGTGTTCTGGTCCTTAAAATTCTAGGTTTTCATCCCCAGACAAATAGGGAAAACTTGTTTTCCTGTGATGAAGTCATTGCACGATTTGGGTTGGAGAAGGGCTAACTGTTTTTAGTAACAGATTTAATGCTCTTATTCAGACCTAGCATTCTGCCTCCTTGAGCCAAAGGAGTAGGTAAATAGAGTATCTTGAACAATGGCATAAATATATAGTGAGACCACAGGCTTGAGCAGAATTCTTAAACGGTTCATAGACAAATTCCCAAATGAAAGCAACATTATTAATCAGCGTGGTCATTCAGAAACCTGAACTGTTCTGCAGTCCTAGGCATTCAATTGTTTTCTCTCACAGGATTTTTGTTCATTGACAACAATAATGATTAATGACGGCCTGGCCAATAGTGTATTTACACTCCAGAAGACAAAGTGGTACAACATTTAGCAAAAGAGAACACAACAAAAACAAGGACATATGGGTTGTTCAAATGGTATTTTATTCAACAATTCTGAAACTTTAACAAGAAGTACATCCTCTGATTGTAATGGATAGTCAGATGGTTGAAACAATTAATCTGAGTTTCCTGTATAAAAATGAAAGAGCTTGGTGCAGCAGAAATCTTTAGGATTTTAAAGAAATAGAACCTTCTCTGTTTCAGCATTCGAAGGACGAAGGTGTTTTTCAAGCTGCTAAAATAGCATGGGTTGTTAATACCTCTAAAGAGAGTCACCAGCCTTTCCACTACCTTCTAAGATAAACATGCATTGCCCGCTTAGTTTGAGACAAAGTTTCCCAAGTTTCTACTTTTCTGGGAACTTAAGATAACTCTTGTGGAACTCAATTTAATTTTGACATCCTATTCATCTTCCTGCTTATTTCCCATCGCTGACCCTGATCTTATTAAAAAACCTCTGAGAATGTCAGCAACTGCAGGGTTGGGTTTTTTTGACAAGTTACTCTGGAATGTGTTTAATGCCTTAAAATTGTCATTGATTGAAACTAGCAATTCTAAATGAGCAATTGAAAACTAATTTCCCTCTATTTTTTATTTCTGTTTCTCCCCAGCCACATGTTTGGCACTCCTGGGGTGGTTTCAAAACAGACAGACCAATGGCTCTCAGGAACAAATCTTTCTTTATCCTAGTGCCTGATTTAGCCTCTTTCAGGTTATAAAATCAGTGGAGGATACTTCTATGCCACAATGGGCAAATTAGAACAACTGAAAAGACTGAGCATTACTCCTGTTCTATGGGATAAGGGCATCACACACAAACATAGAGCTGGTTGTACCCTCCATGTATGTATGTGTCCTACATTTAATGTGTAATACAAAATCTAGCGAGGAGTGTCAGGACAGGGTGAGTAAGATATCTAGCTATCTAGACAGTGCTATTCCCCTTGGTAAAGTCACCCACCTTCTAGGGATCTGCAGCGTGGACTTGTCATGAATATCCTTGTGTTAATAATTCTGGATAATTTCTTTACATGAGTTTCTCAGGTCGCTTCCTGAACACATGCAAAATTTGGCACTACCGATCAACCTCCTGTGACAATGAAGTCCACAGTTTGACTGTTCACAGCACACTGAAATTCCTCCTCTTTTGGTGTTTGAGACATCTTAGACAGTTAGATTTGATGTCTCTCTTCTGGTATTATAATACTCAGTGAATAATAATTTTCTATCTGCCTCCTCTTTCCGTTTATGCTTTCTTCATGTCCATCACATTTGCCCCTCAGTTATGTCTTTTCCAAGATGAAATGTTCTTGTCCATTTTAGTAATTTTTCATACAGAAGATAGTTCTCTCATCATCCTTCCTCTTTCCAGCCTTTTTAATGCTGTGATACTCTTTTCAAGACTGAAGAGAGAGAACTGTATGCAATATTGAAGTTGTGGTCACAATAGTTTAAACAATTACATAATGAAGTTTGTTGCTGCTATCTTCTTAGTGACTCCTGCCATTCATCTTATTTGCTTGACCAGTAGAGAGCACTGAACTAACATTATGAATATAATATCTAGGTCCTTTCTCCAAACACATGTCAAATTGCATTTACAAACTTAAAATACATCTGCCATTGTTCAGCAGCTTGGCTTCACAGCAGTCTGTTGTTGTTTTGGGCTTCCTTAAACTGAGTAACTTAGCATCCTCAGCAAATGCAAGATAATTTCTAGACCTTTTATGCATAGGCTGTGAATCATAAGCCCATTTTGCCACAGATTCATTAGTGAACTCCCTTTGTTTCTTATTTCTCTTTGTTTCTCAATCTATGGAAGGATGCATGAAAGGCCTGTGCATGTAAGGATGGTGTTAGGAAAGTCAAAGCTCACCTGGAGATAATGCTTACAAGGGACATTAAAGGCAACAAGAGGAGTTCCTACCGCCGGACTCAAAATAGTAAAAGGCTATATAAGAAACAATGTGAGGTTTCCATTTTTTAAATATTCACTTTCAATTTTCACTTTCTGTTGGATTTTGCTGTTCAAGCAAGGTTTTTAAATATAGGTACATCGCAGGAAATTTTATGCAAAATTTTGAAACATATCTTCTGGTAGTAAAGAGCTGCTTTTCTCCTCTGGGACTCCTGGCTGACTCTCCATTAAATAATCATTCATAACATCAAAAAACTTAACCTTGGCATCATATTGTGTCTGTGACACCTTCATTTACATCTTAATTTACAATTGAAGTATCCTATCATAATAGCCTCTTTGATCGTGCTGTTTGTCACAATGAGGTATTATAACCATCCTGAACGGGTGGCTGATGTCAACAAGCAGTGCTGTCATTTCTCCATATAGGTACAGAATTGCCAACTGTACAGAATCCATACTAAGTGTTGATATGCTTCAACTATTCATAAAATTTAACTCTCCAAATGCTGTCACATGTTGCATCACTACTTCCCCTCCAAGAAATGCTTTCTTTTTCCCGCAGACTTTGCTTTCTAGTATAGCATAGTCTAGAGAAAAGTCTTACGAGGAGCAGCTAGCGGAATTGGTGGTGTTTAGGCTGGAGAAAAGGAGGCTCAGGGGAGACCTTATCACTCTCTACAACTACCTGAAAGGAGATTGTAACAAGGTGGTTTTCTGTCTCTTTTTCCAAGTAACAAGTGACAGGACAAGAGGAAATGGCCTCTAGTTGTGCCAGGGGAGGTTTAGATTGGATTTTAGGAAATATTTCTTCTCCAAAAGTGTTGTCAAACACTAGAATAGGCTGCCCAGTGAAGCGACTGAGTCATCCTCCCTGGAGGTATTTAAAAGACACGTAGACATGATGTTTAGGGACATGGCTTAGTGGTGGACTGGGCAGTGCTAGGTGAATGGTTGGACTCGATGACATCAAAGATATTTTTCTAGCATAAATGATTCTATGATTCTAACTGATTATCATTCTTCCACCAAATTCATGCTATGTCAAATCCTTGTTTAAAGGATACTCCTGTTTTCCTATTTTCTTTAACTTGTAGAATTTGTAAAGCAGTACCAGTCCTTAGTCCAATTGCCACTTTTATTGGTTCTGTTTAAATAAGATCCAATTTGATCATCCTGCCTTCATTATTAGCTGTTTTAAGTTTTGTCAGCTTCTAATATACTCTATCTTTGAGGCTACAGCAACTCTATGATTTCGGCTGGAAGGACTTATCATCCAGAAAGCTATGACCTTCTATAGCTTTTTTGCAACTTTTTAGTCTTTATTTTAAAAACACCCCTGTAATCTTTCCAATTTTAAATGCCATTTGCCTGTTTTCATTTTGTTTTTAATGAAGTCATTATTGCTTCCAAAACCCAGTTATTCAGTGGCTATGTGGAGAATGACAATACTCCTTTCCAAAGGCATGGTTCCTAATTAGAAAATAAACAGCAGCTAGCTTAGAAACAAAGCAGCAGAGGAGTAACCACATAGCCTCTGCTTTTCCTCATTCAAAGAATCATATGCTGCCAAAAGGAGGCTGGGGAGTAGAAACATTCAAAATGGTGGAGAGACAAGTAAAAAAAATAGCAAATAGGCAATATGTACCTGTAGACTTCATACAAAGTCCTTGTACCTTTCATATACACAAAACCTTCAGAGACTTTTCTCCTCACATAGCTCATGGGGCTTTTTGGCATGGCAAGAGTGTTTCATCTGAAGTGTTGGGAGAAATGTGAGCAGCACTATTACAGCTTCATGGTTCTCTTGCCTTATGGAAAACCAACCAAAAAAAGAAATGTGCCTAAATCACTCCTGAACTTCAGTAAAGGTTTGCTTCTATTTTGCTTCTTACAACGTGCAAGAAATACTTTTGTTTCTACTTTTTTTTCTATCCCAGATATCCACCTTTGAAGAGAATAGTTCAGATCTGCATGAATTCCTACATGCTCTTCATAACTTGTACAGACTTTTCTCATGGTATTAGGTAGCAAATGCAATAGCATCAGAGAGAAGATCTTATTAGGAGCTAAACTTTAATCCTTTGTAAATAGTTAACTTCAGAGCTGTGTGTATCATTTTGACAGATACATGCCCTATGCCTCAAAGCCACTGTTATTTGAAAAATAGCAACATAAATCCATCTATCTGCATACCTCTCATATTATTTACAGCTTAATACAATACCCAAATGCATTCTGTGAAGCAGGTCCCTGCTGTAGCTAAGGTTTATTACTACAGACATGCCACACAGACATATCCTAGCTATCCTTCAGCTAGGGAAGCTTCAGCAGAAAATACACGTGCAGGTGTTCAAGGAAACAGAGAATCTGAGGATGTGTCCTGGCAGTGAGATGGCATTGATGCAGCTAGACTGCTAGACAGACTTTGCAGTTAAAGGTAGACTGGATAGGCCATATCTTAGTGTCAGTGCAGATAAACACTAAGAAATGAAAAAAAGGAGGAGAAAGCAAGATTAACTAGTGTGGTGCCTCTTAATCTTTCCAGCCCCACCCCCACCCCCACCCCCCACCCCATTAGAGATGCATTGATTTTCAGAAGTACCTAAGGACTGGCTCGCAGCCCGCTAACGATGTCTGCCAACAAGTAATGACAAGAATGACTTGTATGGCCCACCAACAACTTATGGACCAGTGCCTCAATAACAGCATGCTAATGGCTTATTTGCTGAATCAGGAGGTAGTCCAAGGTCTGGAGCTTCATCTTTAGCCAATACTTTCTGTTCTTTCTGTTTAAATCTCCTTCGAAAGTGTTAAAAGCAGCTTTTCTACCTCTTTTATTTCCTCGTACTTTTTTCCAGTCCTTTCAGCATGGGCAGCATAATTCTGTGTCCTTAAAGTGACTCATTGCATCAGAAACTTCCTTAGTAATGCCACAAGATGCCAAAAAGAAATCACTCTAAAAGGCAAACACAACATGTCACTAAATGGAGGCAGGAGAGGCTGTGAAGGGACATCATCTGAAATACATTAAAGCATGTGTGCACATACCTCATATCAACAAGTGTTAAAAGAGGAGAAAGAGGGGTTTCCTCAGCTACCGTGTAGCAGCCATTCCAACGATCCAGTGTTTGGACTTTTCCTTTAAACATTTACTATGGTAACAGCTCACTTCTTTGGTTGTTTTTGTGTGGGCAAACCCTAGTAATGTTGCAGCTAAAAAAGTTGCATCACATGAAGACAGCTGAGGGCAAGCTAGAACAAAGCTGGAAGTATTGGGAAGCTCAAAGGAAGTAATAAAATTTAATACCTTTTTTTTTTATATTCACTTGTGGCCAAATGGAATGGTATTTTACACACATAAATTCTTTGTTGAGTTAATGCCTTAATAAAACTAAACCGTCTGATGCACTTATTTCTTCCCAAGCTTGGTATATACCATACTGTCACTTGAAATGTTAACATCAAGGACTTTAAAGGCAGATTGATGGCCGAGGCAGGGACCTCTCTAAAGATTAGTGACCTTTCCTCCAAACCCTCCCTTTTCCAAAATGACCTAGAGCACTGATGAGAGCAGAAGTCTGCTTTACACAAGAAAAATTTGTGAATCAGATCTAAAGCAAGTCCTACAGCATTTGGAAGTAGCTGTATAACCACTGCTATATGGCCAGACTCAAGACTAAAATCCATGGGTGGGAAAGTGTGCTGATCAACAGCAAAATTCCTCAAAGGTCAGCTGAAACACTATTATGTGAAGTGGACATGTGACAGAAGCTAACTGCTCTGATTTTGCAAGATTTTTTCCAAATATGAATATTTATCCCTAAAGATTCTATTCTAAGCCCATAAGGTCTCTAAGGTCATAAGCCATGGCTTTCCTTTTGGCAGGAGGGAGGAGAAAGGAGAAAAGAAATGCATGAAATACATTATAGAAACTTATAAAAATGTATTTATGAGCTATCATTAATAATTATTACTCTGAGCATTAGAAGTAAACACTCATTTAAATGCCACTAAAGCCACCATTGAAGGATGTAATTCTGGTCTGACTTACACCATTCAACCCCTCTTTAACAGAATGAAGTTAATCTTATTTACACCAGAGCGAGAGTGCAACTACCCCTTTACTCTTTAAAAAATCCTCCCTACAGGGACCATTTCTTTCCTAACACTTCCATAATAAAGCAAATTGGTATGTCCATTTGCCTACGTATCATGGGTGATCTGTTTATCAAGAAATGAAAGAACTTTTCCTTCCAATTTCTGTTTTCCTTGTGATTGATATTAATTAGGTTTTCTGCAAAGCACAGCTTATCTTGAACTGAACCCAAAGCAGATGAATATGTTACTGTGCGGTAAGATTTTCTTTTCTTGAAATGAAGAATGGGATGAAGATGCTTATCTGAGATCAAACAGGCTTCAGGTAGAGTTTACATCAGCAGCACTTTGAAATTCATTGTTAGAGTATAGTTGGTATCAATAAGGAATGCGAATGGTACCCTGTATTGTGACTGCATTTATTAACTTATTTCCAGCAGCTAAAAGGGAGAGCTGCCATGTACCTCCAGTCACAGTCTTTTCTTCCTGAGATGAAAGAGGCTAGCTCATAATGAAAATTAATGGAATCCCTGAGAACAGCGAAAAAAACACTGTTAAAAATAAAAGCGTGTGAATTTCCTCTGAGGTTTAATGTTAGTACACAGAGATGAACAAAAGTTTGCAGTGCAAGGGCTGATAGCTTTCTCCACTGCCTGCTCTGCTCTCCATCTCTGTGTCACAGTGAAGTGCTACATGGGGTTGTTCTGACCAGCGGGAGCTTAGAAGGTAACCCCAATCGCCCCAGCTCAGGTACGGAAAGCAGTGCAGCTATGCCTGTGCATCCTGCTGCCAAGCTACCATAACCTGTTTTTCAAAGAGGAGCACCACACCAAGTCTTCCAGTTCTTGATAGAGCCTGTTTATACCTAATAATATAGTAGAGACTTATTCTGATCCTTACGTTTTAGGGAGGCTCTAGGTATGGATGCTAAATCTCTCTATTCCATAGTACTAGCCAATATCCTCTGCTGCTGTGTTGTGAAATAGATCCACTGACTTCATTTAATTCTCTCTTTACACCACACTGATGTAGGCTTTTTTCCCTTCAGCTTCCCTATAATCCCCTGCTTAGCAGTTCTGCAGCTCCCTTCACCCCTTGCTGAGCTCTCTCTGCTGCTCATGCAACCCGTCCAGCTATTGCTCTCGTCCCTGTGCTACAGCGCGAGCCTTGATATTCTCAGATCGCCTCTCTGCCAGAGCTTCACCACTCATACCACTGGCAACATAGTTTACACTACACCGTTTTGTACAAGTGCAGCTTATCCCGGTAGCGACACATTTAAATCCCGGGACAGTTAAATCCTTCAATACTGCAGTCACGTATGACATGTTACCAGATAGATGTATTACCCAGCAAGCGTTTCTCCTGCTCCAGGATTCAGAGAGAAAAGCTTTTGCCAGCTTCCAGCATCGTTGCTTTTCTTCTTCATCATCTTTTTTTCCCCCCTCTCTTTTTAGCAGTGTCCATTTGTTCCCTGTACCAGTATTTTCACCATCACGCTGCCAGTTATGGTAGTTACTAGCTTCTTAATAAAAGAGAATAGCTGCAAATTAGAACTGCCATCTGGCTTTTATTCTAAGAGAATGAGGCTTCTCCTATCCCTTATTTTTCTTGTACTAAAGAAATGCTGAAATAAAGAAACAATAATGCTTGGGTGTTTTTTTGTCATAGAGACCCAGAAAGGGCCACTCGACTTTACAGCTGAAAGTGATTTAGTCTCCATGCTAAATCAGTCTTCAACTTCTCCTGAGCAGAGACAGCCAATTGTGCCTAATTGTGTGTGGTAGTTCAGCGATGTGGACTACTGTTCATTGGGGATTGAGCTGCTCATTTTAGTTTGGACCACAAATTGAACTCAAACCAAGGTCCCAAAGAATAAAGCATGGTGTTTTATGCATTAAGTCATTCCTCCTTTCTTACTTGGCCCGTGAAATGAATCAGGGAAAGATTATTTTCTGGGTAAATTGGTAGTAAAACCCTGATGCAGACAGTTCCACAATTTGATTGCAGCCTGACTTCCACTTATTGAATATCACATCAAGCAGTGGTTCAAGGGTTTCATATGACAGCTTTAAAATCTGCAAAGTTTTCAAAGGTACTTACTACATTGTGATCAGGTCACAGATCTAAATGTCACTATTGTATGCCTGATTTGCACATTTCAAAACGATTTAGTAATTTTTTCATTTTAGCTGCATGCATGAAGTGATTTGGAATACAGAAACAATTTGGAATCATATTTAGTTTGTAACAGTTCAATTAACTTTAGTGCTGAAACATGCTTCTTTCTTAGTAACTAGTTTAATTTGTTACTATTGCAAGAAAAGGTTTTGAAAGAATGCCTAAAAGGCCAGGGGCAAACTAAAGCCCACTCTAGAGAATCCATGCTCCTGCATAGGCATGTATGGAAAAGAAATAGCAAACAGTCTTTGGGGTCACAGTGTAGTGTATAATTGCCAGTGGGAAAAGGACATGTAGCCTGAGCAAGAAATGGACTGAGCAACAACTGCTTTTCTTTGAAATAGTTACTACTGTAACTTCCAGTTCCCTTTGGCTAATTTTATTATTATTCAATAAGCAAGAACAGTAGAGCACAACAAGGTTAGAAAATCTTAATGGTTCATTATGTAATTGTTGTGGTTTGAACTCAGCTGGCAACTAAGCACCAGGTAGCCATGCTCTCACTCCAAAAAGGAGAAAATACAACAAAAGGCTTAGGGGACGAGACCAAGGATAGAGGGGGCTCACTCACCAATTATGGTCACAAAATCACAGAATCATTTTGGTTGGAAGAGACCTTTAAGATCATCGAGACCAAACGTTCACTCGGCACTGTTAGGGTCCATAAACCATTTCACTCGGTTCCACATCTACACGTCTTTTAAATACCTCCAGGGATGGTGACTCCACCACTTCCCTGGACAGCCTGTTCCAATGCTTCACAATCTTCTGTGCAGAGAAATTTTTCCTAATATCCAACCTAAACCTCCCTTGGCGCAACTTGAGGCCGTTTCCTGTCGTCCTGTCACTTGTTACTTGAGAGAAGAAACCGAGCCCCACCTCTCCACAGTCTCCCTTCAGGTAGTTGTAGAGAGTGATGAGGTCACCCCTGAGTCTCCTTTTCTCCAGACTAAACAATCCCAGTTCCATCAGCCGCTCCTCATAAGACTTGTTCTCTAAACCCTTCACCAGTCTCATTGCCCTTCTCTGGACACACTCCAGCACCTCAATGTCCTTCTTGTAGTGAGTTGGGGAAAACAATTCAACTCGACTTGGGGAAACAATATCAATTTAATTTAAACAACAAAACCCTACCAAATCTCCAACTGAATCAGAGTAGGACAGAGAGAAACAAGTTCTTAAGCACATCTTCCCCGTACACCTCCCTTCTTTCCTGGACCCAGTTTTGCTACCTTCTCCCCCACCACATGGTGCATCAAGGGGGGCAGAGGATGGGGGTCACACAGTTAGTACCAGTCCGCTTCGTGTTGCTTCTGCCGCTTTTTCCTCTTAAAGGGAAGCACTCCCTACAGTCCTCCCCTGTGGCAACGTGGCGTCCCTCCCATGGGACACAGTCCTCCATGAACTCTTCTAGCTAGTGTGGTGGTCTTCCACAGGCAGCGGTTCTCCCAGTGATGAACCACCCCAGCGCAGGTCTCCCTCAGGGTCATGGCCTTCTTTGGGAGTAGTCCCCCGCTCCAGCATTGGCTTCTCTGTGGGCTGCAAACAGAACTTTTCTCCACCAGTGATCTCTGAGGACTGCAAGGACTCGCCATGCCATCTTGCCATGGACCAAAGACAAATGGCGGCTCTGGAGTGCCTCCCCCATGCCTTCGTTACTAACTTGGGAGACCATATGGCTGTCTCTCACTCTCTCTCCTACTCCCCTCCAGAACGAAAGAGAGTTTCCAAAACAAAAGCACTTGCCAAACAGGTTTCCTCCCTTAAATATGTTTATCGCAGAGGCGCTGATTGGCTCAGCCTTGGCCAGAGGTGGTGCCAACTTAGAGCCAGGGGAGGGGAGCTTTTTGCAAAATATTTTACAAAGAGGCCAGGCCAGCAGCCCCTTCCCCCACTACCAAAACCCCACCAAACACAAACCCAACACAACAATATACATATTCAAACATTGTTCTGAGCGGTAAGTACAAAGATAAGGTAAAATAATATAGGAGTGTGATTTTTAGGATGTTAACATGTACCAATGGTTTGCCTAATTAATTTAGGGAAACATCTGCTTTTCTTTTGAAAGTCTGACTTTTATTTTGCTAGAGCCATATATCTATTTTTTTAAAGGATTTGCACTTTGAAGCTTTTTTGCTTAGGTTTAAAAATAAAAAGGACATGTCTCTTCAGAGATAGTAAATCATCACGTACATTAATTCTGTTCTGTCACAGATGAATAAGGAGAAAATTTGCACGGATTTTTGCACCTCTATATGGCTGCAAAGGAGTGCCTGGGATTTTGGTGAGATTTTTGAATTTTATTTAGCTTTCTCTCACAGATCTGCATTATCGCCCAGTGCAATGAAGAAAATAAAGCCTATGCTGGATTCTGGACTGAAGAGAGGACTTGGGACAGCATTCAAACTCTTTCACCCACAAGCTTTTTTTGCTGCAGTAATCCCTCTGCAGTTTGCTCAGAGAACTGACTCTGTGCCTACATCACTGAATGCTGAAGGTACAAGGAAGAAGCAATGCCATTCCTCTCTGAGATACTGGAAAGGAAATTTGGGAGGGAAACAACAATGCCTTCATGGGGTTTCTGCTTATTGAAACTTAACTTCCTTTGCTTCTTTAAGAATGGGCAACCTATTGAGTGCCATTTATTCAGCACATAGAGGACTCATACGTAAGTTTATGAAACAAATGAGCATGTGTTCTTCACTTTGATTAATGACAAACATACCTCCTGCTAGGGGCTGAGGCATGGTGCACCCCAAGAGCAGGTATCATTACATCTGATTTCAGTCATCCAAATTTTAGGTCTCTAAAGCAGCCTCTGCATTTCCTACATAGTTAATGAAGAGAAATCAGAACCTCGAGTGGCAATCATTCCCTCCTAAACACCGTACAAGCTGTGTGGGGCTACAGGAATCAGGAAACAGCACCAGAAGTCCACTGATTGGGGGCAACTCTAGTTACCCAACTAGACTAATTCCTGTACAGCTAAGGCCAGGTGAAATACAGGCAGCACACAGGCTATACGCTCTGGAAGTGTATTCATTCCTTCAAATGAGAATGTATATTTTGATAAAAAAAGGAACTAATATTACTACCATAATCGAAAGTTCTGTACACCCTTGGCTTTCAGACAGTATTTTAATAGATTACAACGATGTAATGTTGTAAAGATATAATATATAATAACAAATGATGCAAGGTAAACTCAGATTTCTAGAAAATAAACTTGGAAAATCAGGATTATATTGTATATATCCTTAATTTACTGCCAAGACCAATAAATTTGATATATGGGAATTACAGTTGCTTAATTTGAGAAATTGAATTAAGCAACTTCATTGTGAATAGGTATTAGCTGTAGGTTGTGTTTTGATGAACTTAACTGAAATAGCAGTAATGTAATTTTAAATATTGCTTTAAAGATTATTTCACTTTTCATTCATTAAAGAAAACTGCTTCACTGAGATAATAGCTGATTTTCAATTTGCCTCCTCCAAATCTCCAGTTTTACCACACCAAACACACACACAAAACCCCAACAAACCCACATCAGAGGGAAAAAAAATCTCTATTTTTAAATGAAATTTTCCAATTTTTTCGCTGGGAAGCGGAAGGTTCAAGAAATCAGTTGATGGACTGGCTTCAGGCATCCATTTTGACTGACAGAAGTGGGGCTTGTGGTAACTGGAGCTGCGGGGCTTGGGAGGAGCAGAGCCCTACGGGTCTATCAGTGATGGTGGGGGCTTCTCTTCGGGAGACTTTTGTGTAACTGTCAACACAGATATACCCAAATGCACAAGCTCACAGTGGAAATTTTTATCCATTGGTGGTATCAGTTCAGTTCCTGGCTTAAGGCACAACACAAATCCAGGAGACCGATCCAGAAGCAGTGACACAAGTTGGATCAGATTGTGAAATCTGGCCATTCTTTGGGAGAAATAAACCCACCTACTCCATCAGGGCCTGTGTTACAAAGCGAGTCAAAAGAGGAGCATTGGATGACAGCAGCGAAGTGCCTGGAGGCCAATCTAGGCCAATACCAGGGTGAATAAGAAGCTTTTATGACCCTAGAGATGGAGATGGTTGTCATACAGGCAACAGCAGAATGAAGGAGAAAGTAAGGGAGAAATGAGTAGAGGAAGCACTGCAGGGTTTTGCAGAGTGTGGTCCAGGAACCCCTCGGGTTACTTTCAACTGATCCACGAAGAACAGTTAAGGAAAGTCAGTAAAAATGTACTGGGTTAAGTTTAATGACAGAAGTGTCCACACCTCCACTGGAATATGCTTAGGGACTAAAAGTTGGCAAAAGCAGAAAAACCTGGTTTTAGCGAATTGTGTTTCCAGGAGCCCGTTTTCCTCCATAACTGAAGCCAAGTTTCAGTTGTGCTCCTTGGCCTAATATTTGGCCTTTGTTTGCTTATGTAAATCAGGATGTTTAGTGCAAATTAGCATTATTGAAAAACAATTGCCATCCAAATTAACATTCTGTCTTTCATTTTACACCAAACCTGCTGGGCTTTTTTAGATAAACCCTGGATCAACTTAGCTGTAGTGTTTATGACTAAATGGATTCATTTTTTGGCAAAGCAGCCCTGTCTCACCAATAGCATAATGCCAGTAGCAATTCATATCTATCAGGCCATCCTCGAGGGTCAGCTGGGGTTGTTCCTGTGAAAGATGTTATGCAGCTCCTTCCAGAATTTGATCTCCCTATTCAGTCTGGGAACATTTTCAGTGTAGAGATATATACATACATATGCACCCACATGCATGTGTTTATATATATACATATGCATATATATATAGGTACATACACAGCTAGTATATACCACTGGATACCATCAGTTTTATTTTTAATTGCTTTGTTAATTGCCTCCATTTGGCTATCTGCATTTTATCTACATGTTGGAAGGGAGCACCACATAATAAGAAGTACAAAGAGAGGGAAAGTAAAACAACGTATGACTGCAAAAGGATGTCAGAAATCAGTCCACGAGAAGTTTTTAATTTCAGATATCCGGGTGAATGGGCTGGCTGGAGGCTCTGCTCTGCCCCATTACACGGTTGCTACGAAGTTCAACAAGGAGGCAGGAAAAAGCCCTTTGTTACGTGTGCCCTAGGAAAATAGTTTTAAAAAAAAATTATATAAATTATGTCTTTTCAAAGTAATATGATGAAAATGATGATACTGTAACTCTGAAGACTTCTGATGAACATTTTATCCTCAAAGAGCGCTTAATTCACCAAAGAACATCTCTCTAGCAAAGTAACCCAAAGCCTGGAGAAACAATATGAGCATTTGCAAAGGCTTTGTAGTATCACCAGAGAGGTCTAAATATGAAGACTGTAAAGCATGAACATCTTTGGAACAAACTTGTCTTTGGGATTTCAGATAAAGCACTTTCCCAGAGCCTGGTTTTCCAGTGATTTCATCAAGGAAGTGATTTCATCAAAAGCTAAAGGAAAGCTAGTTCAATGCTGAAGTGATAAAAACACAAGGAAGAGATTGTAAAGCCATTGAAGGGTGCAGCAGGGTATCTTCAAATCTTTAAATACTTTTTCTCTTAATAACAGACATTCAGTAGAACTGAGCAATTATTTCCCTTTTCAGATCTCAATAGATTTCTTAAATGAGAGTAGATAGATCATATTAAACAAATAAGACACATGCCACATGTTGTAAATACAAAGCAAGACATAATCAAAAGAAATTACATTTGCTCCTTACCCCTGAAGAACCATGATAATAACACCCAAAAACAGGGTGGGATTTTTGAATGCTGAGCTTGTGATTAATGCACTACAAAACTCTGAGTTTAGAGTAATTGTTGATGTGGGTGTCCTGGTCACTCCTACAGAAGCCAATGCGCCCCCATCATTTTCCGCAAAGCTATAGCGATTTGAGGTGATAGGGAAAGGCTGTGCTGAGAAGCTACCTGGTGGTGTTGCATCTAACATTAAGTACTTCAGTTTAGAGATGCTATTAAAAAGTAACAAAGTGTGCTGTAATAAATAAATAGACAAACAAATAAATTCATTCTTAAATATAGGAGCTGCAACAAATCCATACAGTATCATCACTGTGAACTGAAAATGTTGAGGAGACTGTTTCCTGGTTTATGACCAGGGATTGGAAATGACATTTAAAATACTGCAGCCAGCTATGAACTGAATCATAGAATAAATATATGGAAACGTGGAAAAAAAAAAAAATCAAGCCCCTGTTCTGTTGCCAGATACAGCCCTGTATTAATGGAGGAAGGGGTTTGTAGGAGTTTATTAGCTAAAAGGATCTATTACCAGTTCACGTATCTTGGACTGGCTGATACACCATCCCAAATTGAAGGAAATGCCATTTTCTTCAAGTTGAAGTGGTCCCTGATTGTACCTGCACGGTGCCAAGCCTGGGACTCTTTGGATCCCCAGGCCAGTTTCCACTCCCGGGAAGGATCCAAGGTGGTGTGGAAGTGTTTTGACCCTACAGATGTGGGGACAGAGGGCACTTGCAGAGCAATTTCAATAGATGCTAGTTCAGTGTGAGTGAAAACCAGGCACGACTGCTTTCCATCTTTTAACTCTTTGTGGCCTTATTGGATTAAACTCAGAGGGTCTGAGTCCGTCCGTTACCAACAGCTTATAGGGCACACAAATCTGTTTCTAAATAACAGCTTAAGAAGCAATTATTTCTTATTTTAGGCAGCCCTGAATTCAGTTACCATGACTGCAAAAATATAGCAAACAGGTTTGAGATGAATGATTAGAGGCGCTCAGATTACCGCAAGTTAAGCAGGTACTGCACATCTCCTCAGCAGTTGACAAACAATGCTGTGAATGCTGGAGAGCTGTCATGACCACAGAGCAGAAGGCATTCCCTTTGACTCCACTCGTGATGGTGACCCAGGCAGGAAGCCTCTTGCAGCCAGGGTGCAAGGGGAATCAGAGCTTCTTGCTGGTCTGCGGGATGTAATTCTTCTGTAACATAAGGATGTAGATATAGCCTACAGCCTTGTTTGGAGAGAAAACTATTTTTGGAGTTCATGTGTTATTGTAACAGATGAGTTTCTCAGTGACAAATCCCAGATGAGGAGTCTATATGCACATATATATTTTATGTATCGAGGTATTGATATGTATATATGCATATATACACATATATAAATGGGCTTATCTGGTATATATGCAAGTATGTGCACATCTTGGCTGAAGAATAGACATACCAGCAGGTTACTGAAGATTAAACATACCTTAAAAGGTTAAATGTTAAACAAGTCTTACAGCCTTGGTAAAGGAGCTGAAGATCCATACGACTTTGAGTTTGACCAAAGTAATAGTTCCTTGTCATTACCTGAACCTGTGTGAGCAAAACGGAGCAATGGAAATATTGCATAACGTTTCTCTCTGCACAGAAGAAATAGTTCCAAGAGCCAGATACTGCCCTTGGCAGTATAAAGTAATAAAGGCAGACATAACCAGGAGAAAGAGAAAACATTTCCTATTCATCCAAGAAGCAGCACTCTAACAGGACTTGACAATCCACTTTCCCATACTCAGAGGTACTTGAATTGTCAATATTAGTTCTGTAGCAAAGGACATAAACTCTGGAGCTGACCATATCCCTGCTTTATGATGTTCTTATTATCAGAGAAAGCTTTGACTGATTCTTCTAGAGATTCACTACTAACCAGCATAATAACAGACGGGTTTCCATGATCTCTATTACTTTGGATTTTGCAGAGATCTTCAGATTATTGCCTTGTCCCGTTAAACCTAATTTTCTTTTTCTCTATCTTTAGCATTTTCAAGTGCTGAACATCTTCATTTCATGTCTCGTAGAACTGTCCCATGCATATTGTGGCACAGAAAAAAAATGAGCCTAAATATAAATAAGAATAATGAAATCCCATAATTAACATTTCATTAGAGAATGAAAATAGCATCTCTGTGTTAGAAGCAATAAACACAAAAAAAGTCAGAATAATCTCCAGTCTCGTATTAAGATGCGAATCATCTATTTATTACTTTGAGTATAAATGTTCCATTGCTATTTGCACAATGATTAAGAGTAGTTTTCAGAGAATAAATCTGTTTCTTAATAGTGCAAAGAATGAGAAGGATGGAGAATAAATGGGAGTTTAAGAGGATGCTAAAGTTCTCCCATGAGCTTAGATGAGATTTATGTGCAATGTGAATAAAAAATGTATATGATAGCGCAGGATTCACTTTGTTGTTGGTTCCTATTCCATTTGTCTAGCCTAACTGTATTCTTTGCCTCCCAGACATATAGTGAGTCTGGCATTGTTGAGCAAGCGAGGGAATAAACTGCCAGTCAGCAGCCATTCGTGGCAGCTTAACCTCATCTGATCTCATCAGACCCAACATTGTAGAGTAAGACCATTGCCATGAGATTCAGAGTAAAAGCATAAATAGCTACCTGCAAATCTCCTTTTACTAGGAAGAGACATCCTAGGAGGCTCACTACACACCACTCTTATTATTGCTATGCCTTTTCCATTGTTAAATGAATACGCAGGTTCTTCAATTATGTATCAGCTTTCATACAAAGTCAACAGCTTAGTAACAGCACAAGAAGAGCTGATGTGATTGTGATATATGTCTGATAAGCCTCTCCACGTAGCTTCAGAGCTATGAGGCTTCATGCTCAATGCTTCATGTCCATACCCTGTCCACTCTCATTAAGGTTTCCACAAAAATCTCACTACAGTCACGCAGCTGTAAATATGCAAAAGTCTGAATCTGAAACTATTGACGCCTCGTTAGATGAACAGTGCCTGGGTGGCTAGGAAGTAACACCAATACTATTGAACTATGGAAGTGCAGGATTCCACTGGGGTTTTTCCCCCCTCATTTCCTGAATGGATGAGACTCAGGCGCCTCTGCCTCCTACCTGTGTTGTTGCCTCCTGGCTCCCATTCCCCAGGAGCTTCTGCTCATGTTGGTCCATTTTGGCAGAATATGGTAGCAGGGTAGAATCCTTCAGCATACTGCAGTCTCGCATACCACAGTTTATTTCATGAAACCAAGGGGACAGGCGGAGGCAGAGGCACTCTCCGTTATCGCCACTGTGGAGGGAAAGGCTGCTGAGCCGCCTCAGCAAGATTATTACAAATCAGAAAATCTGCACGGGAGAGCGCTGCAGTAAATCAGCCTGCGCATGATTTACTGCTCAAGGAAGTATTTGTGGAAGAAAAATTATATTTGTTAGCTGCAGAATTATGCCAGCTGTTGGCTCGGTGTATGACAGCCATTACACAAACGGTAGCCCCCAAAGAGCTATGGCCATCCTCCCGCCTGTGTGCTCTGCGGGGCCCCTGGCATCCCACGAAGTGTCTTATGGTTGCCTTGTGCTCACTGAAAGGGCACATAGCACTTTGTCGTGGTTTGCATAACTGTCGTGTATGGGAGGGCAAAGCGATGGCCGAGGCCGTGACATTGCCAGCTGGCAAAGCTGAAGGCTGTGGGAAATGTCAAGAGAAATATCTGCCATGCTGGTTGTAGCGTGGTGCCATTTTCTGGTCTTACCCCCAGTAACCTTCTCTAGCTCCATGTAAGTACGTAATTGCATTGGAGACTGCTGCTGATCTGGTCATAGGATGCATTTTATTCATGGCTGCATATATGGAGTAGAAACTCATACCACATAAGCAAAGACCACCTCATTTATATCAAAGTTTTCCAGGGTACCCAACCTTCTACAGCAGTCATGCTGACATATAAACAATACCATAACATTTCGTCCTTCTTGAGACAACAATCGACTAAAGGAGCAGTTTAACTAAAAGATGCCAAAGAGTTCCTGGACACTGAGACACACAACAGCAGTGTAAGGAGCGTCCAAAGTGTGGTTCTCAAACTACACGTCTCCTCACTTTCTCCCACCACACATGTCCTCACGTGTTCAAACGGGGCTCCTGTGTCCAAATCATCCCACCTGACCAGATCAGGACAGTGCTTTTGTTGGGCTGCTAGGCAATCCGTGTCACAACACAAGGAAAGAAGAGGGCATGGGCTGCTGCAGCCAGCTTTGCCATGTTGTTGTGAGACAGAGATGCTTGTCCAGGCCTCCCCAACATCTTCAGAGCAAGAGAAAACCCATTGCCTACCAAGCCCCATGATGCATCTCTAGCAACTCAAACATCTGCAGCTTGGTTGATGAGCTTGTTGCTTAGTGGCACACAAGCAACTTCAAAGTGGCACACAGATCTTGCTTGGACAGTCAAACGCCTCCTGCTGAAAGCAGGCAGGACCAGACATCACTGGTCTGTCATAAGTGCTGCCAGCAGCGGTCCTAGCAACCCTAGGACACCCCTGGCCAAGCACTTTTGTTTCTCAGAGAGCAGGAGCTGAGAACAACCATCTTTTCCACAGTAGGGTTCAGAAAAGAACTCTAGATTTTAGAACAGTATTTCTGAACGTCCTCCTTCCTTTGGCCACGCAACAAAGTACAATATATCGAAAAACTTGGATTCCCTGCTCACCCTTCCCAGGTCAGACAGGTATGAGCACATGCAGGTATGCTCATCCCATACTGCAAGTGAACTCCTCACCTTGCAGTGAGGAACTGCATCCCAGCTTCTCACCAAGAGTTTCCACAGGCTTCAGCAAAGCAGCCCACGGACATAGCTGTCACGTGGCAGGAGCCAAGTCCCTCCCAGAGTTTACCAGCAGGCTGTCACAGGGCAATTCTGTGAAGCTGTAGCTGGAGGTTCCTGAAGAAGCCATCACACTGTTTTCAGGCAAAATGTCAGCATTGCAGAAGGAGCAATGGAAGCACTGCAGCAATGCAGTGAAGTTTTGTACCCTCTGGCAAACAGGATACTTAAATAAATGGGTTTCTATCTAAATTCCACTGTGTGCAGACTTGTACCAAAGAATTGTTGTGATGTGCATCATTATGTCTCATTATGTGATTGCAAGTAACCTTTTGTGTAGCAGACACAATCCACGCAACACCCTGTGTGACCAGTTTACAAAACCAGGCTCCTTCAGAAGGGCAAGTAATTAATCATTATTCAGCAACAGCACTCACCACTCACTACTTGCTGGCACAAGTGTATAACCGAGGGCATGCCTACCTGTGACAATAAATGATTCATGCAACAGAAAACTACTTTTAGCTGTGGTATTGTTCCAATAAATGGTTAAAAAAAAGAAAGCACTCTTGGTTTCGAGTGCGTGGCTGATCACTTTTTTTTTCACAAATTTACTGCCAACACATTGCATGAATAAGCATAGGCCCGAGTTGCAAGTGCAGTGGGTAAGAATTAGTATAAGGCACCAATGTGCGTTTTTCATAATGCCAAAGTCAATAATCCGAGGACAACGAGAACATCTCTCAAATGCATTGACTTGAAGGTATAGCACAGTAACTTTATGGTTGCAATAATTCTATTATTTACCAGGCACTAATTTAATAGAGAATGGAATGCACATTGTCAAAAATAAACTGTAGCAAATACCTTATTTGATTAAGAGTCCTCATAGTAATTTACATACCGTGCTCTTTAGGACATGGTTTTCTTCATACTCAGCTTTGCCTTTCATTTACACTACATCTGGCTGACCACCTATCATGACGCAAATAAGGGACATGAGGTTATTTACATTTGATCACTGTCCACTATTTACACAAGCCAAGGTTAATGCAAAAGGCTGATGAGGGTTGGAGTTCGGTCACTGATTTTGTACCTGTTTTCCGTGCAGCTGCCTTTGTCACAAAAAAGCTCGGTTCCTTTCTACAAGCAAAAAAAAAATGGTAAGAAAATAGTCCATATGCAAGCGCAAACGCTTCTATCATCTTGTACTTCACCACGCACGCATTTTGAAAAGGTACATTTCACCTCAGATCTCACTGTTTACCACACCTGTGTGTACAACTTTTCCAGCTGAGGCCATTACTGAATTTTAATTGTTTTCCTTTATGTGGGATGTTTTTTCCCCCATTAATTGCATTTGAATTTGGTAGACCTTAATTCAGGTCCAGTCACATCATTAAGGTTATAGATTTTTTTAATATAAAAGAGAATCAGAAATGCCTTTGTAAAACTATGATTTCAGAAGCATATTGAAAGGAAGCTGCAATAATTGAAAGGAACCTCAAAAGCTAAACATGTTTTGAGGAATATGTTTCCCGCTGCAGAACAACTATCTGTAACTTCACCGATATTTGTCACCGAAAAAAACCAACCTTTCAGTTTGCTTTGCTTAGGCTGCTAAGATTTTTGGGTTGAGGTTGTTCGACTAAAAAAGCATCAGTTGAGGAATGAACACCGACCAAGTGCAACATTTACGATCTTTATATTCTATCCAGCTGCAGTTTCCCTAATTGCTTTGCACAGACACTGGCCATTCAGCGGAGCACATCATGTAGCAAAAGATGAGTCGGCTTTCTCTTTTTTTCAGCAGAGCAGTGAGGGAGAGCTCAGCACCAGGAAGTGCAGAGGATATATTCACTTCCTCCTGTGGAGGATTTCATTTTCTTCTCTGCTGAGAAGACTAGTCTCCTTTGCCCTGAAGTATTAACAAATACACCAGCTCCGTGTGAAGACAGGCTGCCCTATGTCTATCAATAGAATCTATATAGAATCTTTTCCCTTAGGGATTAATTCAACTTTTGATTCAATCTTTCTGAGCTTTAAATTATGATGTTACAAACCTCCAAGGAACTACTGTACTATTTGTGACCTTCTTTATTACTTTCTGCTGTTTGATAAAGTAGAGAAAATTGATTTATAGTTTAGTTTACTTGTGAACACGGAATATCAATGGTGAGAATGTCATTCATGGAAAAGCTGAGGAAATTGGCATTGGCTAAAGTTTAATATAGCAGTTTATTAATTAACGGTGAAGGACAATAGAATAACTGCATGTTAATCTTGAATGAGATTCTGGAAGTGTAACACTGAATGATACTGATGCACAAAGGCATCTTGCAAGAGTTGGATTTAAAGTTTTCAGAACATTTTCCACACGGAAGAATTTTGTCCACCGCTTCCACGTCTCTTCCCTAAACCTCCCCCTCCTCCACTTAGGACCCGAGGGGTGGTTTTGTGTTTTCTGTAAACATTAAAGGTTAAAGGTGGTAGGCAAGGCCAAAGTTTTCCAAATGGAACCTAAAATTAGGCGTTGGTGTCTGTATTTGGATTCTTAGGCCCCAATCCAGGAGTCTATTTTTATTCAAAGCAGCCGAGCACTTGACTTCAATGCATCTAAAAACACTCGTGCTTAAGTGCTTTGCTGAATCAGGCCGGACTTAAGCACAGATGTAAATGCTGTGCTGAATTGGGGCTCTAAATATGTGGCTTGATTTTAAAAGTGCTGAGAGCCGGCAGGTCTAATTGAAGTCAATGGGAGTTAGGAGATGCTCAGCGCTTCTGGAAATCAGGCCACTCACTGAGGCGCCTGAATCTGATTTCAGGTGCTCAGCCTGCAGCGTTCACCGTGGGAGAAAATGGTAACCCAGGAGAACAGGCAATGGAAGGGATGATTTCTTAACAAACAAGATCCTGATTTTATGCAATAAACCTTAATAACATAAAATGAGGGCATGGGAGGCAAAAAGCACTACTTTCCTGGAAATCTAATAGAGTGTTTTTTTGCAATCAAAGTGCTATGCAAAAATATGAAATGAATAAACAAATCAAATTGAAAAGCCTAGTAACTGGAGAAATATTGGGCTAAATTCATGCCTTGTGGAATAGCAGCAGCAGTGATGAAGTACATCAGGGACAGAGGTGGCCCACTATGTTTTGAGCATTAATTTGATCAGGAGCAGTGAGTCAACCATGCAAATCCCATGCAGCAAAGAACTGCGCTCTACCACCACTGTGAGCACCATCACAACAGTTTGGATTAGTAAATGGTAAAAATGCAAAAGCTAAACATTTTTCAGGAAAAAAAGATCATTATGGAATATGAAATAAACAGCAATGTTAGGAACAGAGATGAGGTGGAAGCTAGATACCTTGAGAAAGGCAATTTTTTTCAAGTGAATTCAATAATTCTCTCTACCTAAAGACCATAACCAGGCTGCTCACTAGCTGCATAGGCTGCCCTGCAGTGCTCCTTGCATTGTGCCTTGTGTACCTTCTGAGGCACGCATCAAGACAAGAAGACTCAGTCATACAGTGTGTTAACCCCAGAGAAGGCTGCTGACATAAAGGGATAGGTCTACAGCACGATATTGGCTATCTATGAACAAATCCTGGGCAAACCAAAGAAAGGCAATTCCTTCCCCTTTTTATGTGCATGTAAAGGAGAGGGCTGTGAATACCTTCCCCAGTCCATCTCCCCGTTGTTGCCTGCCCAGTGGCAATGCCGGTGTGGAAGCCCACCATTCTGCACCTTGTACTTTTCAGGAGGGATTCAGAAAACCCATGCTTGTCCAGCCACCTACCTGTCAGATCCTCCTGGCCTGTCTGCTGAGGCAGAGAGGCTGGTGAAGGACTCTCATGATGGTGCTTTTTCCTAGTACGGGTATTTATCATCTCAGGATGGAAGACACCAAATACTACCTGTACAACTTAGATCCAATCATGGCCACACAGAAAAGCCCTTACATTCCCCACCCGCTGCTAACTGAAGCCAGTAACTCTTAAAATTCCACTGAGCATTTTTCAAAAGTTTTCCTACACAGTTTATGTTGGCCCTTCAACAGCCCTGGGGACACAGGGCAGAAAGGTACGTAGCACCTCTCTACCACTAAACATATTCAAACTAGTGGTTTTGTCCCCTGCCCAAAGTGCAGTAATGCAGGCATGATCTGGACTATCTGAAATCAATTACGATCATTAGAAAAGGTAATAGAAAACACAGTACAAGACCAGTTGGGGGGGGAAACCTGTCACCTGTGATAAAAAAGAGAAACAGAAATGGATTTGAAACATTCGTTTCCCTTTATTTGCTCAGTGAGGCTGATGTGTACTGCACATTAAAAAAAAAAAAAAATCACAGGAATTTTCATACAATTAATTAAATCACAAAAGTACATGTAGAATTGGCAGGTGGAAAATAGCCCATCTTGGGCTTAACTAGTAACTCGCCTTCCCTGTTCAGCATAATCCAACTAAAAGCTTTACATGTTCACCTACTGTACAGATCTTACAGTAGCTCCATCAGGTCAGTGGTTCACATTATTGAAAATGTCTGTCACATAGGTACAAATTTAGAATCATCACATTATATTACATGGCTATTCTAGGTCATTTATAGATCAGATCTTATACTACAGTGATTGAAGTTGTCATTACAGCCATCAAAAAGGACACATAATCATTACCTACTGTACGCTTACATCTAAAGGGATGAGAAGAAGGTGTGGTTGTTTTTTTTTTTTCAACTGACCCAAGTATTATACCCCAGAGGCACAAACTTTCCTCCCAGTGCTGCTCTTGGTGATGGCAGCCCAACTGCTTTTCAGAGTAGTTTAGCACAGGTATTTTTCTTCAATTTTAGGCTCCCTCTGTTTGAATTTGGATTATTTTATGTTCTGTAGGAATTACTTTGTTAACAGCTCTAGGAAAGACCACAGTTTCTAAGTACCAGTTCTGTTACCTGTATTGGGGATGTGGTACTTACCACAGCATGAAAGCAACAGTACAATCTTCATCTAAAAGACACACAGAGCTATGCTGCAATTTGCCTCCGGTGACAATGTGGTACATGGGCTAATTTGAAATGTTCTTGAGGAAGAAAAAAGAAAAGGAAACACCAAGTTTATATTTTGATGGGTTACCTACTACAGTGTTGACAAAGGATACAAATAGCTTTATTCAGCAATCCTAGATCTATTAATTTCATATGTAATTCGTAAATCTACAGAGGAAAGCCATCTTCAAGATGAGAATGTTTGCCAGGCCAGTGAAAAAAAAAAATTTACTCATGTCATTATGCCTGCTTGGTGAAAAATAAACAAACCCTCCCCCAAACCCCACGCCAATTTATTTATGTCAGCAATCTAGGGCAAAAGAGAATGTATTTTAAATTTAATCACATAAATTTAAAGGCAAAATAGGTAATGCATCTGGTCCTTGAACACATAATATGATATACTAAATATTGATTTCTTAAAAATAATTTATTGCTTTTAATATTTTTCTTTACAACAGAAGATACGCAAAATCCAGAAAGGAAAATTGTAAACTTTTAGTTTGGCATTCACACAAAGTTAAAATACCTGCATTTTTAACCTACAGAGCAACAACACGAATTATCAGATTAAAGAATGTTACAGTCGTAACACAGAACCTCCGAAAAAGTTCTTTTCTTTTTTTTTTTTTTATTGCTACCTATCTACTGAGAAATAAGAAGCCAAAAAATCAAGCAAGCATCCGACAGGACAGACAGTGGAATCTCTCAGAACACAATATGCTGGTGATAAAATGAATGCAGCCATCAAAATCAACTGCACTGGCATGGGGGTGGAATCACTTTTCTAAGATTGGGAGTGGAAAGGAGATTAAATAGTTAGGTGTGCCATACCTTTAAGAGGAGTCATGAATGCCAAACAGTAATAGAATACCAAATCTATACATTCGCAAGCAAATTCCAAACTTTGCTGATTCAGTCTAGAGACTCCGAGTTCAGATGAAATTCTGATGCTCAGAATAGCAGTAGTTTACTCTTGTTTGTTTGGTTTTTTTTTTCTTCCTGAAGTTTCTATTTAATTTAGCAGAAGCAATGTCATCAGCAACAATGTCATGGGCACATCTGAGGCCATGCTAGTGCATAGTAAAAAAAAGAAAAAACCAAACAACCCTCTGCTTCTGCAAAAGCTGAATTTCCAAACGAAGCACTTACTCCAAACTGACAACCGTCATGCATTCTACATATAAAATTTCCACTGGCCTTTTTATTATTTTAGTCATCTCATAATTTATAATAAATAGGATAATTGTAACTGATAAATATGTCTCTTTAGTAAACAAAGGAATGAAGGATCGGTATTTATACAGGATGCATAACTGTAAAAAATATAGATAAATACCATCATTAAACTCTGCCAATGAAAAGATTACTGGCTTCAAGAACAGTGTTTAGACACAGAATTACTGTAAAAATCATACTGTACTTAGTACCTCAGCATATTTTTATCAAATTAAAATCACAAAAATTAAAACAAAATAGCATTTTAAAAAGATTTTTGATCTCTAGTTCCAAAACTACTGTTGATACATAAAATAAAAACATTTTTTAATGATTACCCATTTGAGAGACTTTACATAAAATTATGATATCTCCTAGAAAAATTTAGATGAGAAAATTTCATTCCCCTAACAAATTCAGTGTATAAAACTGCAAAAGAAAATCAAGCAATGAGAAAAATGTGGAAAAATACTGCAGAAGTGGTTAATACATTTTGGGCTAGGATAATTCTGGACAAAATTCTTACATAAGCTCACCAAAGAAGGGATGAACGTGTGTAAAGCGTATTTGCACTCAGACACACGCGCACACACATATGCACAAGCACACCCTCAACCACACGCTTTTCTCTCTTTTTTTTACAATCAAATATATATAAGCGTTAAGGTCAGCTTTCTACATATGTTAGTGTACAATAATTGTTTCACCTCATATAATTACATTTGAGTATTCTTGATTAAGAAAAATTCAGCAGTTTTTTGAAAAGAAGGCTGCATTTACAGTGCATAGCTGTAACAAAAAAGAGCATTGTCATACACTATGTACATAAATAAAAATACTCCATTTAACATTTGTAAATACTCAACTACTTTAGAGAATGTAGCAAATAAACTATCTGTGCACACACCCAGATAGTTATATCCAACTCTCATTAATAATGTAACACCACGTCCGCTCATTAGAATAAATCGCTGAACAAGCTGCACATTTGACCATTAACAAGGCTTTGAAAATTTTGCTGTGGAAGATCAACGTTGTAGACATTTACATGGGTGTCAGAATTAAAAGATGAAACTTCAAAATGTTAGGGAAGCTTGAGCCTTTCATTTTCTCTTCTGCAAGGACTAAAAAAAAAAGAAAACCCACAAGAAAAGAAAAAACAACTCCAAAGAAAACAAAAAAATCTTAAAACAAAGCCGAAACAGATTGTAGGCTTCTGGGACCTGCGGTTTCTTCTGGATTGTCATATTATCACTGTGTTGTGAGAAGAAGTTTCATTAAAAAAAAAAAATTGCAGTGTTTGACTCCCAGATATCAGCAGCCATAGTTCTCAAATTTTTTTTTGTTTGTTTTTGTTCTTTTTTTGTTAAAATGCAGTATGTACAGATTTTGCAGTTCATCATTATACGTGTATCTCTGTGGAACTGCTGCCATGTCTCGTGGTTTGCATTGAACTCACAAGGAACGCCTGGCTCCCCCGCCACCGATCACCCGCAAAAGCAAAGCTGACATCCATGGACACACGTGTGCTTACTGGACAGCCATCCTGCCTCTCCACTCATTGAGCAGCTGTGTTCATGTAAACCATGGTTTTGAACAGAGAGTGTAAGGTAGGAGAAATTCCTAAGTATGACTTTAATTGTCCATTATTGAAGGACATGATGTCCATGAGGTATTCGCCATCCCTCCATTTTCCTCAGGTCTGATGCATGTTACCTACGCAGGCTCCGCTGTGCCTCTTTAAGTAAACTATCAAAATCCATGGAGTCATACTTGCTTTTAGTGGAAGCAGGATCAAAATCATCTGAGTTTGAATCTGAAACCCAAAGGATGCAAGTTTAGATAAGAGGCATGAACCACTAGCAAGTTACTTACATTACTTTCTCCATACAATGGTATGAACAAGGCACCAGAGAAACAATCCACTTACAACTTCATGGGATGATAAAGCACATAAACAGTCATCAGAGAAGCTTTAGGTATGGACAGAGCTTTCTGGTAAGAAGCAGAACTTAACAAAAGCAGTACATGTCATCAGTAGTGGGGGAGAACTATAAATTGCATGTACATACAGAGAGGTAAACTCAAAACAGGTTCTCCAAGGACTTGGACGCCCACAGGCTGAAATATATAGGTCTCAAAGTAGTTCAGGTAATCTTGACAGATGCTTTACCCAAAACTCCACCATCATTTTGCAGCTCTTGTTTTACGACATGCAATATCCAAAACTTACTCCTGATAAAGGTAATAGGGTGTTGTTCTGCAGAAAGCCATGGCAGCCTGCAGGCAGCGTGCAGGGGGCACTGCTGCTTCTGCCTGCCTGCCCTGCCTCCGAGTCTTGTACAAGTCACCTCCCTGAATCTCTGTTTTTGCTTCCACTCTGATTTTTGGGGGTTTCCTTATTTAGAGTGTGAGCAATTAAGGGCAGGGTGTCTGCACCACTGTACAAGAGATTGCAAGCGGTCTCCCCAGCCTTTTGCAGCTTATGTCATAGCAGCAATAACGGTCCAGCTGCTGTGACCTGCAATACCTGCACTAGCTTTGCTACTTGCTCAGACACAGACATCAGTCTGTTCCTAGTGCAAAGGAGAGATTGTACATTTGTGGCCACCCAGCTCCAGTACGGCAATTACTGATGTGGCTGCAAGCATTGAATTTCCTTTTGGAGTCATCCCTGCTTAACACTGACTCTCCCTGGTTCCTGTGTCACAACTCCTTTATGACAGTGCCCTTTTGTTGCCATTTCTTCTGTTGAATTAATCAGAACTCCCCATCTACCACTGTAAGACACACTGTGCATTAAATGTTCATTACAAGTTCTGTTAAGACAATATCTGCTCACAGAGGAGAGGTGTTAAACTTCTGACTACTATTTTCAAGTGTTTTCTTTCTTCTGTACTCAACCCAAGGCTGATTAATTCTCTCTGTCCTTGTACTAGTTCATGAATTTTAAAGTTCATCCTGCCATTTCCTTATGTAGCTCTATCAGATACTCTGCAAAATACAGGGAATGCAATCTGAAGTACAGAAGCTCAAGCTGTCAGCAGGACAAAGTGAAAATACTCTGCTCACAGATACTCTGGGAATCCCACTCAGTATGGAGAGACCTGCCAGGGAATACTCTCAGTGATGAACAATGTTCAAGAGGGTTCCCTTCAGACGACTTATTTTAAACCCCAGATTTTCTGAGATACAGACACGACCCTGGCTTCCATTCCTGAAGATAAGTCAAATCAAGTCAAGACTTCAATCTATTTTTACTGTTTTTATCAGCCTACATTTAGACAAATGCCTTGCTACTTTTTATATTTTCAACATCAACCCTATATCTTTTCAGCAGTCAATTGCCTTTCCTTAGCTTTACATTATCTGTTTAGCCACTGAAGTGAATTATAGCATATTCATTGTGAACAATGCGTATCTTCTTTATCATTAATTCTGAAAAGACATCAATTCGTTAGAAAAAATATATCTGTATTCACTTCCTGCATTGTACAGAGCTGAGGGCAGCACATACAATATTTCATTAGCACTGTGCTACACAGTTATGAGAGATTTTAATGATGTGGTCATTTATTTATAAAAACCCACAATATCTGATTAATATAGATTCAACAGCAAAATGTCCTTTGCTATGTTATTCAGAAAAGAGTATCTCCCATACCTCTAGTCTATTTATACAGGTATTAGGAAAGGTTTAACATTTAATGAATACTTTACATTTTAAAAGGTAATTAAATAAGAAGTGAGTTTATAATACATTATAATATTAGAGAGGATGTTTTGGCAGTCTGCATGGTCTCTTTATGCATATACTTAACATCAGTATTCCTGCTGTAAGACTTTGAACATCTCCAAACACCCTTGCAAGGGAAAGCGTTGTACCCTGACCCAGAGCACAGGACAGAACCAAACATTTTTGTCCAGACAGGACTAGGACATACCCAGATGTGTTTCTGCAGCCAGTATACACACTTGGGTCTGGAGTTACTCCAGCATACTGGGGTCTGGAAACTGGTATGCATACTGCCCCACATCAGCGGGACAGCAAACACCAAGAGATTTTCTAAGTTCTCCACAGCCTGCAGCCTCCTACATCCTGACTGGAAGTCCCTGCAAGGAGACATCTTCATACACAGTTGCTTATGCATGAGAACCACCAGCTGAGATCTGTGGTCTTTGCTATACTAAGGGTCAGATTTTGTCACAAGCTGTCGTTCAAACTTGAGTAACTATGAATTGTGTTTAAGGAGTACCTCTGGCAAGTTCTGCACATCTACAGCACAACTCATGGCAGAGTAAGAATCATAATGAATTTTTTTTGGTATTTACTTTGATCTCTGTTTATTGCTCACATAAATAAATCAGGTATTAGAACCAAACAGTCATAGCATAGCAAAGAACAGTAAAGCATGCAGGAGGTTTCTGTAGTGCTATCATTTCAACATGGAAATGTTATTATTGAATATCAGGCACCTGTTTTTGATAATGATGGAAATGGGCTTTAACAGAATTTTCACAATCTGAAATATCTGAAAGAAGCCAGCTCAGATTAGTAAACTTTCAAACTTCTTGCGGCAAGTAAAAAATCACTTCCTTTTAACTGCCCTGATCATATAAATAACATAAGCACTAAACAAAAAAGAAGCAAACCCTAGATTCTCCTGAGTTACAAGGTTCCAGTTATGTACTTTAAGTCACATACACAGAATACCTACCTAGGTCTGCATAGTTAGACTTGCAAAATTGCTTGCGTCCACAGAAGTACAGCTCAAAGTCAGGTTCATTTGACCTACGTAAAGTGTATCCATTTTCAAGAGCAGCAAAGGCGTCACAAGTGTAGCGGTAGGTGATGAAACCATAACTGTCTCTGCAATTGAAAAATATAGTTGTGAAAAAAACTGAAAAGAGTTAACACACATTAGTGTAACCCCTTCCTGAGAGAAAGAACTTGGAGGAGATTCAGCAATGGAAATGCCAGAAGTACCGCATCCATTTATCAGCATGATTGTCCTGTCACACAGCTAAATACTTATTTCTGGGACAGGGAATCTCAACTAGCAAGATTAATAAATAAGGATGAAAGAAAATAAATATGGTTTTGAACTCGGCGTGTCATCTGGAACAGCATTTACACTGGTAACTCCCATACCAGTAATCCTTCTGCCATTATTTGTTACATATGGCAGCTCCCAAACAAGAAGTAATTGCAGAAGTTCTTACCCATCATCCCGCAAATTTACTGTGCACTCCTCAATTTCACCAAAAACTTCAAACCGGTCCCTCAGTTCTGTTCGGGTTGTGTCAGATCTGATTTTACCCAGATAAATCACACGACGTTCTTCCTGTTGAGAAACAGCAACAGAGAAGCCATATTTTTAACAAATGTGTAATGGAGATGAACCTATACATATATGCATGCAAAAACACACATGGATGTGCAGAGGATGCATAATTATAGTGATAGTCTCTTGCAGAAGACCTACTGCATCTTGCTAGTAAGTTAAATAGTTAACTCCTGGAACGCACCTAAGGTATTTAAACGACACTACATTTGTCAGGTGGTGTGCTCCTGGAAGGTTTCACTGCTTGCTGCCACTGTTCTGCTATACTCTGACAAACAGCTCCCTTTGTATATGTTACTGCACCCCTTCCACCCTTCCTACCACTTCCCTTCCAAGACTGTAAACTCTTTCAAACCAGGAGCTCCCCTTCTCTTGCTGCCTATATAATACTAGGCAAAACCCATCTTAGTTGCGTAGTAGTATAAAGCAACACAATTGCATAAGTGAACCATAGAGATAAAATGCATTATAAACATAACATTATAAACTTAGATGACTCAACAGCTGATTCATCCTACAATCAGCCATTCCTCCATAATCCATACCTTAAAATACCTGTTAGGTGTCCAGAGGATGAATTTTATGTTTCTGGGGGAAAGGCAGGACAATAAAATATATCCTGTGGTCACCATTATGTTTTGGTTTCCTCAATTAAAAAAAAAAACCTGACTTTTTTTTTTACAGGCTGGGGTGTCATTTGCATCTTCCTTTGACACTTGGAGCAAAGCGTCACAGATATTTTTGAAACAATCAAGTCATGGTTATATCCTTCCTTCCTGAGCAGAAATGCTCAGCAGAATGACAGAAGGACTAGGAAGGCCTACAAGAGCCACTTTATGAATTTTTGGATGGACGCTTTACTGAGGGTAGAGCCATTTAACAAGCTGCAAGCAAAGCAAAAGGCAAAAAGGGATCTTCAAAACACTGACCTTAAGTTAATCACAGCAAAGAAGCACCAGCTACACGTGGCTCAAGTGCTCAGCCTTCCTATCTCAGATTGCCTCTAGCCTGAAGAACTCTGGCACTACCAGCTGTACCGCTCATCTCTTACACACCCGCACATTTGTTCCTTAAATTGAACTACCACCACCACCACCACCACATTCTCAGCTGGCATAAATCTGTCAGTCAGTGGAGCAATGTCAGTTTAAACCATCAGGTTTGGCACCTGAGACTTGCGCAGAATTTAGGTGCCAAATGCCGAAGGAGTTATACCGACTGCTAAGAATTCATGACTCTCGTAAACTGGAGGTGCCTAAGGGCTAATGGCACCTCAACTGTGCAACGCAGAAAGCCCTAGGGATCTAAATATAGACTTGCATTCCTGCTCAGAAACATCCTAGCCTGAAGAGACAGGTAGCTTATGGTGTTCAAATTCAGATCTAGCACAAAATGTATCTTTTCCATGAGTCCCCACAGAGGCATCTAGTCATTCTTGGACCACGGACAACAGGACTGAGATCAGACCAAAAACACATGTAGAAACAGAAATGATCCCGATGACTCTGAGAACTTATCTGAGATTAAAGGACCATCAGAACTCTTAGTTATGGGGGCTCAAAATCTTGGCTCCCTGTTCCCAGGAGTGCACTCTGCTCCCAGGAACTGTTAATGTTAAATAAATAAACAATTCCTGCAGCAGGAAGCTGAAACTAACATATCTGTCTCCCAACAGAAACTCCTTCTCATGAGCACATTCAGTCAACTATTTTCGCTGACTCTTTTCTTGGCCTCTCAAATCTCAGGGGCTCAGATCCAGTTAATCTAAGCTCCTGAGAAATTAAAGTGAGTTTAAAGCTTCAGAAAACAGAGATCCAAGAATCAAACACTCCTACCCAAAAACCCTACCCACTGAGGTATGACACAAGAAGTGATCACTGGAACCACCTGGGTCCTTTATAGCTCCCTGGTCAGCCCAGCAGAGTCCCTGGTTGCTCTACCAAAATATGTATATGCTCTCCTTAATCAATGGGATCAGGTAAGTATCTCATTTATATGCCTGAAACTACTGCCTCTTTTATTACATAAGGAACCAAGGTGACTGCCTTGGTAGTCCTCTATAACCCTGCTGGGACAGATACTTTCAAATGAAACATCAGGCCTTCCAAAAGCACATGATCCAAAAGCTGTCCTTGTTCTCTGCCATAGCAGTGCAGTTTGGAGAAGCTAGCATGGCTAAAAGAAGGACAAGCATGCTCATGGGTGGCCATAAATTTAGGGAAGGGGTGTACTTTACAGACAGCTGCTGCTTTTTATCTCCGTCTCTACTCTGTCCCAGTCCAGAGCCCTGACCCTCTTGACAGAGGATTTTGGGTAGGGCTTCTGTGAACTAGGGACTGTAGAGCGCAAGCAACAGAAATCTGCATTTCTTACATTTCCCCATCCTAATTCTGCTTATTTCAGTATGGTTGGGTGCAATAAACTTAAAAACCAGGAAAATCTGCATATGCACAGTAATTACTTTTTCAGACTCTTTTACCAAATCAAGGATTTAACCGCACTGAAACACTTGATAAGAAACAATTCCATTGATACTTGCTATTGAACCTAAATGACTGACCAGATGGAGCAGAACATAACATAGCAGACTGTCTAATATACTTTAGCTGAGACAATACATCTCGACTGAAAAAACATAATGTTTCACTCACTGACATGGAGATTGCTATATTACAGTGTGATGGAAATAACTATTTCACGCTCTTCTGTAAGTCTTTTTGCATGCCTGTGCAATTTTTCCTTCTTCTATCCCTCTAATAACCTTTATATATCTAATATCCCTTTAAGACAACTGTAATAAAACAAAACTGAACAATTAAAAAAAAAAAGCCTGTTTAAATTATCATTAAGGGAATATGTTAAACCTGAAAAATTAAGGAAATTCAAATTCAAAGCTGAAACACACCATATGTCCTCCAGCGTGCACACATGAGGAGATGTGTTCAAGCAACTTTTTTTAAGCAGAGTGCCATGATGGTGTAAGGTAGTGGAGAACACAGGATTCATACAGCGTTGTCTTTGTCTTGGTTAACTTCGGTTTATTTAAAGCAACTATGAAGAATGTATTTGTATTCACAGAGGCTCCTGCCTTTTATTCCCATTAATAATAGAGCTATACAAGCCTAACAAAATTACAACATACCTCTAAATGTTAAAGACCTTTATTTTATAATAAGTTACATGCATAAGTCCATATGTGCATATTAAGTACGCTTTTTACTGCACTTGTTAGAGGACACAATATATGACTTGTAAACCTAGAGAATGAAAGAGAAAAGCTTTTGTTTTCAATTTAATGTGGACAGAGGGGACCTGCAGGAAATTCCAGAAGATACTGTTCATATTCCCCTCCCAAAAGTGCAGATTACTGGTTTTGCATCATAAGCTTAAGTGTAGTTCATTGCTTTGCCCGGTAAAAAATAGGAAGAAAGAAGAGTCTAGCCAACTCCCTCAGACCCAACGTATCTGTCTTCTTTTGGTTTATCTAAATCTCCTTGTTCATAATCTTGCTTTCTTCCTTGCAGTAATAACATTTGAATAAGCAGATGTGGCAGAAAAATCTTAGACTGAGAAGTAGTATTTCAAGTCTCAAATGAAAATACTAAAGCACTAAAATGCCAAAACTTGAGAAAACAGGTCCAGGGTATACCTTACACATCAATAAACAGACCACTCATCCTGCAAAATGTTCACTGATGCTAAGGATCTTTCTGCCTTGTAAAGGCTTTCTCCAAACCTTTATTATGTTCTCTCTTCCTCATTCTTAATCTGTTATTTCACAAGGAGCTAAAGTCCCGGCCATTAGATGTATTAGTTTTTGCATGTTTTTTCGTACTAGGCTCCTTCACCCAACAGTTGTGTGCTTTACCTGCCCGTGGTGCTGCTTAGCGAGGTCTGCAGGAACTTAAGGCAGCCAGTTCAGACATAGCATCACGTGGTTCTGCTGTCCCTGTTTTCCCTACCGCTTTTTGTCTGCACATTTGTGGTGCATAACTAGTCCTCCAAGAGCCAGGAAATGCTTTATGTGATGCTGAGAGAAGAAATCCAGGGGCATTTTAAAGCCGGGGTCTGCCATAGGCTTGTCAAAGGCTCTGCTGCTTCCTCCAGCATTTGTGGCTGGCTTGGTGCAAGCCTCGTGCCTGTGTTGCCTTCCATATCAAGTGACTTCTCTTCCAGCAGAAAGCCATGAAGGCTTTTATCCTTAGTGTTGGAGGCCAAATACCATTTTGAAAGTGCAATGGGAATGGTTGGACAGAGTCTAAAAAACAGAAATGCTACGGATGGAAAAACCCATTAAAGCTTAAGATTCTGACGTAGTAACATTAAGAAAAATTTTCTTTAGATTCTGTAGTAAAGAACAGTAAGTATGACCTGTGGGCAAGTACGAATGGCAAAAGGAAGAGTCACAAAAAACGGAAACAAAGAACGAACATTGCACAAAATTGTCGAGTGCTGCCGTGTGGCTAACTGAGGACTGAAACAGTTCAGGCATACTCCATGGTGACTGCTAGAAAAATAATGATGGACCAGTAAACCTCAAGTTTAGGTAATCTGTTTGATATATTTTCAGCAACTCATACAGCAAAGTTAGAGTGCCTGGGATCAAGGCCATCAAGATGAGCAACAACAAAAAAATCCAAACTAAATGTACAACATACTTTGGATCATTCATCAGTGGAAATGCACTCCATTATAAGGTGATTCTGGTTTCAGACTTTAGAGGAGCCAAGCACTCATTTACGAAACCACCCTTCTCCTGCCTTCCTGTTGTAGAGCAATTTATTTTCCTTGAAACTATGTGCTTCTTTCCACTGCAGTGGCCTCACAGCACATTTATCTTCTTACATTTGTAAGCTCTCTGGGACAGGAACTCTTGATACTTGTCTCATGGAGGCTGTCAGCACTTAGAAATGAAAAGTAGTAATGTTAATAGTAATTTTCTACTCAGGTATAAAAGCTGATTTTGTTATACCTCCTGGCAGCAGCCAGCAGACACAGTAAATGAGGTGCAGGAAGGATGTGACTGTAAGTCAGTATCATAGCCAGAGCAGCAGAGTAGCAGAGATCCAGAACACCAGGCTGCTCATCAAGACAGTTTAACCTCTCAGCCCTGGTGCACCATGTCAATGGGGAACCACAAACCGGTGACTCCAGAACTGAAATGTGCTAACTACTTCTGATGTCATGCCTTGGAAAGTATTTGCTGCATGGTCTGATGAGCTGCTGGAGTAAAAGCCCACATAACTCAGAAATTTTCTGGAGCGTATCAGAAGAAAAAATGGGTCCTCAGTCTTCTTGACAAATCCCTGTGATCTCCCCTGGTTGGGGGTTGGATCCCAGCTTCTACAAAGCCCTAAGTAGACTGTCCTGTCTGGCAGTTGCTCCTCAAGTTTTATAATCAGTGTGTCTCCACTATGATCTGGTTAGCATTATGAAGTTAAGTAAGTGTTGGTGGCAGACCATACTTATGTTCAATGAGGACCCATTCTAAAACAAAATGGGGACCCAGTGAAATAAATCAAGTCAAGATCAAACTAAACTATGCTAACGTTTGCTCAGTTAGCAAAGGCATCACAATCAAAAGTATAAATGAATGAATGAATGACAAAAAAATTTTTCTTACTCTTAACTGGAAAACATCTTGTGGACTCGGCTCACATTTTTCATGTGTGACTGCTCAAAATTAAGACCCCAATCCACAAAAAAGGCACTGAACTAACTGGAGAGGAGAAAAGAAGAAAAGGAAGAGGAGAAGAATATCACAGAAACTTTTGATGCAAAGCCACCTGTGTATAGCTGTAACTCTATACAGGAATTCAGGAATCCATACAGGGAAATGCTAGTCCAGGCTTCTGGCTGATCTGAAGCTACTGCAGTGAAGGTGGTATGTGCAAGACTGAAGGGGCAGCCATTTAAACGTGCCTCTGTCTCACAACTTGAGCACAGACTTCTAAAACAACTTTCTTCAGCTTTTTGCCAATATGCCTTCATGTCTGCCAAAATACAAGCTGCCTGCACAATTAGAGGGCATTGCTTCACATACCATTTTGACAGAATACTTGAAATTTTTTCTCATTTCCTTTTCATAGGTTTCCCACCCTTGTTGTCACATGGAGACTAACTCTAGATATTGAACCAATAATACCTTTTGGTATTACTGGATGGCTTTTAGCTTAGTCGTAACTCCTGTTCCCTTTCCACTGTGCATCCTTTCTACCACTAGCTCCTGAGATCATAGCATGGTGCCTCTCATGAAGAAAAGTCACCTGCTCTGTGTAACACCTGAGGCATTAGTATTGCCCAATCTTTGGGCCACTCTTTTAACAGTATCTGGAGGTATGTGGCCATGAATCAGTTCTGGCAAGACAAGAATGGGCTAGAAAGAAAATAAAAAATTTCCCAATGCAGAGAGCAAAGAAATCTAAATTTATGGGACTGTAGAAAGAGTTCAAAGAAAGAGAGAGGAGATTCTTGTGGCTGAACAATAAATGAGTTAAGTCCCTCAAGAAAGAAGAGTAACACAGAAGAGATCCATAAGCCAAAAGGAATAAGAAAAGGAGCAGAGAATGCTAGAAATAAAACTGATTTTATCACTGACTTCATGGGATCAGGGCTTCCCTTTCTCTGCTGTACCCTAACCCCTACTTATTTGCTCAGGGAACAAACTGGCATGATTCAATACAGATTTTTAAAGTAAAAGTCCACATGGACTTAGGATAAAGAAGTTAATAGGGTTTCACCTGAATCTCCTGCAGCTCTTAAGAAGTGACTGGTTTTAAGTTTTTGCCATGTTCTGTTTATTGATATCTATTTTTTACTTCTGATTTATGTTTATTAATAAATAATTTCACTAATGAAGTTGATTATCATGACAATGCTCACTTCAGAAACAAAATAAATTCAACCTTGGGTTTGAGACATCTAAAATTTTTAACAGAAAGTTACAAGGCAGCACATCTGGAGCTTTTAAAGTTTCTTTTCTTTCCTTTTTCCTTTTCTCTTGATTAGCGACTTGCTAAATATTTGGGGTTTTTTTAAACTAAACGAAATTTTCTCCTCAACAGGATTCATGTTTATTTATACTGTTAAAGTACAGTAACTGAGAAGTAGCAAGATACACTCATGACAGAGGTCTACTTGAAGCTCTAATTTGTGTTAGATCTAAGAGATAACAGCCAGTGTAAGTTACGATTGCTGGAAGGTAGTGTTCATCTCTAAGCAGATGGAAGCCAGACACTTTAAAACTAACTGCAGCAATTGAATTAAATATAGCCCTGTCTGACGACAAGCAAAATCATTCCATTGTCTTCACTGAGTTTCTGATCAGTACAGCAGAGTGTGTTACAGCTCTAAATCTCATGCTTTACAAAATACACCTCTCGCCCACACTTTCTAGATAGGGCACCTGAAGCAGAGAGAAGTGAAATGATTTGATGACGCTCACTAAGAGTAACAGAGTAAGCAGAGATGAAAATCAGAAACTAAAGGTGTCTATTCCCTCTCAGAATGTCTTGCTGCTGTAGACTACACCAGTTTCTGTCAATCTGTACACCTACAGAACTGGGAGTGTGTAAGTATTAGGAGAAATGCTGCCAACTGTGTGATAAATCACCTTTTACTACAAAGTCCACTACAGCCACTGGAAAAAACACCTATTCAATTTGGTGAGCCCTGGACCAAGGACTAAGGGAAAACCTGGAAATGAAGTGTCCCAGTCTGCACCAGTTCATGCAAAAGCCAGAGCACAGCCAGAACACCAGTGAAGGTACAACTGAATGGAATGAGCAGGACACAGAAAACCAAGCAGAAAACGTTAAGGAGAAACACCAAATTAGCTTAGCAACTATAGAAGAAGTCCAGATTTACAGCAGCTCCCTATTTAATTTATCAAAACCATCATGCAGTTGCCAATGGGGAACTAGAAAGGGGCAAAAGACACCTGTCCGTTTAATAGTTGCTCTTCAGTCCTACTGCTACAAGAGCCAAGAGCATTGCTGATGCATCCCCACATGGGTATTTCCTTTGCCTCAGGTAGTTCAATTGTTTCACACAGAACATTGATGAACAAAATAATTAAATAATACATGTTCATTATGAAAGGGCCAGTGTTAAGTGACATTTTTAAATTGCAGCATGTCTTCAGACCACTTATTTTGCTAAAAATAACTTTAAAAATAACTGAGGCATAGACAGGGAAAAAAAATTTTAAACTCATGCCTTCGGATCCCAGATTGGCATTCTGTTATCTGCACCCTCTGTATAGACAATTACAGCTACTATGAAAGTCCAGTGATTAGTGTGTAGGCTGACTCCTTACATTGCTTATGTAAAAAACCAGAAATACAGAAAATAGACACTGATTACTAGCACTCTGGCAGGCAATACACAGTATAAAACGCAGGTTCACTGATAAGTGGACTGTATAAGAAATAGACTGGTTCACTTTTAATTGTCTGTTTTCTGGGAGAAATATTTTTCTAGTAAGCTCTTTGTATCTGTTGACTGATAAAAACTTGGACACTTAAAATTTATAGAAGCTGAAAAAATCAGTATTGTAACATCAAAACACAAATTGTTATAAAAACACATCTTTGCCTAAAATTCCAAATGCTAAGAAATATATATAAGCAGATTTTTGTATTTTGGTTTTTTGTTTATAAAAAAGAAAGAAAATAAAGTCTGAGTTCTAGCTTTAGAAATCTATGAAAAGAAACAGAAATCTATTTCAAAATGAAAGTTATCTTCACAGTGCTTACAATTGCTTTCTGCCTCTGTCTCTCCCTTTGTTTGGCCCTTTCAGATTCCCGTTTTTCATACTCTCTGCGGTATTCTTCCCTCTTCAGCCTTTCATGCTGATATTCCTCATAGCTGTCATATCTAGGAAACATAACTTAGTCATTAAATCAAGTACCTGCATTTGTGAAAGTAAAATCA
This sequence comes from Bucorvus abyssinicus, assembly GCA_009769605.1. Lineage (NCBI taxonomy): Eukaryota > Metazoa > Chordata > Aves > Bucerotiformes > Bucorvidae > Bucorvus > Bucorvus abyssinicus. The sequence continues at coordinate 19,462,161 of CM020026.1, forward strand.
GTAATACAATTTCTGGAATGTTTCATTATCTCTTGAGAACCAGCTGCAAAGCAAACCAAATGCAGGCAAAATGCACTACCTGGGTCTGCGACTGTACGGTGATCTGGATCGCGATCTTGCACGTAAGGGAGAACTTCTGTATGCTCGGTGTCGAGAGTGGCTGGACTCATAATAGCAACAAGATCTGCAGAAAGAGAAACATTCACCTCTGTCATCCAGTTTGAATCTATTGACACCATTTTCTACCTCTTCCTAAACTTACAATTTCTTCTAAGCTACAGTGAGATTTTCCAGGGACAGTTTGCAATCTCCTAGTTGACTAAGGGGGCTCAAGTGATTCCCCCCGGATCTTTTTGTGAAGTTCCTCATTGAGGCTAACACGGAGCAGAGAGTCAGCCACTGTCAACTTCATCTGATAGGGACTGCAGCTAGATTGGCACTGGGCAGCTCGCAGATAATGGGAAAGGATAGTTGTGTACATCTCTCACCAACTGCTCTGCCACTGACCTGACTGGCTCCGCTCAGAAAGTGTAAACTTGTGACATTTAAAGGATAATGGCAACAAGTGTTTCTGTAGCAACCTTGTCACCTTCAGAGTTAATCAGCTCAGGACCAATAGAATAAGTTGCACTGGATTAAGTTATTTCTTGTTTTTTTCTTTCTTTCCTTCAAGTTGCTTTATGTTTTTGCTGTTTCCCTTCTTATTAACTATGATGATGATATATTAATTTTGCTGTACCGTACCTTGAGGAGGATCTACTACAGGGCGACCTTGATCTCGATCGGGAATATGGAGAACGGGAACAAGACCTGCATTGAGGAAAGGACCTTGATCTAGAGCGTGTCCTTTGGGATCTTTGAGAAAATAAGGATTTGGGTGGAGACACTGAATCTCTGCATGGAGAGTTAAAAGAAGAGCAAGAAGGCGATACATCAAATAATGAATAGGCTTGTGTCCCATCCCAAGGGTAGCATAGTTTATCACTTTCATCTTCACTGTCATCAAAGAGACCATCCATTGCTAGTCCTGAATTTATAAACATAGGTAGTTTGGAGAATTGTTCATTACTGTAATCACTGTCTCTTAGTTCTCTGGTCTTATCTGCTTCTTCATCAAAAACAGCTTGGCTGGGGTGACCAAAATGCTTATTCAGTTCAGCCCGAATTTCCTGGTCTTGGAGCTGTTTTCTGTTATTACCATGGTATCCCTGCTTACTTGTCTGTAAAGTCTCTTTCTTGAAATACTGGTCTGGTTCTAAAGACGAACAAATCTGACACGGCCACCCAGGTGAAGAATCCTTAAATTCTATCTGTCTGGAGTCCTGAAGTTCCTGGGATATTTTAATGTGTATTTCCGATTTTGAATTCACAGATTGACAGTAGTCATGGTCACCAAACAGCCGCAAACTGGGCCGTTTTGTCTTTCTCTCCTCATGTCCACTGGACAGTACTGTAGTCTTGCTAAGCTGTGCGTACAGCTCAGACTGTTCTGGACCCTTCTTGATTGGGTTATTTCCTTGAGAACTGGAAGACTCACTATAGCGGGGCTTTTTTGAAGGTGGTACAACAGTCTTGCATGATGACTTCGGCTTAGGTGAAGTCCTGAAAGGATTATCCTGGTTGGCTTTATGAGGAGGGGTTGTAGGTGGAGTTAGGCCTAAGGGGGAAAAAAGGAGGAACAGAGTATTTTTAAGCACACATACAACATTTATAAAGGCGGCTCATGAGCTTCTTTAAAAAGATACAAAGCAAGACCCATTGTATGCCACCTTAATTTAACAAGACCCATTGTATGCTACTTTAATTTAACACTACTAATACTGGGAATAAGAGTATTTAGGGTGTGAGACACCAAAGGTCTGGTAACAACAATAGCAACAGTACTAATGCATTGCCATTAATCTCCAGCATTTCTGCCCCTCCCCTTCCTTCACGGTATCTGCCTCTCTCTCTGTAGATTCTGATACAAAAGATGAAGAGAGAAAAAAAGACCTTTTTATTAAAAATCAAAAAGATTTTTTTGGTATAAAAATCAAAAGTCAAAAGACTGGAACTGTAAAAAACCTAAAGAAATTAGCAGACAAAAACCTGAATAAAAGCAAGCCCGAGAAAAATAAATGAGTGCTACCAAAGGAACCTCAGCAGGATGAAGAACTTGAATGCAAGAAAGTACGTCAACTCTACAACTCAACTGCAATGACTCTGTCTCCACAATTCATTAACTTAGTAAACCATTGCTCATCTATGTATAAGACAGTCTTGTAAACATAACTAATACATTTTGCCTGAAATGTGGTTCTGCAACTGGAACCCAAGTCAACAACAGGACAACTGCAACTGTAATGAACCACTGCATTTAGAACTAAGTATTAGTGAGAGTCATAAAGCAGGGAGTCGAAATGAAACAGGGAAGTATTCAAAGACTAAAGACACCACTAACTACCAGGACTGTTCACATAACTGTAGTAGATTATATCACTATGGTGAGACAAAATTGCCGGAGGAACTACAGCCCATTCCAGTAAAGTCTTGGAACCAAATCACCAGTTTCCCATTATGTTTATAAGACAGAACATACTCTCAATATTTTCTGTAGAACTCACAGAATTTCTTCAGACTTTACAAACAGATAATCCATGACACCAGGGCAGAGTAACAGCAAACTGTTTAGGAAATAATTCCTCTTCAGGAAGGTAATTAGTACGTTATGTTTGAAAAATTTGCTTCCATCCAATTGATCCTAATGTAATTTAAAACTTTATATGCTTAAAATTAACAAATTAGACCGAGATTAGGGAGTTCTAGATAATCCAGACCATCCTTACGTGTTCCAGAGGCTGATGCTGCCCAAGATTAATTCTTCTAGACCAAGCAACGAGCTTTCCGTTACTTCCTTAGCAAGAATAAAAAGAGAGGGCAGACACACTTACAGGAATTGTGTATTTCAAACATGGCTACAGAATTTTGTTTTGTATTTTCAACCATGCAACAGAGCTCAGCAGATCAATGCAAATGGAATAAGCTCTATAGCATTTTGCAGTAAAGAAGGAAAAGTGTCCATCAATGCACAGTGCTCCCTAAGGAGCATAAATGGAGACTGGGAGTCCCATTGCATTAGCTGCAATGAATTTGTTCCAGAAAAAAAAGAAGACAGGAGTACCAAGACATAAATACTTGATGTGAGAGAGAAGCTTGATTTTGTCTGAATGTTTGGAAAAACATGGTTAGGAGCTAACTGCGACTATGTAAAGACTTTGCCTAATGCCACAAAAGTCAGGGAAACTGAGGCAAAGATAATGACACCTAAAACTATGGTTACCTCAAATTTAAATTTAATAGTGCAAAAGTTCTGTGCCAAGTCATCACTGCTAAACTATTTCTTTTGAGTCCTCAATTTTTTCTTCCCTCCCAAAAACTCACTTCAAGCCAGTAGATTGTTTTTTACACCTTATCAACATCCTCACTAACAAATATTTTTGTCTACAACATGAATTTTTGGTAACATGAAGAGTCCTCTTCAAAATTCTGCCGTAATAATTTCCAGGTTAAAACTTCAGGCTCAGATTCACAAAGATTTCTTTAGATAAAAAATTCAGAACTGTCACTTTTACTCATGGAATTATACAGCCCATGAGAAGCTCCGGGGTTAGCTACTGATTTTTTGGATGTAGTTTTAAAGAAAGAATGAAGCAGAAATACAATCACTTCACAACGAACATGCATATTTAAGAATTTCCGGCAAAGAAACTCCAAAAGAGATAATTCAATATTAAAAATAAAATATTGTTTCCATTTCCACTTCTTTAAAGTTAGCCCCAGCAGGAAGCAAGCTAAACTCAGAGCATAACGATTTCCAGAAGCCTGACAATGAGTCCAACAATCTTTAGAGGAGGGGAAAAGAAAACCCTATCAAAAAAACCCTTGCAAAAGTACAGACTGAGCTAAATTCACTGGCACTTCTCTTGCTGGCAGAACTGTGCTGGGGACAGCCTAAGAAAGGGCTTCCTCGTGGCATTTTGGCTTTTTTCCTGGTTTTCAGCAGAAGCAGGAAGTGCACAGGCAAGTAGAAACAGAAAAAAGTTGGAAAATGTTCATTTAACTTTTGAATAAACCTCCATCGGGGCAGGGAGGAGGAGGGAAGTTTTCAATTCATGTCACCACTACAGAGTCCACCTTCAGTGTGTCCCATGACCAATCTCCAAACCGTGAACTTTGAGGAAACCAGTTGGCTGCACACTTGTTCACCATCATACTAATCCCTGGTAATCTTCACTGAGGGCCATGGTTCCACATCAACAGCGTTACAATGTTCTATAACCATCAGATTATTTCATATGTGCTGACTTCTCTGCCAATGTGTACATTTTAGCGTTGACAGTACAAGGTATAGTCTGTGCTCTCTCTTGAACTTAGCAGGTTTTGACAGATTTATGGAAGGACAGATGGCCATTACGGGCTGAAGGCTGACAAGAGGCAGTTCAGAGCATTGTTAACACACTTGCACAAACTCTCAGCAGTGCAGCGCTGTGCAGAATGTAATTCAGACTATAGCTTTTTTATTGCTGCCTATTTTCTTTTGTCAAAAGAGCCTGCTGTGCACAGCAACAAATGGCTGCCATTACCCAGAATGTAATGGGTGTCAGACAAATCACGTAACACAAACAATCAAGAGTATGTAGGTCATATTTCAACAGAGCACAACCTTAGCAATATTTATGATTACTGCATTGAAATGTGCTCTATAATAAACAAGTACCTCTACATCACTCACACTTATGTACTTCTGCACAGCAAATCTGTTAGAAGTGGTACATACTCAACAATCATCCCCCTTAAACAGTCTTTTTTCTCTTTAAAGTAAAAGGCAAGTATTTTTTCATGACATGGTATAAAACCATTTGCTTTGTAGAGACTTTTCTTTAATTGAATGGCTTCTGTAAACAGTACGTTTGCATTTTGCCTTGCTCTGTCTGTACACTAGACTCGCTTGGTTATCTTGTGCTTGAAAATAGTGTACAATTTGCTGCCAAAGGTGCATCGTCTTCCTCGTGTCTGTGCAACAAAAGGTGTTTGCATGTGTGCCAACTCTGATACCTTGGCTGAGTGACTTCTTTCAAGAAAGTCCCTGGAAGACTGAAACCACTTTTGATACATTCCAAAACTCCACTATAAAAACCCGTTAGTAACTCATTTGGCTCAGCTAGGTTGATAAGCAGAAATTAGGGGAGCACCTTTGCATAAAATGTTACAACTTGACTTTTTAGGACTGATTTGCAATGCTGTTTTACATAGACACCAACCTTCCTAAAACTCTGCTGTAATTGTTAGCATTTAGATATTTGGTGACCTTTGTTGTGCTTTGAGGGGCCCAAGAATTAGTGTCTTTTGGGGAATGCAGCCCTGGAACCTTTCTACATGTGCACTGGGCTTTTGAGAGGCATTGAAAATGAACTTTTAAGTTTGAAAATGAATTGTCAAGGGAAACATTATTTAAGGGTACTTTAAACACTGAACACAAGATTATAGCTCAATTCAGTAAAAGAATCTGCAGAGCTTTTGTGTGGCATGAGATTGCAGAATACAGGAAAACATAATAAAATTAAATAGCCATCATATAATAAGAAACTATATGCTTGTTGAGTATTCCGTTGAATCCTGTTGTCAGTGCTGCAGAGAATAAACACAGATGCCTGAAAACATCAAATAACGTACTAGATTTTATTCCCTCCGGACAACTCTCTGCATCTCGCATCCCATTTGATCAGAAATCATTCTGAGGTCAAACAAGCTGTTTTATGACAGGTTTTAAGTATTTGTTCTGACAACTAAGAGGTAACACAGATCTAGAGGTGGGCAAATAGCAGGGTGTAAGTATCCTCAAGGATGCTCATGAATTCCAAATCACTATTCAAACCAATTGTGTTCATACAGCCTTTTCTGTCATCTTTATAGAGAAATCAAATTTTTCACCCAAGAAAGACCGATGAGTAATTTTATGCTCAGGTAAATTACAAGGATCTGTGTGCAAACGAGAGACTTTTCACCAAGCCACCTTTTGTAGATAAGAGGGTGGAAATAACCTTCAAATTACTGACTGAGCCTTAAGCATGTAAACCCGTTTCATGCACTTACATGACGGCTTTGAGTATTCAGGAGTAAAGGTTTAAAAAGACACTAAGAGAACAAAGAGAGATGAATTTCAAACATTTAGGAGCCATGCCATCTCATTTCTGGCATTTAAGTATTCAGCAGGAAGTCTAAGACAATCACTGAGGAGTCCTCAATCACCAAGAGAAACACAGCCACCCTCAGAGGGTGAGACATCCTCCTACTCCCTGTGACTGCAGGTGCCTCCTCAACCTGACTGGTAACAAAGAGGAAAGAGGTCTTCCAGCAACACAGAAACATCCCATGTTCCTGGAAGAGTTTAGAAAGTTTCAAGCCCATGAACTCTCAGCAAGGTGTTGGCAATGCAGCTAGCTGTGGAAACAAAGGGAGAAGGACTTCTTGCGAGCCTCTTATTCAGAACGAGACTTGCCTTACACACAGATTTCATCCACTACATTATCATTACCTAGGACTCTGTGTCATTATGTGCTGGTTTGTTTGCCTTAGAACAGCACTAGAAATCAGCTGCAGGAAGTGGTATTTTAGATAGCAATGGACTTATTCCTCTACCATAGGCTGCTCATTTAAAGTGAATTCAAAGAATTCTCATGGGTGGCTTGAAAATACTTTAACAAAATATTTGTTCTTTGTAATTTGACAAATCAATGTTTTCACAGTTTTAGGGAGGACAAAGCTACATTCATGACTACTAACAAATCCATTGTAAAGCAAGATATAGCATCGGCAAGAGAACGGTTTCAGTTTGACTTTAGATACATGAATCCAAAATGTGCGCGTGAAGAAGATTGATGGCTCACATGGGAAATGCTTTTATTTATTTATTTTTCTACTCTATAGTTAATTCATCAGTGAGGGAACCAATGTTGTTTTCAGCAGAGAGATCAAGGGAGCTGCTATTTATATTAAAATACTTTGTGCTTCGATAGTGCAAGCAGCACTGCTAATGGTCTTTTCAATTCGGCAGTGAGATCAAGGCAACTCCTATTTAAATTATAATAAATAGTGCTTGTACAGTGCAAGCTGCCCTATATAAGGACAATGAGCAATGCGGTTATCTGGATATAATTTGGAGTTGCCAGGGTCTCACTAAAAACCACCAAGGTATTATTAATCACTATTGCCACTATTTTTTCCTTTTTTTTTTTTACTGAAGTGTGTCTCAATTCTGCCAGGATTTACTAACATATGCTGTAAATTCTTCAGTACTCGAGGTTGCTTCTGTTATGTTCTCGCCTGCTTCCAACATAAGCAGACGCGTAACACAAGACAGTACTGTAATACAAATGAGTTAAAAAGACATGCACAACCACTCACCTTTTTATAGATACGGACATATCTATAGAGATATATACACATAGGAATATAAAAATCTATGTAATATCTATGTGTATGTGAAGGCAGAGATTAGTACAGCTACTAAGTGATAAAATACAATCTTCTGAAACCTCACCAGACATTGTGAAGAACAAGTGCAACATGAAGTCCAAGAGTCACCATCATGTACGCTGCCTGCTGGTAACACTGCCTCAACTCCCTGGCAACACATTCTCCACCAACTCTTACTCTTCCTGATTATCATCAGTTTATTTTGTAGATAGACTCTATGTCCTTCCGGGGGGGTTGGGGGGGGGCGGAAATCATGTTTTCATAGTACAATGTTCCTGTTCATGTATTCGTCCAGTTGTGCTGTTTCACATCTGATGTATTTTTTAATGTGCTAGTTCTCCTGGTTACATTGTCTAACACAACTACAGAGCAGTTTTGTTTCCTTTTCCGTGCACAGCGGATGGAGCAGAATGAATTTGGTAATACCGAGGTCATTCCTACTGCATTATGGAGGCAATATTAGAGGACTATCCAGGGGTCAGACCGACCCCCACTTTCTGTCTAGTCAGCTGATAGGAAGAACAGGCTGCTGGCTTTCTGGCTGGGAGAAAACAGTGCTCCCTTCAGTGACTTTAACAGCTGCTTTTACCACTCTGCTGTGATCACCTCAACTGCCCCTTTCAGCTGGCAGCACGAAGCACTGACTTACCAGTGTGCTTACAAATGGGCACCCTTGTGCAGATTTGCTCTCCAGTAATGATAAAAGAGGCTTCTCCATGCTTCAGGCCGACTGGCACTAAACAGGATTATCCTGCAGCACACCGTGAACTTTGCCGTGTTTGTGTTGGTTTTGCATGAAGAAGATGCATTGGAAGGATGCTTCCTTTTGTCATGAGCATAATGATTAAGGCTGCAGGTTTTCAGGACATGGCAGAGGAAAGAACGCATGTTTAAATGGTGAACTAATGAAGCAATTTCTGAAAATGTGAAATGATGGTTGCAGGGAGGTGAAAGCCCCAAGTACCTGCAAAAAACTAGTGTGTGGGCCTGCTTTTGTATAAAGGTGCTACTGAATTTAATGGCACCACGCTGATTTATGGTACCTGAAGACATATATTGCAATGCCTCCCAAAATGCTAGAGATCACATAAATTACAATCCACTGTTATCCTCAGAGAAACACATGCCAAATATATCTCTTATTTTTCAATATTACACAACTGAGAAAGAAAACAGTCTTGGCAGTAGCTCAACATGTACTCTTGTGCTCAGTTCTGAACACTTAAGGAAAACAGAAGCAAAACAGAGTTCAGAGGAAAGCAATAAAACAGATCTGAGTCTGAAGGAATTGACTTTAGAGGAAAGAAGAGCAGTTGAATTAAATGGGTGCAATGGGTGATGCATACGCTAAACCAGACACGATAAAAAAATCTACAAATCTTCAAAAGATACAAACACCGGAGATCTGAAAGGAGGAGGAAGATAAAGAGAGGCTGTGTAGAAGTGTGCTAACAGAATAGGTAAAAAGAAAGCAAGAATATAAAATGAATACCAATTTAAAAAATTACCTCTAAGCTATGGAATAGTTTTTCACTGGTAGAGGAGAAAGCTGTTATTTGTGACATATTAATCTAGAATTGACAAAGCACTGAAACATGCAGTCACGTTCAGACCTAGACCGGCCTGAAGACAGACTAGATGACATAACTTTTCCATCTGTAACATCTATTACACTGTGCTGTGGGGTTTGTCTTTGAAAGATGGTGCTCAGCAGTACACAAATCTATGGGGAAATGGGGAAGTTTAACAGATAAATGGTTTCATTCATATCTTCCCAGAAATTATGCTCTCTTGTGTAGGTTTGGAGCTGTATTTTCTTCTTAGGTAGCCGGATAAAAAGTCAATGTTAAACTGCGCTGAAGTTAATCTACTGAGATCTCAGAGAGGTCTCCAGTGTACGTGTGGTATATTAAAATGAACAAACACACACGAACCATGCTTAAAGGAAGAACCAGCACTCCCCATTTCTCACCTGCAGTTCCAGAGAGTTCCACACTTAAGGTTTGTTCAATTGTCTTGTTCTCAAATGGGGAACCCTTGGGATCACTGGAAGACAGGGCACATTTATAAAAACAAGCTGAAATGGAGTTGCTGTAGCCAAAATCTACTAAACCCCCCTCCCTTTTATAAATGTTTGCACTTTTTAGTACTTACTTTGGTGACTCAGGCGTCAATGGAAGTGATAAACTTGTTGGTTTGGCTAAAGGGAAAAAGAAAACGATTATGGAATATTTAAACACTCCATAACATATACTAAAAATATTACTTCTTATTTTGGTGCTGGAGTCCCATGTTAGTCAGTTAGGGCTGAGCTTTGATAGCTCAATAGCCATTTCAGTACATCTTAGATAGAGAAATAAGGAGACTCATCCTGATTCCTTATCACTGGTACCAAAATTTCATCAATGATTTACATCAATTACTGTGCCTCTGAAATACAGTACACAACTCAAATGCCAACAACCTTTCAGAAGAAGAGTGGTACATGTTAAAAATCAATGAAGAACTCTACAGGATACACTGTGAAAATATTATTCTCTTGGAGTTAGTTTGGACTACAGTTCACATTTTATTTGGAAACAGGAGCAGCAGAATAACTATGAAGTAACAGAACGTTATGAATATTCAGTTAATTTTACTTCTACAATATACAATTTTATATATAGCACGGAGAATAGGCTGTTTCTATGAGGCCAGAGTCCAACCAGTTATAGTCTGAATTTCTGCAAATTATCCTCCAACTATGACAAGCCACAGACATAGTCACAGATGGTTAAAAATGGGGTTGAAGCTCTCAGCACTACAATCCCAACATATGCAAAAGCCAAAGCTCTAGCTGTGATAATACAAGTCTTTGTAGCTTTTATTCATGCAAACTTGTATTTTCCCAAAGCAAGCCAAGAACTAGGATATTGTAATACAACTAAGATTTCTTTAGTTGCCAGTAAAATATTTAAAAACTAAAAATAATATTACTTGCACATTTTACTTTTCGGAAGTTAGATTGATGTTTAAATGCAGAGAGTATTGTACCAAGAACAACAGCAGGGGATCTCTTCTGCAGATTAATTACTTAAGACAAAACGTTCCCCTTGAACACTCCTGCACTGCAGATCTTTTGTCCAGAGTGTCACTACTGTATATTTTGTATTCATTCCAGGCTTGGAGCTCCCATCAACATTAAAGGATTTTATATGCAAATTGATTACTTTTAGAAGCTCTAGAGCATTCCTGAAGTAATATTACATTTTTTTAAAAATTAACTAAATTCTCAAGAGCTGCATATTGTTTCTCCTCCTCCCCATATGAAAGTTAGAAATGGAAACTCAGGTGTTCACCTCGGGTTCACCTTCCTCAAAAGTCACCACCAGAGTGAGGAGATGAACCTCAATGAGTTATTTGTCTGATCCAGCACTGCTGCTGCTTTGTGCATAAAACCAGACATGGTAAGACCAAATCTGAAACATCTTTGTGTGTATTTTATATACATCTATGAAAACTAATGTTTGCCTGTAGCCACCTAGAGGTAAAACTGGCTTAAAAAACCCAGACCGTACAGTAAGGCTTTGGAATAAAGTTTTATACAAAGGCTTTAACTTTTTTTTAGAGGATAAAAACCTACATACTCTTACCCAATTTAGGCTTTCTAAGGAAACTGAATGTATAAGAGCTTTTTAAGTCTCTAAGTTAAAGTCTCATTCTAGCTCTCATTAGTCCCACTGAACAGTCCCACATGTCCCTATATATATAAAATTCTGAAACAGTCAGGCACAGTTCAAATCTGCCAGAGGTGGGCACAGAACCAAGGTGTTATCTCACACTCACATGTATTAATTCTAGGCAGGTATCACTGAGCTCTCCCACTGAAAGATTTGCATACCAAAACACCCATCAGTTTTCTTATTGCTAGGCCAAGGGCTTGACCAAACAGTATTCCTTTAAAAGATTCGTCCTCACATACAGCTATTGATAGTGTAAATATTTAGTTAAGACACTATCATTTTCCATGGTGCCTGTTTATTAGCGTTTCAAGATCTACTGTGGTGTGGTTTTTTCTTATTAAAAAGGGTTCACATGAAGTTGCTTGTCCCTGTAAATTGAAAACATTCAGGTTCAAAAGAACTAAGTTTCCTCATGGGCAAATTTCAATGAGAAACTACAGATGATCTTTGGCATGAATGGGTTTGTGGACATTCCCGTGGGTTTGCAATATGTTTGCAACAGTAACCCTAAAGGAAAATACCATTTGACTGAGCCTTTCTGAGCTTTCCCGAAATTTGAAAGAAAATATCAGACCCTGATTATTTTTTAAAACAGAAGGATCCAATTTTCTTGTACTTTTGATTAAATGTATGAACAAATGACTGCAGGTCTGCAAATATCAGTTAAACGTGCAAGGTTGATTCTGCATGAATCGACTGTCCAAGCTGAAAGCATTATATTCTTGTATATGTATTATATGCAAATCTATTGATATTGAAGTCATATATTGGTGTTTGAGGCAAATTTGATGAAAAAACAACATTTCAGAAGCCTGTAACTTAAACTGCAGGAACTAAAGAGAGCAATTTCACCTGCGATACCACCAAAGTCACAGTCATCTGTTAAACACTGGTAAGTTAGCTGTATGTCCCTTTGGACTTTCCTAATCCCTCCTTCCGCACTTTTTCCACAACACAACGTGCCCTGCTTCTTTGCACGGAATCTATGCAATTCCCTCAGCTGAGGAGGAAAATGCAGCTCTGATCTGAATAGGAAGATTTTATGATCCATATTTATGTTTGTGTGTCTAATGTACATGTGTATATAGAGTGCTATACGTGATGTATCACCTTAACACTCAACAGTGTTAATAAAGCCCCCTGTAACTTCTGGCAGGGCTATGTTTCAGTACCATTGCAGCACGACAGCCAGGTTTCACATGTACAGTTCAGTCTGGATTTTGCTGTGAAGCAGACTGCTGAATCCATCCAGAAGGAGTGGCAGTTGGCATCCAAGAAGCTCTAGGGGCGGTTGGTTTTCTTTCTTACAAGAAACATTGTTCAGAAAATTTTAGACCATAATGGGGAAAACTATACTTAGGATGTCAGAATGTACAGCTGTGAGAAGGGTATTTAGTGGCGGGAAGGGAAGATTATTAAGTTTGCCTATACTTCCTAGCAAAGAGTGAAAAATTAGATTTGATGGGGGCTGAAAATGCAGGGAGAGAGGGAGGGGAAAAGAAGAAAAAACATATACAGTTTCACAGAATCACATAATGGTAGGGGTTTGGAAGGGACCTCTGTAGATCATCTAGTCCAACCCCCTGGTAAAGCAGGTTCACCCAAATCAGATTGCACAGGAACATGACCAGGTGGGTTTTGAATCTCTCTGGAGAAGGAGACTCCACTGGGCAGTCTCTCCAGGCAGCCTGTTCCAGTGCTCCGTCCCCCTCAAAGTAAAGTTTTTCCTCATGTTCAGGTGGAACTTCCTGCATTCCACTTTGTGCCCCTTGTCCTGTCGCTGGGCACCACCAAAAAGAGTCTGGCCCCATCCTCTGACACCGACCCTTTAGATATTTATAAGCATTGATAAGATCCCCTCTCCTTTTTCTCCAGGCTAAACAGCCGCAGGTTTCTCAGCCTTTCTTCATAAGAGAGATGTTCCAGTCCCCTAATCATCTTCGTAGCCCTCCTCTGGACTCTATATAGCAATTGTTGCTTTAAAAATACCAGAACAACACACTTAGTGTCATATCCTGATCTCTGTTGCAGCCAGATAACTTCCATTGACTTAGTGGAGTCATCCAGGATTTGCACTGATGTGACTGAGATAGGCACCTGACCTTCTAGATGGCAGGCCAATACATATACATAGATGTACTTTAAAGTTACAGTTACATTAAAATAAAGCTCCCTTTGGGCTCGTAAACTTTTACAGCTTTCCTTTATCTTGAGAAAAACAGGCAGGGGAAGAGGGGGAGAGAAAGCAAGAGAGGGGGCTTTAAGTTCTTGCATTGTTGTCATAGAAGCTACTTGTAATATAGACCAGTTCTTTATGCATCAGGGGATACTAAAAGTCAACACAAGTGTTTAGTTTTGGCCATAAAGAATCTACAAAGATAGAGGAAGATCAGGATGGCAGCTAAACTTTCAACTATTTACAAAATAAAATCACAAACTGGCATTTCAGCTTTAACAGGAATGACACATTTATTGCTTTCTCTGTAGCAGCGAGACCACTATTTATTGTCTCTTAAGGGCTATGTGGCAGGTTAACAATGCCTTCAGTTTTACACTAGCAAAAAAAGAAAGAAGCTCACTAATGAACTGGCCTGCTCAGCTTGTTTAGGGGTATAATGATTTCTTAGTGGTAGAGTACTCTGTGAATAAGTATCTCCAGCTAGCTTGCTATATTAGCATGTGGTATTTGTACTTTTCCTGAGATTCTTTTTCTAAGGCTGGGGGCAATAAAGGATTAAAATTGCTTAAAAGCTAGATCTAGCTAACTAATTCTAACTTCATTATACTGCTCTAAAATTCTCCCTACACAGAAGAGATGCTGTGTTTACAATACTGATCCAAAGAACAGAAGAGGTATCAGGGGTGTTCACAAACGCAGCATTACAGCCTCTCTGTGTTACTGCTGGTACTGAAGCTGTATTTTGCAGTCCCACACCTACCTTGCAGATGATTTGTCTGAGACTGCAGATGGGGCTTCCTTTTGGAGGTGCATTTCTCTTTGCTGCTGTTCCTGTTTTCTGCTGGTTTGGTCTGAGGAGGGTCATCATTCGTAGTCAGATATTTGAGAAGTTCAGAGCAGGGACGTCTTTGAGGCTTTTGCTGTTGACAAATGCTCTTCGCTTTATTGCTCCATGAATTCTCAGTCTTAAAAACAGGGCATAGTAAAATAAAATAAAGCTAAAATTAGTGAGCTGAACCTTATCAGAATGGATATAGGTTTTCTGAAGAGATGAGATTTTTCAATGAAGTGTTCAGTCTAAGTGTACTAGATCTATGAGCTGTGAATAATTGTTTGCAGAACAAGGCAAGAAAATTACATTTAAAATTCCTAAATGACATTTATGCAGCTTTTTATTTCATTTCTCCTACATTTCAATGTTCCTACTCAGCAACATGTAACTAACAAGACCCTACAGCACCTTTACTGTGCACAAAATATAAGCTGGTTTAAACCTTAATTTGTTGCTGATTGCTTGAGCCCAGCATTCACAACTCTCTTAAGTACCCCTAAATGCTCCATTTTCAGTTACAGTGACTGGGAAGGCAAACATTGTTTAATATTGCCTGCTAACACAATTATGTCAGAGCCCCTATTCTATCCAATTAATGGCTAATATACGTCTTTTGCCAAGAATCCAGTGTCATTTTTCTTAGATCGGACAGCTGGTAAAATGACAGTCCCTTATCCTGGAGTCACTCATAAAAAACACCAGCCCACTAACAAATTTTATCATACCCTCTACTACTCTGTGTATCAATAAAGTAGGCAAGAGTAACAGGCGATGGGACTACAACCAAACTCTGCCAAGAAAAAAAGCATAAATGAAATATTTAAAGCATAAAGAAGGACAGGTGATTTTCTGAAACCTAGTCTATAATCTGTTCACATTTTTTTTTAAAGAAGTTGCCAGATAGCAGGCAGATTAATACAATACATATAGATCTACTGGTTCCTGAAAGCATAAAAGACTTTGTTACACTTTTTATTTCTTTTTTCTTTTCTTTTTTCCTTATTACAAAGATTAAGATTGTACCTTAACAACCACAGGGCTTGTTCTGATCCTGTGATTAGAGTTTGCATGGTTTTGTGTGCTGAGACCACTGCATTCATTGTAATTTAGCTGAGTGTTGGCTGGAGCCAGCAAGAGCTTCTTAAGCTACAAACACATCAGGGAAAGGGAGGTGGAAGGAAAAGAGTAAAGTTATGCATCTTTATGGATTAAAATTACTTATCTACATTTTTTGTATAGTTACTTAAAATCAGCTATATCAATTTCAGCAAGCAAAGTACAATAAAACAGAAAGAAGGGCTCGATATTCCCCAGGGCAAACAGATTTCATTTTCCTCTGGCTTGGCAGCATATTTCTGCCCCTTTTACTGCAGTATACTGTGGGGCAAGCAGAAATGACAGGGGTCTTGGATTTCTCAATCCATGGCAAAACAAAATTCTCGGCAATCTGTTTGACAGAAGAGGCCTCTCATCTAAACAGAGATGTTAACTTCAACAGACTAATGGATACAGCATCACGATGCAGGTATCTGGCTCTGCTTCTGCAGTAGCCAGTGATAAGGGGCTTTCAGCAGAAACAAAATCACATCTCAAACTGGTTTTACTGAGCAAAATGTGTATAAGGTTTCACCCATATCCTCACCCAAGGTTCAGTTTTGCTCTCATTAGCACTCAGCTAGTGCTTACTGGTCAAATCAGTTAAAGGTACAAAATCAGCTGCACATCCCGCCAGACTCAATGGGTCTTTCTTTACATATCACCAAAAGTGACATCTAAACATACATACAAAAAGAGCCCCAAGAAATGAAATACGAATTAAAAAACATTACCCTGACTTATTTGAACATAATCATAAGCAAAAGTGTCAGCCATTAGCTCAAGAATCTCAAAACCAATTCAACACCATTTTTAATAGATTGCCTTATTAGTCATCCTGTGGTATTTGGTGGTAGCTTTCCCCCTCTTAATTTTCAGTTCTTTACTTGATTTTCCTTTCCAGTCTAAATGAAAAGTCCAGACCTTACTGTGACTACATCATACCCATGCAGCGGGTAGCCAGAGGCACATCCAATTCCTGTTAAACAGTAGGAAGGGTTCTTACTAGAGACGGCTCTTCTGCCTCCTGAGTTGGAGGGGTGCCGTCGGGCATTGGGGAAGGGCTAGCGGCATTTTCGTTGGTCACATCTCCATCTGTCAGTGCATCAAAGGAAGGCAATCCATCCTCATCCACAGGGATGCTGTCCAGTGTTTCAGTGAGAACGGCTAGCAAGTTTGCCTCGCTCTCTTCATCTATCTTCTGTGAGAGAGGACAAAAGAAAAAGCGGAACCAGGTGACAAAAGGAACAAAATGATGCCTCTCAAAACACAGTTAAACCAGCCCTTGAAACAGTAACCTACAACGTCTTGGAATATATAATTAAGCCCAATAAAATTATCCGTGTCTGTGTTCAAGAGAAGTCTCTTTGCACTCACACTGTACTGCTCTAGTTTACTTTTCTTCCACATGTTTTTTTTTTTTATCCAGTGTAACAACAAGAAGTAATCACCCAGGGATTCTATTACAGGATGTGCCTAAGCTGCTGATGCCTAATGATGGTGTCAGACCAAGCTGTCTCTTTCTTTCTCTTTTCAATACTGAACACCAGCTAATTGACCTGACAAAATTACAAGAATCAGCGAATAAGACAGCTAATCAGAAGACCAAAATGAATGACCAATGAAACTTGTTCACATACGTGGCCTGGTGTAAGAGAGGAAGGGTTTCCCTTCCATACTTCCGGAAATCTTTGCTCCAAAACCAAGCAAAAGCCTTCTCATTCCTGAGCATTTTGGCATAAGATTAGCCGTCAGGACTCATACTGTAGAAGGCAGGCTCTCTGGGTTTCTTTTAAAGAAATGTATTAGGCAGGTTGCCTTTGAAGTTGTCCTTTCGAGTTATGTTGTTTGAGTGCTCAATGTGACAATTGTAGGCATTTATCTAACTGAGACTGCAATTATAAAAAGCAGATTAATTCCTAATCAGACGTGGCTGTAATGTTAATTCATATTAGATATCTTATTTCAGCAACAGGACTTCTTTTTGTCAAATTGAGTAAATTTAAATGACTTCTAATTTTTTAATGAAATATAGTCCCTACTGTATACTAAGGTACAGATTTTTTGAGTACTGAAAGTTCTGAGGAATAGAATTGTGTAAAAATCATTATATTTATTTCTCAGAAAGATTGGAAGTTGATCTTGGCAGATCAATTATCTAGGATTCCTAGGCTGATCCTAGTGCTATTAAAGTAAATGAAAAGCCTTTCACTGATTCTAGGGATATCAAATTGGGAGTTTTTCCAGCAGATTCAGAGTGGCTCATCACACTCCAGGTTCACAGTATGAGGACATCTCAGCTAAATTCAAATCTCACAGTTTAAAAGTGAACTAATAAGGAATACACCAGTAAGACAAACAAACAAACAAACACAAAAGAAGTTTTAAAAGTCAGCAACAAAACATTGCCAGTTATACCTCAGAAAAAAAAATTAACCAAGTGAATCTGGGTATCCTGTTAGCATGACTTTTTTCAGTAATACTTTAAACTACCAGACTCAGACCAGAGGTGCTCATAAATCACACAGGTAATTGCTCCTGGCAGGCTTCTGCCAAATCACACCTCATGGTTTCTTAAAGGCCAAAAGGGGCTTGGCCGCTGAGAAAGAGTCTAAGTTACAGTATCTGGTGATTTCCACCATACCAAGCAGACACAGCATGCAGAGGATGGAAATAGCAAAGGGGAGCCACCTTGTGAATAAACTCCAAATCCAGCTTTTCGCAGCCACTTTTTGAGATGAAAAGAGGACAATTACAGTGTCACTTGTAGAAAAGTAAGGAAAGGCATTATTGGGCAAAACTGTGCTTTGTGATGTAAAAAAGTGCTGACTTTTTTTTCCCCAATGTTATTTCAAGCCACTCACAGGTGGTGGGATGAATGGCAGTGAGAGCCAGCCCTCAGTCCCAGGGTGCCCATGAGAGGGTCTGGCTGCCTGACCCAGCACCAAGGACTTCTCCAGCAAATCCAGCTGCTGGGGTGCATTGCTGGCCTTGCAGCTTATAAAGCTGACAACGAAGCTGGAAATGTTACTATTTCTAACGGGGAATGCCTTCTTTAATAATAGCATGCCAGAAGATACCCTGATATTTGCAGTTAGCTGCTCAGCTCTCGTGCTTTAAACAGACATTCAAGTGTGCTGACGTTCAAGAACAGAAAGTTGAGTGGACACCGGTCCTCATCACAGCAATTTCAATTAGTTTTGTACAAGTTTCAACATTCAAACACCACAGAGAAAGCAGAGGATGTGACAAAGAGGACTCTGTTAAACAATTAATGTCACTTTCCATTATTGCTTCAGTCCCAATTTACAGAGCAAATAAATCAAAGTCACCACAGACGAAGCACACTAGCTGGCTAACACACGTCTATTCACAAACGACATGGCAGCAGGAACACATTAGTCAAGAAAATGACATTGCTAGATAACCTTTTAAAGGTTTAACTATGCTATTGCTCCTAATTGTCCTAAATTACTGTTTATTAAGAAACACAGTTATCAGATACAGCAGAAATGGTGCTGAGGGAAGATGCAGAGGGAGAGATGGTTGAGTACATCAATGTCTGAGCAATAATCACTGAAGCAGCAGCTTTCTGCTTTGCTATTGCAAGCTGAGTCTTGGTGTTGACAGCACTGGGGAGAAGCAACGCCATGGCCAAATGCAGGCTCTTTCACAGTTTCAGCACTGTCACCACAGAAATTCATATTTCAGACTGGCATCCAACCTGTGCATCACACTGGCTCGGTGAATCAGGAGGAGCTGAGCTCCTTTGATCTCTGTTGAGGTTGAAGGATGCGCCATGTGCTCTCATGAACTCATTTCACCATGTGGACTGCATCTTACTAACTAGTGGGTCTTTTCAATGCAGAAGCAGTGATGCATCACTTCCCAGCCACACCACATAAACTTCTTAACATCCGTGGTTGGTAGTTCAACATAAAGACATCAAGACAGAGGTTTTTTGAACCCTGTAAATTTTCACCCAGTTGGAGGAAGCAAGGAACCAGAGTACATCACCGAATGCTCACACTTCCACATTTCTGACAGAAAAAGTTTCTAGCGTATTCAGAATAGCATTAGCTCTGAAAAGAAATAAGATTTGGCATTGGTGTCACTGTGCAAAGGTGACCACAACAGGGAAAGCTGGCTAGTGCTGTAAACTTTCCGAACACCAACTGATCCTCAAAAATTAGTGATCTGGGAGCCTAAAGACCATGAAAAGCTTCTAACTGTGCTCTTCCCTGCTTTTACATGTTTTGCTCTAATGCTTTAATATTTCTACAGCACCAAAAGTAATTCCGTCTGAAAACACTTTATTAGTTGTGTAACTATCTTATTCTAATAGGGTTTCTGCCTTCAGTAAAACGCCTCCAGAGATAGTCTCTCTTTGGCCAGTGAAAATCTGTAAGAAATGAGTTGATAACTTACCCACACAACGGTACTTAAATCCTCTACCCCCAATAATTTTTTCTCCTTCGCTTATTCTGCCTGTTGATGGAGCTAGGTTCACTTTGTGGTTAGCCTTTTATGTCTATGATACATGTTACTTGAAGGCAATCCCATTGCAGATGCCTAAGACTGAGCTGTAATGGAGACTTGGCCACCTTGTCTTTTCCATGCACCAATCCCTTCTTGAAAACCTTGAAGCTGGTGTGCAGAGGTCCAGACACAGGGCTCTGCTGTAGCTCTCTTGCAATCAGCTTGGGTATGCTGATTCACTCCATAAAAGGGTCAAACCAATCATTCAGAAAATATTTTCCAAATGTTAATAGTATCTTCCAACATTTTTCCCTGTGGTTGACTCCCTCCACCTTTCATTTGTGATAATTACACGCACAGCTTTTGCTTACTGTATCTCAAGGAGTGAAATCAGCTAATGAACAATGATGATGCTCTAAAGTTTCTTTACAAAATCACAGAATCATCTGGTTGGAAGAGACCTTTAAGATCATCGAGTCCAAACGTTCACCCTGCACTGCCAGGGTCCCTAAACCATGTCCCTCAGCACCACATCCACATATCTTTTAAACACTTCCAGGGATGGGGACTCCACCACCTCCCTGGGCAACCCGTTCCAATGCTTAATGACCCCCTGTGTAAAGAAATTTTTCCTGATATCCAACCTAAATTTCCCCTGACACAACTTAAGGCCATTTCCTCTCGTCCTGTCATTCGTAACATGGGAGAAGAGACCTACTCCCACCTGACTAAAACCACCTTCCACGTAGTTGTAGAGAGCGATAAGGTCTCCCCTGAGCCTCCTCTTCTCCAGATTAAAAAATGCCAGTTCCCTCAGATGCTCCTCATAAGTTAAGTTCTCTAAACCCTTCACTAGTTTCGTTGCCCTTCTCTGAACCTGCTCCAGCACCTCAACGTCCTTCTTGAAGTGAGATTTACTGATAATTTGAACAGTGCAGGGGCCTATAGTGATTCAAACTGAAAGATCAGGGTCTAAACTGCAGTATTAATCCACAGCCCTGAGGAGCTGGGAGCAGTGGCAGCTTGCCATGACTTCATAAAAAGGCCAGGAAACTTTGGGACAGATCTGCAGCTGGTAGAAGCTGTCACCACTCCAGCAGCCCAGCTTGGTAAGCAATTCAGAGCAGCCAGGTGTACACCTGAACTCTCAAGGGATGACCATTTCAACATATTGACTCACTTCTCCTCAGTAGCCTAAGATCTATTCATAGCACAATTAACAAAGAAAATAAGAGATTTTCCTCCAGCTGGAAATATCCAAGTGATCTAAAAATACTAATACATTATGGTACTATTTTCAAAAGCACAAAAATGGCTTGTGAGCACATCTGGGACTTCCAACAGGATTTAATTCCTTACTGACACATTTTGGAATAAGAACATCCTTAAGACTCACATCACTAGGAGAAATGAGGGGTACAGATTCGCCCCTTTGTGCACATAGGGATGCAGAGGCATTGAAAAGCTCACAAACACCATCCTAGCCCTGAGCACCTCCTGTCAACAAACATGCAGGAGTAGGGGCAGATGGTATCTCAGCCCTGGCTCCACAAACCAAGCTTTACCACCTGAGGATAAGAAGCCACAGTCTGGGAAGAAGCACAGGAAAGGTCAGAGGAGGGAAAAGATTAAGATGCAGGCTGGTCTTCCTGCTCCTGCCCGCGAAAAAATGAGAGCTGAGGTCAGGGACAGTGAAAGGGAAGAATCACAGCCCAAGTTCTCTCTCTTCTAGAGCAGAAGGAGTCAACCTGCCACGGCACCAGCACAGACACTGCTGTGATGGTGATTTTGCTGCCTTCTCAACGTGATGTCCAAGGCAAGTGACTCCTTCTACTCAGCATAGAGCTAACTGTACCTGTAAGTATTTTCTCCCAGGGCCAAAGAGGAATCAGTAGTCCAGGCAAAGAACCACTTGTTGCACTCCACCTGCTCACAACCAGTCCCATGCCATTATACACTTTGAGAAGTATTTCAGCTTTTATTTTGCTGTTCAACTGCTTTGCAAATCCTCAGGTGTCCTGTGCTGTCTTACAGTAAAAATCCACATGATCCATTTGCATTAGAACGTTTTTCCAAGGTCTGTTAGTCTGGTCCCCAAGAGACACTCCCATAATTGAAATGCTAAGTCCAGAGCTATCAATTATCTTTAAAAACAAAATGGAGTCCCACTAGGAGAAAATTACAGCCAGGTTTCTTTATATGTAGTAGAAATGCAGGGATTAATTATCACCACCCCTGTGCAAATGCCTTCAGGGTACGGGAAGGAAACAAGAGATCTTCTCTTCTTGAAGGAGACAGCTATACTCATACTCCTAACATGCATCTGTAGGCAAAGACCACTTGAACCCAGAGCTTGCCTTCTGATTTCGGCAGTCCCATTGCCCATATGGACTGTACATAGGACCAATCACATCTCTGGATTTATGTAAAAGCTTTACTCCACCAGGACTTCGGGAGATATTGTACAGACCTGAAGCAATATGCTCTGCCATCCCACTTTTCCCCAAAATGACATTAAACAAATAGTGTAATTATATACAATGCAGGTACTGGAGTGGAACAAACTCCCGGCATCGCTCTCAGGGACATTACAGCACTGCAAGAAGGACCTGCGCAAGGTCTGCAGGCTGAAGGAGATGGAAGCACCTGCAGCATCCATTTTCCCCCTCACTTCTTCAGGGTATAACAACATAAAAGTAACAACATTTATTATTATTCATATAAGTCAACATGGTGTGTATTTCTAGTCTCAGGAAGCTCTCGTGTTTAATCTTGGTAACGGAACTCAGGCTACTTTCTCTCTGAAAGAGAGATGCGCTCACCTGACATCGTAAAACTTCTGTCAAGGACCTGGGATTAAAGCATCACAATGCAAAACCACGGCACAGGCCATTTGCAAATAGGCTTTTCTTTCAGACCATGCCCTTCATCACTGGAAGTAATGCTGCCATAGCTCCTGTGAGATGGACTATCTTTTCAGGTGAAAAATCTAACCTTTTTGCTCTAATCTAAACACGTCAGTTTAAAAGAGCCTACTAAATATTCTTCTACCACAAAGTCACTTTTTTTTTATTGCTTCCAAGAGTTGTTGCAGTTCAGAAGTTTCCATTACAGCCTGGCAATTAAGTTTCTAATAAACTGAAGAACTACTAATTGACTTATTCATCTCACAAACTGAGCATCCAGCTAGCAACCTGTAGCCTGTTTTACATTCTCTGATCAAAATTCATTCATGTTTTGCAAACCATTCCAATTTCATTTGTGTAAACTGCATCCTTCCCCTCTATGATAGTAATCTTTGATTCTGGGGAAAAGACAAAACAAAAAAATCATCCGAGAACAAGCTATCGTGCTGTTGACTCTGCTGAGGGGACTAAAGATAAGATATTGCTATGCTGGAATAGGTGCACCAGTGGTAGACCCAATATCAAAAATTTATGGTAATTGAAACCACAGAATCTTTGGAAATGCAGTCAATTTGACTCAGTATCAAAAGGTCACTCTATTCAATTTATATTTGATGCTGAGCACAATATTGAGAAAACACCTGAAAGCAAATCATCTTATCAGCAGTTTGGGCCTCAGCATTTACTGACTACAAGGACTAATTTGCTGATTACTAAATAAATGCTTTACCTGTGTTTGCACTGGGTTAGCTCACCAGAGGGGCTTTTTAACTTCTATAGGACTTGACACTGTAAAAGCATTACCAAACCTCTTACTGTGTGTCCATAATGCTGAGGCATGCTGTGGACATACTATCGTGTTGTCTTCCCCATGGCCAAGGAGGACCACTTGGTCTTCAGGGGCAGGGAACTGCAGCAGGAAAGACCTGGCATGTCTTGTCCAGCCTGTGGTGGGCTAGATTTGGGCAGATCTCCACACTGAAGCACAAAAATCTTACCTACAACTCTGGTGGGGAAAACCAAGAGCAGGGAAAGGGCAGAAGTGCAAAGGGGAGGAAGAGCCTGATGAACCGCCACAGAAAAAAGAAAGGCTAGGACTTTTCCTTCACTGTGCAAGGTGGTGAGAAAAGCAAGGAGAAAAGTGAGGTTTACCTGCTGCCAGCACCGGTGTAGAAGCAGGGGTGAGCAGAGGAGCAGATGAGCTGTCACTGGATAGGGGGGATGAAGGACGGGCAGCCCAACCCGCACAAGCAGCTTACTGCCCAGGGTGCGAGAGGTTATGCAGGCTGCCCTCCAAGCCCACCACTCAGCATATTCCCTCCTGCAGCAGCGCCTCTTACCCATCCTCCCTTCCTCTCTTACAGGCAGTTGTTTATGCACATAGTAAAGTCTGGAGCAACAATCCAGAGATTTTTAATTATTATTATGCACCTA
The DNA here is from genome assembly GCA_009769605.1 of Bucorvus abyssinicus. NCBI lineage: Eukaryota > Metazoa > Chordata > Aves > Bucerotiformes > Bucorvidae > Bucorvus > Bucorvus abyssinicus. The sequence continues at coordinate 19,486,323 of CM020026.1, forward strand.
AAATATATAGGAGGGTAGAGAGTCACAGTTCCTGACCAAGGGTCCCAATCCAGACAAGCTCTAATGGGCAATAAGTACCTTAAAAAGACGGAGGCAGGGAAGTAAGGCTACAGCATCAGGAAGAAGCTTGGGACTCTCCCCTTGCAGAGCTTTCAGTGACAGTGTCAGCAGTATTTCAGTCCAAATATACAAACACTGCTTGCACAGATTTATTTATTTACTTGATTTATGGTACATGCCCACACTAATCTCTCTATGCACTGACTTAGAATTTCTCAAGACTCATATACCTTTGCTAGGCAGCATGGCATGTTCTACAAAAAAAAGCTACATATATTTTGCAGTGGTTATTTCACTGTAATGTGAAATACATGGAATTGATGTAAAAACCTCCTTTCCCCCTTGATAATGACAGACATCTCTAAAAATGCACTTGAATGGTAGTATAGGCCCTTCCTTTGCAAACTATGAAGCATAATCTTGCTGCTTTTGTTCATTCTCTATTTCAGTGTTGCATTTGCTTTAGTTTTAATTATACCGGATATGTCAGGATGTCTGTCATAATCCCTACTTCTTTCTAGAGATTTATGACTTTACAGAAATATAAATTTCAGGATAAAATTATAAACAATATAGCAGAGAAGAGTTTAAATATATTTTTTAGTTTTGTTCAATTACGTGGAGACTGTTTTTGTGTGAACGGAACACACACTCAAAAATGCCTTTTTAAACTGCAAATAAGACACTTCTATCTGTTGCTTCTACTGTTAGAAAATTGGAATTTAATTTGACCAGGAAATTACCATTTGTAAAGTATCAACTTCATTAAATGCTTTTTATGATGTTTTAATTTTTCAGCATGTTCAGCTTCATCACCTACCATCATGCCTGTTGAACAGGTACAATAAACAAAAGTCATGTCTCACTGGAAGAAAAACACTGGTTTTCCTTATACCTGCAGCATGAATGGATCAGTACTTCATTAATACATCTGGGCTTCCCATTAATTTTTGCTGCGATCTAACTGGAAAGCTGCCATCTGGTCTGAGCTGGCTCAAAGAGTTTTTTCAGACACAACACAAAAAGTTGTTTACAAGTTTAAAGATGCATTTACTCCATATGTTTTACCTATGTAGCTATAGTCCTGTCTTTAACTGCCACAGCAATGGCTCCAAATGCCTCCTGGTATGTACCAGCAGACATGTGGAGTGACACACATACTGTTCAGAGAGGTGGTTTAACTAGATAATGTAAACAAAAACAGTAGACATTAGTACTAAAAAAACCTGAGGAAATCACCATGAAAATGAAAATTAAAAAAACCCTATCTTTACGTATGTCTGCTCTACTCTTACCTGGCTAAAAAAGTTTCAAAAAACCTCCATGGCTTTCCAATATCTGAGGAGATGTTCAGCTGAGAGAACATCCCAGGAGCACGTCCCATGAGCATCCTAGGCTGAAAGCAATAGAAGCCTTTTTATAACGAAGGAACAAGTGAGAACGTGGAGGTGCCACAGTAAGGAAGGTGCTAACAGGTATAGGGTTTAACACAGCACAGATCACAGGTGCATTTTGCTGTGCTTTTCAGTTCACTTTTACAGTACCATGAAAAAAAAAGTAAACTTATGCCAGCAGGCAAATAATCCCTCGCCTCAAAACGCATCTATTGAACTGTGCACCCTGGTAAATTCCTACAACAACCAAGGACACTCTTCAGGATGAGGAGATGTCTCTTAATTTTCCACCGGTTAAGCATTTGGATTTCTTTAGGTGTCTAATAATATCCTTTACTATGTATATCCTTCATTTGCCACTAGGTGCTAAGACTTTAATGTTCTTTCAATGCAATTTTGTGTATGCAAATAGAACTGTAAACTAGAGATGGTGATTCTAAAACAGAAAACATTAAAAAATAAAGATCACAGAGAGCTATCTTGCGAAGCCCCCTCTTAGAGCATGTCCACTGTTGGCTTGTTTCTAAGTTTCCTGGAACTGCTTGTCTTCACAGATATGTTGATAAAATGGGTTTGACACTAAAATGTAAAACTAATTTGCTGGTTTATACTATGGCTACCTTTTTCATTTACCCTCAACCAGCCTAGCAGTTACGTAGTGCATGCATACTGTGGTGAGCGCTGCCGTTCCCACTGCAGTTGCCTCTCTTCTATTTATTTCTTAGTCAAAACTGAATATATTGCTCATTCTTCACTAGCCTTTTAAAAGTGTGTGTTCCTGATCACCAGCTCTCCATCTGTACACTGTAAAAGATTGTATTTCTCTTTGCGAGGCACTGATGTTAACCAGTCCCTTTTTAATCATAAATACTGAAAATCAACCTGGGCAGGTTTTTTGCTCTCTTTAAAAATGACCCATAACATGCAGTCAAGTCCAGCTGTACTTATCAATGACCAAAATATCACTTTTAATTAGGCCATAAGTTCCTTTGGGCAGGGACTGTCTTTTTGTTATGTGTTCACATAACCCCTTTCACAGCAGTGTCCTGATTCACAATCGGGCTTTGAGATGCAGCCACAGCACCTATAATAAATAATTTGGGGTAATTCTATTTAATCCTGCTAGCAACCAAAAAGAAAAGAACTTGGGCCCAGATGTTCAGTCGCTCTAAATTAGGGCCTCTCCACAGGTTTTAACAGAGCTATGCAGATTTACACTAGTCAGGGATCTGGTCCTCTGCTTTTCAGGTACGTTGACGCTGAAGCTGAGTAGCAGCTCCTCCACACTGTATCTGTACCAACCTGTCCTGGGACTAATGGCAGTCCAACCAGAAGCCACTAAGGGCTAAGTTTTCCTCTGTATCAAGTGGGTTTTGCAGCTGAGCATTACATAGTTACGATTAAGAAGATGAGTTTAAAAGTGGCTTGGGTTCATCTTGCCGACAATGTGGTAGACACTGTGCTCACATTCCCTACTGGAAATGCATTGATGTATTTGTTCATGTCAAGTACATCTTAAATTTAAAAGTTATCTCCACTGAAGTTAACACAAGTTACAATTTGAGCCTCTGTAGCTGATAGATGCACAGCCGAAACCCCAGGAATAACAAGTACGTTGCAGCCATTTGAATACTGAACCGGAGGTGGGATGCTGCAGATCACCAGCTTCAACACAGCCTACATTTTCCTGGATCAGATGGCTTTCCTTTGTATCGAGATATTTTGCCTTGCTCTATCAGCAACCAAAAGGAGGGGGAAGGAAGAGAAGCAGGGTGCTGCGGACTGGAAACAGCCCAAGACAAAAGAGCCGCACTCCTGATCCAGTGTCCCGGGAAGGGAAAACCTGGTTAAGCGCCACTTCTGGGGTCAGAAGGCTTGAGCTACCACCATTAACCCAGGCAGCATGACCTCTGTTTCTACCTATTTCAGATGGAGAACAGGATACTGCGCCCAAGTCTTGCTCAGCTGGCTGAGGGGAGTGGGTGGGACCACTTGTGTTTAGGCAGCAATAAAATCCTGTTTTGTAAACATATGTAAGGATTACATACACACACACACCCCACTAGAGAGAAAGGGGGGGAAAGGCAAGGAGGTAGAGGATGAGGATGGGGAAGCGGGGAGAAAGAAGAAAGTAAACAAGGTTGCACTTCATTCTATACATTAGGGAGGGGACCATATAGCATTTCCAGTTAAAAAATGACTCATCTGTACATGAATAATACTGAAAAGTTTTATCCGCCTGAAGCACCAAACCACTGGTGGGCAATGAACACCACAGTGTATTGCAGCTGCATATGGCCTTGCCCCCTGTTTCAACAGCGAAGGGTACCCCAAACCCAAGTGCCGGCGACACAGGGAGTGTAACACCAACCCCAGCTTGACTCCCCTTGGATTAGAGCAGCAGAAACCAAGCGTCGCCCGGTGAAGTCAATGGAGTTAACCAGGACAGATTAAGTGTAAGTGAGAAGCAAATCAGGCCCTTTATGTCTGCCCTTCCTTCCCTGAGAAAACCTAAATACATTCCTTTTTCCTCAGAGGCATCAATAGCAATAGCCTGAACTGCCCTGATTGGGTTTCACTGGCGGCAATGCAGAAATGTTTATTTCCATTAGGCTGGGCCTATAAAATCCTCCTTTCATTCCTGCGCTTCTACGATTTCCAAACAGCAAAGCCTGACATTTCGGTCTCTGACAAGTAACACTTAATAGTGGGATGTTTGGGGGAAAAAAAAAAAAAAATCTATACAAAGAAAGCTCTTAAGACAAGATAGGCTGAGCATTTTCACCACAAATGGTTTGTTTTAGCTATCTCTCTGCCTCCTGTAAGACGGAAATCAGACAGCTTATTGGCTTAGCTTGTTAGGCCAGGTTAAAGGGATGCAATGCTGAAAGGCTCTTACAGAAGCTTACCCTTGGACTAAAAATAGCAGGCACTAGAGAATTATCTTAAATACTACCAAACTTGTTCTGCACTGTGAATGCAGATAACTGTAATATGTTTCCATTTTTGGTAGTTCTAGAGCTTTTTAAAGTTATGCTCGCTTTAGCTGACTATTTAATTAGTTTCTGATTCTATTTGCCGCTTTTTCTCTCAGAGATATAGCCTGAGGGGTACTTTGCCTATGAATCCTTTGTATTTAGCAGCGTTGCTATTGTTAACATCTAATGAGCTGCTGGATTTGCCAAACACTCGGTATAGGTACAAACGCTTCTTTGAAATATAAATGTTTAACACACAGCAAATAGCAAATCAAAAGATACTCTCATGTGGCGTCCTCACTCTCTCATTGCATGTCTCATCAAAAGAGAATAAAAATAAAAATCTGCTTTATTACATTTAATTCTGAAATTCAAAATGCGTTTCTGAGTGAGATGTTTTTAGCTCACTGCCCAGGAATTTAGAAGAAAACTAAATGATTTTTGGTACCATAAGAGGACTCACACATATGAGCAAGGCTCCACGGTCTGACACAGTTCCCTGTCAGCTGGACTGTGGAGCTACCAGCATTTTCTTTGGGGTAAAACTGCAAGATCCTACAGTCTTTAAGGAAGCCATCTCATCCTTAAAACATATAAAATGAGCTTATTTTTTTATTATTTGAGGCTACAAGCAGCTCACTGTAAGTGGTCTTAAGCAGGATACCTGTTCATCTGTTCCTCACCAAAAACCAGGACAAGATACCAGATCAAAGAAACTCCAAAGCAAAGCACCAATGTTCTCTGTCCTTACATACATTTTACTCATGCTACAGCCAATCTGGAAGATATCACTGCAGAAATCGCTCATGCATGCTGCTGTTGTTGCCTCAACTCTCCGCACTTCTGCGGATAACACTGTTGTGGGTACTCACAGTACGAGCTCAGATCGGGAACATCACAGGATTCAAGCAGCAAGTGCCTTCTCGCACTGATTCTTGCCCACTGCCTTCCACACAACATCCGAGGTACTACACCAGTCTTGGCACCTGGATGATTGTTGTAACAAGAGTACCAAATGGAGACTGATTCAGGCATGTATTTTGCCACTTTTTCCAGCATTTTCTCCTTCCCTGGTTTTACTGCAACTTTTTAGTATGAGTCAGTTTTAACATAATTTAAAAACTCGACCTTAAGCAAGGCCAACTTCTAGATACGCTGGACAAGGTCAAGCTAAGCCCAACCATGCAGCTGAACAGAAGTTCCTTCCCTTATTGGGCAGGTGTCGCATCTGATTGCCGTGAAGCTGGCAGAGCTTGTGCTCTCAGACACAATTTTTCTCTGACTCTCTTTTCAGCGTGAGGAATGCTTTCACTCCTCAACAGTGGTGGAATTCACAGATTTCCTCACCAGATATATTCCCAGTGCCTTTATAAACTCACGCATAGTGGCATAACCTAGCCACATGTCTTGCAACTGCCATTAAAACCCTCCATATGTCTTCATTTGGGAAGCAAGTTTTCTTTTTGAGTCAGGAGTTAAGTTCACAGCCTCTCTGTCAAATAAACAACATGTTTGTTGTCACCTGGCTGCTGAGCAAGCCTGGTCTTTGAAAATACGCACTCAAGTGATTTTTAGCCATCTATTTCTCAGCCTTTCCTTCCACAGTAACGCAGCAAAAATAATGCTTCATCTTCATTATGAGGATTAACATTACTACTCACCTCCTGCAATTTAAATTTCTCCTGATTGTTAGTCTAGCACTACCAAGACAACAGACCTATTGCACTGAATGATCTCTAGTCACATGGTCAGCGAAAGTATCTGTGGAAAGTACTCACAGTTCAAACAGCCAAGACCAAGAAAGGAGGATTATAATCCTCACTTTATAGCAGGGGATTTGATGTGCAGAGATTAATCAGCTTCTCAGGCCAGACTATGCCCACAGGCATGGTGGAGGGCAGGGCTCCAACCAGCAATACCAGCCTCCCCTTCCAAGCAGGGGGCAGTATTTCACTGCTGCCAATGGTGCACACAGTCCCTGTCCCAAAGCACTTGCAGCTGAGCTTCCAGTTGACAGAAGAGGACTGGAAAATGGTTCTCAAAGAGTGTTGGGGTCACAGTGACATAACTAAGGGGAGGCTCATTTTATACATTCATGGAACTTGGTGATTTTGCCATTGTTTGTACAAAATGGAGTTTTTCAGAGGAAGTTAACACAAAGACAGTAGTGAATGGCCACAACACAAGAACGCTGGTGAGTCAGTTGTACCTCCGGACCAGAAAGCCACAGGATACCTGTATGACATAGTGGATATTAGGGAGAACATCAGCGCACTGCAGCAAAATAGACAAGTTTGGACTAGCGGGAAGGAACATGGTCGTGACTGAGTTCAAAAACGAGCATAGAGACCATCTAGCTAAATACAAAAAGCTGGGCCAAGTCCCCAAAACAGCAGTAAGAGGCTATAATATAACAGCAACTCAGCAAGCATCTTGGAAAAACAAAGGGTCCATAAAATGTATTGTTTGAGGGGGTTCCTCTCTTTGTGTAACTTACTTTGGGAAGATAAAAACAGAAAATATCCAAAGCTGGCTGGGTAAGTCATTACCTGTAAATAGTCTCACAGACAGGTTTGCCTCAAGGAAAGACAAGCAGGAGAAAGTGAACTGAGGGTTCAGCAAAGCTTCATCTCAAAGATTCCCAAATTACTATAAGCCAAGTAGGAAAATATTCTACTTTAGAATTTGGATGGTACTTAAAGCAGAAATATTCACAAAATCAACCCCTGTTCATCCCCATCAGGCTGCCATGATGGCAGCTTTATTGCACATGGGCTCCAAGGAGCAAAGTCTGCAGAAGGGCAGTGTATGGGGTGTCTGCAATGTCTGACTACCCACCAGACAGAAAAAGAGAGGAAAAAGCTGTTTTTACTGTATACTTTTCCCATTCTTTTATTTGCTAGTGAAGCGACTACACTTTCTGGCTATAGTAATAGGTCAAGATCAGGGATCTCCTGTTAGGGACCTTCTGAGCTGAAGGACAGCTTGAGACATGGAACTCATTTGCAGACTTTTGTATGTAAGACTGGGTCATCTACCACAGCCTGCAATGGTTGTTACAAAGACCATAGGAAGTCAGATAGCAGTAACGGAGGAAGAAAGTATCTTTGGCACAGGATCAGGGTAAAACACTTTCTCAAAGGCATTTGTGGGATATCAGGCAGAGTGAATTGGAATTAGGATGAGGAATCATGCCATGAACACCAGCAACAGATTAAGTCCTGATGATTTTCCTTGGGTATAAGGTGAGAGAAGATAGGCTAGATACTGCTTATTTATTGAAACAAGTAGGTTAGAGATAAGGTGAAATATAATCTAACCACATCATGGACTGCAATTTTGGAAGATACTCAAGAGTTACAGAGTCTGAATTAGCACGTTTGTTTAATACCTATAGGTACAATTACACCCTGATGCAAAACAATTACTGGATTCCAGAGAGGGACAACATCAGGTGAAGCGGCCCTCATCCTTCATTAGTCGAGTAGCTTTTGGAACCAGAAAGGACACATGGACATATTCAAAAGTAGAAGTACTCAATAAGTAGGAGGTAGACATCTCCAGGAATTTTGGACTGTGCAAATTTGGCACCAGAAGATGCGTTTTCTTTGCACAGCAAAAACTCAGATGGATTCAGACATTTAAACAGCAGTCAGTAATATTTTTCTAGGGTTTAATTCCAAGTCTATCAGCATTTTAACTCCTTTGCTATTGAAAACAAGCAAGTTACTGCACCACACTATTGTTCTGCCATCTTTCTCACACACACAGTTATTTTGGTAAGGCCTCTGCCATGAGAAAGGCTTGGCTTACCAATTAGCAGTGTCAAAGTTAGAAAAAGATGTCATTTTAGAATGGAACAGAGCACTTGCAATGAAAACTCAAGCCATGCAAATTTTGACCAATTTCTCATCTTAAAGCCTCTCAAGAGAACCTTGGCTAACCTGTGTGTGGTACCTGTGTGAAATGCATAAGTCTGCAATGAAATCTGCTTTTCTTTTTTGAGGTCATCCACACTAAACTCTTAGATTTGACCTTCTAGGAGCAACAGTGATGTGGACTAATGTGGACTATCTCCAAATCCCTGCAACTTTGATTTGCACAAAGATATGAATTCTTTATTTAATTACGAATATACCAGTATGGTTAGGGAGGGATTCTAAAGAAATAATGGTACATGATGAGTCTTGATCAGAAATGACTACAGAATATAATGCAGTTCTGGACAATACATTGGAGGGATGTCTTTATAAGAGCTCTTTTAAAGACTGATTTGGGGAAGGAATTGGGAAAACCTAACCGCTCCGTTAAAAGGGATAGAAGGGCAATGAATTCTACTGTAGGAGCTCTTCTTTTGCTGACTCAGTGAAGACAGATTTGTCATTCAAAGACAAATTAGAAAAGGGCATGGATCGTGCTACATAGATGCTCAGTCTCAGTTATCAGCCAGGTACAGGCAGCTTCCAATGCATCTACCTCCAAGTGCATCTGGGAAAAAAAAAAGGCAATCTCTTCTGGCGGATGTGGACAGAACGTCTTTGTCAAAAATTCAGTTTGAGCAAATACTGCAAAGCGGTTTAGCACAGGGAGGATTTGTCCCTGCAGAAACTGACACAAATTCCTTTAGGACAGGGGCAGCCACCCCAACCACATAACTGGGATTGCCAGCAGATAGAATTAGGAAAACTGGAAGATAACACTGTGGCCTAATGTAAACTCTTAAATCTGCTGTAAACAGAGCAGTAACATTGCCACACACTAAAACTGGTATCTGTCATTGCACTCCCAGAAGCAGGTGTAGAGAAGGACAAGGGACATGAGATTTTTTGTTCATCCCTGTGAATTCCAATTGGGGAAAAAAACAAGCTGACAGAAGCTGTGGCAAATAGCTAATGCTACAGTGATGGAGGGTAAGCTGGAGTGATCGCGTAGGAGCAAATAATGGGAGATAAGTGGAAGGGTGTGATTTGAAGTTCTTGATGTGTGCATGGTATAACATGGAATAACAGGTTTGAGAAGGCAGCATTCCTGGATGTTTCAAGCTGGACTGACTGAAAAGCCCAGTACCTGCAAAAGCCATTTCCCAAAACGTTTCTGTCATGCGTGCTGGGCCAAGGCACATTTTTAAGAACATATATACACAAGTTTCAAAAACAGATTGGGAAATAGGATCTACTAGAGGTTGAACTTTAGGAACAGGCCTTATTCCTTCTTTAGCTTTGAGTCTAAAATTTGAAGTTTCACAAGTCTAATTTTGTGAGAGATCCAGAAAGAGAACAACATCCTCCGTGCAGCACAGGTTGCCCCTAACAAGCCCTCTTGGGCCCAGACAAGGTTCACAAAGAGCCAATAGAAGTGCATCTGGACAGTTTTCAAAGAGCTGCAAGTGCTGGGAGCAGGATGTAAAGTGATGCTGATGGTCCAGCAGAGAATTAGCCCTCCCTATTAGCTCTGACCACTCTGGACTTGAACTGACTTACTGTGGAGACCCTGACACGAGTCCTGCTCCCTGGTACTCTGGGGAAGCTCCCTGGGCGGTCGCAGCAGAGTATGAATTCTTGGACACCATTTGGGTCTGTACAGGACACAGCTAAACAATCCTTCCCAACCCAGTCCTGAAAACACAATGCAGAGATACTGACTAACTCCACAGGAACTTCCTTGGCATATGATGGTCGACTCTAGCCAGAGCTCACAGCTCAGTAGGATCCCAACTGACTTGTAGAGATTTACTCCAGTGTCTCTCCATCACTTTCCCTGTGTTCCTGCAGGAGAGGTTTGCTCTCTCTCAGAACAGAGCCTAGGAGAAACATCAATATTGAGTGAAAGTTAATAAATCCACCCACAGCACCCATCAGCACTATGCAGAGGCATACTAATGGCCTTGCAAGAGCCAGTCCTGATCTGGCTGTAAGAACACTGTATCAGAGCTAATAAGCCCTGTCTGACTATTTAAAAAAGGGAGCACAGCATCTTCTAAGTGATAGTACTTCTTAGCTTCCTAGTCTTTCGGAAGTTTTTGTTTGGTTTTAGGTTTTTTTGTTTGTTAAATTTAATTCTTCTTAGATCTGGAGATAAAGAAGTCTTCATGTTGGGATGTACTAAAGGCAGCTTATCCCCAGGTTTGGTAGTCTCAAATAATGTTGACACAACTGCAACTTCAAACTATCATCTTCTAGCTGTGTTGTAGGTTAGAACTTTATACCCTGGGCTGGGCAAGCTCAGCAGGCTGTAACTGCCTCCAGCTGGCTGGGAAGAAGAGGAGCCTGGTTAGACAGGAGTGCTCCCAGGCCTCTGAAGGAAGAATAACTGGAATTTATCTTCAAGACTCACAAGCCCCAAGAACCAGCTCTTTTCTTCTTTCGCTACCTTTGCTCCTTCCAAGGACTTCAAAGTGTACAGCATAAAACAGAAATGGGCCGGTCACTAGTACATACAAAGCGACTATCCCCCTACTACAGTGTTTTAAGGCATTACTATGAGACAAGTAAATAAAGACTGTGTTTAGTAACTAAAAAAAAAAAATTAAAAAAAGCGTATTGCCCAGCATCACAGCCAAGGAATCTGGCATGCCAACTACTAAAAGGCCACATGGAAGTACTGCATTTAATCTTAATTAATGAGATGAGGTTTTCAGGGGGATTAGGTATCTAGTGACAAAGTTTAAAAAGTAAATGCACAAAGAAGTAATGTGTGGCCAGAACTGTAACAAAAAGATTGCATAGGAAGTTATGCATTATGGATGATTTAGCACTACCATAGATAGCACAGGCTCCAGCAAAAAGAGTGAAATCATCCCTATCTTCCCATTTGTCGACAGAATTTTAACAAGGGGCTCCTGGGAGCTCTTTGGGGCTTCTCCATGGCTCAACAGACAAATTAACTCATCAAAGTGCGGGTAGGGATGATTAACTAACAAAACCCCCCTCCAGCTCATCACTGGTACATGGTTATTTCACCCAGATGGTGTTCACCTACCTGAAACTGGTAATGACAGTCTCGGATTGGATTTACAGAAAAACATAGATAATAAGGTGCTGCAAGAGTGACACGATAGGAGTTATTGGTCTGTGATGCTCTAGACTGTGCCAGAGGCAGCAGAGCTGTTTTGTAATGTTAGCCACTGTTTTGTAACGTTATCCTCTCCACCCGAGAGATTTCCTGCTGCAAATGGGAGACTTGGTCTCCAGAGAGGCATTTGACCTGACCCCTCCTATACGAGAGTGGGATCAATAGCAAAGAAAATGACAAGAGATAGCAACACTCCCGTCACATACAGGCAGAAGCAGTTTGACACGCTTTCACTGGAAATGGATGACTGTCTCTTTAGCGTTAAGGACTGTGTGGTATTTTCTTATGCCTTCGAAAAAAAAATGGCAAGTTTTTCTGGCTTTTCTTCAGATGTAATTGAGGTGACAATTGGTAATGTTTTGCCTGATATCTTCATACTATTGTGAAGAGTCCTGGTTGGGCTTTTAAGGACAGTCAATATAGCCAAGAAAATCCACACTAGTCCCGGTGGGGGAAAAAAAGCAAAGCAAACACATAACCAGGAAAGGAATTTTAAAAATGCATGTTTCCCCTGGATAGGTAGAAATAAAAGCCTATTGGTCCTTTTGTGCATGCCCAGAGGGTCAAATACCTTACGGGGCACATCCAACCAGATGTCAATAAGCATACACTTAGGTTTTTGTTTATTAAAATAATGCATACGCATCCCTTTTTCCTGACAACTTTAAGACTTCACTAGTCCTACAACAAGCCTGTGAAAATGTACAAGCTAAGGAACTGTGGAAGCTAAGACTAGCCCAAAAGGTAGGTTTCCTTATATGAAAATACGACATGAAAACGAAGGCCAGGCTGAGAAATCTCTTGATGGCCACCCATCTTCCTCTAAAAACTAGGATTTGGCCATGATGGGCTTCCTGCTATATACAGACACGCCTCCTGGAGATTCCACAGTTGCTTAAGACTATAGTGCGCGGTTTTCCAAATGGGATCAGGAACTCGTTACCAGTCCTAATGAAGTGTCATTTTCAGGGGAAGAAGCAGCAGCAGAGGAAAACAGAAATAATTCCTGAACTTCCTGCTTTAGGTGGCCCTGCCTGAACAGGTGGGGTTGGACCAAATGACCTCCTGAGGTCCTTTCCCACCTCAATCATTCTGTGATTCTGCAAAACTCTCACCTGCTCCAAGTTTGTTCTTTATCCTTTAACAGCCACACTGACACTTGCACTACCTGGCTGTCCACACCTCACCAACAAGCCCTCCTGAAAAGGAGATAATAGGCCAAACATCACAGAATCATTTTGCTTGGAAGAGACCTTTAAGATCACTGAGTCCAACCGTTCACCCTGCACTGCCAGGGTCTCTAAACCATGTCCCTCAGCACCACATCCACATGTCTTTTAAACACTTCCAGGGATGGCGACTCCATCACCTCCCTGGGCAGCCTGTTCCAATGCTTTACCACCATTTCTGTAAGGAAATTTTTCCTAATAACCTACCTAAATCTCCCCTAGCACAACCTGAAGCCATTTCCTCATGTCCTATCACTTGTTACTTGTCCTCTTCACTCAGTCTCAACCCACAGTGTCTGGCAGAGTGGAGCACATTTTAACTAGACGCAGCTAGTCAACTGATGCATATTAAAAAAAAAAAAAAAAAAAAATCCTGAATACTAGAAGACTTTTAAAATTCTCATCATACCTGCTTTTTGCTTAGGGTCACCGACTGCTCTGGGGAAATGTGCAAGCTCGCAGTGTTCTCACCAAAGTCAAAATCCCAGTGAGAAGTCTCACTTCCAGAACGTTTATTACCTGTGCTCTCCTATGCAGTTTCTGAATCATTATGTCACTGCTTAAACAGCAACTTGGGAGAAAAACAATTGGTTTTTTTCACAAAGGTTTAGGAGTACTTTCAGAAACAATTTTGAGTTCCCTCCAGGAGAAACAACCATTCCAGGAGAAAACTCACAATTGTTTCTTCTAGCAGCTCACGGGGAAGCAGAATGTTACTCTGACCAAACCAATCCTCTAGATAACCATTATCACCACCTCCTTGCAAGTAATCTCTTGGGTGAGAAACAAGTTTCCCACTCAATTTCTCTATCTTCAGGCAAGCATATGTCCTGTAGGAGAGATCTGCAGTCTATCATACCACTTGATGGAGTGCCCCTCCAAATCCTCACAAAGATTTAATATCGCTGAGCCCTCAAGGAGATGTGGCAGCAGACAGAAGTGTAGAAGTGTAGGAAGCTCTCTCTGCCCGTTTGACACCTCTAACCCTGTAATATGCTTGGAAGGGCTTATCCTCCAGAACTTCATGTGATGAGCTAGATGGCTGTGAGCAGTACAGGAAACTCAAAGCTGTCATAAATTAACAAGTCAACAACACTTGCCCAAGGCTGCCACTTTGGACCAGCACCCCATTGTGTTACTCACAGTAAAGCACAACAGCATAGATGTGTGTGAAGAAATGGAAGCATTATTCCAGTGCACCACACAGCTCAGGCTTCATGACAACACCAAAATCTCAATAGGTTTTGGGTTTGTGCTTTCATAAACAAAACCCAATGATTACTGCATGTGGTAAAAAGCAACCTCCAATCATGGCCCTTCAGACTCATCACCACCACAAAGTGCTAATTAATTTCTCAATCATTACAAAGCAAGGCTGTTGCTCCATTGTGCCAGAACAGAATGCTCAGCCAAAGCCACCAGCTACGCATTGCGAAGGGGCTGATTTCCACCAAGACCTGAAAAGAGCCTCCACAGCTCAGGGTGCATGCACACAGTCAGATGCCTGTGCGTGCTGATACTGCAGTCTGTCACTTGCAAACGTACGCATTAGGTTCCCATATGCACCTGCACAAACTTATCAAGATAAAAATCAGACACCGGAGGAAAAAAAAGGCCCAAAAGCTGCCAGGGGGCACTCCTCCAGAAAGGTTGCACATTTCTGATGCATCTGAGTATTAACCACTCTAGTACAACAAGAGCTAAAAGCGGGTAAGTTTTCACAGATACACGTACGCACACACACATACTCTTCCTTGTATTTTTTTCTGCTCATGGGGAAAAATGTAGTTTCACCTAATTCAATATCAAAATTTTCTCCCTGCAACAGATTTGCTCCATGCAATTTCCTGACATACATGTGCACAATAGGTTCATGGCACTAAGAGAAAAAAAGAATCCTAAATTAAGCCTTGCTACGATTTTATCCTTCTGTAATGGCATGGGCCTGAGTTAATGTTAAGTGGGATGGGGCAGCAGAGGAAGAGCATGCCAGGGTTAAGATGGCACGTTTAGTAGCAATTAGCAATGATGCACAGTGCAAAAATAGCAACAATAAAAACAAAAAAGAAAATAGGTTACAGGAGAAATAAAACCATTATGTGAAATAAATTTAACAGTTTAGCCAATTAGCATTTGTCTAAGAAAGGCAAACTTTCTGTTGCTGCTGTTAAGCAAATGGGTAAGAAAAAAACCAGAAGAATCTCACCAGAAATATTTACTTCCCACTAGCAATGACTCTGGCAGTGTTTTTCTAAGAGACAGAGCCACTGTCCCACTTTTTTGTGACCCTCTCTGCAGTTCTAGGGAGAAAATATTTAGTTCAACATTATCGTAAGCTAGAATATGGCTCTATTTATGTGACAAGTTGACAACATACAATTTCATGCTTGTTGAACTGATCTGTGTTATATATTCACTGCGAATATTATGAAGCCTCACCATTATAAATATGAAACAGTATACACTTATTCAAAATAACTCCAGCAGTAGCAATTTATAGCTCAGTTGTTTGCGTGCTTATGAAGTCCAAATGCCACCTTAAGAAGCCGCATCTCACTAAAACAGATGTGGAGTGTGACTGTGACCAAAGTGGATTTAAGATGACCTCTGTGAAAGAAGGCTATTACATTTTTGTCTGCATGGCAGCTGACACCAGTTTGTATTTAGATATGTAGCCAGTGGGAACACAGTGTAACACAGTGTCCTCAAGGGCTGGTTTTAACAGGGGCCAAGACGTTCGTCCAATGACCTAATTAGCTTACTACTGTTCTGGTGAGTGTTAGTCTTCCCACTTGCACAATGGACAGGTGCTCAGCAGAGCAGAGACAGGACGAGCATCTCAAGACAGCTGCTTCAGGTGAAATATCTCCTTAATGGGACTGTGAAGGGGATCAGTTGTATTTTCTTGATTGTGCGCCTGGGGAACGGTCTTGGTGGCCTCATACATCAAACAATAAGCTCTCCAAGCAATTGTTTTTTGGTACTCATTTGGTACTTCTTTCCTGCCTGAAGGTTTCAACCAACATGCAAGGTTCTTGCATTAAAACAGAGACGCGTTTAGACAGTTTGTAGTTTGTCCAAGTGGGAAAGAAAAGGGAGGAGCAGCAGCACACCTTGCTAACGCTAGATACAGAGCATTTGCATAAACTCTTCCCAATTACATAGCAGCTGGTTCGAATAAAATAAATTCCACTTACTGCTTGAGTCTTTTTAAATGTCAGCATAACTAGTCATGATTATAGTTTACATACATCGTCCTCACAGATGTAATGTTATTGTGCTGGTCCCCTATTTAGCAAATGCAGAAACCAAGGCCAAGACAATGGAAAAGGTAACACATTTGAACACAAGAAATGTGACATTGCGTCATTAGGAAAATAAAAATTGTGACATTTTTGCCCTTCCTCTGCTATTTCCTTCTCCTGGAACTAAGGGTCTTTCTCCTTGACTTGCAAGCCGTTTTTATGCAACATTGTTACCTTTTACTGTTCTTATAAAGTTTCCTATCCCAAATCTGCATCTTCTGCTTTTTATGTTTATTGTTGTATTAAACGCACAATGTTGTCTGTCTGCCTACTAAATCTATCCTGTAACCACATACTGTACATTCATTTCCCTAGGACCTCAGCGGCTCTTATCTGTTTGCTTTTATGATCTCTTATGAACTGCTAGGAATAGCAATTTGCAGCGCTGTTTGTAAAGTCATCTCAGTCTGAACTCAGCCTTCCCCTTTTTTGCCATACAGCGATACTCTCTGCAGTGAAATCCCATTTGCCATAGAAGCATTTCATTACAGGATGCATTTTAGAGGGACACAAGTTCTCAAGTACCCTATGTGTGCCTATCATGTAAAACATTCAATGTGTATGAATCTGAATTTCAAAAAAACCTACTTAGTAGAGCAGGAAACTACATGTTGATACGAGATGGCCCTGTGCTACCTTCAGATTCACCGATATGCTGTCCGCTGTACGTTACTGCCCAGAGCTATTTAGTTTGTGCTCTCCGAGCCCTCAGACATGCTGCTATACCATTCACACAATCTCAGTTCTTTTTAGCACTTTGATAAGCTTTATTCTGCCATTATACCATCTAGAACATTAAACACAATGTTAAAGTTCTATGTTAAATCACAATCAGTTCCTATTAACTGTTCCAAGCTCCTCATTTTTATCAACAGTTACTTTATTAAATCCTTAATAATATAGATGGAATAGTTAGTTAATTTGTGTGTTGAGCCATGGATGTTAATTTGTAAACATAATAACATACTGCAATCATTTGCATAATAGCATTTTAATCTTTTTAGTAAAAGCTGTAATTCCCTACAAAGTACGCTGCAGTAGAAACTAAGTGACTATTGGTAATAATAAAAAAGGCCTTAAAATTCTGATCCTATTATAGTGTTGGAACATACCCAAACTGCTACCATAATCTCTGAAATGTTACTGTTCTCTGATTTAGGTGTCTGTGTCAAGAATAAAAATGAAGTATAACTGGTAGCAGTAGACTATTTCCTAAATGTAATTTAGTATTCACTAAGCACCAGCACTTTGCAAATAGCTCTGAGGCTTTCCTTCAAAGTTCAGAGCTCTAGTTATGCATATTGTGTGAGGTACACCATGCAGCTCACCTCCAGCCTCTGTTGTGCTGAATAGATGGCTATGATAAATCATGCTGATTTGGCACTGAAGGGCATTAGCCATCAAGGATTTGACTACTATGTCTTTTTTTTTTTTCCCTGAGATTATATCTCCTTGAACTGCCTGCCCTGGGCTACTAGTTTTGGAGAAAATTAGAAAGTGGAAAAAATACTAGGAGAGGCCAGTACAGAAAGTCTGTATAGGCTCAGCTCTCTGGAACCCATTAACACCAGTCACAAGACTGGCAAAGAAAACATTGGTGGCTGTTTAAAAGTCAGGCCAAGTCATTTTACGCAAGATCTGGTAATTCATTAATCAATCTGGCTGCAAACTTCGAATGAATAACCTGAAATAGTGAAAGAGACTGGCAGCGCCACAGATCATGAGGGAGTTTATAATCTGAACCCATGTAAATTACCCTGGTGATGTTTAAGGCTCTCCTCTACCCTCATCACCTTCCTGATGCAAACCCCTTCCAAATAAATAAGAAATCATTTATCTCCATGAATTTCCCTGCTGCCAGGGGCAAGACAGTATGCATTTCATTGTGCATCTCCTTCGCAGCCCACATTCTCATTGCTTGTAATACAGTGGTTTTTGGCTGCCTACGATAAAACACAGTAGCCTATTTAGGCCTCACAAATGCATGGCACATAGCATGGTCTTGAAAAGTAACCTGGGTTACACCTATGCAAAACAATTAAAAAGTAAGTCATCAAGTATGGTGAGCTTCTCTCTGGAATACAGAATTACATAAATAAATAAAATCCACAGAAAGGCAAGCAATGTGGGTTTTCTCAAGTCTTTCTAAAGGCTAAAAAAAGAAGTGTTTGGCTAAGTCTGAGAATACCACACTTACAAGTCTTCATGATTTTACACAAGTTCATTATACTTTAACAGGTTATTGCCTATCTATGGGATGCATTTTCTCTTAACATCAGTTGAGTTATTTGTAAGCAATGCCAACAAAGAGATAATATCCATCATAGACACCTTCTCCCTCCATAATGCTAGGTATGGGTCATAAATAATTTTGAATATGACTAACCTTAAATGATAGGGTATGGTATATTTGAAGGAGCCTCACGGGACAACAGTCTTCATGAAAAAGCCTTCTCATACATGCCATATTAATCTGCGTGGTTGTTCACACTTTCACCTAGCATTGGCTTTGAGAATGAAAAACTAATCGTTCTGATTTTCTAAAAGTAACCAAATTGATTTTTTACAAATACAATTTTTTAAAGTCTAGTTCTTCGCAAAAGCCAGTCATGAAAGTGAATGGTAGTCTTGGGTGACTTGTTAACTATTCACGTGCATGAACTTGTGTCAATAGACAGTGCCCTGAGGGGCAAGAACTCCTTCATTTTATCTTTCTAGTAGTCAGAACAACAGCCAAAGAAAGCTAGGTGAAAAACAGAAATGATCGAGCTGTGCATAGAACAAAATAAACTAATTCATAATATGCATATGTACACACATTGATAAGAAGAGCCTCTGTGCTCGGGCGGATGGTATAGGCTTGATTCAGGACTAGTATCGGTTACATTGGCATGTGAGTACAACACCACAGTGATGGATTAGGTGCATCTACAAAATACTGCTGTTTTAGGACTAGGGTGAAGGCCAGTATGTCATCACACCTAAGCAGATAAGGGATTTATGCTCAAAAGTTACATACTATCTGGACTAATTGGACCTATCTCCTTTGGCACGTGGTTGCTACAGTAGCTATTAATAAATTCTAGTCTGTGAGACTCCCAGTGTCACTGGGAGTGTCTAAGTTTGTGGGTGCTCAGCTCAAGTGAGCTTCCAGGAACATGATTTACAGGAAGCGTGAAAACTCACTTTATGAAATACAAGCCTTTATTAAAATTGCTCTTGCAATTCCCAACATTTGTTCGCCATTCTGGTTCTTTTCCTTCCACCCCAAAGAGACTGTACTACTATTTTTGTATGACAAGGCCACATCTGGAAACTTAAGTAAGATAAAACATACTACTCCCACAATTACATAAGAGAAAATAAATAGTAAAAGAACTATTTTCTTTAGAAAGAAAAAAAACAGTGCAGACCAATATGGAGAAATCTAGAGATTACAAAATGGGAAAATGCACAAAACTTCCATTGCTAAAACAAATAGTTCCTCACAGAATATGTGAGATAATCTCTGGAGGAAGACGACATCTTCTTCTGTTCTTGAGCACCCCCAGTCGTCACATTACAGAGAGGCAGAAGCAAGAAACAGTGCAAGGTTTCCAGCTGCACGCCGGAGAACAGGGACAGCGTTAACGTATGAGAGGAGAAAAATCACGCTTTTGTTCCCATCTTCCTAGGCCAAAAAACCAAGAAATATAAATATAACACACTATGAAGCTGAAAATAGTCTAATTTTGCACTGGACTACTGCAAAATGCTATTAGAGCACAATTTGTCCCTACACGTAAGTAAGCAAGCATGGGCCAAGCTGTGTTGTCAGAGACAGTGAGGCAGCCTGCAACTGAAGCTGATGGGCATGAGGAAATGCAGGCATTTTCAAAAAGGGCAATAGAATTTTCCCACTAGGAAAGAATCAGCATATTTAATTTCCAAACTATTAATAATTTCTGACCTATTAGTTGCTGCCTAGATGTATTCCCCCAGCTGCACACCACCTGTTTCGTCACACTGGGGCTCCTCATCCTCAGATGCACCCAAATGTGCCTGTGAGAGGTTACACGTAAGGACCAGTATCTCATGTCACTGTCTCCCAAGGAAGTTAAGTACAAACCTATCTGGTTGTCTTCCTGTTTGCAACATGCTTTGATCTTCAGAATGGGAATTTTCACATATAGGAAGTGACAATTCCTATACAAGGTGTGTAGGGGAATCATCACTACCTATCCGAGACAATTTTGTACTTGGCAGCTTTGATCACCAGTGCAGCCAGGCAGTTATGCACAGGGCAAGCCACAAGCCTGTGGTCAAGTTCCTCTGGCTTTACTGAAACAATTTGAGTGCTAAGAGTTGGTAGATGCTTAATTATATTATTTCTCTGGAACTTAGACCTTGGAAGTCTGCATCTTCAACTGATTTTTTCCAAAAGGAAAATGCCTCTGCATTTGGCTTTTGATGAATGAGGAAAAATGTCTCCTCAGTTATAAAAAATGCAAAGCTACTTTCTACCATGCTAGCTGCAAATGCGTCCCGTGCACTCCCTGCCTCCTAGCTACTGACCATCCAAACCTACACACCAACACACAATACCCTGCCCGAGGCGGTACAACTGCAATTCAAGACAAGACTGAGTTTGGAAACTTTGTAAAACAAGGCATGGAACATTATACAACTAATAAAAAAGAGGGCCTAAGCACAAGGCTTTGCAGGGCTAATTTCAATTTCATTTGAATAAAACGATTTCCAAGTTATTTGGGTGTAAATGATAGAAATTGAATAGAGAGGATCAGTTTCTGCCATCAGTTAACACTGGTAACTGATCCAGAGTAACTTTATTTGCATCAGGGAGATCACTGTGCGTTTAGAGCTGTATACAAAAAAGAATTTCATTCAGGACCTCTTAGGTAAGCATTTTACTATACTGGTTCAGTTAATCTTTTCTAGCCTTTAAACTCCACCATGATAATTTGGGGCTTCCCCGAGCCAGCAGGCCAGCCATACTTCCTGGAGCTGTGGTACCTGCTATATTAGAGGCAGCACCCGTGGCTTGCTGTTGCACAAGGTCTTCATGCCAGCTAATCAATTTATTGTCCAATTTCTCAGTCAGTGGATGATCTACGGCATCTCCTATCATCAAGGAGGGAAGGAGGTTAGGGTTCAGGAGGTGCATGACTGCCTCTGCCCCGTAACCACGAGGCAGACAATCATGAAGGCTTTACACAACAAAGGAAAGAAGACTGGAGACAGAAATAGACAGTAACCTTCCTCTTGTACACCTTGATCCCCTCAAGGCAGAACTGTAAAGAAAACATTTAAATTCCTCCTATCACCATTCTACTTTAAAACTGCTCTCCACCAGGAGATCTATGAAGCATCCCAAACAATGTGCTGGTTCCTGAGCTACTGACAGCCCTCACTGCCTTCTCTGCCACATCCACCCTTTTTCTTCCCTATACATCAACTACAAGGACCTCAATTTGTGTGCAAGTGCCTTGCACAGTAAGGCTCCGAGTGGTAAAAACCTTTACTAGAAATGCTCTAGCCACTCATCAGCTAGCTGCTGTGCTGCGCTCCTTTTCTTGATGGGCAATGCAAGTGGAAGGCAACAAACACATTTCAACTTTTGTTTGTCTTTGTAGCTGACAACTGTGCAACTCCTCGCCATGATGCCACAGGGCAGTGCACTCCAGGCACTCTTCAGCTATTTTTCTTCAAAGATCAGAAGTTTCATTTAATTCCTTTCAAGGTTTTTTTCACCTCTCTCTCCAGATTGCAGGCCTGGTTTTGAGCATAAGGACTAAGTGTGCCAGTCAGAATCGGTAACACATCACCATGTTTGCTGTCTCTTACAGGGGGAACTGTCGTCCACCAGGCTAAAAAAAAAAACTAGAAAAAAAGCAAGCAAGGACTTTGCAATGTCCATTTGCATCGCCTTGCCTTACCTCAAAGATATTGGTGGGTTCATTGCTGTACTGATTGGAGATGATCTCTGACTGGTCACTGTACCACTTGAGTCCCCCCAGAAAGCTGTCTGCATCCAGGTCATTCACATCTAGTTCGGAGAGGTCGAGTTCTGGGAGATCAGGGCAAAGAGGCTGGTCTTCGCCAACCAGAGCAGCACACTGCAGGAAATAGCAACACAGAAATAGTTTCATTAATTACCAGGAATCTATTAACTTTAATATCATGTGATAAGAATTAAGCCTCAATTAAGCTATGCCATAGGGTCACTAGAATTGACTTTGTTTTCTGGGAAAAAAAACTACTAAGTATTAGAACATTGTTAGCTTTATACAGGTATGCAAAGGGGAGGGGGAAACAGGAGGACATAAGCTGCATTCTCTACCACACCTCTGTCCAGGAGCAACAACTTTCCTTCTCCCTCTACTCTTTAATAACAACTGTGTTCAAAGATTTATTAATCCAACTGCAGAAGCCAAAGCATGGCCTTATTCTCTGGCTTCAGAGTGAACCAGTGCAGGTAGGTAGAAGTTACAGATGAATACCTCTGGGCAAGGTCTGTCACGCATTTCCTGATGCATTCAGGTTAAAGAGGCACAGCCTGTTACAGCCTTCAGCCCTGGAGGCTAGCTCAAGCTGGAGATAGTCACACTTTCACTTCTACAGATCCTCGCTGTAATCCTTGAGGTCAGTCATGGTGGTGGCTACCATATGGGCATAAAAAAGTATGGGTCAGTGATGCTGCTGTGCTCTTTCCCCAATGCACTCGATGCACAGACTACAAGACACGTCAGGGTCCTGGCAACCAAAGTGTGTTCTTAAATATCCCTATATTCACCTCTGGGTGACAGGCTTTGTTAGTTCACGCTGCCTTTCACCTGCTTGATGCAAATGTGTATATTGTCCCACAGCCAGTTTTCTAAGCGTCCCCAGACAGTGGCTGCAGTGAGGGAACCAAATGGGTTTTCCTCCTCTGGCAGCCTCTGATTCAGTAATCCTAACATAGAGGGTCTGTGAAACATTTTGTTTGAGGTAGTAAACAAAGTCTAGTCCGCAGGGATCCTCTTTAGCAGTGCAAAACGTTTTTGTTTCCATGACTTACGAAGAGAGTAGTGATAAAAACAAACCTGAAATAAGTATCCTTTTATATGCTAGTATAAAGCTAGATATGGTATTAACTGACCTACTAAGCAAGAAAAAATTAATAACACACATCCACTTTAGCATGGCAATTGATATGTTAGAGTATCCACCAAAACCATTTCCTAATTATGGAAAACACATAGTAACAGCTTGGCAAATAGTGAAGTCCCATACGTCAATGCTGCTCGATTAAGCAATTCCCCCTGCACTGTACCACGTACCCTCGTAACTCATCTCCAAACATCTACGTTGATACGGGTATACAGCAAAACACAGATAAAGCTGCAAAGGCACCAGGCACTGAATAGTTAAAGGCCATTTAAAGTCAACTGAGGCTATGGGCTTCCACCCTGAGTATTTCTAGCATTGTGTTAAGGATGGCCAACAGCCGGTCCTCTTCGACTCCTGTCAGTTGGCTGGGTGGTTTGAATGATTTCCCAACATCTATTTGGACTGAAGTCAACCCAGAAAGTGCCACTTTCTGAAGACAGATGTCTGGAGGACACTGACACAGCGTCCACGGATGTGAATTGCTCAATATCAGTTATGTCACTCTCACAAGGACCGCCTTTTACAATAACGCAAGCGAGAGCTGCTGAAGGTGCATTTCATTGAGGTTTTTGTCCCTGGGAATCTTGATGCGTCTGCAGTGTGCAGGCTGGATGCAGCAGTGCAGCCCGTGAGCAAAGATTTTGTCTGTTGGCACAAAGACTCAGTGCAGCTGGTGTGAGCTATAATTTACCAAACAACTTCTACATCTACTAGGACACTACAAGATAATCACGGAATAGGCCAAGGGGCAAGGGAGCTGAGAGGCTGCAAAATGAGGTTCTGAAATAGCAGTTGCTTTTCTTCCTATTTAAGGGGCTGTAGAACTTTAAGAAGTCAAAATCCCACTGAAGTAATATTCACTGCACAGAATTTTTATCATTATTTTGGTCACAGGAAAAAAAAAAAAAAGTTAAGAGAGTTTCCTCTTCTTTGGTGTGAGACACAACCTTCCAAGCAGCAATCTTATAATGCAGAGATGACCTTTTATGATGCTTGGCCGAAATCTCTGATCTCATTAAAGGATAATCTAGTTTTTGACTGAAAAGGTAGGTTCTCAGCATCATTCTCAGGTTTGTGTTGTGGAGGTCAGCAGCTTATAACTGATACTGTAGACTTCTAAAGTATCCTGCTGATCTGTTACTGCTTTCGTTTGTAAAAATAGCTTCACTCTGTGAACCACCTACTTAAACATGTTTACTCTTGGTAATCTGCATTTTTAAGTTCCTACAGTGGGCTTCTGAAGCAACAAAAACAATGCTATTAAAAAAAAAAAAAAATCCTGCTCATTGCAGCTTTCATTTCCCTATAGTGACTGCAATGTCACCTAAAAAAATTTAAGTGCTGAAATGAAGTATATATGCTCTTGCAAATGTTGACATGATAATAAAATCAATGTTTCCTAATATGACATTATGCTTCTAATCTGAGACACATTAGTAGCAAGTGTTCCTGTTATTAATTTATATTTGGCCTTTGGATGATGCCAGATTTAACAGTCCAAGTCCTAAAACTGTCCTCATCTGACACGCTTATATTTACTGTTTGCCTATACATCTGTAACAGGTGCACTTGCATTGCTAGCATACATCTTACTGTCTTCCCACCTTTATTTGATATGATAGTTATTCCATAACTATAGCCTTAATTTTATAGTAACATTTAGCATAAAGCAGTCACTAAACACAAAAGGCTAATTCCTGCGCATTATTTCACTCCAACAGACTTCTTTTCTCTTAGATCAAGCGCAAACAATAAATTAGCTTAACTGCACTGACGATAATGAATCATTATAATTAAGTATAATTCTCCATTAACCTTTTGGACGTTTTTGTGCCTTTGAAGGTAAATTTAAAAAAAAAAAAAAAGAAAGAAAAAGAAAAAAAAAGAAGACTGGACTTGTGCCATATTAATTATATTAATGAAAAAATAATCTGCATTTTATTTTTAACAAGTTTTTCAAACATCCAAGGGGATGAACCCAGGAAAGAAAAAGAGACCTGACAGAATGTGTGTCATGTGGATTCTCTCTATCAATCTTCGCAACCTTACTGTACATCACCTTCATTAAGCTGTGAAGCACTGGGGACGCTGATCAGCTACAGCGATGCAGGCCTTTATTAAGCGACATGCCGTCCTGTCATTATGTGAGTGCGAACACAATACATTTTATGTTGACAGCAAACATTAATGATTCAAAAAATGAAAGGTGCCTCCAGTACCTGCCGCCTGCAATATTTTAGATCAGTAACGGTGATCCCCCGAGTCAAAGCAGCACACAGATGTGACTGTTGCTATAGGTAGTGCAATGCAGGAGCACATTGGTAAAACCTTAACCACAGTTAATCCACCCACCACAAATTAATATTAAGAGCAAATCTTCCCACCCACCCCCCTTTTTTTTCCTCCGCACTATGAAAAAGTCATTGACATAAATTATCTATTCTGTTACTAGTTTGAAATTACTGCAGGAACTCTAGTGATTAAAATAAATCTTCAGTATTTCCATATAAGCTGGTTTCCCAATCAGCTCCTAGCAGCATTAGGAATAATACATGATGGGAAAATGAAGCTACGGCAGCTGAGACCCATGCTACAAGCCAGACAACAACCCACAGGATACTCCAGCTACTCAGAAACAATTAGGACTTTGGAGCCAGAAAGTCATCCACTTACAGCCTTGACTCATAATAGCTACAGGACATATGAATTATCCATATCTATTCCACTTTACCAAGAAATCAAAACAAGATAAGAGCAATTACAATACACAAACAGAAATCAGTGGATACAATGGTGAGCTGCAAATATTTAAAATACAACAAAAAGACTTGAGAATCTGCACGCATGCTCCGCCAGATAGAAAAAAAATATACTGGAGAACACGGTAACGTTTTTACTTTAGAAGGGTAGCTCTTTGTAGCATGAACATCTTATTTAAAAAGCATCGCCTGTAACCTGTTTCTCCCTCCCCCGTTGCCCGAGGGGAGCATTTTAAGCACTTATTCCAAGCTCACAGCCAGAGGGTTAGTTCCTTTGAGCAGGTCTGTATTTGGAATGCCTCTCCATGGGGTCCAAAGAAAGTTTGCCTCGCTTCACAAGTTGCCCGAACTTTCAGGTAACGCTCCATTTTGCGGAATGCAAACATGCAGAAATCCTCAAACCTCACTTTATACTCCAGAGATTACCAGGGAGCTGCTTGCCTTTTTTTTCCCCCCCTTTATGAACTGTAGCCAGCAGAAGCTGTGGATTTGATGTATTGCCGTCTATTTTTACACAAGCAGCAGCGGCAGCAGCAGCAGTTCACAGTCCTGCATAAACTCTATTCTCATGGTTCATCCTGTTGTCTCTGCTGTACAGTGGGATTTAACCATTTGTTGGCCTGCTCGCATTGACTGCAAGCCCTGCCCTACGGGACATCAGCTACAGCGTCACTATTCCAACACCACGAGAAGCAGGGAAACGTCTCCTTCCAGAAACCTCTTTTAAAGTATCTAAAGCCAAACCACAGAGTATTCATTCCCGTGCGCGTGTTTGAACTGATGATAAACACGGAAAAAAACCTTCGACAGAGCACGCTGAAACCAGCGATCGAAATATGAAGCCGTTCTTTAATTTCAACTTTTTTCCTTTTTTTTTTTTTGAGAAACGTTAATCTTATTCTACATAAACATGGCATTTTTCCAACCAGGCCACTAAACGCCACTGGAAAGACTTCAGACACCTATTCATATCAATATCTCGGAGCATAAATATTGCATATGACGGGAAAGCGAGCCAGAGGCACATGAAAATAGTTTCCAACTGCAGGAGATACTGATGACAGGAACTCAGATTTGATTTGCTCAAGGCATCGCAGAGTAACCTTAAAATAGCAAACTTACGGGTATTAAGATAAGGTTCGGTTTGTTCGCGAAGCCTGCCGCCCCGGCCGTCCTGCCGCTTCCCCGACCAGCCCGCTCTCCCTGACGCCCGCCCGCCCGCCCGCGCGCCCGCCCGCGCCCCGCGCGCCGCCCACGCCGCGCGCCCCTCACCTCGAGATCACTCCATACAGAGTCCTGGTTGCACATGTCCCACGCCATCCAGCTACGGAGCGACGGCAGGAAAGCTGGCAAACTACGGTCCAGGGGCGGGCGGGCGGGCAGCAGACACTCATGCAGGCAACGAGACCCTCTCTGAGAGTGAACCGAAGGCACCTGTCTTACTACTGTTCCCTGTCACATGACAAAGCTATTAAAAAGTAGGCTGGGCTGTCACTCATCCAGCCTTCTGGTGCCGCTGCTCCAGCCCGTGACGTCACCCAGGGGCAGACCCAGCCTCAAGTGAAGTAAATCTTTGCAAAACCCGCTCAGACCTCGGCGGCCGCGGCGCCACGCTGTGATTCAAAGCACATTTCCACGCCACACCCCCGGAACTCTGCTCCTGCCATAGAATAGCTCCCGTTCCTTCCCCGTCGTTTTTAATGTCCTGGCTTGCTTGTTCGCCCCCCCACCCCCAAGCAAACCACAGGCAGAGCTGCGCTTACTCTACAGGAAAAGTGAACTAACTCCAAGCCGAGCTGCAGCCCGTGTGCTCCGAGTAGCCCGAGCCCAACCTCAGCAGGGGCCGCACCGGCTCCCTGGCACTGTTTGCTTTGGAGAGGCTATCCCAGAGTTCAGCGAAAGTTACACCACCTTCCAACGGTTTTTTTTTTTTTTTTTCACTTGGGGATTTTGCACCTCTCCAAGTACTTTGTTTAGGTTAATGGTTTCTCACTGATAATTGCAACTCAAGTTAGTTTTTCCACGCGAAATGCATCAGCAACCGCCGCACGCCACCCCCCACCCCCCTGCCCCCCAGCAGTTCAGTGGAATGGAGTAAGAATCTATAGAAAACACCCATACAGTTATCTCACCTGCTACAAGGAGGGAGCCTGATCCCGATCCCAGCTAGATTATAGTACTTCTCAGCTGCTCCTTGATCACCCCTCTGCCTGTGTACTCCCCCGTAGAAACCAGCGTTGTTACAAGCAACTGCCACAGTCCTGCCCATAACGGCTCGGCTGCCTCAGGGTCCATCTATGTACAAGCACCGTACACCAACCTCTCTGACCCGGACCCAGCGTTTTCTCATTGAAATTAAAAAACTCCCCTCCTGTCGTGTGAAAGCTCAAACATGCTGTTAACAGAAGTATCTCCTTGTGGAAGCCTTTCCCAGACAATAGGGCTGCTGCAGGTGCAAGTGGTTTACGATGCCCCTTTGCACTGCGTACACAACAAACTCCAAGTACCAAACTGAACTGCAAAACATTGCCCACAACAGGGAAAAACACCCCACAAATAAAGGTCTTGTTTAACTATTCCCACCTGCCTGCTTATTGTCTTAAGTTGCAGGTTTTTTAATTAGCTGCGTGCAAAATGTCTCGTGATATGTTAGCGCTGGCTCCGTCGGGCTGGGCTACCAGTCAAAGTCACAAAACTATAATTGATCATTCTGCTTGTCATGAAATATTCATTTTCATTGTTATTTGCAAACTTGAGTATTCTAAAGGCCAAATTAATTCAATTATTATACAAGGCTATGGCAATTTTGCTGAGAGAAAAAAATAAATAAAAAGAAGTACAATTCTTGAAAAAGCCTTTTCCACAGACACTGGAAACTTCAGAAATGGTAGTAGGTCTCAGATATATTCTTAGCTTATTTGTGTTCCCTTGTAATCCATTATTGCCAGTCCTGATAAAACGTACGGTTTTCCCGGCTTGTGCTTAAGCTGCAAATCACATCACACTGTCATATTTTCACCAAGCACAGATGACAAAAATGGCATTGTTTTTTATTTTACTTAATTAAAAAAAGCCACAGAAAAATACCGAATGACTACAGAAAGCCCTTCCTATGAATGACTAAATTAACGGTATTGCTCTACTCTCACAACAAAACCCCCTTCATTTCCTTCCCAATTATGTGCTGATTTAATGATAAAACTGCAGTAAATTATTAAGATCTGGGGCAAAGGTGAGTACCTCTACCCCCCCACCCCCCCCACCCCGAACAGTCAACTGTGAAATAATGCTGGGCACCTGCCTGCCTGGAGTAGTCGGTTCTTATTAATTATTATCTGTGGATCCATGGTTGGTGAAACATTCTCCTTCAATACCTACTTATAATTGTGTTCATTGACTGTGCCGAATCCATCATCTGGGGTTTTTTTTTTGAAGTTTCATTCACACCTTCTATAGAAATGTATTTACACTGGAACATTTCATACTGCTGTTTTGGATATTTTGACCTGCTCATGTTGTTTCTATTTTCTACATTTCCACTTCACTGCCTTCCCTTCAAATTAGCAAGTTAACTGATAAATACAAACTGTGACCTTAGTGGTGCTCTCACCATACAAGCTTTAGGAGATTGGACAACTTTCTTAGTGCACTGCAGCCAGAGTCCCCCTGAGCTTTTCTATGGCCTTGTCCACATTACGGCTTGAACTTTGCTGGCAGTTCCAGCATCACCTGGAAGGGATGCCAAGCACGATTCCAACTACAAAAGACTGCAAGGTTTCAACAAGGGCTCCCCATTGCTTGGGAAGAATTTTTTTTTTAAAAAATTGTAGTGTCTAACCCCAGCCATAGTATAAATATACTCACTAGTATCTTTTTTTCACATGTTTAAGTGTGGTTTTTTGAGCGTAGTGCCCATAAGAGGAGAAAAGCGAGGAAGGCAGTTGCAGTGGTAGTGTAGTTTGGAAATGGCGCAGCCTCAGCATATGTAAATGAAGCCTGTGAAACCCAGCCAGCACCTAAGCTGCTCTCCTCAAAGGAAACATTGTCTTGTGAACATTCCCTAGTAGCTTTAGTGATTCTGTCCCCTAGTGTTTTGACAACATGGAAGAATTGCACAAACATCTTCCCTGGGGCAATAACTGAGCACGCACAAGATATTTGGTTCCATAACAAACCCATACAAAGAAAACCCTCTTTCAGCTGGTAAAGTCTGTGGGTCTGTTTGATCCAATCTGGTCTGTTGAAACGTCTCCAGACCACCTCCTCAATCATTGCACTTCCCCTGTTTGCAGGTTACTCTGTACCTAGTCTCAGCAGTATCCAAATTTTGCCTTTTCTTCTTCAAGGGCCATAATTCAAGAAAGTTCTGGCATGCCTTCCAACAGCATTTGGGCACAAATTCCCAAATCCTGATATATTTTTTAACAGGACTGGAAGGTACGGTTGCCTGCAACAATAGGGATCAGAATTCAAAGACCAAAGCCTTCAAGCCCTCTGTCCTTGACTTTTTCCTGGATTCATCATTCATTCTGTCTCCTCCTCACCTTCTTTCACCCACATTTTCTAACTACTGTCATGTTTTGATTCCCTGTAATTTGTATTTCTCAAAGAAGCTACTGATTTTGAAGCCCCCATGATTTTGACATCCCAAACTTTGCCCTTTCATCATGGCACTGAGGAAGAAAGAATTTCTTTCCTTGCCCCCAAGACTATGGTATTTCTCAGCAAAGTTTACTATTTTTCCAGTGGAGTAAGAAAAACCAAACTTGTACATAAAAATAGTGCTGGAGTTTCAACAAGCTGAGGTTTGCCAAACAGTTCTTACACCAATTCAACCCCTTCTGCTCAACCCTCCATGACTGAAGAGCCTTAGAGCAGAAGATCAGCCAATGCTGTGTATAAAAGAGCAAACTGTACTCCAAAGGTGTGTTAGCGTGAATAGTGTTCTATATAAAGTATATGTACCCTATTAATTTTTTATTAGAAATCTTCCTTCTGTGCATCTTTACTCATTTTTTGCACAGTCCTGTATTTGTTTTCCAGTCCATTCTCTGTTCCACTTCTATTCTATTTGTTTGCTGAATTTTTTTTCCTTCTCAGCTTCTTTTTCTTATTTATCCAGTTCATCTTACCCAGAACACGCCCTCAAAAGCATAAGCCAGCAAGTCCAACTCCTTGAACTTCTGGGTTCATTGGTGCAGTAATTCTACAATGGAATAAAGCAGTGCGCCCTCTCCAATTTTGCTAGGGCAGTTATGAACTGAGATTTTGGGTTGTTGGTTTGTTGGTTTTTTGGGGTTTTTTTTAGCAGAGGAAACCCACGATGGTGCTCTACACCAGCTCTCTGAAAAACTCAAGAGATCCGGGCCAAATTAATTTCTGGCCCAGCTCTGGGCCATAGGCTGCTGTCTGAGAAGTTGTGTATTAGAGTCCAAAATAACTTTCTCCGAACAGTGATGTGTTTCTGACAGTACTGGCACCAGGCTACATCTGCCTCCACAGACTGAGGGCTCAAATAAACAGCACTGAAAGCCAGGGGAAATCACTTGCTTCTTCACATGCAAATGGACCTGACTGTGAATATTCACTATTAGTGCAGATTAGCTGATTATCAGCGTTAACCAGGCTTGCAGACATGCAATTCTTTGTAACTCGGTGCTTGTAGTAAAACCTTCCAGGAGTGCCTAAGTGAGGCAGGAGCACAGGTAACCCACTACAAAGAATCTTCCTAAATTTTCTCATACCTCCCTGAACATCTCCCTCTTCACATGCATATTTCACTTAGTCCATATGAAAACAAGAAAAGCAAAGCCACTCCATCTGATTACACAAAAAAAAAAAATTGTCATTTGTTTCCCCCCAACATTTGGAGCATATGTTCTCCAGGACCCACATTTGCTATGATTTGCAGGAAAATCCAGCTTGTCAGGCCTGTTAAAAGCAGCACAAACAATGCCTTTCACTCAAGAGTTACTGTTTCACAGAGAGACTAATCTGTAAAAGAGCATCTGCATTTAAATTTATTGCCCGTATATGTTTGAGAAACAGAGCCATGTAAACACATAAGTGTCTTGGGGAGGCTTTGGTGCTATTTGAGGACAGACACCCAGGCAAGCCAAGGAGACAGAGTCCTGTTTTGCAACTTCTTGCACATTGGCAGAGCAGGCACGACCACATCAAAATCGCAGACCGTTACAGATCTTCATCATCTCTCCTTTACTTACCTCGCTGCTGATATTTCCTTGAAATAAAAAAAATCATAAAGTTCTTTTTTTCCCCTTATCTTTCCACACGTTCAAGTCCCTGGGAAAACCTACTCGAGTCTGATATTATCAGACCCAGGGAACTGGCTTCTGGCATTCCTGTTCAGCAGCTGGGGGCATCCCCCCTGCACTCAGAGGCTGTGCCCTTCCTCTCCATCTCCGAGCAAGGTTCATACCACTTCTGGCTCATACCCCTTCTGAGGATGGGCAGTTGTCTTCTCCAGCTTCAGCCACAATGGGTAGAACTTGGGGAAGCGTCAGGGATACACCTTGTGTTTGCAACTCTCTGCAGGGCCCTGGAAAAATGAGATCCTTCTCTTTACCCCATCACCCCTTGCATCATCTTCCCTGGGGCACCTAGAGTATTACCCTGGAGCCCTTGTTTCCCAACACATTCACCATTAATACCAGTCTAGTTTTTACCAATATTTTCTGAGAGGCATCTGAAGAGGATGGTCCCAGGAACAACCACCATGGATTTGATTTCACAGAGTACAGAAAAGATTCCCTGATGCAACCATAAGCAAACTGGTGGGAGCCGAGGCTGTTCCAAAGCCACCATCCCTCTCTGAGGATGCTACCCTGCTTTGGGGCTTGCTTTGTCACCTGGCCATTTGGCCACAGAGCCAGGACCTTACAGCTTGGAGAGAAGCTGTGGTGCCTGGGCTGTCACAGCAGTGCAGGAGAGCACACTCTTGGCCAGATGTGTGCTAAGGCTTGCGGTTGCTAGTGGGAGAAAAAAACAATCCCCTATTTCCATAACATAGCCTACCCGCTCCCTCAAATGGTTGGGAAGGCGACCGCAGTGGAGCTCACACAAGTCTGCAGTGCAGCACTGGAGAGTACAGTAACCTTTAAACACTCTAAAATCAAATCTTGTTTTACACAAAACCGCTATGGTAAAGTCGATGTGAATGAAGCACCTTTGAGTGAAGGAACAGAGGGAAAGGCAGTGGACAGCTTTAGTGCCTCCTAGCAATTTTTTTTAATAAACTAGAGATGACAGACAGCCTTACCAACACATCTCTCATCTTCAAATAAGACTTTCTTCAGAGAGAGCTCAGTGGAACTGAGTCAGCCTTTTTTTCTTGGGCCTAGCTCTTGGCATTTTTCATATTAAAACAAAGTATAATGTGGAAATAATTCTGAACTGTTGTCATCTGATGGGATTTTAGCAATGCAGGACACAGATTTGCTCTGCTACAATTTCAGGTAAACAAGATAAAATTAAGATATCACACATAGGAACTGGAGTTGTGTTGTTTTTTTTTTTTTTTTTAAGAAAAAATCCGCTTATGCACCAAGTCATTCTTTATGAGGTTATGTCTGTCGGTGGAGGAGAGTGAACTCCTGCAGAGACTGCTGTCGGTGGGCAGCAAAGCTTCATGTGTGCAGCGGTCAGCACTCACTGCTTGGCCTCTGATGGTCCCAGACCGCAGCAAATGTCCCCTTCCCCAGCTGCCCACAGCCCCTGTACTCTGTTTTCCCCAGTCAGCCAAGAAGAGGCCAAGAGGTGACGGGGTCACTTCGCCGCAACAGCCAACAGTCGCATACAGACAGGGCTCCTGAAGGATCAGCTTCCCCTGACCTCTTAACTAGTAGTTCCTGCCAGCCAAAACTGAGCCCCTAAGTTATTTTTAGCCAGAACCCTTCATGAATTGCAGTTAACTTGCAATATGCAAACTAGTGACTAGTGCTAGAGGAATCCCTATGGGTTTTGTGGTTCCACTCTCTGCTTAAAAGTCCAATTATTCATTTTTCTTGGAGCTGCAATGTTAATCTAAAAAAGTTGCAAAAATGGCAAGAGATGTCATCCTCCCTCCATCCCCAATTCAGATAACTGAAATAAAGGAAGATAAGCATTTAGCCCAGGGGTTATTAGCTGTACAAAGTGCAGCCGTAAACCTTTGGAGGCTGACCCTCCTCCAGTGATGCTTTTGATGAGAAAATTTGTCAGTACTTCCACCTTTGACTCAAGGCCAAACAAACTATTACAGAGATGGAATGGGAGAACTGGTAGCCATAGAAAGGTTTGGGCTGAGTTACTCTTTTATTTTTCTTTTCATTTTACTTTATTCTATCCAAATCACCTGCCTGATACCTGTACAAGAAAATGCAGTAAACAGTGGATTAAAGTGGCTGAAAGGGGTGACTGCTCTAAATCCATTGGAAGGGAATGGGCATTTTTAAATGGATTTAGGCAGGCTTTGAATCAAACCTTATCACAGAAGATAGGACCAGTTCAAAGCAGAAACTCTTCCACACATTTCCACCTTTTTTTTTCATTTTCATACTACTCAGGCTTCCCCAGCTTTCCCCTGTGAATGGAAGAAGGATAAAGTGCAGAGATTGTATTGGCTACCACCATTTGGGATACCTTTGCTCTCAAGAAATTTAGTATTTGCTGAACATCCTTTGCCCTGGGACACTGGTTAGTCTATTATATAAGTGGGTACCAGCAAAGATTCGCACCTCCTCCCCAAAAGAGCTCTGACTGTACTTTCATTACTTCATGCCAATCAACGGATAAGACAAGTTTGCTACTTTCATGTTTGTCCCTAATGGATCTCTATATTGTAAAATTCCCCAACAATCTGACACAATTAAACATTATTTTTTGTCTCTGCTCTGTTGAACCCCACATGCAGAACAGCAAGCCAGAGCAATGCATTTAACCAAAAGCATTGAAAGGACTTTGTAGGATTCACACTGAAATAGAGACTTCACCAGAGTGCACCCTTCCCTTTTGCCCATTGCAGGCTCCCCTTTCCTCTCTGAGGAACAAAGAACCAAGTAAAAATAGGAAACTGTCTGAACAGAAGATTGCTTTAATTTATGTTGCAAGTTGCTATGCAAAAAAAAACCTCTGAAAAAACAGCACACCAACACCAAAGAGCACTTCATCATAATATTATTACCAATTTATTAAAACAAGATTGCATAGACTGGAGAAATGAGTGTGACACATCCCCAGGGGTTTTCTGGAGGTAGACCTCCAGCTGTTTCATTCTCACATGCACTCCTGTTTACAAAGACACGGAAAAATGTTTGCAATTCAATTCAATGCAACACAATTTTATATTGTTTGCAGGTTTTCTTTAAGGCAGGTCAGGAGCGTGCACAGCAAGCTGGAAATGTACGTGTTGGGGAGACAGGGCTACCATCTTCCAGGGAGAGTGGGGGAAACACGCGGCAGTTGTTAATTTATACCCTGGACAATGCTATAAATCGTAGCATTGCTGACAATTCCTGCCCAGTAAACATGCTCAGTTTCATCTCCTGTAAAAAGGTGAGCAGGCACTAAATAGCAACACATTTTTGATTTTCATTTAGCCACTTTAATGATAGGTGATGTTAGCGGAAAAGATCATTTATCTTCAGATTTATTTTATATGAGATAAAAGGCCTTGCCAATTTTTTAAAATTCATTTACACAAGTGAATAAATCTTCCAAAACAATAAGTGGGAAAGTCATATTTCTTTAACTTTGCTAAAAACTGAAAATGCTGATCTTGGAGTGAAATAGACAGCACTGGCATTTTAATCAAGAACATAAAGACTCTTCTACTAAATAAGAGGCACAGTTTTCCTTCAGAAAAAAATATCTCCTATTTGGAGAACAGCCTTTTTAATGCATTTTGACAAAAAATCTCTGACAAATAAGGAGACACGTGCAATTTTTATATCAACTTCATTTTTAGATCAGTCCCAATGTGAAGGCTACCTAAAAATAGACCGAACCTAACCTTTCAAATATCCATACTGCTGCATACCAGAAACACAAGCTTCTAGTGCCTCTCATGGCTTTCAGAGTCTTGTGCCGTTCCTGTCTTCTCCTCTAGCACATTATCCCATGTTGTGTATCTGCAAGTTGCAATGTGCATCGCGTTGCAATATGTGATACATGTTCACTCGGGGCGTGCTGCAAGATCATCAAAACCAGCCTTCCCTTTTGGCTGTTTGAGTTTGCCACTAAAAGAACACCAGCAGCACTGAACCTAGTAAGTGGGGATGTGAAAATGAAGCTGTGCTGGCTGACCCAGCAGCTGTGCTCAGAAAAAGGAAGCTGTCTCTTTTGCAGCATACCAGCCTTAAAAATATGAAAGGGAACAATCAACTCTTCTGTCTTATTGTTTGCTACAGCACTTGCAGACACAATTCTACCTGTTTAAAGATGAGACTTTCCAGCAATGCACTGAACTCTGAGTGACTGGTGTAGAATTACAAGACAGCAGAATACACAGTAACTGTTTCTTTGCATTGCACTTTCTAAATCGTGATTCTGCTTGGCCTTAACAGTATAGGTCAAATTCATCCCAAGCACGATCCCAGAAACTTCAAGTCAGTAGTAGCTGAAAAATCAATAGCATTTAAGTTGATGAAGTTATAACAAGGGGGATTTGGGCCCAGGCAGTACAAATACTTACTATTATTGTATATATTCTTCGCTAGGGATGATGCTTCAGTGAATGTATTTTCATGTTCTCTACTGCTAAACACGCTGCTTAGCAGGTCCTGAAGGCAAACCAGGAGCTGGAACAGGGGAAACCTGTACTAAACCAGGTTATGGGGCTGCCCTGGAGGCTGTGAGTGACTGCGACTTTTGCTTACAGGAAATAGAAAATCACCCTTGTACCTGTTGTTAGCTAGCTACTCCTAGCAGGAATGAGCTCGAAAGGACTTGATTTTCTTTGTTTACTGTCATGCTCTGCTCCAACAGAGTCAGAAGTTTATCACGGCATTTTACTCTGTCAAAAAATGAACAAAATAACTTACACTAATCAAACAATGAAACAAAGCAGCAACAGACTAAATGACTTCTTTAAAGAATTTTGGACAGAAAATGTCTTACTTGCTGACAGGGAGGCAAGAATAGCAAACAAAGGCATAGGAATAAAATCTATTCAATAAAATATCGATTTCATTATCACCACCTATTCAACTTAATTTTCTTGGCATCCATATCCCTAATGCAGGTTTGTGATAGATCGTACAATCACTTTTTAATTAAGCCCTACTGTGCTTTGTATTAAGAACAAGGCAGTAGATATTATGGCACAATATATCTACCAAAATATTTAATGCTTATCCTTTTCATTTTGGTATTTAAAAGTTGTTCTCTTAGGAGGTGGTATCAGTATTTAACAACATTCTTGACAGCAAGTATAAAAAATAAAAAGCTTCACACTTAATCTAGCCATGTCAAAACTGAAACTCCTTAAAATAATTGCTTTCTGAATATATGGTGTTTCCATTGCATTATTTTATTATTACCCAGCTTTCAACATCTTAAGATCCAAAACTTGTTCCCTCTCCTACATACTGATGAGATACAAAGTGGCACAAGGATAGGAAACTGACATTTGACCAATACAGTTGAATGGTACATGAAATGTTACCATGTTACAAGAGATATTTCATGAGAATACTGGAATCTTCCCGGGGTGGTAGTATTTTCTTTGGACTTTAGGTCTCCCTTTGTATATTGCATCTCTGCTGCTTGTGATGGGGCAGATCCCACAGAAGAATAGCAGCTCTTCTTCCAGTAGAAGACCGGCTCTTTTCAGAGGGCAACGTTCACTTTAATTACGAAAATGTACCCACCACCTTCTTCCAAGGAAGAAAAGACTGTTGTAGCATATATAA
This sequence comes from Bucorvus abyssinicus, assembly GCA_009769605.1. Classification (NCBI taxonomy): domain Eukaryota; kingdom Metazoa; phylum Chordata; class Aves; order Bucerotiformes; family Bucorvidae; genus Bucorvus; species Bucorvus abyssinicus. The sequence goes on from CM020026.1 coordinate 19,524,177, forward strand.
TGTGGTTTTAGGTTTTAATCCAGAAATGAATTGGTAAATATAGTTACATTATGGTATACAATTTTTTATTCAGTACCCATAGTAACCAAATTAATCTCAAGGCGCTGCTGGCATTAATTCAATCCAAAGCTCATACTTTGGATTTCACATAGGTGCCTTCATCCTCTTCTTCTTCTCCGCTAATAAAATATTAATATATGGCAATATATTTATTTCTGGTTCAGTTCAAGTTGAGGAGTGCAGTACCTTGCAGAAACGTAATTAATATCAATCTTGGTATACCAAAAAAAAAAAAAAAAAAAAAAAAAAAAAAGGTGCCAGCAGATGAGGATGAAACAGATGACCCAAGAATTCATTTCTAGCTGTAACTTCTCTGTCTCTAGGACAGGGACGGCCAGTGATGGCCAGTTTTGCCTTACCCTTCAATCTCCATTTAAAAAAAAAATCCATAACATACGGCCAATAACTACACTAAATATATCACATATCCTAAAAAGAGGATAGGAAGTTTTGAAGCATGATACTGATAGCTTCCTCTGTACCACTGTGAGTTGGGCACACACTGGCAATAACCTAGATCCCACAGTGACCAAGCAGTGCTGTCTTCAGCAACACCCACTGGCATGTTTTTTCCACTGGGACCTACCAGCCCCCAGCCAAAAAGAAGAAAAAAAATCCAGTTGTTTGTTAGTGAAAACTCATCTCACAGCCCAGGAATTGCACTTGAACTGCTCAAGAACATAAGCAGCTCAACAGCTCTGGTGTAGCCATGCTACTCTAGACCATCGCAAAAAGAAATGCAGGTCTTTTCTCAGGGCTTAATTTGGGCAACCTGAGACCCCAGGCACACTACTAACACAAAGTCTCAAAATCTGCTCTACTCCTCATAGTTAGAGAGGTCTCACAGCAATGTTCGGGGCAGTTCATGTTTCTTGTAGCTTTTTTTCCCCAGCAGCTTGCAGTCCCATTGATTCCCAGGAGCACTACTGTCCACAAGTATTCCGGTGCTTTCAAAATGCCCACTTGCGATAAACCATTGCATTGAACCATGCCCAGCTTGATCCAACCACCGCCAGAGCAAGAGGACCAGATTCTGTCACCCTTATTCACCATGTACAACAAGTAGTCCCATCAAAAGGGTGAGCTGGCATGAGGAGCTAAGGTGGTGTTTCTGGACGAGCAGAGGGAGTGTGGGTGAGCTGTGGCTCAGCACGTTAAAATCCCTGCTCCAAAAGCACCATCATTATGCTAGCATAGAATCTCAGTCCTCAAGCCGTACCTGGGTCACGCAGCTGTAGCAAAGCTTGACTTTGGCTTACAAGGATCCTGTGTTCTGGCAAAAGTCACAGAGACGTTTGAGCAAGCCCAAAGCCTGGTTGCACTGGCAGCGCCTTGCCCGCCACTGCAGGACACAGAAGACTCAGTGGATCCCTCCAGCAGGCACATCACTCAAGGCTGAATGAAGAGATGCACAAGCCCAGGGCTTTGCAAAAGGACCCTGATCCATCTCAAACAAACCTGCACAACTCAGGACTGCACAGAACAGCTAGGGTTCACAGAGTCCTCCTGATCATTTCAGTTTCTGCCTTGCTAACTGCTATGAAGCTCTCAGGGGCCTCAGTGTGCCTCTGGGCATTCACGAAGGGCTCCCACTGGCCTTGAGCACTGCCTGAACACTGCATCCAAGGGCACAATATAGTCCTTCACTTTTACCAACTGCTGCAGAATAAGAATTCCTAGAATGGCTCAAACACACACTAGTTCAAATATGGGTACTTTCAGACTTCTTTTCTATTCCAAATTATGTGCTTTGCCAGCTTCAAAAAAACAGATGGAAAATACGTCCCTAAATGTGCACCCTTGTGATCATTCCAAAAGGAAAGCAGCACCAAGTAGCTTAAAACGTTTGCTAGAAAAACTCTTTTCCATATCATGCAAATAGCAGACAAAAATAACTGCTAAGCAATTGATATACATACAAATATTGGTTATTTTAAACAGTAATTTGTTATTGAGGACATCTCACTGAAATATTATAATATTCAATTTCCTCTGCATTTGCATGGAAAAGGAGCTGGAGAGCGCATGATCATTCATTTAACTATTACATAAATATGCCTATGATAAGATCACACGGCTTTCAAGCCAGAGTTCAAACACATGTTTAATGCATGAGAGTATGATGAAGAAACTTGTGAACTCACAGGTCTCGTAGCCCAATCTCAATCAGATACGAACTTGGTGTAAATATGTACAGTGCTTTCCAATAGCACCATGTCTCCAGGGAGCAGTCTGACATCAGCAAAGGAGACAGGTGGTTCCCTTTCCAACCCAGGAGGGGAGGAAAAAAAAAAGGACTTAAGGCACTGTGTAAATATAGCAATATTTTTTCCTCGGTGTTTTGCTACGCTTTTCATCCCTTAATGAAACTTCAGTGCATGAACAATTCTCATAACATCTTTGCTACAAATCAGTGAGTGGATGTCACGTCCTAAGATATTTATAACCCTAAAGGTAGTGGTAAGTGATACTGTTTGGCAGCCTTGATTTAAAAGTGCTGAAGATTTTTGCCTTTCAGTTTGCTAAGAAAGGAGTTCCAAGAAGCCACAAACCCCCAGTTTCCTTGCTCTAAACGTATCCCTTTCCTATAGCAGGTCACTGTTACTAATAATGCCTGTAAGAATGACAAACAACAGTCAGTCACAGGCACAGAGCAGGTCACAACTGCTTTCAGCTAGCTCAACTTTGTAAACAGCGCGAGATATGCTAAACCCCGCACAATGCAGGGTCATTTGATTTTGAAACCGACAGTACAAGAATTCACACGTATGCTAACCTGCCTGTAGAATAACCCAATTTGGCCTTTCTTTCCTATCTGTACGTAGATACTTTTTTTACATAGTGACAGCCACTGCCTCTTAAACCATTTTCTTTTGTTGCATTTCCTTAGAAACACAAATCTTGTTCCTTGGCAGCAGTCGCTGTAAGTGCTGTACCACATGCCCAAACTAGTTCTCAGTCACAGCTTTAATTCACAGTAAGTGGCACGAAAGGAGGTCAACACTTCTCAGAAACCACTTTCAGTTCTTTGCTGCTTCAGTATCTATTCTATAAAGCCATCCGCCCTAACAGAAAGCAAGTTGTTTCTCATATTGCGTCCCTTGCTTTTTTATTATTGGCATCTTTATGGAACGGGCTGCAGAATATATGATGGAGTAAAAGACAATTATTCCTGGAATCACCTTCCTGGTTTCCCTTTTACAAGAGTCTAAAAATGTAAGTTAAAAAAAATAATAAAAAATTAATACTTTCCTCAACAAAAATAAAATGCCCCCCCTTTTTTTTTCTCCATGCAAAAACACTTTATATAAATGGCATCTTGCAACACAGTGTCAATCACTGTGTCTTATTTTCAGTTCAATTTGCTTGCTTACAGAAAGATTATGGTTTTTTATCAAGCCAACCAACACATCATGGAGGTTGAAAATCAAACAGCCTTCTTTTTGCCGTGATGCATCACTGGCAAGAGGAATGGCCTTGCTGACAATATTTTGCTGTCACATTTGCCTCTACAGCTTCACTGCCTTCTCTGTGATCAATGAAAACAGATTTTGACCTCATCTATTTCATTTCAGACCATATTCTGCCCTGAGGCACACGAGTACAACCTATCATAGTTATAGTGGCAATTGGGGCAGAATTTGTTCCTTTCCTGACAATTCAATATGTGATTCATGAACCAGAATTGAATCCAACTCTCCTTTCCTACAGCTCCTCTGGTTCTTTGGCATTAGCATTGGTAAAAAAGAAGCAAAGATGAATTTATGTTGGTCGTATCAGCAGAACTGGCTGGGTAGTCAATAATCAGACTGCTAAGCAAGATGCTACCAGACCAAAAGTTAGTTATATTTAAACATCTTATTCCATAGTCTGTTTTCTTTCTTCACTTATCCCTGTGTTGTTTAACTACTGGGATCATAAGACCTGGAAAAACACCTCCTAGTCTTGAACATTTCTAATTGGCTTAATAAAGTAAACAGAAAAAAGGTAATCCTCTCCACAAGCATAACCTGAAATAAAGCACAAACCCCACACCACTAGATGTGGAATACTTGGTGTATTCACAGGGTATGCAGTTGCAGGCAATAACCGGATGATCAAGTTTCCCATTTATCCCCAAGACAATGAACCACTTTTGAAAACACAGACTCCGTTTATATTCACACATCCCTCTGTGGGCCAACGCCTGCATGCATTCTTTCATACAACTCACTGCACAGCAGAGGTGAGAACACTTCAGCACACAAGGTACGAAACGGACACATATGAACACCATCTCTAAGATATGCAGCACTCTGCTGATGAACCCACGTTGTGGGGCACTTTCTATGCATGACCAACAGAAGGAGGCGAGTCTGTTCAGGACCACCCAAGGAGCTTTGGAACTTCAGAGCTGACACCAGGAGCTCACGTTTTGAACTCTGGAGGTCCCCTGTGTCTCGCTCGAGATGGCAGACGTTGAATGCATGGGTTGTGCAGTGATTTTCTGCAGGGCTGATTTACCAAGCAGAAGCAAGGTGGGCATCACTTTGAAAACTGCATCCAAGACATCTAACGATCTCCATATAGGAGACTAACCTACAGTAGATTTAGCATACAGCAAAAATAAACTCCTTAATATAACAAAAGTGCTAATCAACATATTATATATTAGGCCTGCAAAGCACCAATTATCTGATGAAGAGGGGGAATCCTAAACGGTTCCAGTTCCCTCAGTTATTTAACTATTTACATCAATGGAAGTTATGGAAAACAATGCCTACAGAACCACACATGAAAACACACACGAAGGATTTGAACCAACATTTGAGTTCAGATTTAAAGGTAGATGGAGAAAAAACTATTCAACAATAAAACAATACAGCTCAGGACCTCCGAATTCTGCTGCATATTATTACTGTATTGGTTACGAGAAAACTTTTCAGAAGCAAATTATTTTCATTTCCCTTATGACTTAAGAAAAATACATTCAAAGAAAAACACAGAACCCGATCCTGCCCTTCTGCAACCCCACCAACAATAGCCTTAACATAGATTCCAGCAAGGCAGGATTTATCCTTTCTTGTGGGCCACGCCCTGAGTCCAGAATAACGTGGAGTATTCAGTAACACCTTATTCATCAGCTAGCTCATTGACATTAGCTGTGGTTTCAAGTGTTACTCATTCCAAGCAAAGGGTCTACAAACACCCTCTTGCTCTGTATTGCCAGACAAGATATGAATAATTTGGGGAACATTTCCAAAGGTCCAGAGAGAAACCCAAGTATCTTCTGGGGGGTTTACCTGAAGTGGGTAAACTTTCCTGGGTTTGAAACTCACAAAGTTTCCTTTCTTGTAACAAAATAACTACAAAACACCCATCTCTTTCTTTATTTTGTAGGTACCATGACCTAGAAAAGGATTTGCAAACAAGCTTGGAGAGGGGAGAGAGGTCATGTGTTTATTGGATTTTTGTTTATTTTCTGCAGTTTTTTCGGAGAGTTTCTCAAAATTTTTAAAGATCTGCGAATCTTACAAGGTCCATCTTTTCCAAGTGACGTGTGTCTAGTTTCAATTTCTTTTATTTCTTAGCATTTTTATTACACTTATTACAAACTACATGAATGCCCACGCAGTGCTTTAAATAAGGCTGCAAATATCCTCCGGAGCACCATCAGCAAAAAGCTTCTCGTCCTAAAAGGAAGGAAAAGCCAGCGTGACTTTTTGATCCACTATTTGCTATTTTGTAAAACTGCAAGAAAACTTCTGCCTTAAGGGCCAAGCCCTGCTCCTTCGGCGGCGAACGAGACCACAAGGGCTCTGTGTGCCACACCGGTGTCGCACTTGGAGGCAGTGCACCAGAGGAACGAGCCTGCCAGAAGTGCTGATTCATTGCAGCGACTGAAGAGGTTGCTTAGTAGCTAAGCTGTGGGGGGAGAGAGACGACAGAGAGAGGGGGGCATCTGCATTGGTGCAAATAAATAAATGGGGGGGATGCCAAAGTTTTTGCAGAGGTTGGATCCCTGAGATTTCTGCTTAATACATGCATGATAGTTCGTTTATTGGAACAAAACCTGTTAATACAGCTCTAGCCGTAGGGGTAAAAATACTTGCAAATGCACAGAAGTCATGTAAATCAAAACCACTACTCTATTTCACCAGAAATTTTCTCCCATAATTAATTTCATGACTTAGAGCAAATGTGCATGGTTGGAAACAGAGGCCCTGCTGATACCAATCTCACAGCATAGGATACTTTCGTTTTTCTATCTGAAATATACAGCAGATGCACTCCCTGGCTCAAATCCAGGTGCAGACTAGGTGCTTTTGTGGTTAAGCACTGCCTTCTAACCTGGTTAAGTCTACTAATAACTTTTCCTGGTTTGGAGTTGCAACATATCACATGAAAAAAAAATCAGGATTTTAAAATCCAAATTCTCAGAGCTGTCACGTTTATAATTAGAATGATCTGATACGACTGGCATTAATGTGAGGTAGGAACGTATCATGGAGGGCCAGCAGACAAACTAAACTATTTGTCACCCTTAAAAAGGGGATTCTTCCAAGTAGAAATATCAGTAGAGTCACAAGGGCTCTGTGCAAAAGTAGCACCTCTTCATCCTCATACCTACTCTTACAAAGTCCTGCACTGCTGCTGCCTAACTTAGCCCAGCAGACCACACCACCCACCAAATCCCTGACAACAGCCCTGGCTCCTTGTGCTAAACCCAGATCCTCTTCTGAGTAGAAAATGACTTGTCTGAAAGTGCAGGTTGTTTTGGAGCTACCTGTAACACCCCTAAATTGTACATAAAGAGAGCATCTCTGTTGATATTACACATAAATAGAGATGACCCCCACACTGAAAAAAAATAGGTTTGATAAAACACTGTCACCAAATCACTCACTAGATGCAGAGCTGGTTGCAAGTGTAACCTTTTTATGTGCTAATGTATTTTTCAGGTCATCTGCCCCCATATTGGAGAAAGAGAAGAAGGAAGGAGAGAAGGAAGGGAGGAAAGGAGGGAAGGAGCAAAGGAGGGTACACTATCGTAGCTACTGAATGAGCACACAATCCAGCAATCACAAATACCAGCAGTAGACAAAATGAGAACACTGTAAGGAACCTGGCAGCACCAGTATGTTCAGTGAAACAACAAAAAACAACCTGGAAGACAAGAGAAAGTCTGAATGCAGATACTGATGTATTTTTTCTTCCTGGAGGAGGATTTATGATGCCAGATTTTGGTTGTCTCTTAACACCCACACCTGGCTAAATACAAATTAAATTAATTTTACAGCTGCAATCTTTCCACATTTTGCACATGGTGATTTGCTGAAAGAAACCCTATCACGAGGTGTCAAAAAGGAACATAAAACTTAACATGCTATATTTTTTGAGAGACATCAACCGTAATTATAGGAAACCTAACAAAGCTGCTCCTGGGAGAGTGGATGGAGATGCGCAGCAGAGTGCCTGTGCCCCTGTGCAGATGGAGAAGCTCAATCCAGGCAAGTACAGTGGGAAAGCCATGGGGGCTCACACACATCAAATAATAATAGTACTATGTCTCTTCCTTCTGCCATCCACTCACTGAAATCAGTGTGAAAGCGGCATGGAGATGAAAACGCCATGGTCATGGATTAGGCTAGAGCTGCCTACATGACCTGAAATGACAACCATCATCCCTCATCCCTCTTACTTCCACATGACAACCCTCATCCCTCTTATGAACAAACTAGATCACTGATCTTCAAAGTTTTACTAGTATAGTACGGCCAGTCCTTATCCCAATGTATTTAGCTTTTCTTGAAAATCAGTAGAAACTGTGTCCATAACATAGACCTGATATTACTGCACACCAGTGGCTAGCACTGAGTCAATGCTGTGTGAAAAGAAGAGATGGCGATATTCCTCTAATAAAATAGGAAAATTTACAAAAGACTATGTCTGAGAAACAAGGTGTGACACTTATTTCAGAGTTAGAGTGGGAGTAGCTTATCTGCTCAGAGTCAGTATCCTCCTTAACCCAAGCCCAGACTCTGGCAAACTTTCTTGGTTTAGTGCTTACGAGAATGAAAAATGGTGCTGTCCTTTAGTCTCCGTATTACACCTATTAAAACACATCTCCAGGAAAGCAGTATTTTCCCCATTGCTTTCTGATGGTGAGGATCATATTAGTAATGCATTTGGCTCATCTGCCTGGAGGCAGGCATGCCCACAACAGGAGGGGAGACCTCCAAACCGGTCACAGTTGTGCTAAAAAAGCATCAGGTCCTTTACAACTTAAAATCCACAATTTCATAAAATGGGTCAGTGCTGAAGAAAAATCTCTTTTTCTTGGTGTTAAAAGAGCAGTTTGCTTTCTGGTATTTTACCTGGCCCCATAATATTGCAAGCGTGATATGTTAACGGCTATAAGTATGTTATAGCACCAAAAAGGTCCCAATTTTTTAGATTTTGCCATTCTTTGAAACTACTAAGCTGTACGCTGGCGTTAACATTCAGAAAGATATCGCCCCATTTGAGAAAGCAAACTATTTTACCAGCTTTCCTGGTTAAACTAGGGGTAAACTATGAAATGTCAACAGATCTCTTTCAAAGTATGAAGAATGGCAATCAATTGTTACAAATATGCTGAAGAAAACTCCTTGTAAGGTTATTTTTGCTTTGGTTTTTGGTATTAATACTTGGGCTTGCACTCGATATTAATCCCTCCCATATTTCTCAGCTCTTGTGTAGGAAACACAGCACAGTTCTACAGCTGCGGCATTTCGAAGGCTGCACAACATGCCGTACATGCCATTGCTTGACATTTTATTGACAACAAAGGCCCGCAGCATGGCAGCGTTTTTAGAGATGGGATTAACATAATGAACTCCATCTCCATGGGTTTTTCACGGCATTTCTTTACATATCAGAGCAAAAAAAGATCCAAACCAGAAACGAACATTTCTTCTACTCTTTTAGGACACAGTCCCCTCTGAAATAATGGGATTGTACAGTTCTAAAGGAGAAAAAAGTCTGTAAGTAAAGGAGCACATTTGTAATTGGAAGCAGAATGTAACTGCTGAGGATCTAGGGAAAAAAAAAAAAGGTATTGATATTTCTACAAGGCAAGATGAACCCAAGTGTGGGGCCTGCCGTAGTACAGCATTATAGTTGATAGAGTTAAGCTTCGTGATGAGATAATAATGTGAACACCACTGAGCCTTCCACATGGGATCTCCTGCCACCCAGGGACAGGCTGAAACTGTCCATTTTCAGGGATGCAAAACATCAAGGTTTCAAAATTCCTACAAATCCACAAACAAAATCCAGCAGATACTGCTTATCGCAGTCCCAAGTCAAATGGTCTTTGTGCATGGGTTGCACTCACAAATACAGACACTGAGCCCAGCTGACATTTGCCAGGTGCCCAGCCCACATTTGCAGGATAGTCCTGAGTGCAGGGAAGACACCAGCACCCTGAGCAGGAAGCTGCAATTTTGTCTGCAATGCTCTGATCTTCCCCTCCTAAAGCTTCAAGAAAACTCTTCAATGAAAAAGTGCTTGGCAGAGTTTCCATCTGTTCTCGGCTGGACTCGCTAGCCAAGTCTGAAGCACACAAAGCTCTTCTTTATTTTCTTTCCTGGTACATAAGTAAAAGTCCACAATATTCATGCTTTTTGCTCAATGAAATGGAGCAATCATACAGCCATCAGTCCAGCCTAAATGTACTAAATGTAGCTACTACAAAATTAAGTCTAGACAAACAGGAATTACAGTTTCTGCTTTTTGTGAATTTTCTCTCTTTCCGTCTGGTCTCTCCCTTTTGGAAGTCCTGAATTCTAGTCTGCCTTTTTGTAGCCTTCTACAATCACTTAAAAAACTACCTAGGTATCTACATCAGTAACTTATTCAGACCCTTTTGAGGATGACAATAGAAGAAAATGGCGATTTGGTATGACCTCAAAGAACAGTTTAATGAAATTAATGCTGCAAAAGTGCCTTAGTAAGAGATCAAAGAACCAAACAGTAAAAAAATCACCAGGGCCACGAATTGCAGCAATAACCTTGTCTGCAACTGAACTATTAGTTTTAAGTTAATACATTATATCCACTTAGAAATTAAAGATGCAAACTCAACATGCCAACTGCTTAGAAAAATGGGGGAAATGTTCCTGGTCACTGTGGAGGTAGACGGTACTCAGTACCTTTTCTAAAAGTCCCAGCAACTTGCAGAATCATAACTCAATTTCTCTGGGAAGCTCTGAGGTGCTTTCTAAAAATCAAACACATCTGTAGCCCACATCTAATCCCTCCACCCTGGTTCACAGCCTTTGCTTAAGGAAGACAAGTAAGCTACATTGCAGAAGGAGGCCGTGCTCATTTTCCTGACGTACTTCTCTGTGACCTGAACCCACAGTTATGTAAGAGTGGGAAGCATGGACAATTCATTCTTAATGCTAGCTCAGTCCTGGCCTCTCCTGGGCACTGGCTGAAAATAATGCTAAACCATGCTGAATCATTTACAGTAGCTTTATGATGTGGATTATCATTCAGAGAGGACTGACCTGACCCCATCACACTCGTTTCATGCAGCAACACAGACTGGACTTCAACCGGAGTCTAACGAATGCCACCCACATTGGCACCAACACAAATCATGCATTCATGCAGGAGGCTCACACATAGAATACAGTTGATTTAAATTTATCCTTGTATTAAACCTTCAGTAATTGCCACGTCCTTGCCTCTTCTGTCGGCGCAGGCAATGCTTTAAAACTATAAGCTGCCCAGACATACATGCAGTTTTTTATTTCAAGCAGCTTCCCCAGTCTCATTTTCGGAAGGATGCTAGCCATTATGAGAAAATATTTTGTTAATTAATGCTTCCAGCAGTCACACAGATTTCTAATGCCTTTGCTAAAATAATGGTCCTTTATTGTGCGTCTTCCTCCAGACACAGACTCTGGTCACAAGGCACAGGAACAATTTACCTCCTCTTGGATACATGAGGTCCTGTGCCACAGCGCAGTGCAAAAATGTGAGCTTCTCAGTCATGCAGGACCTGGTCATATGGCTGCCCACTGAATTGCTTCTCTTTCCACCATCATAAAAGGGAGTACGAGATGCTGTTGCCATTTATATTCCACTGATTACACAAGCTATTTTCATGGCAGGACTCTGCTGCTGCATTCCAGCTCACAGACGGAACAGATTGAGGTTTTTTAGTGGATTCTGTTAAAACGGATGTTGGTTCCGACAGGACAAATTCATTAGGTAGGGAGCTTTTACTATGAGTCATTTTAAGGTAATCTTTGTGCACCTCCTTTTCAAGCAGCTTGAACTCTTTGAATGGTAAAAGAGCACGAAAACAATAGTGGCTGTGAGAGGAGAAGAAATGTTTAAAAAGTTGGTTTTGTGAAATGTTAACCCAGAAAACTAAACTCTGTCTGATTCTAGATCAGATTTTTCTACGTGTGTTTCCATCCTTACTGATTTCTTTCTACAGATGTGCTTTTAAACTATGGGAAACAAAGGTTTTAATTGCAGGACACTTTCATTTTTACTCCTTAACTGTCATTATCAATCATTTGTGTTTTCTAGTGAACTCCTACACTAAATAAAAAGAGAATATAAGAATAAATCTTTTAAAAGGAATCAATTTGCTACACATCAATCCCTGCAGGCCATGCGCTCATGAGTCAATAGTTTTAAATGAAAACATCTGATCAAGGTAATACACCTGTTAAAGGAGCATAAAATTCCAAACCCAATAGTAAAATATAAAGCTTATGAAGCCTCTTAAAGGAGTCATCAAAGTAAACTATTACACAGATACATCTGCTTCACACCAGCTCCCATTCCATCAGTGCCACTCACGATAAATGAGCATTAGGACAAACACTTCATAGAGCCTCTGCAGAAAATAGGTTTTCCCAAACTTGAGTACTTCAGCTCAAGAAAAGAAAGTAATGGTTTAGCTTTCCATGCACTTTCTACTTTCTGCAATGCCTTTGCAATATTTTGCATCTCCAATGCAAAATATTAATGATCTGAGCTCACCACAGATCTGCACGTTAGCAATTTATTGGTCTTGTTTTACAGATGGAGCAACTACAACACACATAGGCAAGGTGAACTGACCAGCGTGCCTGAGTGTGTTGAGAGCTGGGCTCAAGTACCGGCCAAAGCTCACCGGGAATTAGTACTGTCGCTGTTACTATGACTGTTACACAGGTCCATCAGTTTTTCTGGTTTCCTACTCTAGTGGCTCTACCTTTTGCAGTTTTGCTGGAGGAAGCAAAGCCCCACACCAGCAAGGACATCCCTGCACTTTTGCAGTCCCCCCCTACACCCACCCTGAAGCAATACCACATGGATGCTCTCTGGCAACACACTCACTGGAGCATGTGCTGGTGGTAGAACCAAGGGGGCTTCTGTTTCTCCTTTGCTTCCCTCCTTCTGTTTTTCTGTTTTTAAATTAAACAAGGAGTGCTCAGGGTCCCACCTGAGGGGTTTTTGAGCCCCTTTCCAAAAGCTTCTGGGCCTTTTGAGTCTCACTTGTAATTAGTCTCAACCATGTTTTACAGTCGCCAATCCTTCTGACTGCAGTTTGGTTTGACCCAGAGTTTAAAACGGAGGGAAGAGTTGGTACCAACTGCGTGCTCCTGCTCCAGACTTTCTCAACCTTTTCTCCATCATCTTTTTTCTTTTTTCTGAGACTGAGGTTTTGCAGACAGGAGAGGAAGAGACATATGGCCGCACACATAGGCCCAGGGGAGGGACACGATTTCTCCTTCGCACACCACCTTTTTGTTGGGCTTTGCCCCAGATCGCAACCAAGCCAGTGGCCAAACCTCCCCTGGCTCCACAGCCCTGGGCAAGGCTTTCACACTCCTGAAAATGCTGATTTCACACTCCTGCATTTTCTCTTTGCGCAAAGGGAAGCTGATCCCAATGCCTAAACTTTCCGTGGCTCTGCTCCCTGCCCACAGCCGCTGCCAGGGGTGCATGGGGTGGGCTGCGGTCACCCCACGATGGGAGACTGCGAACACCTCCTGCACAGCCGGGTGGTGGGCGCCCGTGAGGAGACAAGCCACGGCCCCCCGTCCTGTCGGCCTTTCACTTTTTGCTCCAGAGGTCTCTGGTGTAACGTTACCCTCTGGGTTACCGCACGAGTAACGCAGGTGACCAGAGTTTCCAGGCGCACCTTTGACATCACCTTGTGAGGGAGAGCCCCCGCGGCCGCCCGCGGCCCTCTCGGCCTGCCCCAGGCTGCAGCCCCCGGGCCGGCACGCCCCACTTCACTGCGAGCCCAAGCTCTTTCGCCCGGAATCCTCACACGCGGCGTTTAAAACATCTGTCAAAGTGGTTTAACAGCCAGGGCCACCGTCACGCTTTATACAACGCCGCATTTTTGGCATTGTTTTCCAAACGCCCCGTGCAGGCGTCAGCCTGTTTAAAGGGTACGACATGATACGTGTGCTCGCCTTGCCTTCCCCGTCAGTGCGCGAAAGGACCGCCTTGGCGCTGCTGACATTTGTGTAGAACAGTGAGGTCTATTTTGCCAGCTATGACTTCAGCGCCGTTCTCAATAACTTTAAAGATCAACCATAACAAAACAAAAAGGCTTCTGAATTTTCTTGGCACGTGCTGCCACAAGAAATACGAAATACGGTCACCTGTCACAACTGATCCTTTATTTTTTTAAAAAAGAAAAGGAGGAAAAAAGTCAAACAAAATAAAAAGAGCAATCACAGCCTGCAGAACTGCTCCAAACTGCAAGGCCACATTAAAGCAGAGGAATGATTCAAAAAATAGTTTTGCCTGAAATATGGCTCCTGAGGCAAGCTCGGCGACAGAGCACTCCTGGGCAGGGCAGGGCACGGCATCTGTGATGGGTGATGTTCACAGAGAGACAGAGCTGCTCTGGAAAGAACGGGTTAATATTAGCCGCGTGTTACACTCAGCAATGCCTTAAATAATCATCACATGGCTCCTGTAATCTGTTCCATGCTGTCAGCGCTGGGTTAGTCATAATAATATCAGATAAGAGCTGTTCAAAGTGACATACTAACCAACATGAGAGCCACATGACTTTCTGGCTGCATGGCTGCCCTTCACCTGAACTTTGGCTTAGATAGTTTTACACCCGCACAAGGTGCGCTGGCGTTACGTGCCTCGTCCCTGCACCGGCGGTGGAAAACCTCTTGCCCCCCCAAGCACCCCGCAGCCCGTCCTCTGCAGAGGGGAGGTTCAGCTGCCGAGAGCACCCTCTGGACACCCCCCTCCATTTTTCACAGGCTGGCTCCAGGGTGAGGGAAGCACTTCTGGCAGGGGGCATGCGGGGTGAGTTTTCCTTTTTTGACCAGTGCTTCCTGCCTCTCCCCTGCCTCCGGCACTGCAGGAAGGAGTGAGCTACTCTGGGCCAAACCGTGGAGTGGAGAGGCAGAGGAGAGGCAAAGCAGGAGGGGGGCGAGGGCACGGGAGAGGTACATGGAGGGGAGCGGGTGCCACAAGGAAAGGTGGCAAGGCTGGGAGGATCTGTGGCAGGGAGCACAAAAAGGGGCAAGTTGCAGTGGTCAAAAGAGGTAAAGGAAATTTTAGAAACAGAGGAATTGGTGTGAGAAATCGAGCTGAAAAAAAAAAGGGGACAGAACTGGTTGTTGTGGGTGTTGAGAGACAACAAAAACAATGAAAAAGTAAGAAAAATCAAGTGCTCCAGGTACAAATGCCTTGGCTGTTCTGAACCCACTCACAAGGTGCCCATGGCCAGCCCCAGAGACAGGGACCACCCTCCTCGGTACCCTACAAACCACAACTTGTACCCACCACTTAGAGGCCAGGTCAGTTCAGGGGAAGTTAATGCGATCTCCCCATATAGCTGTCTGCTCTTTCATGCTTCTTGAGGAAGCTGCCTTTTTTGTTCGTGGGTGTAAAGTTTCCTGCACAAGGGTGCCTTGGTGCTCCAGAATGCTAAATAAATACAGATAATTAGTAACACCAAGCTCAATCCAGCAGCAGGCTATGAGCTGGTGCTAAGCAAACCAGAGAGATGGTACAAATATCCTGTTTAAACAGGAGGTGAAGGGAAATCTGCTGGAGAGCTATGAGACATGTGAAGACATCCTTCTTGACAAGTATCACATTATCCTGCCAGAGCTCCAGCGGTACAAAACTGCTCATGTCCTACAGCTCCACTCTCGGGCTCTACGAGGGTGCGCCTCAGCAATACGGCAAAGCTCCAGCAGCTGCCAGCCTGGCCGTGCGGTGCAGAGCAGCTCACCGGAGAAGGCAATGGGGACAGCTAGGCCACCGAAAGAGTTGTGCAAGGCTAGTGCAGACTATCAGCTTGGGGAGAGGGCAAGGGACTGCTGTGTAAAGGAAGGGAATTCAGAGGATAAAAAGGAAAATGCATGAAACAGAGGAAAAAATATGTGAAAGGGAAACACAGCATTAGAGAGAAGTTAAAAGAAAATGGAAATATAGCAACAAAATTTATTTTGATTTATTTTCCTGAATTATCTCTGTCCTTATAAACTGCAGCACAGTCCCTCTCTAGGTGTCCATCTCCTACAACAGCAAATTTTGCCCCCTGAGGAGGAGATCCGGATTTTGAATCTTACTGCTAAGTGTCGGAGAACATTAACCTCTGTAACATTAAAATGCCACTGGGTACCTAACGTACCCCCATATTAGCTCCCCATTAAGGCAAAAAGGATGGTGTAAGACAAGCTTGGTGAAGCCAGGGCATTCAAAACAGAAGGGATTAAAAAACAAGTGTTTGGTACCCGTCTGTCAGCAGTCAGCTCAGGCCGCTGCAGAGACTGCTCACTCAGACCTTGTCCTCAAGACAAAGGGAAGGGGCAGCTGGATTAGGACCCAGCTTGATGAGAGTGATGATCTGTCTCTCACTCACTCAGCAAGACACCCTCAGCAAAGAGAGAAAATGCACACAACAGAAAGGCACTCCTTCTCTGGCACTTGTGGGTCTCTTGACTATTATGGTAATACCTTGGGTGTTTCACTGGGGGAAGGGAGGAAACAAGAGCTCACATCCAGACTCACATACAGAGGCTGGGCTGCCTACAGTTAGTGCATGTAAACTGGCACCTCTTCAGGTTAAAACCTGAATCGCTTCACGGTCATAGCTGTCTCGTTTTCTTCACTGCACAGGGAACAGAAAACAACCACGCTCTTTAAGTCTGCAGATTAAGTGGGGCAAATCTAGGAGCATAAATTTGTTTCCTAAAATTAGGTGGCCCCAGTTCCTCCATTGTTCTTGTGAAGAATCACCTCTAGAATATAGTCTGGATACTGTGGGGAGACGACCTGGTGTCAACTCAGGAGCCAGCACCCTTTTTTCCTACCTAACTGCAGCCTGAGTGTGTTTTCTCTTCTACTGACACGTGTCAAAACAGTGTTACACAACAAGGAAATGGGTAGAAACGGTTCCCTGCTTTTTTAAGATCTCTAACCTTAGGCAGGGCTCTGAGATGCATCTCCCTCCATAAGAGGCAGAAGGCACGTTAGCCCTCTTCTCTTACTGAGCTGCACAGAATTTTGTTCCAAACTATGCCATTTATTATTCATTATTATTTAATGGGACCAAAGAATGCAATATGTGTAACCAAGAAATATGCCAAGTAATGTTCTTTCCTTTAATGGCTAGATCAAAGGGAAGTTTATGAGGCCGGTACTGGCTCAGTCAGTAGTGGCATTTGCCCCAGATCCTCTGCAGCACACCTTGCTCAAGCACACTGTTCTTGAACCTTTAAAATCAGGGGGCAAAAGGTGTGCTAGGCATCTTAAATTCACTTGCCTTCGTGAGCCTTTTTTCCCTTCCCAAATAAATGTTTTTGGAAGGCATTTCTCTAAGCTAACTTGCAGTAAGTGCTTAACATAGCATCTCGAGTACTCAAAAAGCAAAACAGTCCTTGGAGAACACTCTTCCTTCTCTCACTGTAAATGCATGTAGTGGGTGATGGAAAGGCTCCTAGACCTGCCAGAAAAGGGATAATTTTCAGATTTTTCTCCTTTAGTCACCACCTGCTTTATCAACAACCAGATATCCACCCCCCCACCCCACCTCAGCCCCCGCCCTTCCCCTCCCTGCCTCACCCCCAGCAAGATTTGTAAATGGTTCTGGAAAAGTTGTAAAACTAGCTTTAGCAGGATACGCATTCATGCTAATGCTGAAGACTCTCAACTGTGATAATTTAGCAGATCATTAATCCTGCTCTCTAAAGGAGGCTGTAAAGCAGAACTAAATATGCAAATCCTCTTGTGCTTTAAACTTGCATCTGTCTGTCCGTCCATCCAACTATCTATCTGTTGTAGCGGAATTCTCCTAAGATCACACTGTATTCTAATCCATTAATGTAGCTCAACTGGAGCATACAAGATTAAATACATAAATAAATAAATAAAGATGTAAAAATAACGTGGAGGCCTCAGTACAGTGGGGAATCTTGCAGACTCCATGATCTCCACCACACGTGCAGAAACGGGGTGCACACAGCACAGGGGGTGGTTAGTAAATTAGCCTTTTATCGCAACCCATTGACATTCAAGCATCGACTACTCTAAGGCACAAGTGCAAATGAGGTGGGTGGCCTCTTTCTAGTCCACTTCACTGCACTGCAACACAATCTGGCATGACCTCCAATTCCTATTCAGGACAGCAAACGCTGTGGTATCAAGGGGTTTGGGTATTCTGGCATGGCTGCAGGTGGTAGGCTTGTGCAGTAACTACCCGCACAGTGCCTGGGGCGAGACATTTTGCTCACATGAGCAATAAACTCTCTCAATCAAACGTAACTAAGTGTATGATTTACCATTTGCAGCTATTCTAGCATGGAACTATTCCTGATTTAACTTAGATTCCTTTAGGTTTTTCTTCTGGCTTTAAATCAGAATCCTAAATGAACATTTAAAAATGTAATGATCTTTGCTCCTTAAAAATTGCAGTATCAACGTCTATGGGGCACCTTCACAGTGAGCACTGCAGTGATTTTTAAGATGCAGCACAAATGATAGAGTGCTAACAAATGCGAAGTAACTTTGCGGGTGAAAACTCAACAAGCAGTCCTGGACCCTACTATATGTAAGCGAAGTCAAGGTGGAAGGAATGCCCCCCATCTCCCGAGCAGTTCTGCAGAGGAAAATATGGTAAAAAGAATACGCGAAGCTCACAGAACACAACCCAGTGGAAAATACCAGTTCCTCTTTGAACTATAAGAGCTCTGGAAGGCAAGAGATGCCTTATTTCTGTTCAGGGGAAAAAGGGGCACTGTGCAGATGGGGAAGACCCAGCTTCAGCAGTTTGTGTCAGGGAATAACAGATTTATTCTTGGTTGGAAAGCCCTGTGGGGAGTTTGAGCAATCTTAAGGCTGGAACTCACACTATCTCTCCAGCAGCCACAGGACTCCACTCCTGTCTGGAAGTGCAGCTGATGCTCCCATATGGGATTTAGCTGCTGGCAGGGAAACTCTGATTTGCTACAGAAATCTTCATTCTCCTCCCTCAGTCACTTCAGTGCACTGTGAGAAGAGCTACTCATCTAGGGAGACATAATGGCTGTCTCTGCCTCTTACACCTTTAAAATCTCCGTATTCTCTCACTGAAAAGCTTATGCCCAGAATATTCATCTGAGAGGCTTGTGGTCCAAGGGACTACTTGGGCTTACAGAAGGTTCCTTTCTAAGCACCAGTTCTGGCTTCCCATTGTCCCAGTAGAAAGTGGCACAGTCCTATACAGAGTGTCCCACTGGACTTTGGACATCAGAATCCAACAGGATGATGGCTGAGGCCTGTGGATACACCCTGGTGTCTTGAACACAGTGGAAATTACCGACACATGCCATGGGGCATTTGTGTGCGCACGTAGGCACATGAGAACTTGTATATTTTCTTATATGTACTTAGAAATCTGCAAGCACTCCAGAAACCAAGCAACATCATCTGAAATGTCATCCTGACTTTTTCCTTCTCTCCAGCCTGCTACAGGCATTTTCCTCTTTTGGCTGTCCATGCCAAGACTCCCTGGGCTCAGCTATTTGGGCTAGACCAGGAGCACACAATTTGCTGTGCTCACTGGATGGTCCAATGACCAATGGGTGATGGGAGTAGAGCAATACTTGAATCATTTAATGTCAGACAGACAAGACAACACAAGCAACTGCTTTACAGTGGCCTATAAAGGTACACAAACAAACGTGGACAGCTGTTGTTTCTGCTACTGAAACCAGAGATGAAAGTAATACACCAGTATTGGCCTTTGGCATATCGATACTTCCACCTCGTGCAAGGGGACTTAGCTTTTGCTGGAGGTGTTTGATGGGACAGGAAAAGAGAAAATGCCTGTATACATTAATCCATATCTATAGGGCACACAAGAGATGCAGCTAGATTCAGGAGTAAGGAAAGGAATAGAAGCAAGCACTATAATTAATTTTGAAATTCATTTCAAGCCAGAGCATGACAATAATGCTAAACCAGCTCCTTAACCTCTGCTCCTAACAATGTGGCTATTCTCTTCTGGTAATTCCTTGTCTCATAGGTCAGGAAGCACTGCGTTTTGTCACTCAGCACTGATGTGTTAACTCACATGGAGTTATGCATCTTCACACCTTGCACAAAGAAAAAAAAGTATTTGTTTACTAAATACTTTGTACCTCAAACACTTCAAACTCAAGAGAGAGGGAGGGAGAGGGAGAAAGGTGGAGAGAGGTGGAGACAGATGGAGAGGGATGGAGAGAGAGAGGAAGGAAGGGAAGGGGAAAAGGGAAGGAAGGGAAGGAAGGGAAAGAAGGGAAAGAAGGGGAAAGGAAAGGAAATTTGATACTTATGTATCCATATCTTTTTGTTTGCCAACTGAAATGAACTGGCAGTAGAAATTAAACCTAAGTTGCAAATATTCAATGCCTAAATATTATTATAGTGTCCCATGTGCCTGGGTCTATTACAATATGAAACAGCTCAGAAATTAAAAATATCAACAACAGGGACTTTAAAAAATGAAATCCTCACTCACAATGCACACAGACACATTAAGCTATTTGTTTTTATGATATGTGTCAGCTCCGCAACGAGGGACTTTCACAAATACTCTGAATGTGTCCCATGCTCTATTACAGGCACTGGGTATTCAGAAGAACAAGAGTTTTCTAACCAGACACCAGTATAACCACAAGAAATTATAGGGCTTTTTTTTCTGCAATGGTTTAACATAATTTTAATTATATATGAAGAAAAATTTGAATAATTAGCCTTATAAAATACTGCCATTTGCTTCAGTAAGCGTTTAGCTCTTTTCCTCAGTAAATGAATCACATCCATCCAAATTTCAGGCTCACAACAATGAGCTGCTCAAGAATACAATGCAACCTATTCTGAAAGCATCTTCTCATTGCTGAAGACAAGGAGTTTACAAAGGGGATGGCAGAAGTAGCCAAGCAGTCTTACTCTGTCTGCTGTCTAAAGGATCATCCCCAAATTCAACTTCTTGCTGTTTGTGAGCCACAAGCATTGTTTTGAAGAGGCATTTTACAGACTCTTAGAACATACTGCAGAATGCTACATGCAGTATGGCTGAAAGCAAAGTAGAAGAGCTAACAATTCTGCTCTTACAACACCAGCATAAAATATACCCCTGCAAAGGAAAGATTAGCATTAATTGCTTGTTGTCAAATTCATCATTTTCCCAAATTTATTAGGAGTTTTGTGCATTGCAGCACCACCAGAATAAGTTTGTGAGTACTGCAATACACCAATCTTTATTCTCCCTTTGGCAAATTAATGCAGCTATTTTGCCTTATGAGAATTTCTAATTAATAACAGGTTTAGGAAAATGTCCCACTCATTTGGAAATCCAGTGCTACTATTATTCATTTGAAATTCAACTCTTTAAGTTTTTTTTTTTAAAAAAAAAAAGAAAAAAAAAAAGATATGCAGCTCTCTCTTTACCACATCCCATTTATTGCAAGAATATTTAATATTAGTAAATTGGTCCCTTTGGGAATCTAAATGTAGGCACATATAATAATACATGTTGAAAACCATAATTCTATCATAATCACTTCTCATTTTGTGTTGTTGGGTTTAGGTTTTGGGTTTGGTTTTTTTTTTTTTGAGGGGTGTGTTAATTCAAAGAGGAGGCTTCCTCACTGAAGATTTACAGTAAGATTTGGGTATTTACATAAATGGTTTGCAAGCTCATTCATGCACAAACAATCCTTTCATATATGAAATTGTTACGCGTAAAGCTATAGAGTTAAATAAACTCCTGCACTACAGATTCACTTCAGGTAATCTGTACAATTTTCTGCATAAAATACCAGCAGGCGAGCCTGAAAACCACTTGTGAATGAATTAAAATATAGGGAAAATAATACAAGCCTGTATATCAAAGCCCAGGGCTATATTTTCAAAGGACACTTAGTGCAGGTGACTCATGAGCACAGTGTGTTCTTACATCTTCCAGGTTTTCTGAACACTGGTAGGGACAGGCAATTTTAACTCATTCTGAGTCTGTAACTTTAATAAGTGGAAAAAAATTACAAGGCAGACTCCACAGTCAGCAAAAGCTTCCCACGTAGCTCACTCCAGTGAGCAGGAAAGAAGGGTATGCGCAGGGGAACGACAACCGAGAAGAGGCTTAACCTGATTTCCTAGTTTGTATTTCCAGCCCTGCTGACGCACGCCCAAGAAGGTCGCTCGCATGCGATCTGCCGAGGTGTCGCAGCAGGGACCTCGGCGCCAGCAGTCCCCCGCAGCCCCACTCCCGCACCCTTCCCATCGGGAAGGAGCATCTCAATTCCATGGCCATCAATGGGGTCTGCAAAGCACTACTGAAGCAAGAGTGGCAGGGCAGCATCTGGTCTGCTGAGACTCTTCAGAGGCACTTGACATTCACACTTTAAAATAGGCAGGTTTTCCACACGAGAGAAGGAGGAGAGGGAAGAGTATTGTCTTTCTTTAAAAGGATAGTACATTACTGACGATATTTTTTTGTTAGATCCCGGTTTGTCTAGTTAGGGAATTTATGGACTTTTAAAAATAGATTTTGCCAAACAATTGTGTGGGCAACTGCTGACTTGCAGTCTGCAAGATATCTTTCCGTCAGCCTCAGGAAGATTAAAGCAGGTTCTATTTTCATCACGAGGGAGCTACGGATGTAGGCACAAAGGAGAAATTCACTTTTTGTCCACATCAAGCTGAGCCTCTTGCCAGACGATGCAGCGTTCACTGCAACAATTGCCAACATAATGTGTTGCCTTCTATAGCCCCTTCAGGTTGAAGAATAGCCTTGTACTGCTACATGTAGAGAGCAGGAGTATTTCCCAGTCCCTGGGTCTCTAGTTTAACGCTAGGACAATTTCTTTCCTCATTTTGCATGCCAAAAAGCTGACAGAAAAATAACACTGGTGTACAAAGGAGCAAAATCTCCCTGCATCATACACATGTGAGGAAGGAAATAGAGATGAAAATAAAACATCCTCTGAAAGATCACAGCGTTACTTATTCTTGTATCTTTTAAGTCCTGATTCTAATCTTAGCAGCACGATGCTCAGAGAGAAAAGCAAGTCACAGCCTGGTATCTATGCCTCTAAGATGGAAGGGGGGAAAGGAGCCCTGCCAGCATATCTGTACCAGACAAACCTTGCACTGAATAGGGCTACAGGGACTTGGGAATGGAAATTATCTCAGTCATCAGCTGCAGGCCCCTGGTGTCACAGGCTACAGTGTGGTGCAGCTCCTCTTGGTAAGTGAACACCAGCACCCGTAAGGTATCTCCCCCACTATCCTCAGCAGAAGGCTCTTCCAGAACCTCACCCTGTTCACAGTCTGAACTTCTTCCTCTGTTTTTCAGCCTGCCTTTACATGTGGCTAATTTGTGCCCATTTATTCTCATGGCAACATTGTCTTGTGGCTTGAACAGTCCTTTCCCTCCCTGGTGTTTATCCCTCTGAAGTATTTATGGTAAGCAACCAGATCCTCTCTCTGCCTTTTGTTTTGCTAGGCTAGCCAAGCCAAGCTCTTTAAGTCTCCTCTCACAAGACAGGCTCTCCATTTCTCTGATCTTCTTGGTACCCATTCTAAACTGAATTTATCATTTGTGCACACAGACGCATTGAATTGTACATGGTATTTTTGATGGGGTCACATCACTAAATATGCCATGGAAATAGCATAAGCAGAATAGAGATGGGGCATGATCTATAAGACGCTCCTGTTATTCTTAGGTACATGAAATCATGAGTGTGCTTGGCACTTACTGACTCAAAGACATAAATACATTAATACATAAGTATTTAGACAAATAAATACAGGAAGATTTTCCTTCACTTAGTGAGGAAAAAATTATTTTACCCTGAACCTAAACAGAACTTCAGACAAAAAAGTTTCCTATGCAACCTACTGAACTTAAACCACAGCTGTGCTCCCATGAAATACCATCCTCCTGTTCGTAACAAAGGAAAGGCCCTGTGCCACAGCTCCTCTTTCAAGCCATGAGAAATACCTGCATGAAGTGCAAAATGTAAAGGCAAACTTGGGGAGAAGACCAGCGTCTCCATGTTAGCTGCTGGATCTTTTTCAGCTTGATGTGACCGGTTCTGCTGCTGCCAGAGAAGCAGACACAGACTATAATCAGGGCAGCTCACCAGCTCTCTGATGAGGCAACTGAACCTCCCCACTTGCAAGCAGACACAGTGACACATAGGAAATAGGGAAAAATAAGAGCCCATTGCTGAGGGCCCCAGCACAAAACTAAACTAAAGCAAGCAGTGCCGTACAGGTACCGATTGTATTGAGGTGTGCCTTGGAATCAGACATGCCTCTGATATGTCAGCAACATCCCACATATAGCTGCAAATACTTGTGCCAGTTAATTAGCAGTGGCATTAAAAGAGAAAAGGGACACTGACCAGGACATTGGGGTTAACCTTAGCCTATGTGAGCTGTGCCATGTGATCTTTTATTCCATCTGTTATCCACATACTTCAAGAGATTAATCCAATAGTCACTATTTTGAACGAGCAGATACCATTTTGTTACTCCATATCATACTTCACAAGTCTCAAATGTTCAGCATCTGATTGACAGCTTGAAGAGGTGCCACAAGGTTAAATGACAGCCTATCAATTTTTCAAGGGCAAGAAATCCTTTACGAGACATTCAGAGCTTTTTCCTTTTAGCATTTTTCCATTGTTTGCCTAACCCAAACCTCACGCATATTCTGGAGTTTAAGGACATGCTGCTGTAACAGGAACCATCAGTCAGCAATGAAAAAATCTCAGAGAGGTACCATATGCCCATCCTGAAAACACACACAAATTACAGTACTCTTACAAGATATTACTGCAGGATCTGTTTCTGTGGCAAAGCTACTGCTGTTAGTTACACCACACCCAGTGTTTGCACCCGCTCATGAACAGGAGCGATAGCCCTCCCATCAGTACTAGAAGGAACTTACTTCTGTGGGCACCACCCGCCACAAAGGCACCTTGCTTCTCTAACCCTGATATAAAGCTTTACACCAGATCCAGGAGAGCTGATAGCTTTACTAGCCACAGCTATGCAAGGGGAAGATGAAGCTGTGAAAATCCCCACACAGGAGCCGCTCTACTGGACTGTGAGCAAGGGCAGCCAGACAAAAACATGTGGCCACACACATGCAGCGCTGCTTTTCTGTACAGGAGGAGGCAAGTGATTTACTGGCATAGGTGCAAACACCTGGGAAAGTACCAGTAGGAATATATGAACATTGCCTGGTATCTGGCAAAGCATGTGAGCGTGGGACCCCCGCTGGAAGGGAAGCTGGATGGCGACCCTCGTCCAACCCAAGTGAGAGCCATTGCCGCTTGGTGGGCATGCTGAGCACTGTTCCTCACCTCGTCCTGCCCGGCACCCAGACTGCATAGGGTAGGAGCTGGACAAACAGCGATAGCAGCTTTTTATCGGCCACTGGAAATAGGGCCGGTTAGCTAGTCAGTAATCTGGTGTTATGCTATAGGTCAAAATGTCCTTCTGTTTAGACCGTGTTGTCAACGTCTTCCACTTCCTCAGCATCATGATTTACTGTTTGAAACGATGTAACTTCATGTCACTGTCACTTCAGCTGCATGTGTTCTGCTCTTTGCCTCTGAGACATCTTGACACCTTGATATACAAACCAGAGTAAATACTGCACTAGGATTCATTCCTACAAAGTTGAAGAGAATCTAACACAACTAATTGCATACATACAAGGAAGAGATTGACTGGAGAAATTCATAACAAAAAAATATGGCATTAAATAATTTAAGAGCTGCAACCTGTCTGAAGTTCAGCTGTATCGACTGCTAGAACATCTGAATGATTGCTATAAGCACTGTAGACACCAGAGCCAGTTTACAATATGGCCTCTTGTGCTCCTACTCTCTTTCCCATCTTTGCAGCAGTATTATAGTTCCAAATGCAACTGTTGCTGAATTTAAGCCGGAGTGCCTGGAAGGCAAGCACCATATTTTATACCTCTGTGCTTCTGGTGCTTAATTGGGTCCTAAACTAAATATGCTGAATATATACTTAATTAAATGTGCTAAAGAAATATTCTAGGTGCATTTAGAAAAGATTTGTTTGGTCAACTAAGATGTTTTGCAACTGTAATTGCATTATTGTTATTGGCATTTCTAAATCACTCTCTGTGTTTCCTTTGGAATAAATGTCTCAGTAGCTCACCAGTATAATGTATTACTATGCTACAAAACTGGAGGAACACATTATATATTCATGTACACTTGGCTTTAACCACTTACAGTGTAACAATGAAGTAAGGATCATTATGCAGTAAGTTTGCTGAATCATCATTCTTTTAAATCATAAATATACTCGGCATATACCACAACATCCTCCCAGTAAGAAATCAGGTAAACAGAACTCACTTATAGTTTGAAATTGAATGGACAGTTAAAACTGAATTAACCACTCAAATAATAGCATTTCAAAAATACAAACTATAGCTTACAAACTGTGGTATAACAGTCTATTTCTCTTGCAGTACAGGGAAGAGAGAGGAGTTGGTATCATGTGTGTTCCTAAGAACTATACATTCACAAAAAAACAGTTTTGATAGTGGTCTTAAATACCTAAAATTATAAAAAGATAGAAAGTCCCTTTATATTACATTTTCTGACAGTGCAGCAGAGCAAGGGAAATCCAAATCCATTTTATGAGCTTCTGAATGTGATGTATATTATCTGTGTGATAGTATCTTCTGTCAAACTGTACCCAGGACACTTACTTTCCCAAAAATCACACTCGAAAACAAAACCAAGGAACACAGGACTCTAGAACAAAAAAAGGATGGTCTTTAGAACAAACTGACTATACTGAATGTGGACAGGAAAAAAAAAAAAAGTTTACTTTTTCCACTCTGGCAGTTTAGTAATGTACAGGGATTTTCACTGTTTCTGTGTATTGCAGTTTTGTTAATAGGCAAGTCCCAGGCATATGCTTGTATAACACAAAACATATTTGGTTTTAGCATTAATAATTCCTTTAATTACTTTTTTAGCAATCATGTCATATTTGCAATTTTCACTTACTATGTCTTTCACATTCTGTATTTTTTAACCTCTTGAGAACCTTCTCTTCAGACTTTTGAGGTATTTTGTGTAGCAGGAAATACCAGTAGCTACAGTATAAATCAGCTGATGAAATTCAAGTTCAGAAGACACAAGAGGCAAACCTGCTTGATGCAGTAGAACCCCTGGTCACAGATCTGTGGTGTTTGGGGGAGGGAGACAGGCCATGCCCTAGCCCAGCAAGGCTTTTAAGCACACACTTACCTTTAAGCATATGATTACTTTAAATTACTTCAATAGGATTATTCACACACTTGAATTAAATGCTCTTCTGGATTTGAGCCCTTATGCACAACACACAGTCTACCTCTGCAGGGGGTCCCAAGCTGCAGAGAGGAGGGTGAGGCACCTGTAGGTGTTTCCAGGACCTCATACAGCACTCAGGTGAGATAAAGAAAAGATCTCTTTTAACATCAGTTGGAAACGGCAACTGCTTTCCAGTGCTGAGATGGGTGCCTCTTAGAGCACCAGGGTGGGGTTTTTTAAAGCCTATTAAAAAATGTATTGATAGAATTGACAGAAAGTCATCTGTTTGTTAGAAATAGACTTATTGATCAGAAAACTCTCTTTTCAACTCACATATTCTCCAGACAAAAAGCATTCTTTTCCAAAAGCTCCTCACTCCATTGTTTGGTACTGATGCTTTTCAATAATTTGGGGGATGGATACTTTGCCAAGGAAAGGCAAAAAAAGCCCATCTGCTATTAAGAGGAAAACCTTGCCCACGCTCTGATTTTCATGACTTGGGAGTATTTTAAAAAAAAAAAAAAGCACCCTTTTTTCTTTTTTTTTTCCCTTAAGACATAACAACTTTTAACTATTTCCTGATCGCACACAGCAGCTCTGTTACACAGCAGCTCTGTTACACAGCTGATGTGCAGACCTCAGCAGCCCAGGCAGGCTGCACGGAGCCAGGGAGAGGAGCTGCCCTTTAAATAGACAGCACAGCTGCGTGTAGGTTGTTTGGGGATTTACGTGCCAACCCCTCTAACTATATTAATGGGAGTTTAAGGTGTAAAGAGATACCACCATTACAGAGAAAAAAAAAAATCTATCTGATGTTTCTTCAGCATCAGAACCAATGCAGAACAATAGCAAGTACTACGTAGCTTTCACAGGTATACTGCAGTGTAAAAACCCTTTATCTTAATATACTTCATTTTTCATAATGAGAATTATCATATTCAAAATGGTCGTGAAAAACAAAGACAGGCAGGACGCCAATGCTCCTCAGGTAGTTTAGAACCAGGCCTTATTGGTCTGCGTCAACATTTTAAAGCAGAGGGTACAAAGGGGGTTGTTATTTTTGTACTAATAAAGATCCCAGAAGCCTGCAAGGATCTGTACACTACTTCAATCTTTAGGGCATGTGCCAAAAGACCATGCGTTGTTTTCCCAACAACGAGACGGAAGCATACAGTTTTGCTGCAGTCTTGGTACTTTAACTACCTGTCACTGTGCATCAGCGTTAGCTGAAGAACTGAGAGCATGGCTAACAAGGGGGAGAAAGAGAGAAAAGTGAAAACGGTGACATATGATTTTTCCTGAAACATCACATCTCTCTTTTCCATATACTAGGAAAAGGCTATGCTCCTTTTGCTCGTAATTATAAAATAAGAATGTTAATACCACAAAGGTTCAGCATAAATCAATTTTCAGCTGCTTAATTTATTAGGGAGTGCTTGTAACATATTATCTGAAATGGGAAACAAATCCAAGGGTGGGATGTTTTGCTAATACTTTCTAATTGTATCAAAACCACTAGATAACATCTATGTTTCTATTAAGATTGCTGATTTTTTTACACCTGAAAATCTTTGGAAATATATTTTTTTATCTGCAGTGAATACCATACAAAACTGATTTATACAACTAGAAATATATTTACAATGAATAAAAATTACTTATGATGACATAAAAATATCAAACTAAGTTATACTCAGCATTTTTTTTAATGTCCAGGGGATGCATTTTAAAGCATATCCTAGATTAACAGTTGATATTACTACTGTTGTTGTAATTATTGTTACCATTATTATTATTCTAACACAAAAAGTGATGCAAAAAAAAAAAAGCAGAAGTCCTTGAAGTTGCCTGGTTTAGGGTCTGAACCAGTGCCTACTATAGTTAAAGACGTATCAGCAAATATTTCAGATACACTATTAAGACTGAACCAAAAGATGAAGTTGATTTCATTTCAGTTCTATAATTGTATTTTTAAGAGTACTGATATATTTCTATCCTATGAAAATATATATGCACTTCTACTTCAGAGTTAAATCTTGAAAGCAGTAGTCTAAACATAATCCCTATAATTAATAGATAGTCCAGCATGCTGGCTAGGCTTTCCCCTCTGAAACAGATAGTCATTTATAAGAAATAGAGAAATAGAAGGAGGGAGAAAATACATTTTCCTATCTGATGTAATGTTTTACTGCAACACACTCATTCATACATGGATATTTAAAAATACATTTTAAAAGACAGCTGACATTTCTGTTGAAATGCAAACCTAAAAGTATTTTTATCTCGACACACAGGGGGTGCGCAGAAATCTCAGTAGCTCTAATGAGAAGATACCCAACCAGTCCGCTGCAGGGATTTGTCCAAAGCCCCAAATTGCTGTATCACATGATCTAACATTGACAGCATCTGTTGGGCAGAGCGACTGGAATAAAAAAAACAGGGTCCTTTGCAACATGAAGAAGTCTTTCTCCTGTTGGATCAGAGAGGAAATGTAAAGGCCATCGCATCAATTGAAGAGAGGAGGTACCACACACCATGTGGTCACTCAGAATGAACTATGCAGCCAGCAAGAAGCTCCTTTTTTTGACAACAAACGATGCAGGCAAGCGAGTGGACACCTGGTCATTTAAAATGCACCAGGATTTGAATGGCGGGCCCATTCGCCAAATTGCTGCTGCTGTTCTGAGCCAGAAGAAGTAAAATGTGTTTCCCTTATACATTTCAGCTGTTGAGCTGTATCAGAAGGCACTCCTGGCTGGAACATGAAAACAAACCAAATTGTCATCCTGGATTGTTTTCCCACAGTTCCTACCAGCATTCACACTGCAAAACTCCATCTGACAAATACTGCCATTAGTGCATGACTTCCAGCTTAGGACTAATAAAGTCCTGTCCCAGTCTGATATAAAATAACAAATATTTTTTTTAGTGCCATTGCCCCTGCGCATACAAACTTCTCATTACTCTTTCCTTATCTTCCTAGTCAGAACCACAGCATGAAGTTTTGCTGCCCTTGGCATCTTCCAGCCAATGCTTGATTTCTCTGGGCTGCTCCCATCTTCTGCAGCACTTCTCACCAGGCCGTATAGCATTGCCTTGTGCGCTCTTGGTGCCCCACTCAAGCTACACTTGATGTGGCTCTGCCTCTGCTCACCAACAGTTGGTCTCAAGGAAGCTCGGAAAGTCCCAGTTAAGCCTTTTTCCATTCACAGACACTGCTCACACACTCTGTGTAGTGAAAACTTCTTTATTATTCAGCTACGTGTCCTAAAAATGAATATCCAAATGCAGTGGCATTCATCACAGGGAGTTACTGGAAACATCTACCCTTAATTATATTCCTGTCTAAATTGGTTACTAATCTTATATTACAGTTAAACCACCAGAAGGATTTCTAAAACAACAGATTTTTTTTGCTAGTTATTGGTTTCTATCAGACAGATAATGGGAGAAAAGAAATAAATAAACTCAGGGAGGTACAATTACATCATCTTACTATTTCAGCATGATAAACAAAATGGTATTCACTTCCCTCCCTAGAGTGCGATGAGGCTTATTCCATTAAGGTTTGTCAAGTGCTTGGATGGAAGGCCCTGTAAGTGCATGCTGTTATTAGTAAATGTTAAATAGAAAACTAGATTCTAATTATCAGGATAAACAAGCTAAGTTCTGCTTGGCTAAATGCACTTGGGAGAGGAACCCAGGACCACCAGCGTGCTGTAGCATTGCGCATCCTTATCAGATCCAATATGTCTTTGCCTCCAAAAGATCCGGTTTGCTCAGGTTCAAACCTACCAGAGCTAAAATTCAGCATTCCTATCCTTTCCCCAACCTTGAATAAAAATTTGACTCCCACTGTAGTGTGTATTATACACAGTGGACTCATGCAATTTATTTTCCAGGCAACTCCAAACTTGCTCATCATCCTGTGCAGCTGGGACAGCAACACAGCATGCAAGTACGGCACACAAAGCCTCTGCTCCCACATGCAGTGAGGGTCCCTGCCCTTCCAAGCACAGGGCACACAGTCCTCTCTGTCACTGGGCTTGTGACTGCCTTGCTCCCTACATCCTGGCACCAGAAGGAAATTCCTGTTTCATGGTCTTTCTGTCTTTCGCCACAATGGAGAGAGAGAAAAAAAAAATAAATCGCCCTATATCACCAGAGTTAAAAGAAAGAGACATATAAAGCATTTGTGTAACACTGCGCTGATCAATCAGAATTAGAGCTAAAATGCCCTCAGTATAATGCGTGAGTAAAGGTCTAAAATACTTTTGCATTGATCATTCATGATTAAAACTAATGTCATCTGGTACCTTTGGTGTTTTGTTTTTTTGGGTTTTTTTACCTTTGCTGTCAATTCAATCCTGTGCTGGGCACAGCCATCTGGGGTTTTATATCTTCCCAAGCATGCTGTGCAGTCTGATGGCATCTCTTGCGTAAACGGCATAGTCTGACAGGGATTCAAAGGAGACACAATTGCTGCAGTGAAGAAGATCCTTTCACATCAGGCAAATAGCTGGGGATGGATAAAGCTGTGGAAGATAGCACTTCTGGTGGGTAGAACAGGAACACTAGTAAAGACAGAAGGCCCTTTGCAAATGGGGTCTTTTATTTTTGAGGTGCAATTATTTTGCCGGTTTTAAATGTCCTTCAAAAGGGGGCAAGCAACCCGTGCCTGCAGAACTGCTCCCAAAGACTGTGCGCAACATGGAGCCCCCAGAGTGTAGCTAAGGCATATTAGCTTGCTCCTAGTCATGTATTTTGTCTGAAAAGAAAACTACCTTCGCTGCACTCAGCATTAACAACCCGACTGCTGCAAAGGTAACAAGCTAATCCCATCAAGGGTAAGCTTGGAGATGTTTTGAAAATGAAAATTTTGCCTTACAGTGGCCTCTCGCTAGTGGGGACTACTTACTGAAAAGCAATACTGATGGCTTGGGCTTTCATACAAAAATCCTCCACTAGAAACCAGGTCTTAAAACTGCAAAACAACTGGAAGCAAGAACATTAAGCATGATGGTTTGCAACCTTCCTACCTCTCTCTGCCCAATCCATAATAACAGGCTGAATTAAAACAAACAAACAAAACAAACAGAGAGTGTCTATGGATATTTACATCAGTCTCCTTCAATAATCCCCATCAAATGATTCTCAGAATGGATGGCTTTCAGCCACACCACTTCCCGACCGAGATCAAGGGAGGCCAGGTTGGAGCAGCCTTAGCAGGGAAGCCTGCCTTGGGAACACCCAGGCTGGGCTGCTGGTAACTCGATAAGACACGTGTTTCCCCTTAGGTTTAGGCATGGTCCAGCACCAACCTTACCAGCATGCCAAGTTTCTTGGATAGCTTGGTTTTAGGAGCAAAATCACCGTGTACGCCCATTTATTATGTTCTCTATCCATATAACAGATTCACTACAGCCTGCAAGCAAGCTCTTGTTCTGCAGCTACAACATGGTTAGGCATGTGCTGAGGATGGGCTGAGGCATCCTGCAATGGTGGCACCATCTCCTGCTTCTCAGAAACCACCTTCCAGCATTAAGCAGCCTGAATCGGGAGTATGGACTGAATTGGAACCATGCAATTTTTAATGCGTCTACTTATTGAATTTTTAATTTGCAGATTATTGACTGTATGGACTGTAATGGCTTTGAACAACAGGGTGAGTGTGTATGCCAGACATCTGAAGTAATTCTATGTGAAAAGAGATGGCAAATTGCTGGAGCCTTTAATTACACTATTATTTAATAGTATTAAGGAAAGGCCAGAAAAAACAGAATACTCTCCCCCTGCACATTTATCTACATCTCAATAAAATGAAATGCCATTTGTGTGAGGGGAAGGGAGGGGTGACTCTGCATATATATTCTTGCATATAACATTTCTAGATAGGGTTGGTATGAAAGGGCAGGCCATAAAGAAGTGATGGTTTCAGTCCATGGGATTTTAACACTTCTTGCTTCTATGATCCTTTAAGTCTCCAACATGAAGAAGCCATTAAATGAAAAGTAATTAGTTTTCTCCCCTGCCTTTTTCTACTCATATTAAGACTGTAAAAAGAATGATGCTGTCACCAGTCCCCACACCTGCCTGCATACTACATGCTTTATAGACATAGAGCCTGCTGCCACAGACATGAGGACTCCCAGGTTTTTTTTCAGCAGGCACTCGACAACACATTCAGCACAAAAATCCTTTCTCAGCGAAGAAGCATCAGCCATGGGCTGGCCTGTTTGCCACAGCCAGCCCGGATCATGCCAGGTGCTCCTTCCCTCTCTGGCAGCAGGGTACTGCTCTTCTTTTCTTTCCTCATGCTTTTATTTGGAAACAAAAAGAAACAACATCCTGTCATCAAACATCAGTAAGGCATAATTATCATAGCTGCGTTTTACCTACCACAGTGAATGTTATTACTATGTGAAGTTCACAAATATCAAGCCTCCAGGAATGTCACCCGAGAATGTCATAACTAAGCCCACGTCTAAAATAAGCACTCAGGAAAACCCTTCTCAAAATCACTCTGTCTACCTACATGCAAATGCATATTACTAAGGGCTGTTCTTTAAAAGAGTTGAGAAATAACTTGTTCAAGAACAAGGCTGGATTGTTACTTCGGGGGAAAAACCAGCAACTATGCAGAGAGCTCATATTTTGCTATGACTTCTCTCGGACTGGCACTGTTGGAAAGAGCCCTGAATAACGGGAGGCCACAGCTCAGCTGAAACCCACTGCAGCTGCTCAGGACGTGCTGCCACCAGAACTGAGTCGGAGGCCCAGCTCTTTCACGCCACCTACTATGTGCCTGACTTGTATTCTGCTGCCCCTTGCCAACAGCCACATCTCAGGCAGGGAACTCAAAGCTCTCTTATAAAAAGCACCTTTGCTAATATTTAAATACACTGTGCCCAACAAATGAATTTAAGATGAGTAGATGTCAGTGGCTGAAAAAATATTTTTGCTCACCAATGACCAGCTCACGCATTGAGGTCCAGCAGCGCTGAAAAAGAAGAGACGGTGAATACACACCCCATTGGAAACTGAAATGGCACGCAGCAGGACAGAGCTTGTCAGTGGAGGGGTGAGCCAGGGAAGGGAATTTTACGAATTCCTTTCAATGTCAGGTCCTTAACTTTGCAGTGCCAGCTCTGTATACCAAAGTTTTGTTTCATGCCCTATATATATTCCCCTTTCATGGAGAGAGGGCTGGGGACTGTGCTTACTATTCTTGGAGTGCTGTCGTGGATGGGTGGAATTCTAAGAGAACCGCATCTGAAAATGTGCACTCATAATGTCTTATCAGTATTGGACATACATAATTTTTTCTTGCAAAGTTTATGCTATGAAATTGGTTGTCACACAAATTCGCGTGCTTCTCCTTGCTGCCTTTTTTTTTATTTATTTTTAAACCCGCTACATTACTATATTTTTTGATGTCCATTTTAATGTTCCTTTAAGATAAAGCCAACCGTCTATACTAAAATTTCATGCACTCTTTTCTTTGGTTGAACAGAACTGCATTCTCACTACACAGTAAAACTTCACATACATTTCAATAACTCAGTAAACTCCACCCAGATGAAAATATCCACCTGTAAGCATGAAACGTTTCTGCCTTAATTGAATGTAAACGCAACCTTCCCCAACACACATTCTCTCAGGCGAAAGAAAGTGCGTGCTCCACTGATGTAAAGCATCGACATTTGTTTTGCTACCGTGGGAAGTAAGAATGGTTTAGTGGAATAACTGAAACACTGGCCATGACTTTGGTCTAATCTAAGATTGAAGAAAGTTTTCTCAGACAAAGTTTTTGATAAATCATAATTTATCAAAATGATAATAGCAGCACTTGTCTACTTCACACACACAGAATCATTTTGGTTAGAAGAGACCTCTAAGATCATCGAGTCCAACCATTCACCCTGCACTGCCAGGGTCTCTAAACCATGTCCCTCAGCACCACATCTACACATCTCTTAAACACCTCCAGGGATGGGGACTCCACCACCTCCCTGGGCAGCCTGTTCCAATGCTTCATAACCCTCTCTGTAAAGAAATTTTGCCTGATATCTAACCTAGATCTCCCCTGGTGCAACTTAAGGCCATTTCCTCTCATTTTATCACTTGTTATATGGGAGAAGAGACCAAACCCCACCTCTCTACAAACTCCTTTCAGGTAGTTGCAGAGAGCAATAAGGTCTCCCCTCAGCCTCCTTTCTCCAGGCTCAACAATCCCAGTTCCCTCAGCTGCTCCTCATAAGACTTGCTCTCCAGACCCTTCACCAGCTTTGTTGCCCTTCTCTGAACACTCTCCAGCACCTCAATGTCCCTCTTGAAGGAAGGGGCCCAAAACTGGACACATAACTCAAGATGTGGCCTCACCAGTGCCGAGTACAGTGGGACAATCACTTCCCTACTCCTGCTGGCCACACTATTTCTGATACAAGACAGGATGCCGTTGGCCTTCTTGGTCACCTGGGCACACTGCTGGCTCATATTCAGTCGGTTGTTGACCAGCACCCCCAGGTCCTTTTCTGCTGGGCAGCTTTCCAGCCACTCCTCCCTAAGCCTGTAACATTGCAGAGGGTTGTTGTAGCCCAGCACTTAAGTCTTATTGAACTTCATACACTTGACCTCAGCACATCCATCCAGCCTGTCCAGATCTTTCTGTAGAGCCTCCCAACTTTCAAGCAGATCGACACATCCACCTATATTGGTGTCATTTGCAAACTTACTGAGGGTGCACTCAATCCTCTCATCCAGATCATTGATAAAGATGTTAAAGAGAACAGGCCCCAATACTGAGCCCTGGGGGACACCACTGGTAACCGGCCGCCAACTGCATTTAACTCCATTCACCACCACTCTCTGGGTCTGGTCATCCAGCCCATTTTTTATCCAGCAGAGAGTACACGCATCCAAGCCACAGGCAGCCAGTTTCTGCAGGAGAATGCTGTGGGAAGTGGTGTCAAAGGTTTTACTAAAGTCCAGGTAGACAACATCCACAGCTCTTCCCTCATCCACTAAGTGGGTCATAGAAGGAGATCAAGTCGGTCAAACAGGACCTGCCTTTCATAAACCCATGCTGACTGGGCCTGATCACCTGGTTGTCTTGTACGTGCCATGTGATGGCACTCAAGATGATCTTTCCCTGGCACTGAGGTCAGGCTGACAGGCCTGTAGTTCCAGCCCTTCTTGTAGATGGGTATTGCATTTACTAACCTCCAGTCGATTGGTACCTCCCCCATTAGCCAGGACTGCTAGTAGATCATGGAAAGTGTCTTGGTGAGCACTTCTGCCAGCTCCCTCAGAACCCTTGGGTGGATCCATCTGGCCCCATAGACTTGTGCACATCTAAGCGGTGCAGCAGTTCGTTTACTGTTCCCTTGTGGATTATGGGGCCTTGATTCCACTCCCCATCTCTGCCTTCTGGTTCAAGAGGCTGAGCACTCAGTGAGCTGGTCTTACCATTACAGACTGAGGCAGTACCTCAGCCTTTTCCTCATCCTTGGTCACCACGTTTCCCCCCGCATCCAGCAAAGGATGGAGACTCTCCTTAGCCCTCTTTTTGCTGTTGATGTATTTATAGAAACATTTTTCGTTGTCCTTTATGGCAGTGGCCAGACTAAGTTCAAGCTGGGCTTTAGCCTTTCTAATCTTCTCCCTGCATAGTCTCACAAAATCCTTAATAGTCCTCCTGAGTGGCCTGCCCCTTCTTCCATAGGCCATAGACTTTCCTTTTCTTCCTGAGCTCCAGCCAAAGCCCTCTGTTTAGCCAGGCCAGTCTTCTACCCCGCCAGCTTGACAAAGAGACCTCAGGGAATGCTTTACAGGAACAGAATACACAGAAGTTTGAAGTGTACGTGGCACACAAGCTGGCAACTAGCGCTGATAGTCCAGCAAGCATACTGTTCTTTTAATAATCTCTGGTTTTTGGCTGAGGTGTAATTCACTGCAGATTCTCCACAGCCCACTATAAATGAGACAATGGCAGCATTACTTTGCAGTTTTGTTTGAAAAGAACTATTATTGATTGCTTGTGGAAATGCAGAACAATGAACCAATAATTTCCATCGATAGCATTTTAATCTCTTGAGTAAGGTGCTCAACTGAGCCTTTACGGGCTCTTTGCAAGGCTTATGTTTCAGCGATTGGAGGACAGCAGAGAGAACTGCAGCAGCTGGAGCAGAGATCTGGAGGAAGCGATGCAGAAGAAACCACAAACAAATCTCCCTATTTAGCGTGATGAGGGTCTGATAATGAGAAATGTTTTGAAAATTACGTGTATGAAAACTCTGTGGAGGCTGGCTGGGATTACGCCATCTTTGATAAAGATGAAACAGGACTTAGAAAAGATGTACAGGTTTCAGCAACAGAAAAACAAAACACAAGACACCTTCCAGAGAAGTTCTAAGGTAATGGGCTTGCAGCACAGCTGGCCACCACCAGGTCCCAGGGTGATGATCGTGATGATGATAATGATAATAATAACAGCACCACCAAATTAATTCTTTAATACAGAATAGATACTAAAGGAACCAAAGGCATCTAACATGTAAGTGGGAGACTTTAAGTGAAGAAGGGGAGAGCCACTTGTGCATCAAGAGAGAGCTACTCTGATTTCACGAAATAGGTACATTGGCCACAGCAATCGGCTAAGTAACGGAGAAAAACCAAAGAATTAAGACAGCTGAAGCACAATGGAAAGACACAGTGCTCTATTAATAATGCTCACCTTTAAAGAAGCACGATAGGATCGTGGCATTTAATATCAGTGCTTATCAGAAGCATCTCAAGAGATTTCAACTCTTTTAATGTATGTCTTACAAAAGAAACACCACTGAAGAGTGCTGACTTCAATGTTTTCCTACCGCTAACAGCTGCCTTTCAGGGAAGATCCCGTGAAGCTTTACTCTTCCACATTTAACTGACTGGATTTCCACGTTTAATTGAATGGGATTCAATAGCAGGAGGAGAGAGAGTTCAAATTGTCCCTTTGGGGATTCACTCACCAGAAATTACTCATTCATGCCATGACATTTTGAGGGAATATCATAATGTCGCTTTAGACACAATGTCATTAACTTAGAGGAACAGAAGAGTAAGATAGAAACATCAATTACGATAAAAGAAAGGGTGTAAAAATCACAGTTTGCCCCAGGTCCTTCCTTTCACCATGAAGTCCCAGTTCAGAAAAGGCTTCTCTGTACCTGCAGTCACTATGTACATTCACAATCGGGCCAGTACCATCACCCATGACAGGGTCACCTGCAGGCTATATCCCACTGACTCGTGCTCACCTCAGCCAGTCCCAAATCCTCCGTGGCAGGACAGAGGAGAGCAGCACTGTGGACACCAGTGGAGTACGGGAATGATATTGGCAGGATCTGGCCTTTTCTCACAACACAGCATGGTAAAATAGGACTGACATGGTTATGGTGTGTATGCTTGTTTGATGGTACTACAGAGTGGGAGCAGAATGCAACACCTTTGCAAACATATGCATGCACGTGAATATGTATATGTACATGTGTATGCATACATGTATATATATAAAGGGTCCAGACAGTTATTTTGGTGACTTTGCGTCACATGGTGACACTGAATTACGTTAACGATTCTACTCTACAGCATAACATTATTTTTTAAAAACATGAAAAATAAGTGTGAAAAACAAGGCAGATGCAGAACTGTCATGGACTGGGTGTTTGAGGCATTTAATATGGGGATAAATCATCTCACAGGCAACCCACCATGTCACGTGTGTCCTGTGTGAGAAGAATGTCTCGGGACTCCTTCCGAAAATACCCCCTGCATGGCTGATGAGACACAAGCTCAGAGGTAAAACAGGGGGAAATGTCCTAGCAGGTTACAGCTTGAGGAGAAAGTTGATCTGACCCTAGCCTGCACAGATTAAAAGCCGGTATCATAATACTCTGTCTTCAACCTGCTATCTGACTTTTATTAATTAAATACAAATGCAATCAAGAATGAGTTATTTTCATCACGATTAAATATGTTAAAATTAATCCATCTGGTTTTGTGGTAATCAAGCTTCAAGGTACAAGACTAAGTTTGTAAAAATATAAACCAGTGCTAAGTGACACCTTTATGTTCAATGCCTGATTTTAAATTACTTATTACTCTTTATATATTATTTCACCTACCGTGTAAATATTTACTTTTCATGTACTACAGCCGCTATGCCAACATTAAAAAGGCACTAAACATTTTACCACTGTGCACCGAATGGCATCAGACTCACCATATTTCCAGTAAATATTTGTAGAAAGGCTCTTTCCAAGTTGGATGGGCTGCCCAGACCCACTGCCGCCTGCCCTGACTGCCCCACTGGCAAGTCGAATGGAAGAGGCAGCTGGAGGACAGCGTGCTCCCGACCTCCATGAGCAGCTCTTTGTGAAGACTTAACTGGGAAAGTAAACTGCCACATTACGGTTTTGTCGCTGTGATATTATAATTATTCAGTTTTTCAGTTACTGCTGCAACTTCAATTCATTTAGCAGTAGGCTTTTTAGATTACAGTCCATTTATTATCAACATTTTTTTGCACAGAAGGTTACGATGGTTTATTAATCCATCAACGGACTCCCTAAAAATATGATCAATGATGCCGGATGAAATGTCATTCTTTATACACTTTAGGAGGTTTGGCAATTAGCACTTCAAAATATTATGACTGTATTGAAGGTTTAAAAAATACTTGTAAAATAAATACAGAACCATATCCCTGAAGAGTTCTGCTGAATTAGAACAAAACGCTGTAAATCTTTCCACCTGACACCACCACTTTTATGAAATTATTAAAAAATGTATGTTATTTGGAAAAGTTTTTTTAAAGAAAAAAGGTATTAGAGGCAGCATTTGATTAATGAGACTGTGTCTGGAGCAACTCCATACTGCTGAGGTTCCTCAGAGTCGTGTTTCAGACGTACCTGAAAGCCTGGGAAGGGCTGCTATTTTCCAAAGCATCTTATTAAAAGAAAACAATCTGACAGGGCTGCTTGCTCAATAGTGTGCCCGTGAACTGGGAGAAGCTACGAAACGCATTATAGTTCACTCTTCTCAGACGAAGAGAGGCTCTTCAATTATAAAAGTGTAAACGGGTGAAGATTGAATCGCGGTGGTGAAAGTACCATAAATACACATCTCATCACTCACTGCACACAGTGTGCACATGCAGCCGCAAGCAACACTGTGTACAGGCTGAGAGAGGGTTAATGCTATACACCCTCTTGCACTGTATTCACGTTACATTCAAAGCACAGCACACTTTTCTGAGTCTTGTTTTAAGAATACCGCTTACTGTAGCAGTGTGCCAAATATTTTGGTTGATATTTAAATAATTCATGAATGCTAAACTCATCTCTTTTTTTTAATAGAAGAATAAAACCATCATATTCAGAAGCTGACCTTTTTACTCTGCTATATAAACCCATTAACAATACGGAAAAACATATCCCAAACATAAAAAGCTTTGAAATATCAATTTAAAGGCTACTTTCTGCTATATCCTTTATTGTAAATGTTACCAAGAAAAAGGTAGAAACCAAAAATCAATTTTTAATATATTTCTTCCTACCACAGGGCATCAGAAACATTAACAGTTTCTACATCTACGTGGCTACTCTTACAAGCTTTGCTCTTCACACATTTGCCTTTAAAACATGATTAATGTTTGTTTGCATATACATTTTAAGTACTTCTGGATGTAAATTAATTAACAATAATGCAGTACGTACAAACAACTTTCCCATTGTTTGATTACCCAGAATAACGGTTTGATATTTACATAACTGCTGCAACTTAGGTGAGAGAAAATGTTGCACATTTTTTATTAGCTAACTGCATTCCCAGCAAACCGGGAAACCAGGCAGGAACAGACTTTCGGAGTTAAGTTTTGGAGCCACTGCTGTTCTGCAGAACTCAGTTAACTCTAGTATAGACATTTTTTGAAAAAGTTTTCTGTCTTTAAACTTTCAATGGTCCAGGAACATTGATTAGGTCTTAAAAGTTCCACTGAAAACAGGCATTGCAATAAAATTATCAAGCAGTAGTTCCACAGGAGTGCCGTATGAGGGATGGTTATGAACAGCCTTGTGCAATCCTAGTGTGGAAATGCTCCCTTTATTTTTCTTCTTTCTGCTGCTTCCAAAGAATTTTATCCAAAAAGCTGCTATTTTCCATCATAAATCCATAAACACACACTTCTGCATAATTCCATGGTCCATATTTTAAATCATATTTCATCCTGTTGTTCCCAGTCATTCTGGTTTCCAGCCTTTCCTCACCACTATTGCTCAACGTGTTTATGGAGATGAGGGTGGAAATTTTCTCTGTAATCAACTAAGAGAAGTAAGTGCCTTTGAAAGGCTTCAGAGAGGGAGATCTGGATTAGGAATCTAATTAATTAGGGATTAGGAACCTAAATTATGTGGACTTCTCTCTATTCACAATGTAGGTATTTACTTCAAGAGGACTGGTTCACTATGTGCTTAAATCAGGAAAGTGAGATATAATCTAGGTATTCGCCTTAGGTTCACATAACATACTCTATCATAGGTCTCACGATGAATTTTTTCTCCTTGCTTTCCAGCTCAGGGTCCTGCTCAGGAATATAATATATTCATGTATATTATTATTCTACTAATAAAATGATACCGCATGCAAATCAGTAACATCTACTTCAGCCTAGAAGTAGCATACTAGACTAGAAAGCACAGAAAAGACAACTGGAGCACATCGGAAAAAATTGCAGAAATCATTGCAGAAAATCATTAAACTATGTCTGCTTGGGCTTCAGGTTTTCCTCACTCTTTTACGTACTTTTAAATACCACCAACTTTTTCAGATTGCCCTATGCTTAGAAGTGTTAGTCAATCTACTGGACCGCTTGTGGGGAAGACTGACCCTGGTATTATTGGAAGAATCTGCATGAAAATACCACTATTTCAGAATTATACAGTAGTATCGTTTCAGTAATACCGCAATATGACAGAAATACTACAGAAAATTCTCCCTCTGTCTGTAAGCACGTCATTTAAACTTCACAGTGCTGCGGGTCCAAAGCCTCTTCTTCAATCAACTAGAACAGACTTAGCTCCACAAATGCAAGCTGGATAAATATTACTCTTAACTTATTAAAAGAAATCAATGATAAAACCAACTTTTCATATCACATCAAAGCCATCAATTCATGCCATGTCATTTAAAATCGATCTTTTCAGTGTTAAACAGCAGAAACCTGCAAGGCACCAAAAGTATTTTTGTTCTCTTTTAGAGAAGAAAGGGAGTAATCCGAGGGATTTACAATAAATTGTACAGTTTCAGCACTGAATAACTGCAATAAGTAACAGTCTATTTAAACTATCTTAACACAGGGCTTCACATGAGTCAGGTCAGTGCTGTCAGCTACAAACTCCACTCGCAGGGTAGCACAGCCGCTTTCTAAATACCCCTGCACATCATAGCCCTGCAACGCCTTGGTGCATCAAGATGAGAACAACAGTCTTGTCCCCAGTTTTAATGATAATCATGATGTCATTAAAATGTAGATTTCATTTTGGGCACGACCACTGCCAAGCTACAGGCATGAAAATACTCCCAAGGGAAATCCTGCCGAGGCCCGTAAGAGAGACCTATCTCTGCGCAGCCTTCCTAAAAAAAACGTGGAAAATGTGAGGTCTCTCAAGAGAAGAAGATTTAATTCACTTTTGCTTGTTAGTTGTTGCTACCTATTCATGTTCTAAACCTGCTGCTGAATACTAGGGAATTCAGAGTAAACAACCATAAGGTAAAGCTTTTACCAGCATGTATCTGAGCACTCACTGAAATGCCTGAAAGGCAGAGTAAAAATGCTTCTGAAACATTTATAGGAGATGAATAGAGCTTGGATAAGAAAAAAAAGAGGTGTATTCATGATAGCTTTCCTTATAGCTATCCACATCAATTAGTCTTTAAATACAATGACTTTTTGACTTAAGTTCTCAGAATAAAAGCCTGTTGCAAAGAACCTCAAGGTCCAAGAAAACACAGCTTGATGAAATACCCCAGAACTACTTTTAACAAAATAGCACTTAAAGCATTGGTCTTTTTAATAGCCGGTTTAGAAGACACTGGGTTTGTTGTTGGGTTTTTTTTCTCTCGAAGGATCTCACGGAGTATTTGTCAGGGAGACTTTGGGGATACATAATTTAGGTGCATCATCCTTCTGTGTACAGCACACACACAGCAAACACATAATTATGACCAAATCTTAAATGGCCTTCCACTGTATCTTCTGAATAATAGCCTGTGTCATCACAGAAAACCATTCTTTAACTGCAAATGAGGTCGTATGCCAGGATAACCTCCCCTCATTCCTGGTGAGCCATGTCAAGTCCCAGGTAAGCTGGGAAAAACAGCATGGGGAGCCTGGCCCACACGTCCCCGATGGAGCATGGGGCGGACAGCATGTTTATTAGCAAGAAAGGATGGTTAGGAACTGGTTGGAAAGCACTGACCTCCACACCCTCCAAGCAAGCTCTGGGGAGAAAATTCTAATTTTGGAGGAAATTCTAATTTCTTTCTTGCAGAAGTGACGTATCACTTAGCAAAGAGCAATAGCTGCTGTCTGCTGGCCCCTGATAACTCATCAACAGGCAGTTGTTGGAACCATCAAGCTTTTGGCATCTAGAATAGGTTGATATCACCCAAGTGCATTTTGAGTTTGATTTGCCGGCCACTCTCTGTCACTAGCACATGCAACGCACAGCCACGCATCCAGGGCGAGCTGATGGGAATGGCACTGCCCGGGTGAGGCTTGACAGGGCTGTAAGCTGCAAGGCCAAAATGGATAAAACTCTTTGGGAGCAAACTTCTGATTGCACTTAGTGCAGGGAGACTTCCCACAGGTCCTGGCAACAGAGTCCCAGCAGGGTCCTCCCTCCTGCCAGGGGAAACAGGGCTCTGAAGTTGTAATCTGACTTACAAGTTCCCAGCGGAGAATGCATCCTGCTCCCAAGCAACTCGCTGCAGAAGCCACTGAGGAAGTGTAGCCAATTTCTCTGCTGAATTTTGGGGGATCATCTTTTAACCCTGTCATCTTAGCTTGCGTTTTTCTCCTAGATTAAGGAGCTATCTGCTATCGAAGGTATCGTCTTCAGGTAATACCCTGTAGACCATCATCCCATCATCTCATATCCTTCTCTTGGACAAAGTAAGTAGACTGAGCTTCTTAAGTCTGTAATTGTAGGGACTATTTTCCAGAGATTGAGTGAATTTGCTACTGACTTTAATGCTGTCAGGATTTACTCTCAGAGCCTCAGCTGGTGTAACTTCTATGCTCGGAGGTCAAAAGAAAATGTAACTAAACCATCACGGATATGTTCTGATTCCAAATATCTCCTGCAAATCTCTCACTGTACACTTAGTATTTTGCAATCTGTTTTAACTAAGGCTTAGCAATCAGAACAAAAAAATCATTCAGCATTTCAATAGCATGTGAACATGTCAAATGCTGAGTCCTTTTGTGTGAGTCTTATTTTGTTCATTAACAAATTTCCAATATAGGAAACAGCTTGTTCAAAGCAGATAAAGAACAAAAGATCGGTGTGGATAATACCTTGTGGCTAGCGCACTCCTCAAATTCAGTTATTTACCAAATGTCATGCTAGTGACAGTGGACTGCTTGGCAAAAGCCGGACAGTAAATCATATTAAATTATACTCCCATGCAACTTTAACTCGTGCATTTTAATACTCTTTGTACAGATCCTGCCAGTGTTATAGCTTAAAATACGCAATACAGTTCTAGATAACAGACAAATAAACCAAGAGATCAGAAAATAGCAGTAAGAATTATGGATGGATTTGTTTCCCAGTGCACTTCATTTCATGCCTCTGAAATGGCAAATAAGCAAAACGGAGGCCACCCCATACGGCAGGCTGGATCGTTACTT
The DNA here is from genome assembly GCA_009769605.1 of Bucorvus abyssinicus. NCBI lineage: Eukaryota > Metazoa > Chordata > Aves > Bucerotiformes > Bucorvidae > Bucorvus > Bucorvus abyssinicus. The sequence goes on from CM020026.1 coordinate 19,569,036, forward strand.
CATGACCGCTTGTGTCTGGAGTGGCTGCTAGTAGGAAAGGGCTCACAGAGTCTGTGTAATGAGTATCTTCATGGCTGAAGAACTGGAAATCAAAGACTTACAGGCATATAACAAATCAAGCCAAAGATCCTAATATTTGAGAGGCCTGGGACTGCTCTATTGCCTCAAGAGCTGGACAGAGAGCTATGACAACATACTACACCTACAGTATACGGAAGTACAATGCTCTAGCCTGGGTTGTATTTATAATGGTACTTTTGGACATAAAAGGACTATTTTCTTTCACGTTTTGGTCTATTTTTGTTGGCAAGAAGGTTTTGGGCAATCCTGCCTGGGTCCTTGTGAAATGTGTGCTACCCAGTCTAGTTTTCAGCATCTGAGCGCTCTTACAACTGACTGAACTTGATACCTAGAAAAAAATAAGTGGTCAGAAGCCTCAATACAAATGCTATAATATGTATCCTAATAGCTTCATTGCTGAGAGACTGGTGTTTGTTTTTATTGTTCATAAAATTTGTATTGATAACTACTTAAGCTATATAAATGAGTCCCACATACGACTTTCCTAATAATCTATACAAGCCATGAAATCTATTATTTGTGGTAGGACCCACCCATGAAATCAGGCAACTTTGTCCATAATTTTGAAAGTAATACTATTGTAAATATTGCCGTAAGCTTGCGTTACAAATGCAAGTGTACCGTAATATCCACAGTGTATGTATTAATGCAACCATTAAACATAACAGTACTGCCACAGTATTAATACATTTCAGATTATAGTAGCAGAACTAATACACATTAGGTTACATCATTTTCCTACAGTAATTACTGGAATACTACATTATCTGTAAGAAACTGCCATCTGTCTTCAAGAACCCCATTTATCTGCCATTTCAGATCAGCAGGAGCACAGCTGGCCTCTCTGGAGACAGAGCTCCTGCTGAGGCATTTCAGGAACAGTGGAGGTTTACAGGCCAGCGTTTTGGTGATGCTGACTCCTCAGAGCTGCAGAGGTACCACCGACATGGGAAGCTCTTTGGGAAACGTTTGCTGCAGGAGCACTCTCACCCAAGAGCTGGCACTTCTGGGTTCTCTAACTTTTGTTCTCAGCCAAAAAACATCTAATAAAAATGCTGGAGGACAGGAGGAGCTGTGATTTTTGTGATGGTGAGAGACAAAGGCATTTTCTGATTAATTTAACCGATTGATGCTGATCCTCATCAATGATGATGATGAAAGGCTATAAACTCCTTCTAAGATACTCAGGGATTTTCAGCTTACAGAAAAAAAAAAAAAAATCATTTGGCTTATAATGTAAACTGAAAATTCTCATTTGACCAGTTTGGAGGGCTGCCCTAACTCGTGGCCAGAAGAAATCCTTATTCCCTCAGAATTCCTGTTCTCAGGAAAAAATGCAATGGCAGACTGTTGTCTGACGGGCCAGGCCTTGTGGAACTGATGTCAGACAGAGGGTCTTCATTTCTTACTGCATGACATGGAGAATCTTGATCCCACAGAGCGTACATTCACAATGCTATCATCGGCTCACTAATTAAATGTATTTCTGAAGTTTCCCCAATCAGAAAAGTAACAACTAATTCTCATGTAGTTTTACAGGAAAAAATACACTACTCAATAGAAAATATTTTCTCCTTGCAGAAAACGTGTAGAATGTGAAGAGACACTGAGATAAGCCACACAAAAATCTAGGAAGGTAATACTGGTATGAAATGTGCTTCTTGATCTGGAGAGCCAGGTTCTCCATCCCAGCATCTCACATTCCCACGTGTGATTCCAGTTATTTTCATGTCCCTCATTTGCATGACATCCGCATCAGTAGCACAGGACTTTCCAGTGCATGACAAACCTTGCATGATATTAAAACGCTAGACATGTGCAAATACCATTAATTACTAACTAAAGTAATTTTTCTTCTGGGTCTCTCAGAAAATCTTTCTACTTCCATTTTCTAGATGAGCACTTCCTGAGCACTGCACCCCCACAGCAGGAACAGGCTGGGGCTGAGGCCAGCTCAGGCACGGGCTGGGCTGAGGAGAAAGGCTTATGATGGAGAATAAAGCTTTGCTAGATCCGTGATTTACTCCCTGCACTGACGTGCCCTTCTCCACTTCCAGCAGGACCCTGAAATGCATCTTGTTCCTTCCTCCTCCAGAGAGGTGGCTGGCAAAAGCAGCTGAGTTGAGGACAGAGCTGAGCATGTTGTGGAGCTAGTTTGCCCCTTCCTTCTCTTCTCAGTGCTCCCTGCTGACTACTACTGAGTGTTCACTGCATCCCAGCCACATACTAAGAATGCTACTTGGCAGGGAAACTGCTGGGAGAAAGTGTGAAGAGGCAATAGCGAGGAAGTGACTGGGTTAGAAACAAAGCAGTGCAGGCAAGTAAGTTGCTCTGCACTCAGGCATCATCTCTCCGCTCCACCCCTGCTCTATCTCCCACTGTAAAACCGGATCTCAAAAGAAAGAGAGTAGCAGAGAGAGACAATGCGGTAGGAGAGAGAAAGGCAGTCAAGTAAAACAGCTCTGAACAGTATATGCTCCAAGAGAGTTTTGCCCCTATAACTAATACTAGCAAGCCCGTAGAGCATGGGTAAGTCCCAGGATGCAAATTGTGTCCTTCACACCAGGGAACAACTCACTGGCTGGTACTCAGTCAATAGCAACGCATCCTGATACTCAGTGACAGCCAATGTCCCCAAATAAAAGGCGCGCTTGAATTAGAGTAGCTCCTTATCGCGGCACAGGAGGGCTCAGGATGCTAAAAACCACACAGGACTCGGACTGCTCCCTGCTCCAAGTGGCCAGTGGGGAAAGTCCACAACCCCCCCACCCTGGAGATTGCCAAAAGGATGCTCACAGGGAAAGCCTGCATCCCTCACGCTGGAGACTGCCGCAGGAGTGCTCACAGGGAGTGCCCCTGTGCTGAAGAAGCCTGAACCTGCTGCCTCTGCCCTTGGGACATGGTGTGAGGCACACACCCATCCCCAGTTTAGCAGCCTCCAGCTCACCCCTTGCTCTCCCCACCGTGTGGAAGTGCTCGTCTGAGGGTGAGAAATCCCCAGGAAACCTATGCAACACCATAACCACAGCACACAAAGATTCCGCTTCTCCAGGCTCCCTGAAGAGAGAAAAACTCAGAGGAGAGAGAAGGTGTGCCCCTTTAACAGAGAGATATAATTAACCTTTCCAACAATTTGTCAAGGTTTCTCAGGCATTTCCAATCACGGCAATTTTAAATCAAGGTTGGATGCTTTATTTCTGAAATAAATGCTCTTGTTCAAACAAGAATTATTTCAGGGAAGTCTGATAGTATATGTTATAAAACGTGGTCAGACTAGATTATCACAGTATTCCCTTCTGGCATTATAATCTATGAATCTATAAAAAAGAAAGGATTTAATTGATGAAGTTTAGCCCCATTAGCCCCTCATTACCAGATGACATTGTCATCGTTAATCTCTGACTCCAAATGACTATAGATCCAAATTCAACCTTTTCTCTCTGATTTTATATACATTTTGTATCTATGATATACACACATGGTTTCAAGGGATTATAAAATCTACCCTTTACCTTTCCCCTGCATTAAGTATATGGAAAACATTACAGATTTCAGAATTATCCTATTTGCAGGGCACTGACACTTTTCTTTTCTCAAAAGGAGTTTTTTTCAGTAGATTTTCAAAGTGAAGGAGAGGAAAATTGATTCAGACTGGACAAAGACATCGAGGGATTGCTATGATGAAGATCTGGGGCTGTGTGGAAAATGATGTGCAAAAGCCATACCCAAGTAGATGGCATAAATGTACTTTCTTTTTAGCTCAGTGACAACCTTAAACAGATGCTCTCATCCGGATACAGAGACGATCTACGAACACTTACCAGGAAAAAATGATTTATGAAAATTTTCTTGTTGAAGCCTGGTTTTGGATATCAAGTAAATTCTGAGCAGCAATTTTCTTATATCCATTCATAATCCCCCAAAAAGTTTGCAAAAGAAAACATGAATAATTGAAAGCCTTCAGACAGTTCATTAATTTTATATCCCCTTGTATCAAGTCATTCCAAATAATTTCTCAGGCATTTACTTCACTTTTTAACTATTCCTCATTTCCAAATTTCATCTTCAGACAAGAAACAGTACTCAAGAAACTCAAACTGCAGCAAAATGGGTATTTCATCTAGCTTCATTACAGGCAACGAAGGAAAACAATCTGTTGAGTTCACTTATGTTTGGATTGGTCTGCCAATGTGATTTTAGGATATCTGAGACATGTGGAGTATATAAATAGAGAAAATGCAGATGAAATACTGAGTTGACAGAAGTCAATGGTAAAACTGTTAATCTTATTTCATTCCAAGCATACAGTCTCCCTCCCACCCCATCTCTCCATTTCACAGTGTGGTTTTTATTTTTAGCATATAAGAATGGATGAAAGTGAATGCAATAATGTATTTTTCAAATGTTAAGCCCGAAGTTTATGGAGACAGTCCCTGTCTCCATGGACCTGTCTTCAACCCTTGAAAACAGAGGCTGAACCTTCCTGATGCTCAACAGTACTCAGCACCGGGCACCCCGTGCCCATGGCTGACCAGGGGTTAATAAGGCAACAAGGCAACTTGGTAACACAGTTTGCTCCCAAGTGCATTCACCAAACGGAGGACACGCACCAAAAGCTTTGTCTCTATTCTCCTCTTTTCCAAATTAGAAACGGTCTTTCTCTCTGTCTTGAACGGGCAGCTGAAGAATGAATCCATGCCCCAATTTCAACAGATTGCTTCTCAGAAGAACAAAGTAAAGAAAGATATTTATAGCTCAAATCTAAAGTAAACCATACCTGAGAACCTGGATTAGACAAAAGACCTTTTTTATCTGAGGTTTTTGCTGCAGATCAGGGAGGATTAAGAAAGCATCCTCCTCTCATTGTCACATGAACGACCGTGGCAAAGTGGAAGTTTTAGCAGGCTCCCCATTAACATGAAAGGCCAGCGATGTTTAAATGTAGGCACAAAATTAGGTTTTCTACCAGCCTGTGTCACCTCCCGAGAGCTAACAACAGAAAGAGTTCAAAACAAGTAGTTTGGGTTAATAGCGTACTTGCATGTAAATACATAAAAGCTTCAGTGCTGTAAAGCTAATTTAAAAAAAAGACATTTCTCTTTATAGTTCCCCTGAGTATAATAAAAGCTATGATATTCTTTCTACCATAATGTACGTTTCATTAAAGAGCTGGAGCTATAATTGTCTACATCAGTACGTAGCGGCAGACTGGATAAATTGTCCACATAAATTGCTTAACACAATCCCGAGCCCTGTTCCAGAGCACTGGTGACTCCGACAACTGCATCGGTGAGTCCTACCTGAGGCTACCTGCAGCTCCACAGGGCTTCGGATGGACCCCGAAAGAGCCCAAACTCCACAAAACCACCTGGTGCTGAACTCCACAAACGAAACTGCATTAAACATTTAAACCCGTTCCCTACCTTCCACGGTGGACACGATTACGTGCCAGTAATATTGAAGATTTATGTGACAATTATGCATATGAAGCGATACACGGGCTATTATCATTCTTCATAAATCAATAAAGTCAACTGAAAAATTAAACTGAGCATGTATGGAACATTTGACAGCAAATATATTTTGGTCTCTTAAGCGCTGTCATTTTCATTGCAATTTACTGCCTACCCTACAAGAGGGTTAAATCAGAAAAGTGAATAAAGCAAGAGAAGAGGTCTCTGAAAAGGAACTACAGTGCATTGAATTGCAATTTACCAGTAAATCAGCATGGCAGAAGGAAATTTTTGTCATAACAGGGCTGTAACATTTTTTTTAAAGCCAGTTTTGTCTTGAACTTGAAGCTAACGTTCATTAATGGCAATTTTAGGACTGCACTAAAATATAAAATATACTACAAATGTAGAGATGTAATTTCATTGGTTTAAGGTTTCTGTGCATTATTCCTCATAAAAAATGAATGCAGTTATCGACTTAGTAGGTAAGATGCAAAGCACCTCCTTTTTAAGCTGAAGAGGAAAGAGGGAAATCTCCGAGACAACGGCCATTTTCCAAGCTAATGTGTAGACTCAGCACTCTCCCAACTGAGTTTTTTGATCATAATCACATTTTTACCTTCTACAAGATATATTTGCATGAAGGATTTAAGTTTGCCCATTTTTCATCCTGCAGCAAAATACAGAGCAGTTTAGTTTCATTTAAGAATGTATGGTCTCTGAAGTCATACACAAATGCCACAATATATGGTGTGCACTCGTACACAGTATTTGTATAAACAAATATATGGGAATATCATCTTAAAAAATACCTGTAACGAACACATGAAAGTCTGCAGTTGCTAGTCCACCATGTTTTAAGCCAGACATAACAAAGTAAGCAGCGTATATAGCACATCCATATGTACCAGGATATTAAACGCTGCTTTGTGAGCGCCTTTACCAGTCTCTGTATTCCCTGCCCTCTTTTGTGGAAGTTATCGCTGTATTAGATGTTGTTGAACATATTTGATATGAAAGCATTGTCTGTTTGCTACCAGTATCTAACGAGTATCTCCCCTAGAGTTGCCAGCGAGGTGCTGATTAATTAACTGAAGTAGTGAAGCTGAATTGTACAACAGCTGTTTAGAGAATTGTCATTAACTCGGTCTCTTTCCCCACCTATTCATTCCCTTGCAATGCTACCACTAAATTGTAAATTTGGGAAGTTCTCCATTGCTCCTACCTTCACCTGTCCACGCTCCATACTGAAGGAAAGGGTGGCTGGTCAAGGTTTATTTATAAAAAGAGAAGGGAAGCATAGGAAGGAGGGAGAAGGAGAAAATAAACTTCCTGGAAGTCAAAGCTCTGCTGTCACTTGTCAACGGCAGCTGACAATAGATGGTCCTCCAGGCGGAATGTCAAAATGGGAATCACATGTATCCTCCGCTGACTGAGAAGTTCAGTAGTCTGATAGCTTTACCCCGGGTCCGCTTGGTGTCCCAGGGAGGCAGCTCGGCTCTCCCGGCTGGTGGTGGCACGGATAAGGGCGGCTAAGCAGCCACAGCCCACTCCCATGGTGTAATGACTCTTGGCAGAGGATCCCAACCTGTGGACCTCGGCTGCCCTGCCCAATAAAGATGATTATTCAGGAGAGTATAATCTGTATTAAGTGGCAGACGGAGGGGTGGGGGGAAGTGTTGATAGGACACACATTTCTCGTTACAACACGCCGGATAGGCTTTCCACACTTGGAGGAGCTGCAGATTTCAAAGGAGAAGGTGGGATGACTATTTTTTTTCATTGTAGTGTGGGTGAAATTAATGCAAGGCAAAGTTTGGCACCCTCTCTTTGGGCTGATCACCTGAGTAAGCTCAGCTTATTCCACTTGACGTGCTCTGCCGTGACACGCTGGAGATCGAAATGTTAACACCAGCTGCATCTCTAACTGCTACTCTCTGCAATTTAATTTAATATTATGCTTCTTCACATAGGCCTCACTTTATTATGCTTGAGAATTATGAAAACTGGAAATTACACATGTGATTAAACACCATCTAATCACTCCGTGTACTAAATAAGCCAAAATGCATCAGAAAATAGATCAGGTACAATTTTGGTGTGAAACAAATGAATGCAGGAATGTATTGCATTGATATAGATGGAGCATCTGCCTCGTGATAAAATTAAGTCTTGTGACAGAAATAAATCACTGTAGGGGAGAACGCAAACCATTACCCAATAGGATTTTCTCTTTTCTCCTTATGTGACAGGACTTATTGGATTCCCTGATGTTAGACAGCCAAAAGCATCCATGATACGATGATAAATCAGGAAGACTACACGATTTGAAATTTAACAGCTACTTATTTTTGAGATGTTAAGATAAAGGGAAAAAGTACTTTGATTTCTGCAAGTAACTATTAAATTGGGAATCTCCTTTTCTGATAATCTGATACTCTGTTACTGTGTCACATCATCAAACAATGCCAGCAACCAGCAGTGGGTAAAATAGATTTTGGACTAAGATGAATACGGGAACCACTTATCTTTCTTTTTCCTTTTCCAATATTCACAGTTTTATCTAAAGAACACCATATAAAGGTTACTGTTGACATAAGAATGTACTGTTCTTATTACATTTTCATTTTTGCATGAATATATACTTAAATGGAGGCAAAAAATGTTTTTTGTTGCTACCTTCTACATTTGAATGAAAAAATCCATACGCTACGTTAAAAATACAGAATAAATAATGGAACTTCAGCATGTATAGTGGTTGATAAATGTGACTCACAAAACATACCTTCATGTTTTAATAGCTTTCCATTGTTAGAAGTATGCTATTAATTAGTGGAAAAATGGATTCATCTATCCAGGATGTACCTGTATTTCTTGCTTTTAACCATTTTTTCACTATCGTGACTTTGACTACTACCTCAAAACAAGTGCTGGAAGGGATGTAACTGAGGGAAGATTGCTAAGTAAGATTTCTGGAGGTGCATTCTTAAGCAATCCTATGGGGAATGCCACTTAGAATAAGAATCACAGTTACATAAATGGTGAGGTCATGACTAAAGTACAAACAAACAGATGAAGGTAAGGAGTATCAGTAACAGCACTGCTAAGCACAGTGCTGATTCAGTTGCCTTTGGTGGAAATACAGCAACAACCTAAACCTGATGGTCTGGCAGGTAGGGAACGATGTCACCCTTTGGGCACGGTGTCCATAGGTGACTGTCACTGTAAAGCCACTTTCTCTGAGCTGCCTCTCTGCAGCCTGCCCCACGATAAGCTGTGCTGGGGAACAGCTGAGCAGGGAGGGAGGGCGGAGGGGAGAAAGCACTGAATGTTGATCACTTGTAATTATGGTAATCTCCTTCAAAAGCTTTAACTGCTCTAAACTCTGGTTGTCTTCAGACAGACCTAACTCCATGCGACAACACCATAAAAGCTGTTAAAGAAATGGAAACTACTCCGGCTGGGTATCAGACTTTAATGAGCAGGTGGCACAAAAAACATGGGGCACTCCATGCAAAGGAATAAGATACAACTCTATTACAGCCTGACGGGAGCAATACCATTGGTAAAGCCAGGCTCTGCCACCACACAGACCGAGCTTAAAATCACAGGCTAACTGGGGGTATTTCCTCACAGATGAAGCAAGAAAAAGCCAAGTTGTTTCTAATTACTTGTCCCACGCTGTTTGGGAAGCACCGTGCTGCACGGGTGAAAGCTAGTTATTATTTGACATCCTCTGGCTGACAAGGGTATGATAACTGGCACTTGCTGATCTCTGGGAAGGGAACAGCGTCAGCAGGCAGTTAAGCACCCCGCCACACTGTACGTTAAGAAGCCCTAATATGCAGTTTTCTGCAAAAGAGACATGAAGGAGGGAGGAAAGGCAGAAATAAAAATTTGCAGGGCAAAAAAAAAAAAAAAAAAGGCAGTTATCTGGAGCCACGTATCATAGGGAGGATATGGGGGATGAGATAAATGAGACAGCAAGGCAAACCAACCAGCATGAGACTTGGAGGGTTGTGATGCCTCTGCCAGGAGCACGAGGAGGATGCATGCAGGAGGAAAGTTTTGCCCAGATTTCCATGCCTGGGTAACTTCGGAGTGAGGTACTGGGTGGGCTGTAAGGCTGCTCTGCATCCAGCTTACCAGAAGACTAATCTAGCCTCCCAGTCAACAACCTGGTACAGTACGTGGTCCCAGACACCCTCTGTTGACAAAAGCAGGCTGTTTAGACCAAGTACCATAGCTAAAAGCCATGACTATTACTTTGACAAAAAAAGTGGACTTTTTCTAGTCATGTCTGCAGCCCTACCTCTTACCTTTTCAGCAATATTTTAGCAGGCAAGTTTGACAGACGTGTTTAGAAAGAGTTAAGTTTTAAGTTACTAGAGTGTAGTAGTCTATCCCGTTTGTATCACTACAGATGTAAACCTTACAATAAACTCATCAGGCATTCGTTATTTCTAACCTGAAACAGTGGCCTACCCACAAAAGATGAGACACTTAGTGTTGCACCACCCAAGGCAACAAGAGTTTTGGACTTGAGGGAGCAAGAGCAACACCTCATGTATCTGTAATTATCTGTCAAAAACACACACAACTCCTCCCAAAATACTGTTCATGTTGCTGTAACACAAATGTTGAAATCAAGTGATCAAAAAGGCAGGAAATGCAGAGCTTGAATAGATAGTTCCACCTTTTGTCTCTGTGCTTATGCCTTTAAATAAATTGTCTTTAATTAAATTAATAAACATCATTAAAAAATCTCAACAGGCACTACCACAGGTTGACACAAGAACCTTATTATCATCCAGTGTTTCATACAGAAAAAGGACAACAGTGCACCAGAAAACACTGAGATTTTAACTAATGGTTGCTTAAAATTATCCCATCTCCGCACCACAGTAAGCCCTGGTGAAGGCCCTGACCCAGGCAGCTGTGGGGAGATGGACTGTCCATGGGGCAGCGCTGTCATGGCAGTCAGTCCCTGGAGTTCCCTCCCACTCTGACCCCCCTTACTGTGGGGAAATTTCCATGAATGAAAAGCAATCTGTCTTCGAGTCACCTTGGGAGGTAGTGTTGACCATCCATGAGTTCAGACTTTGAGAACATCACTCTGAGACCCGGGCTAGCAGGACATTAGAGATGCAGGCAGCCTACAAGCCCTATACTGCCAGAGCAACCTGGTTCCAAGACCACTCTTACCTATACTAAATTTAAGCTGCTAGTTCAGGAGCAAAGATGTTTTTTCTTGCAAACTCTTCATTTAGATAGCTTAGAGTAAGCTCAGCCGGAAGACTGGATAGTGAGATGGGCCATGGTGGAAAATGGTGTGAGATAACCTTTTTTATCCACTATGATCAATGTATCAGTGGAAAAATCTCAAGAGCAAGAGGAGAGAAGATGAATACATGCATAGCAAATTGCATTTCAAATTATTTCCACAGAAAGTTTAAGACTAAATTTGTTTTAACACCCATCTATAAAATCAGGGCATAAAGCAACCAGTATTTTATCACCAAGAGCATTCAAGTTTGGTTGCCCTTCAGAAATGAGGAAGATCAGGCTATAATAGCTTTATATGTGAAAACAGTCTTTGATTGACAGAATCTCATCATTTGAAGGACAGCAAATCCACATTAGGAAGGCAGAATTCTCTGTTCAAGTTCTGGCTTGCAACATCTATTAGCACCTTAACATGCGCTTGTAAGAGTTTTTGCTAACAATGTATTATTATTCTGTTACTGTGGTAGAAAAATAGCGACCTTTCTTTCCAATGATAAAAATGTGTGTGTACTTTTCCTGTAGTTTATATCTCTTACATCGTAGGTCATTTTTAAAGGGTTTTCTTTTTTAGGTCCCACCATTTATCTTTTCATTCTGAGAAAAAGCTGGTTTATTTAGCACAATAAGACCTTCACATAACTTTCCAGTATCAATTATTACAGCGACACGGCAACTCCCGTGTGAAAGGTTTCCTGTAATGTGTCTTGTGCAGAGAAATATACACAGGCAAAAAAAAAAAAAAAAAGACAAAGTACACATAACCTTCATGCTGTCTATCTTACAAAATACCTACAAGCGAAGAGAATTCATTGGAAGCTTGATCTGGCAACCCAACATTAACATTATAAAACTGCAAACTAAATAAATTTGAAGCAAAAACCATGATGAAGCCCAATTTTTGAAAAGAATTTGGGGTAGAGTGCAGGGGGCACGAAATGGTATAAATGAGGTTTTGCTAAATGCACATTATAAAAAACTTTTGACTGGCACCAAGATAATACAATTCTCCATAAAAACGAGTATTATCTATCTCTGAATAGATAATCAGGCCATTAGCAGGACAAACACCAGAACTCCTCCTGGTGTGGTACTCTCGGTGTATTACTTTTTCATCCAAATATTGCAAAGGGTGGAAAGAACCTACGTGTACAAAGAATCATGTGTACATGAAGAAGTGTTGAGACTGGGGACAGGATGTTTCTTCTGGGGCGTGTTTCTGCTCTTGGTTTCCTCCTGATGTCCCGTTCAGAGCACAACTAAGTACAAGCGGCCTGTCCTGGCTGAACGAAGGATTTAGGTTGACTGCACAGAAATGGGACTGGGTTTTAAACTCCAGCATACCACAGAATCATTTTGGTTGGAAGAAACCTTTAGGATCATCGAGCCCAACCACTCACCTTGCACTGCCAGGGTTCCTAAACCATGTCCCTATAACATATCAGCCCTCCCACGCTGTATACATCAGGATTCATCAAGACGAAATCAAGGAAAGGTGAGGGCATCCACTACAGTCCAAGTTGAAGGAAGCACAGAGACCCCTGCCACAAGAGAATCCAAGAAGACAACAAATACTGGTTTTGTGCAGTAGTCCCGTACTGGGACACTGCAGGTTTGGGGCAACGACTTGAAACTCCAGTACCGCTGAGCACACAGGTTATGCAGGAACCGGAGCAACCAGCCTGGCTTTGTGGCATACATTTCATGTGAAACACACTGCAAACTGTACCTTTTAGAACAATTATTGCCTTTTTAAGGACAATTATGTATTATGTATGATGTATAATTTATTCCGGAGGTTACTGGTTTATAAAAGAGTTGTGGGCAAACTGCCAAGTTAGCGTCTGAACTGTAGTTATGAGTAATAACAAGGGTTATAATTTACATTCGTACTCTGTTTTTAAGTTAATGAGCTATCCAGTATGAAACCTCGCACTTGGCTTTTTGTTCCTGTGCTTTCTTACATTTGAGAATACAGCTTGGTTTTATAATTTGACTCTTGGATATGTGGTACCCTAAATACCTTTTACTAAACTGTCAGGGTAGTGACCGTTTGCCTGAACAGAGAAGCCATTATGTGCTTAGCCATGGCTCTTACACACAGACCTCTACATTTGTATTTGCTCTGGCGAAAGAGGAAATACTACCAGCACAACAGGATTATACCTTCTTCATTAAAAATAACAATGAACCAAAAAAGAAAATAATTCTCTGGGATGTTTCCACTTACACCTGGCTACCAGCCACCAGGACCAGGTGTGTCAATGCACCATTTCATCCAGAGTGCAGCTCCTCAAGTAGCATGACACCTAGTTGCAGCACTGGGGATGATCCACGTCCTGTATGGGACTAATGAAAGTGCAGTCTTCTGGCAAGAATGCCAGTGATTGAGCCACGATGTCACACGCACTCAGTTTTCCTCAGCTGACCAGATAGTTGGATTAAATTTAGAGTGGTGAGAGATTGCGATAACCCACCTGGTGAGCAGTCTTTTCTTTTTGGTAACAGCAATACAGTAGAGTTGAACACCAAGGAAGAGACTGAAATTAAGGAAGTGATGGACTCCATGAGTTCAGCTGAGAAGGAGGTACCAGGATGTCCTGGCAAAAACATTAAGAGATAGAACTGATGTGAAGAACAAGGACAGAAGAGCAGAAAACACAGAGAGGCTTGCTGTTAAGAGGGCTCATTAAGTCTGTCACCAGAGAGTAATATTTATAAACCCTGAGCCTGGCTCTGGTGAACGTAAGTCTGGCAGGATCACCAAGCTTAATTTGCTCTTCATACCCATGGCACTGCTAATGGCAGCCCAGTGGTACCTCTGCTTCCCATAAGAAACTTGTAATCACTTCCCCTTCCCCTAGAAAAAGTAACAAATTATTAAGTCCTTGGCACACACAAAAGAAGCAATAATTAGGTGATGCCATGCCTGGACTTTTCGTCAGTCATCTTCCAGTCATGGTTGTTAAGTGCTACTCTGGTGCCAAGTATTAATTATCTGAAAATTAGTGCTTGGTGATGGACCAAGTCTTTTCTCATCATAACTGAGTACCACCAGCGTTAACGGTACAGAAGAAATATGCCCAAACATTAGTCAAGAACAGGAGAGTGGAAGTAAGCGTGGCAGAATTTTCTCCGAAAGTTTTGCTGTTTCACTTGGTTTTTACCTCAGTGATTCCCTCCTGTCTCTGAGGCCTCACTTCATCCTCTCAAACCAAGGACTCAGCTGTCCTACCTGAGTCCGGACAAGGGCAGCTGGGGGATCCCACTAAGCCAAGGAAAGCCAGCTGCAGAGTGATTCTTTCTAACTGAAGACCTAAAGACAGTTCTGCAGGTACCACCTCCTGTCCATTGACTGCTCAGGGACCCAAAGGCTGCTCCATGTGGGATGGACCCAGGTTTGTCAACTTCCCTTTCAAACCTTGTGAAGTCATCTTGTCTAAGATGGAGGTGAGAGCTGTGCCTCAGCCGTTGCTCACATTAAAGCGAGAAAATAACTATTTTAGTAACTATCTCAGGGGAAGAGACAGATGAATACTGCAAGTGGGATTCACTTCTCCACAGCAATAGGCTTTCTTCTCCAGCTTCTGCAGTGCCGTGGCAGCCCTGGGGGGCCCTGGCAAGTCTGAGTAATGCTCAGGCAGCAAGAATGGACACCCTGGTCTCAATCTTCCCTTCCTTTTACATTTTCACAACTCAAGGTGGATGAAGGAAGCTGGATGCTTTCTTCTGCAATGTGAGTTAGTTCCAGAATAAATCTCTTTCACACAGTTACTGGATTACCCACTGTCCTTTTTGTCTAGCAAAAGCCTTAAGAGATTTGCTTGTCACTGTTGCTATATTTCCATGGGACAAAATCTTCTCTTTCTAAGCAGCCTTCTACAGGCAAAGCAGTTCTTTTAGAGTCCTACAACCCAGGCTCGAGAACAGGGGGAAAAAGGATTGTCCTGAGGAACTAAAGGGTCATAAAACTTTCAAAAGAAGATGAGCTCAAGGGCTTAAGTTTTAAAGTGCTCAGTAAAAAGGTGTGAGATCCAGAATATTCTTCTCTGCTTGCTAGGTTTTGAACACAGACCCTAAGGCTTTGGAGGTTTCTTGCTTTTAAGACTCTTACTAATACTGCCCCTCATGGTGAAACATCAGTAAATATGCACTAGAAACCTGGAAAACACTTCCGGACTGGAACCTCAACTCATACGCTATGCTTGAAAAATGGCAGAGATGAGAGAGATCTCCCACAGAGCTCCCACATACTCTGTCTTCATCACAGCCCTGTGAGATGCAGGAGTCAGCCAGAGGATGCACCCCGAGGCCACCCACCTCACAGCTCAGTCCTGCTGCATTAGGACTTACTCCTGCTCACTGTGGGTGCTGCTGTGAGCATCCTCCATGGAGTTATTTACAAGAGGAAGCAATGTGCCTGACAATAAGCAATTGGAAGGTATAGCAGACAGAGTCAACAGTAGGCTAACGCATGTTTCTCTCTAAAGGAACCTCAGCTGTCTCAAAGGAAAGGAGGAAACTTCTACTGATGGGAAGATGAATGAAATCTGGGAGCAGTAAGGAGAGGGAAATCACAGGGGTGAGGGAGGGGAAGGGTGCCTCTGGATTTTGCAGACTGACGGTCTCCACTAGGACTGCAGCTGAAAAACCCTGAAGCTACTATCATTTATTTGGTGTCCTGAGCACTAATTGCTTGAGAAGCAGGGTGTCATAAATAGCTCCCTGATGGTCCTCCCACTCCATGATGGATAATGCTGGAGCAACAGAGAATCTTGTCCTGTATTTCTGGTGTTTATTTTTAAAAGGTAACAGCAAGAAAAATGCCCAAACCATTTGTGCTAAAAAAAAAAAAAAGTTTACTAAGCTGTTAACAGGTGCTTTTTAAACACAAACATAGAGAGATTTCTAGATTAGAAAGATAAATATGCACAACTAATATTAAACTGAACTGCTTAGCTTTTGTTCCTCAGCACAAAGGAAGCCAGTATTCATACACATGCATTCAATATGATTTTGCAAGTGAAATACAAAATGTAATATAAATTCCTTCCAATGATAATTGTGTAGCGGGGATGTATTGGAACCAGTCTCATCCTCAGTCTGTTTAGCTATAAAAGCAAAGTAGTTCATTAGTCACTCTTCCATGCTACTGAAATTATAATTTGGGAATTTTTATGTCATTTATATCACTCCTCCTTAGATAGTTTTAGCAGGAGCCCACCTAAATATTAATGTCCTCCACTGATGCTCTTTATTACCCTTTATCAAACAATTGTCCTAAACCAGCTTCAGTGCCTGACTGAAACATCTGGCCATCACCACCCACAAAAGCAGGACGAGCTGCCAAGCGATGCTGCTCTCCCAGAAACCGATTTCAAACCGCCCCAGAACATTTTGCCAGTTTCCAGCCTAAGTAACTCCACAGGACCCTGCCTTTGATTACCCGGGATGTCCAGAACAAGCCCTTTGTTAAGTTCTTAGATGACCACTTTAAGTTGGCTTGGGGGTCATAGAAAGAAGACACTTCAGAGAATGTCTTTAAAACCTCACAAGGAAGCAAGTTTGGTTTCTATAATTAAGAGTACCCTGAAACTGCAGCTCAGACTTAGCTGGACGGAAGAAATGCAGCCGAGGGGTAAGTACAGACTTTACACCAACTCTGTTGTTTAAGCTTTTTGAAACTGATGCTCAACCTCAGCAATGATGTTAGGACATCAGGGTAGCTTTGTAAATCACCCTGCAGTACTGCCCTTTCAGGAGAAAGTGTCCTGAGCCCCTTAAGCAGAGAAATACAGTAGCAAAGAAAAACAGAGGAAGGTGAATGTTTTCTAAGCACTTCTAAGCATCTGGTACTGGCTCAGTGACCGAAGGAAGGTGCTTGCTCTCTGGATCTCAGGAGTACACACTGAGGGCCTTCTGCCGGTGCTGCTATTTGCCCACCCACACGAGCGAGTGCAGCTGCACCTGAATCTGTCCCGGGTGCAAGCCTGGCTGCCTGCTCGCATTTGGGACAAAGATAGAACATGCTTTCCTGGTCTTACAGAGAAGCAGCTTCTTCAGCAGTACTTTTAAACTACCCCAAGTTTCCCTAATATTGATAATTCCATGCAATTGTGTTTGAGCTGCTGTGATAAATACCTGAAATTAAACCATTTTCAGGTTCTCTCCCTTCCCGTCACGGCACAGTTCTGTATCGATGCCTCTACAGACGTAGAACAAAACAAGACTCAGCAAAGTGTTTAAAATGTCATGGGTTACTTTTTTCATATTTCTACACAGATCTTAACGCTTTGCAAGATGTAACCAGGCTTCTCCCTCACCCTGATTTATGAAAACTTCAATTTAAAAAGAGGGGAAGGAAATCATGCCTTACGCTGCCCTTAAATGTCAGTCAACCTTAAGACTAGGAAACGGGTCTCTACTTTTCAAATGTCAGTAAGTCTTCTCATAAAAAAAACATGGGCGAGATGTCTGTATAGTTCACATGCTGTATGATCTCATTTTCAAATGTTTCTGATCTTTCCTTTCTTTCCTGGTTTGGCTGGCAGAGTAAACCAATTCACGGTGCCCTCCCATCTGCAGCTCCATCATGAAAACAGTCGCGTGCTCCCTGATATCTTGATCTTTTAACACTGGCTTTTTTTTCTTCTTTCTCTTTGCCCACTCCCCTCACCCTCCTCAACCCACCCCCCCACCCTCTGCCCCCCACACCCCCATTTTAAACAATACCTTCAAGTTAGCTTTAACACATCAGAAAATATTGCCATAAAAATAAACAAAAGACCTAGGACTAAAATTGAACATAAAAGTTGTTGCAGGGATTGTTTCTTGACAAACAGCCTCTCCAAACATCACAGATTGTCCAAACCCTCTGAACCCTTTGCTCTACATCACCCACATAGGACTGCAAAGGGAACACATCCAAGGAACTGCAGGCTAATTGAAAAATCATTCACTTGAAATACGGTAAGTATCGTGCTCCAGTTCTATGAAAGTATACAGAAACTTGACACAAGTGGCATCCTCCATGAACTAAGCAATTGACTAATCAGCAAGCTCAAAAGGAAAATAATCTGTTTTTTCCTCCCTTGCATTGCTGAATTTGCATTTAATAATTCATCTGAGATGTAAAAAAAAAAAAAAAAAAATTCCTTAGAGATACATTGGGTGGCACCGACTCCTTCCCAGCCTCCAGGCCTGCTGCCTCTTGAAAAGAAAACTATACTATTGACTGGTAAAGCTGGTATAAGGACCCAGGAGCTGCTATTTCTAAACCCCTATTATTCAAAGATCATTATCACAGTTTTCCATTAGCAGAAGTAAGTCAAAGCTTTGCTGTATAACTGACAATGTTATTTTCGGGGAAGGGGAAAGAAGGCTCAATACTGTACTGCAAGAGGTATCCTATCGATCCTGACTTTTTATAAGATTTTTGCGCCTTTTTTGTTGAGGCCATTTAGCATCAACTTTGCCTATTATTAATTTTACAGTCATTACGAGCTTTTGGATTTTACGCATACAGTATGACTAGAAACATCTGTAAAAGCTGCTATTTACCTGTTATTGTAATATTCTGCACTCTCTGTCCCCAAAAATCCCATTTAGCAGGTTTAGCGTTATCTCTCTACACTACAAAAACATGTCAGAAACTCACACTTCAAGCTCTGCCCTTCCACTGGGTTCATGATGCAGTGAAAACAGGCCATGACGTCACGATTCCCAAAAGTCTGCTCCGCGCACCAACAACATTTACCTTCAGACTCTCCTTTCAAGCCTCAGTAACTGGATTTTTCACTGTCACTAGCTGGCTCATCCTTCTACTCCCTTTGAAGCAAAAGGTGAGCACACATATACTCAAGCATGTATTTCTCTGCCTCGTATTGGGATAGTATGAATGTAACAGTATTCAGAGAAATAAATCACACTGTCCATTTTGGAATCCCTGTGAAAATAACATCAGGGATACTGACATCATCTTCAGAAGATCCTTCCATTATCTCTTTTGGATGATCACAGCATGGGTCATCCTTCCTAGCTACAGCGACAAGCTGCTAACATGACAAGACAAAATAGCCCATTTCTGAAGGTCCAGAATCAACTATTGACAAGGTAATCCCAGTTAAAGCTCTGTAGGCTTCGTGTCTTGCACTTCAAAATACATACAAAAATGTACAGCAGAATTCTAATAAATAGCCAGGAAAAAAAATCTACTTGGACAATCACCAGAGAAGGAACATGCTCAATACAGACACTGTGCAAGCAAACAAATCAGAGAAGCCTTAACTGGGAGATTATATTAAAAGACCAATTTACATCATGGAACATCATACTACTTTTTTCTCATTGTACAGTTATTAGGTATAGTGAGAATCAGGAAAGGACACAAATGAAAAGGAAAGCAGAGAGAGGAACTGGATGGATGAGGGATATGCAACACATGGTCCAGCAAGGGACAACAACCAGCCGGATGACAGCCATGTCCAGACTGTGGGACCTAGGAGGAGGTTTCATACCAGCTTCAAATCAGCTTTCTTTCCAGGTAAATGAATAAAAATCCATTGAGCTTTTCCTAGTACACGGTAACAAGGGTAGTCCCACAGGTTCTGTAAGAAAACCCTTATGCAGCTCAGATGTATTTATTGTTTATTCAGGCAATCTGAAATTTCCCAATTAGAAATATTTCTAGAGATTCAGCAGTTGCCAGCTCTGCAATTAGCCAGAGAGCTTGAAACAGTGCTTTCCAATCTATCACCCACAGATTTTTCTCCATCTCTATTTCTAAGGAATTTAGGAACTATTACCACCAAAGTGAGACTACCAGTTGTGGTCTTAAGCTTTCTATAAAGAGGTTAATACATTCAGTAGAAATATTTCACAGGTCTTCATATCGAGAATGGCTGAAGACTATCAAGGTCTAAAATTCATGAATTTGTTTACTCATTCATTTTGAACTGCAAATACTCCAACAAGTCTGTCTAAACACAGCACCTGAAATTATATTCTCAGCTCTCTGGAATCTCATTTCTCAATAATTTCTTGCTTTCTTCAAGAAATATATTTCCCCCCCCTTCTCCAGGCCATCATCCTGCAACTGAGCCTGTGAAGTCGGTGCTCCAGGACTCCAAAGAATTCCCCACAGATCATGAAGGTTTCATGGCACTAGCTCTGCAAGTCCGGGATTCGTTTGGTGGGCCAGACACCAGATAAAGTATTGGGGTAATAAAATTGTATTTCTTATTCTAAGTGTGAACTGTTGAAACAATAGCAGCTGTGGCGTGTTTGGGCCTCTGAAAAAGCTGCAACAGATGCATACAACTGGACAAAAATACGGGCCATTTTTAAAATAACGGAAGTCTAACTTTCTGTGCATTTGTTTGCATGAGCTAATAATACACAGAGCTAACTAGTCCATTTTGAAATCTACGGACGGAAAAAGAGACACGTGCCAAAGTTTAAACTGTATATTCCATGACGAGCAATCTTTATCACCTTACACAGGAGAAACCTTGAGAAACAAAAAAAGAGAAAAAGATGCCCTGACCTCCCAGCCTTGCTCTAGCTTACCAGTGCCTTGCTATGCCAAGGCCCTGAGGATGCTCTTTCTGAGCAGGAGACACCCGACTCCCAGGGAGAGACAGAAGAATCTGTCCCTGCTGTCTCCAGGCTGCCCAGCTCTCATACTCAGCCACTGAGACAAACATACTCTGTATTTCTATGGGTTTTTTTTCTGATGTCATTAAAAAAGAAGAAAAATCAATACAGTTAAATACAAAATAATATCAAGAAGGAAATTACAAAATATAATGCTAAATATTTAAATAGGCAGTGCTGACCACTAAGATCTTTAAGGTTTTATTATTCCCAGTTCACAGTGTAAATGGATCGGTTACTTGCAAAACACAAGTAACCGAAGGTCTGAACTTGGCAACGCAAACTGGTAACTACAAATAAAACAACAGGAGTAACAGAATAATATCCTTACAAAGCTTCCTCCTGATTGGTAGTTTTTAAGCTGCAGTGGTTTCCAATCTGAATATTCAGACAGAAATGATACACCAAAAATTGTAGCTTATTAAGAAACCATCTTGCTTGGGCAGTCTCTTACCCCACGCGACCTGAAGGAGTTGAACACCTCTATGTCCCCAGCCTTCTCAGGCAAGTGCTGTAATGGGCTACACGAAGCATAATGCAAGGACAGGGAAACATTGCCAAATATTTGTTATGCCTAACATTTATGTACATTTATCTAATCTCCAATATAATACAGGCTGACAGTATAAACAGCCCAGCTGAAGCTAATCTGTGCATGTTCCTAGTGTATGTAAACAGTCTTCTCCTCAGTTTGTTTCCTTAAAGTATGGAGCCTGCAATCATCTCTCACCGCTACAAAGGCAACAACATGTTACTTAGTACTTTTACTAATGATAGATTTGGTCCTGGTGACAAGGGAGTTTAAACCTGCCAGGCTATAAGCTGCAGAATAAGAGTTTCCAACAGACCCCAGTATAGATCTTTTGTCCCAGAGGCCACTCGCTTTTAACCTCTCCACTTGTTTCAGCCTGGCCTCTCTTAAACACAAGACTTCTACTGTGGTCATTCATGAAATCACTTTCTGAAAATTGTTCTTCTTCAGGTACTAAACGAGATAAACTAATTCCACTATTAGAAAGACGAAATGTGAAAACTGGTACTTGAGGGAGGAGGAAGAAAAAATAAAAGAAGAAAGAATGTACAAGGCACACCTCTGCATTTCATTAACATTAAGCTTCAAACAAACAACTGCAAAACTGTTCATAGAGTCGATTGCACATCATCATCTTCATGTCATGGTTCGATCATCATATTTTGGGAGACAACAGAAATCTAACTAGCATAGGAGGTTCTCAGATTAAACAGCCTTTTCCTTCCACTGCTCTTCTGATCATTTTTCATGTTTTGATGAGAATAAAATGCCACCCAGATTTTCCTGGGACATTTTTTGTCCAATTTTCTCTGTTTAACTTAGTTTGACGTGCCCATAATACCTATTTAAAACTGTCTCTCCCTCTGTCTAATACCTCAGCTTTTAACAGATGGATATTTTCTCCTGCACATCGTTACAGGCAAAGCAGCGAAGAAAACAGTGCAGATGGTACGGCATGAAGTAGCAGTTGAAGCAGTGGTTCAGCAAAAACAAAGGATAGCAAAACTAACTAGTCACAAAAATGCTTTTTTTAAAAAAAAGGGAGGAAAGCAAGAAAGCCCTGGGATTAGGATGCTTACAATGATATAGACAGCTCATGCTGTTGGTCCAACCAAAGACTCTCTAGACTTAGCTATTTGGGCTATGTCTATACATCGAAGGTCAACCTGTGCGGTTGGCAATCAGGTCTGAGCTTCATAGCAGCGCTCTGGTGTAAGCTCTCCAGCTGCAAGCTCACAGCTATTTTGCTGTGCCTTGCTGCTCAAACCTCTGCTCATGGCTATATGGAAACACATCTCATTGCTTTTTGTGCCAAGACACATTAAGACTCCTTAGATGCTTGTGCCAACTGCAAACCAACTTGCATGTCCCTCAGAAAAACGGTGGCAGTAGAGCTGGGGGGTTGTTGGTCCTCAAGGGATGTGGATGGCCCCTGCATGCAAAGCAGACACCTTCTGCTCTGAACCTACCCCTCGGTCAGGTATTTACCCCATGTCTGCACCTGAGCAAATCTTCTCCTGTGAGGGTGGAAAAAGCAGAAGAGGAGTGAGGATTAACAGAGCAGGGTGTTAATAAACCAGGGTGAAGAACCAAGGGCTGCATAATATTTGCACACAACTAATCTGACACAACTGATTTGACTTAGGAGGGTGGCTACTGGTTCAGTTGCAGTATTTCTATGGAAATGTTGTGGTACGTGCAAACACCTGTTAAGACTGTCAGCCTCCTGAAGGCTGTTCTTTTGAATATTCATGGCCTGCTTGCTCCAAACATGCATGCCAGTCCAAATAACATTCATGTGATTGATGTAACCTCCAAAATTAAGAGACGTCCATTTACTCTGGCATGTGCTGCATCTAACTTTTACCCGGATGTGTCTATTTGGTCTCTCTTACATCAATTTCAGCAGGAGATAAAACTGAAAGCAATAAATAGCTAGAGATGGAGTCCTGAAGAGCCCAGAACTGGCAATGTAATGTCCTGCTAGGATACTGACCTTTATTTTTCTAATGAAAACACAATAAAATGGCACTAAAAAATGTGAAATGGTCATTTTTAAAGCATTTAATATCTCCAATCTCAATCACCAGCTGTACCACCCTGTGTTTTGAAAATTCCCTGGTAATCATCCCCCGTGCCATTTCAACCATTCCCACGTGGGCTCACAGCTTTCTGGCTCCCTGTGGGAATGGCAACCCAAGGACTCACATCCCAAATGTACCCAGGCAACCTATGCACCACTGATCAGAAGTCTTCCCCTTGCAGCTGGAAACAACGTCCCTGGTACAAGGGCGGGGGGGTGTGGGAAGTTCAGCCTCATCCCCATTTTAAACCTCCCTTTGGAGGCTTCCCCTTAAGGGTGCCTTGCTGGTGCTACAGGTACAAGAGGAAATGGACTTAAGATAGTCACTTCATTTTATCCCAACTGCTACAAAGCCAAGCTGAATCAGTGTGAATTCAGATGAGGAACCTCAAGCTGAAAGTTTGTGCAGCCCATTGCTGATCCTCATACCGACTCTGGCACTAACTTTCAAGACCTGTATTTCTCGCACAGCCGCAGGTTGGGAACGTGTTATTTGAATTTATTTCTTTGTTAAATCAGCTGCTGTGTGCTTACACAATCACAATAGCAGTACTATCATTATCAAGCTGAATTTCCTGTGGTACGCAGGGAATTTTATGGCTGTTTTAATAAACATTATGCTGGTTGGAACTTCTATAAAATAAACAACTCTTCAAGTTAAAATCCCCTTCTTAAGCGCCAGACTGCTAAGAGAGGCAGGCAGACAGAAGCCTCACTACAAATCTGACTGCTACGAAGGGTCTGCCATCGCCCACTGGAAAGGCAGGTGAGAATTCATTCAAGACACAGAGGAAACACAAGTATCCAGAGCTGTGCCATGGAGGAGCTCTGGGCCACTCCTAGCCATTCCTGGAATAAGCCCCCTTCCCTGAAGTGCCCTCTGTCCCTCCATCCCTGGTCGGCTGGAGTGAGTGGCTTGTCATCTCACTAATGATGCCAGCAACAAAGCCAATGGGAAAGGGTCTATTCTGATGGAAATGCTGAAGACATATTGCCTCCACATCACATTGGCTAAATTCAGTTTGAATATTTATTCCAGTAGAAAGGTAAAGCAGCAAAGAAGCTGATACCTTTCTGTCATGAAGCTTTCCAGGCATCCCTCATCATTAATTTCTGTCAGTATTTAAACATCCTTTCTTCTCCTGCTAAGCGATATTATATATAAAGCTCACTTGATACTTACAGATTCATACTTTCATGCATAATGACATTTTTTTCATCATTCTACAAAACCCTTCATTACCTCTAGACTTAACCGGGCCCTTCACATTAAAGCAGATTCACCCCAACTGCCTAATTCATTCTTCATGTTATAGTCCAAAAGTGACAAATGGCAAACAGGAGAAAGGAGAAAAAGAGCCCTTCTGGGTATCACTGGGAGCACTCCCTCATGTAGAAAAGAAGGCAAAAGAAAATAAGGCAAGGCAAGAAGATTTTATCCACTCTTGCATAAAAATCTCAGCCCACAAGCAGACTGTAATTTAATACTAGAAGAGTTGTCTTCTACTGAACAATTATTGGAGACAGACTCGCCACATATTGTATTTCCAAAAAGATACATTAACCTACAAAATAGAACCAGAGCCAAAAAAAGCCCAGTAATTCAGGTCCCGATTCTCCTCCTGAGATACAAATAATTCTTATTTACTTTAATAGAAAGTGAGATTAAAAACCAAGAGAGAGGTATTCATGCCATGCAGAAAGTGAATCGGATCTTCAGATTATCCCATTAAACACAAAACCCCAGTAAAATGCCATAAGAAAACAGTGTAATAGAAGAGGCAAGTATAGCATGTTGGGCTTGCATTGAAAGGGAGGGCTGTAAAATAAAACCAGCATTGTACAAAGACCTGATTAGCTCCCCAGCTTCTGTTCTCAGACAATCAAGGCACGGGAATGGCCAAGGCAACGCTTTTCCACCTCTTGCAGTCCGAAGACACTGTCTTTAAATATTGGACTTTGCTATCACCATTCACTGAGGTGACTTTTCACGAATGACTGAAAAAAAGCAGATCGTACAGAAGTGGTTAATTTGCATATGGTAATGTCCTGAATTTAGAGGTCACAGGGGAAATTTCAAAGATGGGTCTATGAACTGGTCAGTGTACAAACAGCTGGGCTGTAGCTGCAGATGTGGCACTGCTATGAAGAGTCACAACGATTCTCCTTGTAAGGGAGTTAGTGTAGCTTACCTGCACCAAGTGCTTCACGTTGGATGAAGCCTCAGCCCGCACGGGAGAGCCAATGCTATGGACATACCATGGCATGCCAGCACAAGCAAATCTACTACTACTAATAAAGGGAGGGGGCTACAGCCCCCACAGGCTCCCTGCTAAATCCCTCCACCATCCTTTTATCATGTAGCATGCAGAGATCAAAATTCTTTTTTTTTTCTTTTCCCTCTCTCTTTTTTTTTTTTTTTCCCCTCTCTCTTTTTTTTTTTTTTTTTTTAAATCAAGGGGATTAAATTAGACAGAGATGGTTCCCATGAGTCCTGGTGCTCAGCACTGTGGACTGCAAAGCCTCTGCTGCGAGATTAACCGCCTCCACGGCTGAGACTAACTAACCGCCTCCACCATCAAGACTAACTGCCTGCACCACCAAGACTAACTAACCACTTCCATCACTGAGACTAACCTCCTCCACTGCTGGGACTAACCGCCTCCACTGCACTGCCCCCAGGGACTCACTCCTCCAGCGCAGCTGAGGGGAAACTCCGGTTTAATGGAGATCAACCTTCCCCCGACCGTCAGCACAGAGTTCGCCCACCTCTTACAGCAAGTCAAACTAGGGAGCCCAGTCACTTTTTGTTAACGCCCCGCGGTACTCCATCTCCTCTCCAAGAAGTTGGTGCGGGATGCTGGGTTACGTCTGGAGATAAAGACCAGATGTTTCTCCACCTTGGCATTCAAGCAGCTCAGCAGAAAACCACAGCCTTTCTCTAATCTCAAATCCCAGTATTACTGATAGAAAATTTCACGTAAATATCATCGAAAGGATGGTGTTGCCTTAACAAAAAAAGCAGTGATTACCACTCGTGCAGAATTCTTTTATATTTTCATCAAAAAATGAGAAGTTAACTGTCCCTTTTCCTGCTTTGTTTCCTACTTTTTTATTTTCTTTAGTTCTTTTTTTTTTTGTGATGAGAAGGGAAGGGAAGGGAAATCCCAAAGAATACAAGCTGAAATACTCTCTTTGGGGTTGGCAGTTCAGCGGATATAACCCTTTAATATTTTAATGAAGTAGAAGGTTTTTTATGAGGCATTACAAATTTATTTATCAATTTTCAGGTAGCTGTAGACTCTGCATATAACCTGTAGTTTTCAACCTACACAGTCGTGATTCAGGGATTATCAGTGCAAGAGGCTTTGTTAAATCAGTGAGCCTTAAGTACAATTAACAATAAATGACTAAAATCTAACTGAAAAAAACCCATATATTCTCTTCGCAATGGCACCAGTAGTGCAACCTCAGTTTAGCGTAGCCAAGACTTCTGGTGGGTCCTTTTATTCCATGGTCCCTCAATAAAATGCATTTCTCACTTTACTGCATACCAGGCAAAATCTGTTTGCTGATCTTCAGGGTATTATGCAAAGCATTTGGGGAGAATGACAGGAGAGAGAGAATTGAATTTTGAGGCATTTGTTTGATCTATCGCTTTGATGATTTAGGCTGATTTATATGATGGGTTTGGGTTGTGTGTGTTATGGTTTGCATTTTATGCAGTATTTTTCTCTGGCTGGGTTCTCAGCAATGTTCACTGTCCTGCACCTCTGAGTACAACACACAGGTATCAAACAAATAAAAAATCTCAGCTTTTAGAACCTGCTCTCTGGCAACCCCTACCACAATTTAAATAAGAATTGTGCTGTAGAAAATCTGGCTGCATTTGAGGGCACTGACCACTTCAAAATCTGGTCTTAAGCTTTGGTTTATGTGATTTTAAGCATCAAAACAACATTCTGAATCCCATTCAGGAATGCAAAAGAAGACAGAGTAGTTTTCCACACATGCCTGCCACGTGGTCTCAGGCATTGCTCTCCTATGAATAGAGAATGAAAAGTCTTGGCCTATCTGTTTTAAACAGCTGATAAATAAAGAAGGGGCATAAAAAAAAAATGCTTTCAGGATTCATTCTCTGACTCTCTTGCGAAGAACCCTCGCATCTTATTTTTCACAGTTATTTTTATAGCTTTTTCTTCTTGTCTTCTTTTGTATTCTGTTCCTTAAAAATAAGTAGGAAGCAAAATGTTCTTTTGGTCAAAAGCTATTGTTAGCATAAATTTTAAAAATCTAAACAGATGGGATGGGGGAGCCTGTTGTTCTGCGAACTGATTTAGCGCTGCATCACTGAGAAGGAGCATCTCCATTCAAAGAGCGGCACTTCTAAGTCAATGCCAAGATTCATTACTAAATTCCATGTTTATCTTAAGAGGTTCCCACACAGTCATATCCCAGCAGAATTGCATCCCTCATGCTGCTAAAAGCAGCAAAATAGAGAAAAACCTGCTAGTTGCCTGAAAATTAGAAGCATCAGACTCTGCAACCTAGTTCTACAAGGCTTTTCACAAAAGAAAGCAGCCACCAGAGTAAACATCTGTGATCAAACACTAATTTAGCACCAACAGAAAATTGACTTCAAATCATCTCTTTGTCACTGCAATTGATTAAAAGTCAAATGAAAATTGATAACATGATTTTCTATGTGTGAATGTGTATGTGGCACAAACTCTCAAGAGCTCTATTGGCTTCATATATTGACTTTTATCCAAATAAAGCCTTTTAAGAGTACATTAGTCAGTCCACTAATAAACTTAAAATGCAGACTAATTACACTAACACGGAATATTAACACGCTCTTGAGACTGTTAAATTTTTGGTGCAAAAACAAAATTCTGAAGAGAACTCTGAACCCAAGTAAAGCATCAAAATGCACAAACTATTTCATTATTGAGCTTTTTGGCGATGAAGGAAGTTGACTCCTTTTCCCTTATTTTAATTTTCATTTAAAACTTTCTCAACATTTTACTAACTCTTCTCCAGTCTCAATGTCTTTGTGAGTCTAAAGGGTTTTTTTTAAGTGTAGGTTACCGATGTATGTGTCTTTTTTTTCTTTAACAGATTATTTTCTGCATCACAGAGCAAATGCCACTCTGTATCAACCCCTGAAGAGAACGCAGTCAACAGAGTACTAAAATATTATTTCATCTACTCTACGGACACTGATTTTTTTAATACCACATGTAAATGCAACAAAAAAAGATATTCTGTCACTGAATGTCTGTTTGCCTTATTATTGCATATTCCAAATTGGACTAAAACTAAGAAGAGAAATGCAGCATTAATTCCACTAATTCAAATTTCCATCTTCTTCTCTATTGATGGGAACATGCAGATGTATGAGAAATGAAGAGAAAAGCCTATTAGAGAGGTTTCATTTATAAATTAAAAAAGGAAACTTCATCCCTAATCCAACTGTAAGATGAAAAACAAAACCTTTGCAAATAAACTCCTTAAAAGAAACATTTTAAAGACTTTCCAAATCCCTTCATATTACAGTCAAGTTCTGTTACACCACCACAGCTACGCCACCAGCCAAGGATAAACGTGTAGGTCAAGCAACAGAAACCTATGGCAGAGACCATTACCAGGTACCATCCCCCTTTGTCTCAGAAGAGGAGGGAGGACAGCAGGAGGAATAAAATCTCCAACCACAGATTTGAATTTTGGCTGCTAGCACTGATCAGGAGAGAGACGGGGAATCCACGGATGGAAGGGGTCCCATACCAGATGGCAGCAGTAAAGCCTTGAACAGCTAGAAAAGAGTTCCTGTAAAATGGGAAAAGGAGGCTTTCATAGTTTTTGAGGTGGACTGGCCAATCCCAGCTAACATGGTGCTGCTGACTGCAATGGTCAGCTACAGCCTTTGAACGATGCTGGCTTTGCAGCAAGACCTACTCTTACTTTAAACATAAAAACATGGCAAGAAATATGACCATTTGATAATAGGGATGACAAAAAAAAAAAAAAATTGCCCATCATTAACATTGTGGGGTTTTGCACAGTTACAGCTCCAGCAGCAAAGGCCCTCTGGGTTGATGCAGTGTACAGCATCAGCGGAGATTCAGTCTGTGACAAGTGACAGCCCAACATTATCGCTTAAAACTCTCCTTTCCTACGTTGCCTACAAAAAAAAGAAAAAACAAAAACGGCAAGAGTTAAGCTGCTAGTGAGTTGATACCACCATCCATCATGCTTCCCAACATGCTTATTGCTTCCCCACATGTTTACAGATTCCTCATACTTCTATATCCTCCCCTCCACTTCTTGTCTCCTCTTGCTACCCGCGGCAAAGCCTGCCTGCAGGGTCTATGGGCATGCAGCAAGAACCATAGAGGCATTCAGGCTTCTGCCTTAGTACGACCACAGCCCAAATCTCCAACAAGAGGTCAAAGAGGACCTCAAAATAGACTAAGGGGGTGGGTAGACCTCTGGCAGCCCCTCTGCCCAGCGCTTAATGCCAAGCAGCCCCCAACGCCTGCTGCAGCGACCCTCCTCGATCGCCACACCACATCACTTGCAAAACTTGAAGCATTTCCACATTTCAGGAGTGGCTTTATGAGAAATCACATGCAGAGGTTTTATTAAGTATCCACATATATTAAAAAAAACACAAGCAGGGGGATGGTCAGAGTGTCATTTAACCTCATGCTGAATTCAATATTGATTTGGGCTGAGTATTTTTTCCACCGAAGACACACTGTCCCTAACCTGCAAAGTGCCACCAGAAGCTGCAGAAGGCTTATGAAGGCTGAAGAAACTGCTGTGAGGAGGATGGATATTTTACAGCCCATACAGGTAAGGCTGGAGGAAACCAAAAAGTGATTAAATTTTAGTGCCTTAAAGGCTGGACCATCCATGGCTACAAAGCATATTCCCTTACTTGTCACTTCCAAGCACAGCCAGCAGGAATTTGAGTTTCTAGCATGGCCTGGACACTTCATTTCTCACCTCTGCAACCAGCTGCCCTACCCTCTGCTCCCAATACCCCCACAGGCAAATAAGCACATTAGCCAATCATGTCAGCAGTAAAGGAGAGTTTGCACATGCAAATTTTATCACCTGTCTATACAAGTAATGCAGTACACACAAACTATAATTCCTGTGTCCGCTTTTACATTTGCACCATTATTTACCTTGGCTCTTAACAATTATTATTCAACATTTCAAGTGCCATCTGTGCTGCTGCTAAGTAAATGCCTTCAAGTATACTGGAAACAGATTTTCTGAAGTTTTACCTTGTACCGGGCACAGTCAGCATCAGAAAGATGTTCTCTATGGAAGCTGACATGGATTTAGCTGGTTCTTCATAGGGATTGGTGTATTTAAATTTAAAATGTGTATATCTAAGTTACCAAACAGAAAACAGGCACAGATAATGAAGGAAAATCACTGCTTCCCAAAAAGCACTCGCTCTTTATGGGTCAAATTCAAATCTACACACATGGGAAACACTCACACCAGGAATGAATTTAGTCTTATAATAGTTAACAGTATCTTGAGACAAAACCCTATTAAATAAGAAAAAACATCTGTAAGTTCAATGCCCAAATGCCTCAACGCTTCTTGACATCTACATCAGTTGCCATTAAAATTAAAATGTGAAATATAATGACTGATGTCTGCAAGACACATGACAATGACTATTCTAAGATGCTTAGTGACAGTTTAAACTAGTCGAAGTGACACATGGGAACAGATCCAGACTAACACATCTTTGCCCACTGACTTAGTGTAAATGTCAGTGTGGAAGTAGAATATGTGGAAAAATATCTGAAACAGTTTTTTTTCTCCCTTTAAAATCAAGCATTAACAACTGTTTGCTAATAAGTCATGTTTTCCTTTCAAATGAAATCAGTTGGTCATAGCCAGCTATTCACTCATTCTTATAGGGATAAAGCCACACAAGCACATAAAAAAAAAAACCAAAAAACCAAACCCAAGTTGCAGACATAGGTAAATACTGTGCAGTGTTGCTTTGGTTTTGTTTGTTTTTTTTTGCTTAACAAAAGATAAACTGTAGGGAAACCACACCTACATGGACAGCTCTAGAGTATTTCAAGTCACTGAACAGATAGACCATGGTAAAGGAACATGGGAATTTCCTTCAGTATCCTCTCCTGACGTTGAATGGCACTACTGCCTGCAATGGTATTATTTCTATGACAGTCATGCCTGACTATGCACTGCCAAAGCCACTTGGGCAAACCCAGCGATGCATGGACTGGGCACCTGAAATGTTCAGTGGACGAGAGGGGTGGGTTAACGTAAACCAACATCAAAGCCAGAGACATCCAGTCTGGGACCGGAGCAGATTTGATGCTGTCAAGAGCCTGTGAAAGACTTGAAATAAGAAGCAAAGCGAGGGTGAAATATTCTAACCCACTCTGCATGCCAGCAGATCCACCACCTCCAACACATCCTAGGAGCCGCCTCTATCCCAGGGTGGAGGAGAGCTGCTGAGAGGCTGCAGGGAGGCCGCCGGTATGTCCTCCACCATTCTTCTTCTCCTCGCTCACCTCGAGTCAGAGCTCCACACAGTTTAATTACAAACCACAGACATGTGCAATTCTATTAGCCAGCCTAAAGCACTGGCATTAGATAAGCTTGTGCTCTGAATCCAGTTACTAAGACACTGCCAACAAGCTCAGAGATTCGGAGCCTCTTTTCTATGCAGGTCCATTTGGCCTGGAAATAGCATACATATACACTGACTTGAGTTTAACAAAGAATGCTAATTTGGGTCAGTGAACTACCACTAATTGAATTCTAATAGATGTCACCATAATTCAAGTGCTCCGGCTCTCTCAAGCAAAATGGCAGCAGACTGAAGCAGGCGCTTCTACAGCACCAGGGGAGAGAGTGTCTGTCCTTCAACTGCCTCGTTTCTTCCCTTTACAGTTTTAACTACTGCTCAGACATAATAAAAAGCAAATGAGATGCTGGCTTGACAGCTCCCTCAAAAGATCTTTAAGAGAAGGTTTTAGTTTTTAAGGGCAGTGCTTGCTCTCTCCAAAACTGAACAAACCTTGACCTACTCCATACAGAGGCACAGCTGCAAGGATTTTGAACCCGGAGCTAGCATACTTTAAAGGTGTAACAGCTAGCACCCAGTCCCCTCCTCCCAAGATCACATACTTGAAACACAGCATTTTGAATTCTTTTTGCCCAAAGCCAGCATCCCTGCAGTGGCTGGGAGCAGTAACCCCAAAGCACAATTTTTCCAGGACTTGTGGAGCCTGGCAGCATGGGATCGCCGTGAGACTGCACACAGCCACACGGAAGGATGAGGGATGTATTCAGAAGGGAAAAGGGGAGTTTATTTTAGCTGAAGTAAGCTTAGTGTGATTCACACTAGCTTAGCCATGGCAAGGCTCCTTCTTAGCTCATCTAAAAGTAAGAGATTTACAGTCAACAGACCATGAGGGTGCTGGTTCGTGCCTCAGTTAAGACGGAGCACAGGAACACAAGGTGAATTTTCCACTGCCTTGCATCCTCTATAGTCACTCACCCCTGCGCAAAATGGATGCAAAACTACTGCTGAAGAACAATGGTGGCATTTTGCACAGCTGTGAGTAGTGACACAAGGGGCAGGCTGGTGGAAAATCAGGCCCAGTGAATTCCACCCGCTAGGTAAGTCTGCAGCGGCAGCTGGCCCCTATGTAACAGGCCACACCGGTGATGCTCACCAAAAATATTAAAAACACAAAAATATTAAACAGCACTCCAAGTGTAAAAAAAAAAAAAACACCAAAATTGAGATGTCAACCTAAATTCACTTTTCATGGTTACACAAAACAGGCAGTTACACATCAAGCACTTAGCCGGACCTCAAAACAGACAAATGAGGGCAGGAACTTCCCCTTGCCCGCTGAACACAGAAAAGGAGGTGGAAGGGGAGAAAGAGAAGAAATTCTGCTTCTTTTTTATTTGCTGACCAGAAAACGAAAATCAAAAACAGCGGATTCAAGACACACAGATTCAAACAGGTACCATGAAATCTTCTCAGAAAACTGCCCTTTGCAATTCCTCTAGCTTTTAGCCACGTTACCATGTGCCATTGCAGAGAGAAACAAAGCGGAGAGGCAAATCTGACAAATGAACTCTCAATTTGGCCCAGCAGGTAAAAGCACTAAACCTATATTCTGAGGGACATACACACGTACACACAGACCGTTGCTAACGATAAAGCCCTCATGGTAGGGCAAATGGTGCTTTAAAGCAATGCCTGAAATGGCTCTGAGTCGTTTCTAATTAGAGACCCATCCATCTGATAAGACAGATGTGACCTGCTGACGTCCAGAGAATGACCTGAGTTTACGCAGTTTGCATCAGGGCTATCAGGCCTGGATACTGTAAAGAATTCTAATTCCCCAGAGAGCAGCATGAGTGCGCTGCACACTCCAGCCACCTCTAAGTCACACGCTTCTTAGCCCCTGGGAATCACCTTAGCACAAACCCTTAAGGCTGACGAGTGCAGACCCTCCATCACACCAGGTACACCATGCCACTGGCCACGCTGTGATGAAGCAGGACTTGCAGAAAATACTGTTATGTTGGCTTCTAAGGAGCCACCCTAGCTGCCCCTACATGCAACCTGCAATGTGCCTCTATCATGAGACATATATGTATCTATAGGTGAGTAAATTCAAACCCTGTGTTCACCCTCCTAAGACTGCCTACAGTTATAAGGACAGGGAAACCAAATAAAAAGCAGTATTCTCACAATTCTGCTGTGCCCTTCTGAAATGTCACCATTTAAAGTATATTCACCAAAGAATGTGGACATGGTGGGCAACATCAGAGGCATACTGGAAACTAACCCCAGCTTCTCCTATGCCATTGCCATTCCTGTGTTATTTATCCCATCCCATGTTGTCCTTCCACTTCATCTTCATTTACGTCTTCCGTCTTCTTCAACTCTCCCTTTTGATCAGACACCACACCTATCAGTTCAGCACTGCACATCTTCCTTTCCCACCACCAGTTTTATAAATCCTTCAGTTAAACTACTCTGATCATGTAAAATAGCCCTCAAATAACCTCAGATAATCCTATATACTTTTTAATAAATAGGTCATACATATTTGTCTATTTCTGTACAAAACTACACTGCAACTCTTCTCCCAACTGTCTCACACAATAAGCTCTCATGCAGTTGGTGTCCAGCGTGAGTCAGTGGGCTCATCTCTGCATTACTGCAGTAAAGGTAAAGACAGATGTAAAACCGAGATCTTGATCATCTGCAGCTTGGGGGAAAAAAAAAAAAAAAGCTCTGGCAGTTTTCATCAAAGGAACGGTTTTAAGCAGTGCCCTGCTGCACAAATGCTGCCTTCCGTTAACTTTTACTGCCATTTCAAGGGGACCTGTAATATTTTGTCCTGAACTGTTGCGCACCACTGCAGAGTTCAGTTGAATAGCTGTCATATTCTGCACCAACAGAGGAGGTGTCTCCGTGGAGAGTAAACTAATCCTTATGTGTAGTTTCTATATTAATTTATTTAATTTTTAAAGCTCTTTGGGACTCTGTAAGATGCAAGAAACTACATAAATGTAAAATACATCACCATTATTGCTGTTTTCTAACCAGCATCTTGCATTTTGTAGTTGGTATTTTTCTCTCATAGTGTATGACCTTGTATTTTATCTAAATTAAATCTCATCTTGTTAATTTTTGCATAGTTCTTTAAACTCTCAATATCCTTTTGTTATCTCTCTCTCTGTGCCTTCCACTGTGTTTATGATCCCTCTTAATTTGGCATCATCTGCAAATTGTATTGCTCTGTATATATTGTTTACGAAAGTATTAAACAATATTGTGATCAGCACTGACCCTTGCGAAACCTCCCC
Organism: Bucorvus abyssinicus; assembly: GCA_009769605.1. Lineage (NCBI taxonomy): Eukaryota > Metazoa > Chordata > Aves > Bucerotiformes > Bucorvidae > Bucorvus > Bucorvus abyssinicus. Next base: position 19,604,032 of record CM020026.1, read on the forward strand.
TGATATTTTTCCTAAATTGATGTTGTAACGTTTATAATTAGGTACAAGAGGACACAAGAAGTAACAGGCAGCAATTAAGGAAAGGAAAATATAAGCTATCAGTAAAAACTCTGACAGTGAAATCTGTGAGAATGTACAATAGCTTCCCAAAGGAAGGGTTGAAGTCTCAACGCTTACTAAAAAATACATTAATAGTAAATAAAACAGTAAATAATAATAATGATTAGCACATGGTGTATATACTGCTTGACATGTTCAAATCTACTCAACAAAAATAGCTAGTTTGGGGAAACAGTGAAAATTCTAGAAGACAAAGCACCCAAGTGTATTTTCTCTTTCTTTTTGCATATGTAACAGCCTCTCCCCAACCAGCGTGACTCAGGGACAAAGCATTCCTGCAAATAAACCTGCGCTACCAAGGGGATATGCATATGCCTGAGAAGAGGACAGGATGACCTAGCACTTTTCATTTTCTCCGTGCTGTACCGTACACATCCCACTATACGCTCTATGGGATAAGCTCTCAGACACCAAAATCCACCTTTACAAATCCCTGTTCTCCTGATTTTGTTGTTGTTGTTGTTGTTTTTCTTTCTCTTTTTTAAAATACAATAAACATAGAGGGTAATTTCAACCTGCTGGCAAAAGATAGGACTAACTCCCTTGTGAAGACAGCCTTGAGAGCCAACATTTTGAGACTCAACAACTACCAGAAGACTCCTCTCAAATGTGTTAGTTAATCCATTTACTCTCTCCAGCCAAAGAAGAAAGAATGAAAGCAGAGCAAGTCTCAAACCTGTGCCAGTATTCAGGAGAGATCTCAGGACAAAATCCATTGGGATGAGGGGACCCCTCAGCCTGCTAATGGATACACTACATCAACACTTGGTCCTTCCTAGCCTTTGACTAAAGCAATTAAAGGAGACCTTGGACAAAGGGTAATTGATGGGAGCTTGAGATGTCTGCTACAGGATCTTCTGGAGGTGGATGAGGACTCTTACATATCAACCCTTTTACCTGAGGTGATCATCTTGTTCATGAGAAGCACCATCCCTAGAAAACACAGCCGTCACCCAAGTGATCCACCAGCCAGTCTGCATATGCACTCAGGAGACAACCACCCCTTTGAACAAAATCCTCACTCTCATCTTCTGCAGCTGGAAACATCTGGAAACATCTGGAAACAGCAGTCCTCCTCTCCAAAAAAAAAAAAAAAAAACCCTTTCATTTAGTTAGTGTTTCAGTTATCCCGCTTCCCACTCCTTCACAGCTTTTGGGGTGGGAGTGCAAGCAACTCCGATGCTCCACTAACCTATGGGTAGTTAAGAACATGCTGAAAGAATAAGTGAATTACTAGTCAAACCCGTCTCCCCTGGATTGCTTACATGCTTAAAACTAAGCATATGGTCTCATGTTTGCCAGTGCTCTCAGATGCCTGATAGCTCATAGCCCAAGCATTTACTCTCCCCATAGGTTTTGTCAGCCACTTGGTGGATTGATATCTACATTGCACCACATGATGTCAATAGAGTTAATTTCTGGCTCTTATTAGAAAAACCTCAGTTTCACCAATAAGTAAAACTGTAGCAGTAAGTGTTGTGTATTTCCAGTCCTTTCAAGGATTTGGCAGTAAACATCCATAAAGCAGGATTTATCTCTTGATGTGGTTATGCAGAGAGAGAAATAAGCAGCATACAGGTGGGAACAGAAACACCTAGAACCACAGCAAGTGAAGAGGGGAGGGAAGAAAGAAAGGACAACTTAGCACAGGTGACAGCTATACACCAGTATTGGTCTGGAGAATTAAGGAATAGAAAGGACACTGAAAACTCCAAGAACTACCAATCTCATATGGAAAAAGAAAAAAAAAGTCTGCAGCCATGTTCTCACTCCTACAGACAGGGAGAATGTGCATGGAGCTCTCCAAAAATGGGCAAAAGAGGGACTGTAAAGGTCCAGGCATCCTGATGGAAGGAGAAAGCTAGAAAGTGGTGGAACTAGAAGGCAGGGGAAAAAAGCTGAGAAGCTGAACAGCTGAAGAAGAGAAATATTTTGTGGAATGCCACTGACCTACCATGTTGCTCTGCACTCCTCAGAAACTCTGTCTTTGCTAAAACACCGTTGGCATAAATATATGCCATTTAACCCTAGAAACTACAGGCAGACAAGGGACACCAGATGAACACTTTCAAACCCAGGTGCTTCCAATAGCACCGGAGGTGCTTTCAGAAGCCACGGTATATTTTGACTTCCAGAGAATGAGTTGACAGATGGAAGATTTCAGTGCTCTGGAAGACTGGTATGAAGAGCCGTAGCCACCCAATCTCACTGACCTCTGCTGCTGGAGTTCACATGAGGTGAGAAATAAGTCCCAGTGACTGAAGAAAGAGGACAGTCACCACAACACCTTGAAATCTTGCTGTCCTTGCAAGCCTGTAAGGCTGGGCTAGGCATAATGACTGGGTGCAATGCCTTGTCCACGGTAGAAATCAAGTCAGCAAATTCCCGGTGGTGGTTACACTTCCAGACCTTTTGCAGTGCTTCCAGTGCTGCCATCTTGTGTTTCCACCTGCACCTCCCCACTCAAAATCCTGCTTTATTTCTTAATAGTTCTCTTACCTGGTCATGTAACAGGCTTTGCTAATGTGTCAGAAGTCACTTATTACGCTCATCTTTTAAAAAGAAGACTTTTTTTTCACCTCCATATATCACATGAGGGTCCCTAGAAGTATGTGTGATAAATGTGCTGAATTTAAGAATTAAAGTCACATTAGAAGGCAACGGTTTTCCTTAGAGTAAGATGAGCCTCCTCGGGAGCTGGATGGAGGTAGCGAACTGAGCAGACGCAGCATGATTCTGGCGAGGTGGAGCACTTGGGGAATTGCTCCCGCAATAGGAAAAATTTGTTTTAATTAGGTTGGTTGGTGGTTCCCAAAGCAACGTGCTGTGAGTAGGAAGGAGAAATGAGGATGGGACTCTAAACAGCTTGTTGTGCTCTCAGCCTCTGAGGCACAGCACGGAGAGGGAAGTTGTGCTCCTGGCTCTGCTGCCAGAAGAGTCTTAGGAGTGCGAGGAGAGGCAAGAGAGGCGATGCGTAGATGTCCTTTCCCTTTTACTTTACTCCCGAATTGCTTATAAAAGCAGATGAGGTTTTGCTTTCTTGGACATGGGAAAAGATTCAAGGAAGAAGACAATAACAAGCAATTAGGGCAGCAAAAACATCCAAGAACAAAACTGACCGAAAATAATAAAATTAAAAAGTGAGTGAGAGAGATTTTGTCATTCTGGCTTAGATTATGTTGAGGAGGCTGAACTCAATTTTATTGAGAAATCAATTCTAATTTGGCACCTCACACGCTATCTGGCAGAGGACGCCAGTAACAGTCTCCATTGAAATCTGCCAGCTAATTTACTTCTGCTGACTTTACAGTAGCAAAGAGAAGCAGGAAAAAGTCATGTTGTAAGGATGACATTTCCCACTAAGTATCTTGTACTAATACGCGTTCTGAGTCTTCTTTCTTTAGAAGGCCATCACCTTGCAAAGGGAGACAAAAAATAGTAAAGACTTCCCCCAGACAAACGGTCTGAGCACGTACCCTGCAGACCAGGTGTGCATGTCATGAGTTTACCTGGAAAGGCAGGCTTCAGGACAGATCAGCTGCTACAGGAGTTTAACATCAACTGTCCTCCAATTAAACTGACCATGGAAGTCCAGTACCAGCAACTTTCATAGACACTACGTTCTCCTATTGATTGTCAAAAGGAAAAGAAAAGCTTTTAAAGGAATGTGAATTATTGAACAAAACGTGTCTGTAGATATTTCAGAAATGTACTGCATAAAATTCATCATGGGTTACGTGTCTGAGAGCACAAAATGTGTTGTTTAATGCTACGCTTTACTGACCTTTAAGCAGTGGCAGCTATCCTAACTGTATTCACAGCTTATGTGTATTCACTCAGCATTTATATAAAATATCGTTTATTTTTACGAGGTTTGTGCCACTGAAGATTTTACTTGCACTGAGAAAACTACTGCTGAGTAGGTTGCTCATAGCATTGTTTCCAAACATTAATATAATCACGAAGTGTGATGTTTTCAACCTGCATGCTTACTAGTATGCCCTTACGTTATTTTACGAAGTAATTCTTACATGTCGACAAAATTAAAAAGAAAGGGGGGGAAAGGGAAAAAGAAAATGTTTTTATTCTTCTGATTACTTACTGCCTTTGCCTCTATTGAAACCTGAGCCATCCTACCTGCCTGGCACAACCGCGTTTTCTTTTTCAGGGAAGGTTTCTGTCTTCAGCTTAAGTGAGTAATATCCATACAAAAGCCCCAAATTTAGAAGTGCGCAATGACTTACATTTCCTCACTCCATTTATAAACCAGGTTCAGTGCTCCATAAGGACCTGATTTCACCCCCTCCCTCTCAGCAACATTCTTTAAGTCTTTACAAAGATCCATTTTCCCTTTCTTATTCCCAGAAGCCTGCTAAAACTAGGGCAAGATGGCCTAGAATTACTATTTTCCTCAAAGTCGCAGAAAACCTAAGGCCACCGGCACCTCTGCCTTATAGCAGAGCTGTAGCTGGACGAGCCACACGATAGCGATGCTTGGAGTGCTCAGGCACCCCCTCACCTCCACCTTCAGAGAACCTCTGCCTCGTCGACTCGAGGACACACTCCCTCCTAGTCTCAAGAGCTGGTTCATCAGAAAGCTATGGACTTTTGACCCAAGCAGGCACTTCATGGCTCCAGAAACCTGACGCTGGAAAGACTGAACTTTACCTCTGAGAAAAGAAATAGGGTAAAAAATGAAGATAACGACATTGTTCTAAATAATTGATGTTGCAATCTAATGCTATTTCCTTTTGTATTACTGCAATCTTCTTAAAAAGATATTCTCAAGCTGTTTATTATAGCAATAACTATAATTTTTCCTTCTCTTCTAGCAACAGTGCTTCACCCATAATGTCGCCTACAGATAACGTATTAAAGACATAAATAAAATACTACAGTACAGGTGGTACAGCAACATATAGGTTGTTAACCAGCCAAACAAAATGTGGTTTAGAGTTGTATAAGATAGAGCTGGTTATTTGATTGTCTGCTGTCTTTTAATTTATCTATCGTCGGCTTTCTGTCTGTCTCTATCTGTATTTGCTTTGACATTACAACAATGCTGTGAATAAAACCTAAACACATTCACACTTTTCTTTTATTCACCTCACCAGGAGGAAGAAAGGAGATGGAACAAACAGCTTTGAATGACCAGAATACAGAAATCCAGCCCCCAAATTTGAACACCCTCTTGCCTCTCATTTTTCGTCATAGCTCTGAAGTTTTTCCAGAAAGCTGTAATTTTCTTAAATATAAAAATCCATTTAAAATAATTCTGTCTCTTCTAGGATGGACTAAAAATAACCATGAGTGCAATTATTACCCTCTAACCTCTAGCCTTGCTTCAACTGCATATGCTGTCCTCGGGAAAATCTCCAGCAGCAATCGGCGCTGTTATTCGTATTACAGCAGCATCTCCAAAACCTTTCCAAGAGTAAGCCTCAGTGAGGTAATTTTTTACACAACTCCAACGTAACAGATAGTCCCCATCTCAAAGATTTTAAATGGAAAACAGATTGTCCTAAATTTATGAGACAGACAAGGAAGGGGCAGGAAGAGGTGAGGTCCACTTGGCACAGAGAGACCTGATGCACAGTGAAATCCCAGGTTAGGCCACGCAGAAAACACGCTGGATGTCACAGCTTAATCTCCCCTTTCTAGAAAGCGCCAGCAGCAGTCCTGTGAAAGCAGGATGCTCTGCACAACTGAAAGAAGCAGGTCTGGCAAAACCACCATGACTAAATTAGAAGATGGTATGTTTAGATTGGACATAAGGAAGAAATCTTTTATGATGAGGGTGGTGAGGCACTGCAACAGGTTGCCCAGAGTTGTGGATGCCCTGTCACTTGAAGTGTTCAAGGTCAGGATGGATGGGGCTTTGAGCAACCTGATCTAGTGAGAGATGTCCCAGCCCATGGCAGGGGGGTTGGACTGGGTGGTTTTTAAAGGTCCCTTGCGACCCGAACCATTCGATGATTCTCAGCAGCGCATCATCACCTTCATTACAGTAGACCACCTCTCCTACAGGCTGCTGCCCATCCTACAGGCTGTGGTATGCTCTTGAAGGGAGCCCAGCCTTCAAGGAAGGAGACAGCATTCAGTGGCAGGGGGCAGGGCACGCTTGCACCAGCGGTTGGGAAGCCTGAGATGCGGCTGTGCTGTTGAATAGGAAGGCTCTGCAAAACAGCAATTGCAGGGTCTCCAAAATTGGTAGGAAAGCAATGACTATTCTTGAACGTGGCAAAGAATAAACCAAATCTTTCATGAGGATAGGCATGAAATAGGCCAAAATGCTGAAAAGTGCCTCCTGTATTTTCAGGCAAAATAGACCTTCAGAGTGCCCTTCCCAACCCTGCTTTAGCACCACACAGGTGTGTGCAGACCTGCAGCACAGATGCCTTCCAACAAAGTGCCTTGCTTCCCATTGCTGCAGTTCATCTCCCACAGACAAGAGCCATATCTCTCTTGAATTCCGTCACAATCATCCTCAGGTCTAAGTTGATTCCCTTAACCTGCTCTAAACAACCACCAACGTTTGCCACTGCCAAGGGATTTCTCCATCCAGACAGTTCTGAATTTAAGACACATTTTCACATGTTTATGCCTATGCTTCAACTTAAGCAGGAAAGTACTCCCAGCTGATTAGAATGAGGCCATTCACAAGCTCTCCACTTAGCATACGAGACTAGTATTCGTAGGATCAGCTCCCTGAAACGCTGCAAACTGCACTACCTTCATAAGACGGTGGTACAGACAGCCTAGCAATGTTCCCTACCTGGAGACACTATCCCCATTAAATTTTTGTATCTGCAATACTGAAGCAGACAAATTTTATTTTAAGACAAATGCTGTTCTAATTTGCTGTAGGCACTGAAGATCAACATGCATTTCAGTGGAGGAAGTTATATGTTTTAATTGGTTTATGAAGACAAAGCATATGCCACGACACAGTTAAATGATTAACAGATTCCTACGAATGCCTTTGGCATAGAATATCTATACATTCATTAGCTGGAACAATTCATCTTCCTGATAAAACTAAAATTAGTTATACAGCAGGTTTACTTTTTATGATTAATAAATGATAAAAATCTAAATTATCCATCTGCAATGACTGCTTTCTTAGCTATTAATCTCACATTTATCAGCTCCTATAATTCACATTATTAGTTGAAAAATCAATTTCCCAAATATTTTTAATTTCCTATTAAAAAATCAAAACATGTGGAATCAAATATCACCTCCTTCACTACATTATTTTGGAATTAATTCTAAACCAAGATATAAAAAGATGCACTATTTGACGACTTTACCATAAAAAACGAAACAGATACAATATACAACTGTGCCTACGTTATGAGTGTCCAAAAAAAAAAAAAAAAAAAGATCACTCAGTAATTAAATAGCTCTAACAAAAGATCTATCAGCTCATTCGGATTTTCCATCTCTCTACAGTTATTTCGCCGAGAAGCAAAATCCATCTCATTTTGCAGAAAACCAGATTAGGGCAAAGCAGAGTGGATAATATGTAAAAGTACAGCACTGTCTGTGTCCTGGAGGAGGGGTTGACACATCACCAGTTTAGCTAGAGGGAAGGGGTTGAGAATAGAACCTTCTGTCAGCTATTTAGAATGTTTAAGGCATTCTGTCCTCCAACTAAAGTGCTCAAGGAAGTCTACAAGAGCTCACATGCAACTGCTGTGCAGTGTTCCTACTGAAGTCCAAGGGCTGAGTAGGACATCTTAGTTTAGTCATGTCATTTCTGCTGTCAGCTGGTGATCACTCCTAAAAGGATTCTTCTCAGAAGTGGAAAAGCTAAGTTTACCATTTTGTAGTATCTGGCAAAAGGTGGGCGGGGAGAAGGAATGATGACGTGGAGGAATCTAGAAGGATCCCCAGCTACTTGCCACTTCAGTGGTGGCTGAGCCATGCCAAGTGGCATTGCCCTCCTGAGCCCCAGCCCTGGGGATGGATGACAGCTGGCGGGGTGCAGTCGATGGCAGCACACTGAGATCTGCTGGAAGGAGGAGTAGGTGTCAATGGTACCTTGCTGACGAACTACTCTCCTTCCCAGATCAGAGTGAGATTCGACCTTGTGAAAATACCCCAGCAAAACAAAAAGGATGAGCCAATAGCCATAGCAAGACAAGTGCTGAATTCTGTGCCACACAGTTGTGGGAGATAGGATCAAGAGATACGTATGATTCGTCAGTCAGAAATATTTAAAAAAAAAACAAAACAAAAAACCACAGCACTTTTTTGTAAGAACATGCATGAATACCAAAAGTTCCATGAACTCTGAGCTGCATTTTGGGCACTGATCCCCACCTGAAATATGCTGGAACTTATTTTAAAGACCAGTCACACAACTGAAAATATTTTTTTTCATTTGGAAATAATTTGTCCACCTCTTTTAAGCACGTCTGGTAGTAATTTTCTATGCAAGCAAGGGGCTAAATCAGCAAAGAGATGTAAATAGGCTAAACTCTGCCTGGGATAACCTGGGAAGAGGGAGGCGAACATTTCTTTTAAGGTGCCAACTACCCACTTCCAGCGCTGGAATGTAACTGCTGTCAGTCTGACACAAAGCAGACCAGTCATAGTGCAAAGCCTTCAGGGAACATTTAAACTGTGGTAACACCAGAGAAGTGGGTACATGATGGCAACCAGCACTTCCACATGAATTAGTAAATATGGATAAATGTAACACATTTACGTCTGAGGAACACCTTCTTTATCCAGATGTTTCCTTAAAGATTTTGAGAGAACAGCAGAGGATGAGAAGTGATTCACACAGCATAGTCAAAAATGTTTAGTTTCATCAGTTGTCAGATAAACCCTTTGCCAAAAATAAAAAGTTTTAGAAGAGCTGATTAGGTACAGAACGAAACCTCCCGTGGAGTATGAGCCAGGGAGCCCAAAGGCTTCCATCAGCAAACCAGTAGCTCCTTGCTCTTTTCAGCTTCCTGAGGGGAACTGGAGAGGGCGCTGTTGAGCTCTTCTCCATGGATCCAGGGATAGGATGTGTGGGAATGTTTCAAAGCTGCACCAGGGGAGGTTCAGACTGGACTTCAGGAAGCATTTCTTTACCAAGAGGGTGGTCAAACACTGGAACAGGCTCCCTAGAGAGGTGGCCAATGCCCCAAGCCTGTCCGTGTTTAAGAGGCATTTGGACAATGCCCTTAACAACATGCTTTAACTTCTGGTCAGCCCTGAAGAGGACAGGCAATTAGATGAGATGATCATTGTAGGTCCTTTCCAGCTGAAATTATTCGATTCTATTCTATCCGATCCTATCCTATTCTACTCTACTCTACTCTACTCTACCCTACCCTACCCTACCCTATATCAGGCCAGACAGCTTACACAGGTTTCTCTTATGCACAGGCTTAAGTGGTTCATTACACAGGGTTGGACTTACTCCTCCCTCCCCCGGCTTTGCAGAAACAGAGCTGCCTGCCTATAGATAGTGCTGGAACAGTACTGGTATTAAAGGATGAAAGTATTAAAGGTTGCTTTGGGTGCTCATCCTAGTAGTGTAGTGGAGAAACACAAAGCTTGAACTGTCATAAGACCAAAACCAATTACCCAGTGAAAAAAGGTGGCTAGTTAAATAACGTGAGTCTCAGACCCAGACATCTGCTCATCAGTACACTTCACATAAGTAACTCAGGATAGCACAACATTCATTTAGCAGGTTAAAAAGAAGCTAAGAGGTGTCCTGAGGAAACCAAAAGATAGGGTTTATATCATTTATATGAATACATTTTTTAATATAAATATGTCACAGAATAAGTAATCTTCACATGAAATGCCCTTTTTTACTATCAAATGACTTTAATGTTAGAAAAAACATAAATCCAGCTTATAAATAAAACTGCATAAACACTTTGGTACTGGCAATAAATTGAGAATAATTGACCTTGTCCTATCAAAGGATGAGTGTATCTTTAGATCTTAAGTGCTGTGAACAGTTATGAACAGGCTTAAAGTACTGAGCAGCAGCAAGCTAAGCACAGCACGCACAGTGCATTTCACAGGGTATTAAATAACCGAGGCTGGTAGAACCTTTCCCTTGGTTTAGTCTGAAGGCGTTTGATTTCTAAAACTACAGTCCATACAATATCACACATTGGTCCTATTTCTCTTTGCACTAATTAGGTATTTTATTATCAAAAAGACACCTCGTACTATCCTGGTGCATCTATGTCCCTTTTCTTAGTGCTATGTGCCTGATCCCAGCTTTCAGAAGGACTGACACCGTCTTGTCTGGTGAGGGAATATTTGCCTTCTGCTGCACTTGATGAGGAGCATCAAGGAGAGAACAATTCCTCAGGCAAATCATTTTGTCTTTGCAGTATACAGACTAACCCTCAAACCCGAGGATGGACTAATCATTGCCAGCACTCTAAAGAGGGATCAACACGTCCATCCCTCCCAAACGCCTGTGCCTAATGGCTCTCTGTCTAACGTGACAAGTTGAACAGAAAGTGCCCATATAACACCACGGATGCTGAATACCAGCACTGGAGCTTAACAACCCCAAGACATAACTGCCCTGACATTCATTAATAGCCTCTACTCTACGAATAAGCTGCATTTTCTCCCAAGTACTCCTAGATACGTTCCCTATGTTAGTATCAGACTTTGACGCACCATGTATATGTATGAAATATACAAAATCAAATAAAACAACAGTCAAAACAGCAACTGTAGGCAGACATGAAACGGAATTTCCAGTTCAATATGCCTCTGCTCAGTTGCCGATCATTTTGTAAAGCCTCCAGGATCTTCTTTCCAACTCTAACTCAGGGGATGGAGGTCCAGCCAGCTCACCCACACCTGGGGAAGCTGCTGCGCAGCCATGGAGCCTGCAGCCGTGGACCTCATACTGTACCTTAGCTATTGAAATTGGCAACAAAATATGTTTGAAAGTTAAAAATTAATCCCGCAGTAGATCTTTTTATGATGATTGTCTTGAAAGTAAAATACTCAGGGGAACAACAAAAAATAAACAGTTTCAGAAGTTATCAGTCTAAGGTAGCTGAATCGTGACCATTCCTCCATTATGCAAAAAAAAAAAAAATAAAAGAGAGAGATAAAAGTATATAAACTCATCAGCTTCTTTGTTTGAAGGAATTCAGGGTTCACAGCAAACACAGTACAATGGTGCTATTGGATATACTACACTTTAATCTTGCACACTTTGAGCCACAAAGTAAAATTTTCCAGTATTTTCACATCCAGTTTCATGTTGGAACACAGGGAAGACTTGTAGAGTAATACAAGAAGTAGATGATACTCTATGCCTGGATCACCAGGTGTTTAACAGCCCTGTTTTGGCTATCACCAACACAGAAGGAGAGAGCCATCAGCACATCAGTTGAAACAAATATTTTTTAAAAAATGAATCTCCAGGGATTTTCGCTTGTGCTTCCATTATCACAGAATGCTATTCAAGTTCTCACGAAAACAGGAAGAAATAAAATCCCAAAATTTTGACAGCTTAACTTTTTGCATAGTTTTAGTAGATTTATTAAATTAGGAATGGGAAATTTAACAAGGTTTAAGAATGGCTACTCCGAACAGGAAATAACATGAAAATTTTACATATTACTTCAGGCAGGGATTTCCAAATTTCTCTTTCCAAAGCATTCAATTTTCAGCACTACCATACCCTGAAGATGTGAACATGCTGCATGCACATGCCCACACAGATGGACAGATGCATCCCTGCACATATAATCCATATATACACATATAGTGATTACCCAGAGGTCTTTTCCCATTAATATTAACTCAATGGGACCATTCTGTACAGAAGAAGATCGGTTATTCTGTCTCTTACACTTCATACCGTGTGTTGCTGCGTTCCCAGGTTTACTGAAGCCTAATAAGCTCTCATTTCAGCCAAATTACTCCCACTCCCCACAGATGTGTATGAGAACTAAGAATAAAATGAAAATGGCAAGACATGTCTGCTTTTATTATTCTGTAAGAAACAATCATCAAACTGCTGAAGGCTCTGACAAAATGCCTATTTTTCATCAACCGCTTCCCTATCTTGATGAAAGATCCCAAATGATTCTGGAATGACTTAAATATTTCTTGCTCTATACCCTTCTCTCTGCAATACTGGTTTTGTATTTTAGGCTACACAGTAACTCAGCACATCAAGGACAAAGCTTAAAGTAAGCTTGAGACAGAGGCTGTTCTCTGATTGAGCCATCAATTAGGAAGAAAATCATGGCTTTTAAGATCTCTGTATGTTAGCAGAGGGATTCACGGTGTCGACAAGTTGCTGGGATTCGTGCAGTGCTCCTTTCTCAGGACATTTTGGATTACTGCTCCCATTTGCAGAAGAAAAATTTCCTTTTAAATTAACTGGAGTTACTCTGGCATCTCTGAGAGCACAACTTTCCCCTGGATGTGTAAATCTGAAGGAAAATCCATTTGTCTCTATAAATATGCAGGACTTTTTTTATTTTAAATATTGACATCCACACCCTCATAGATTTCTTAACCTTTGGTCTATCAGCACAGTTGCGGTCACCCAAATATGTGCTTGGCCTGTGGTAAAACTGTGCCAGCTTTGTGACAGCTATAGATCTGTCAGATGTCAGAAGCTGTTCCCAAGGAAACATCAGGAAAAGGGATTATAGGAGGTTTTGAAAACCTGTTCTGAAGGTCTGCTAAGAGGAGCAAGAAAGCCCACCTTTCTCCATGAAAAATCAAAAATAGATATAGACTACCACGGCAAAGTCTGAGACTACGAGAACAACAGAAAATAAAAAGTTAAAGCTAAGTGATGAAAACAGAATTATAATGTTAGCACTGCTTTTTCTTTTACTTAATATAAAACTGACTCCTTTTGGAGAGAGAATGCAATCCCTTTTCCAATCTGTATATCCCCTTGAAAGAAATACTGTAAGCTTCTTTCTTCCTTTACTTCCAAGCTGATGTTTATTCATGCGCGTGGGGCTACCGCACCGACCTCTCACAGCATGATGAGTGCACGAGCTGAAAGGTAGGATAGATGATGACTATCGCCAGAATTTTTAAAGCAGGATGCTCAAGCTTGGCTGCTTAACCTATATTTAGCCTGCTAAATAAGCGGCCTGATTTTTTGAAGTGCGAAGTCAGAATTGCCACGTCCCTCGCTATGAGAGGGAGACTCACTCGACTTGGCCTCTCTGCTGCGTTTGCTGCACAGCACCAGGACTGCTCTCCTGCTCCTATGGCCCCCTGTGCATGCCACCATGGGTCAACACACAGCTGATATGGGGGAGTTGCGGTGACCGCATGGCTGCTCCAAGGTGCCTTAATTAGTGCTCAAAGACAGTTCACAGTTGTCACAAATTCCAGCTGCAACCGAGCACCACAGCCTGCCTCCTACCCCAAAACTGCACAATGGGAACCCACCACCACACAGCCTGAAGCACAGGTCTAGCAGATTGAAGCCCAAGAAAACTGAAATGTCTGTTGGCTTCCCAGGATACTCAGCACTTTGGAAAATCAGGACACTTATTTAGGAGACTAAATATGGATATAAGGGCCTAGTGCTAAAAAAACTTGGCCCATTTAAGAAGAAAGGATGTACACCATCACCTTGGAGCTCCCCAGTAGACAGGGCTGAAGAGCTCTGGCTCTGCAGCGCTCACTCTAAATCAGCTCCTTTCAAGACTGATGCTCTGTCCTACCCTGGGACTTCTAAAGACCTTGCAGCATGAAGAAATATGGCTAAGTTACAATCAGAGTGAGAATTGGATAACCCTTTCCCAGGAGCTTATCTGAAAATCTCACTCACATGTAACAGGGTTGCAGTCCCAGAGCAAAACATCTCCAACCACCATCCCCTTGCTCCAGCCAATGGGAAGCCAGTTCAGATGGCATTTCTGCCTGCAAAGGGGAAGGACAGTGGCAGACCCACGCAGGGGTACCGGGGAGCATTGTCTCCTCCGAGATAAGGTCCCACTTTTATCCTTCTCAGGGTTGTAGGCATGGCACCTACAGCACATGTGACTTCTTCCCTCACCATGCTGCCACTGCTGTCCTGTAGCAGTGCAACGCTCCCTCACCCAAAAAGCACGCTGAAGCTGTTGACTGGAAATCAATTTTTGCCATGGCACACTTGGTTTCCAGCCAGGTACTACAGGAAAATTGCTTCCATGTTTTCCCAACTCATTCTTCACTCATCTGCCCTGACAGAAACAGCACAAACCAGGAAAGCAGAACAACAGATTTCCAGGTCACTTAATGGGTGTACAGACTATCTGCAGATGCCTCCAAGGCCCCAGCTTTCCTCCTGCCTTTTCCTCATCTGCTCCAGGTCTTCCACTCCTTCACCCACTTGTGGAGCCCAATTCTTCAGGGCTATGGTGGCTTCCTATGCTGTCTGCACAGTGACCACATCCTCTACATCACCGCCACACCTGCTTCCACAGCGACATACAGAGAAGGGATCGCTTGGTTTCTTTATTCACAACATCCTGATTTTATACTTCATTTTGTCAGTGGAACAGACAGATGATCAGAAAGGTACCATGATACAAGCCACAAGCAGTATAACAGAGTATAATGCTCCTCTGAAAAGAGACTTGCATTTCTTTCTCTAGAGCACAGTTATGGGGAGGAGATGAAACTAAACCAGCTATTCTTCTGGGGGAAGGGGGCACATCTTGTAGCGTTCAGACTGCTGCAGTAACTCTTACCAAGATGGGACTCTTGCGCAGCTTCACCTGATAGGAACAGATCAAATCGGCACTTTATCTGAATTTTGTATAATGGCATCACCAAAATAATAATAACAACAACAATAATAATAATAATCCTCTTTTAAAATTCCTTGTACGAAGCAGCAAGGGGGAAAAAAAGAAATAAGTTGGTGACACATCTCTTGAATATTGTTGATTGACTAATTAAAATGCAATAGAGCAGAAAAAAGTGCATAGACGATGCTTAGGATGTAATGTAAAGAGCAATCACAACCACTCAGTGGGGCTTAGCAGGTCTGAAATGGTATCTTAATTCTGCAAACTCCAGAAAGGTACTGCATAATGTAAACATTATTGCTCTGCACACTTTAATGAAAACTGCCTGCCTTTGGATTGAATTGCATACCCATCTATTGTGAGTCCAGCACCATAAAGAAAACAAGCGTTGTGCATTTAAAGATGTTGCCTCGTTAAAAGAAGCTAAAAGAAACCCCTTGTTACAGTAACTATGACACAATTAAGTAATAGGGTCACAGGTGGTGTATTACATTCTTTAATGGAATAAACTTGCATATATACAGACACAAGCCTCATATTTCCTTTGGTATTACAGCATGCACCTGCAACTTGTTATTGCAAGGACCTTTATTAAGCAAGTGTACATTTAGTAATGTCTGCAGATTTATAAAACTACTCATCCTACAATTTGGAATAGATGGCTTTGGAATCTCACAACTATTCTTTCCAAGAAAATAAGAAGATAATGATAACTGCTTTCATCGGAATATGCTTTCAGGCATTGCTACAAATAAACATATATGTTGCATCCATGCTTAGGTTAAAAAGTTCAGAGATTTTTAGAGCTGAGATTTAATCCTCTTGCAAGCATACATCTTTGTATCACTAACCTGCCAGCTAGCTTCCCGTCGCAGCCCTTTTATCCAGTTTTCTTCTAAGTCCTTATTCTCTCTCGTGGATGTTTCATCCATAGCTGATGGAGCTTGCACAAACTCGATTGGCCACTGGCTGTTACACTCTCTTTGTAAGCCTTTACCGAGGCAGCAGCAAGTGCAGTTCGGAGACAGACTGTCATGAAGAAAATGTCACACCACGGGTAGAGGGGGGAGGCAAGGGGGGAGAGGGGAAGAGAGGGGAAGGAAAGGGTCAACAGGAAGGATCCACACATGAGAAGATTTGGGGAAGTGTGACTGCGGTCTGACACGCTCCCGCTGGTCCAGCAAATGCATCGCTTGCAGCCAGGGAGTTCGCAGAGTAATGACAGAGGGTTGGTGACACTGTGGAACAGCCCTAATTAGATGTAAAGTATAGCAGAACTGCTAATACTATACAAAGTATTCTCACACGCCTTTCCCAAAAGTGCTTTTTTCACATATTGTAATAATTGTCTCATTTGGTGTCATTATAATTAAGACTGCATCGGGGGGGTGGATTCAAGCGAGGGAAATACAAATAGCTGCTGGGTCTGTTTAAAAGAAAATATTTCAGTGTATCTGTTTGAAGAGTGCTTCCTGAACCGCTCTGCGGCCAATAAACATGAATAATAATACTAGGCCATTTTGATAGAAATGGGCTCATTACCATACTCGCTGCTGAGCTCTTTCAGAGCCCAGGTTCAGCAATGCAGAAATGGGTTCAGCAGGACACGAGTATTTCAACACCAAAGCAGAAAAAATTAGTCTCAACGCAAGACATTTTAAAAAAATTGCTTGAGCTTCCTCTCCGTGCATCGCACCTAAAGATGCCTCCCACATACCCTGAGCGTGGCCAGGATTTCTTTATGATGTTCTTTTTCACTCCTTAACTGAGCACTACCGTCTTTCATTCCAGCCAGTAACAGTTCAGTCTTCCCACCAACTCTTCAAAACATCATCTGGCTTTTTCACCAAATAAAAATTTTAAAAATTTAAAAAAAAAAAAAAAAAGAAAAAACCAGAGTGAGTCTCTCCTGTTACTTCCTTGTAGCATTTATCACAAATTAGCTGAGAACGCTGAACTCACTGCATTTAGGAAATCAGGGTCTCAGGCAGTGACAAGGAACAAACTCTTGTTTGGAAGTACTGATTCAGTATGAAAACCAAAAGATTGATTTTTAAGCATGCTTTTAGCTGAAAAAACTTTTCCTGTAAAAAAATTATACTGTTACATCCTTAAAATTCATAAAGTTTATGCCGACTAGATGAGATTTTTTTTTTTTTAAGTGTGGACTATTAGCCATTCACACTGTTTATGTACTAAGCAGACAAAAAAAAAAGGATTAATTTTGAGGTTCATTTTTTTTCTCCTGGGGATTTTAATTTGCAGACCCCTAGCCGTTCTCCCTGGGCTGGGTCAGACCTGTGCACAGGCCTGATGAAATACAGACAAAAGCCCCTTCCTTTGCACCTGCCTTCTAGACTGCTGGAAGACATTTCCTCAGGCTTCGCAAACATCTTTTGTCACAAATTTTGGGCCTTCCACAGCTTGACAATGTCCTCACCATAAAATTAAAACGTGCCAAGCAGTACTCAGCGTAATCCGCTCCGCATCATGGCTACATCGTAAGCCTCCCTCCTGCAGCTCTGAATTTCTCCTCCGTGGGTATTTTTCCCTCCCCCTTCTCCTTCCAGTTAAATAATCAGAGCTCGGGTGGTGGGGGTCTCTGCTACGTTCAGTGTGACTCTAGGACTTGTGTTACCTACCAGGAGTGGGCATCAACACTGCCTCCTCTTACACGTAGGGATATTTTATTTTTAGACCCAGGGAGCACAAGGTAAGGCAGTACAAATGCCAGACTGAGCCAGATGCTTGCACAGACGCAGAGGGGAGCATCAGGCTGGCAACAAAGGAGATGCGAAGAGACTTTTCGTTCTGAAATTACTTATTAGAATTCTGCTTTCTTGGTGAAAAAAAAAATTAATTTTTAGCTAAATTAAACAGAGACACCAGGCAAAGGTAACCCAAAGCCACTGACCTGGCCTCAGTAGAAAGCATCGTGTCTCTAACGCTACCCACCGACTGGCTGGCAGCAAAGGAGTGCCTGAACCACATGAGCAGGGTGACAAAGGGCCAGTGGTACTGCCAATACCGATGGTAACACCTCCCAGATGATAACAAAATATAATGATGCCGATGACAAATCCTTGAGATGAGATAAGCTGGCTTTTTAAAAGCGCTGTCATCTGTGAAAGGCAGCATCTAGGCAACAGCTGGTCTAATTTTGGAGGGGTACAATAAAAAAATTTTAAAACAAAGCAGGAGGAATTCTTGTCTTGCTCTGCATATGGCAAAGACAGATGCAAACCAACATACCGACATACTCGTACTGGGCCAGAAGCATAATTCTAAATCTAAGACGGATAGCATACAGAAAGTGCTTGGCGATAATTGTAAATATTAGCAATGCTTCCAGTGTAAGCAGCTCTGGATTGCAATGAATTATTTCGTGACTTTCCCTTGTCTTTTTCACCACCATGAAATAGCCCAAATTGTGTATGAGCTGCAAGAATACGAAGACATTTATTGATGGAAATCAAACTACTTTTTACACCCACAGTGTCTTTGTTATGTTAGAGCCTGAAGCAAAGAAAACATAATAAAAACAATATATAGATGAGAACTTCAATTTTCTCCTACATATGAATCTGTCACTTATTTGCTAAGAATCAAATCTAATGCCACACAGTTAAAGAAGCTCCATACATCATTCTCCGTAATCCAGTACTCAGCTCAACTGTACCTTGCTTGAAGTTCATACAACGTACTTGATTTTACAGTACTCTAAACAAAACATCTCTGGATATTACAGCTCTGTGTCTAAAAGGCTTTCACTGCAATTCCATCTCCAAAAGTGAGAAAAGCGCTAGTGTGAGAACGGATTTATCAGCACGAGGTAACAAGGATGCTGCAGAAGGATCAGATTCAACTGGAACAACAGGCTAATTTTTTTTTCATATAACCACGATTTAGTACTGTGATACAACTACACAGCTGCCAGCACTGTGAAGAAACAAAGTGAGAAAAACACGAGGTTTTTTTGAATACTGAACTGCTACCCAAGCACATCCCGATTTTTCAAAACACTTGAACAATGAAACGGGTGCTGCTTCTGGGTAAGGACTGGCTTCTCACACTCATGCAAGCCCTTACATACCTAATCCACCCAAGCACAGTAGTGTTACCTATGTTGGATATGGTCAGGAGGATACAACTCCACCTCCGCAAGGCTGCACTGAGGAGCTCATCAGCCATCTGCTCTCAAGTGGCATGATCAGGAATGATGAAGAAGCAGGAAAGGGTTCAGGTGCCTCCCATTCACCTCAGTGCTACAAAGGCTTTTTATTGGAGCACTGAACTCCACTCAGAGGAGACAGCATCATGCTGGATACCAGTAGACTAGCTGATACAATTATTGGAGGGATGCAAGGTTAAGTATAAGAAGTTTTCACCATCTCCTTTAAAAGCTATGGTGAGGTCAGCTTGGACACAGAACAGCATGGGCCCATCACATTTCAACAGATTTCTTTCAAAATTTCTTTGTGTTCTCCCTAGCAGTCCTAGATATGCCCACCTTTCATTTCCTTCTCCCTAACCAAATGTTGTACTCTGATCTCTGTTACCAGTTCCACAGGAATTAACCACTGAGGTCTCATACCTGGCATGCATCGAATTCCTGCTATGGTTTTGTTTTCCTGACACACATACCCATCAGAGCCTCACCAAAACCTTCGTTTTTGAGCTTTCTCATCAGAGGACTATGGTGTGAACTAGTAAACTTACTAAGGGATCCTTGGGATCTCTCAGAGTAGAACATCTTTACACATTTTTGCCTTTCGGATCACAAGTCTTCAGCACAAAGAGTGTTTTCAGTGCCAGACTGATGGCTGGCACCTTAACTCGTGGAGGCATGAGATTTATGCCAAAAATGTCCCTCTAGCACTTTCTAAGAAACTGAAGAGGAAGAGCTTATAAATGCCTTCAAGTACAATCCAGTTCAAGGAGCATTGCATAATAATACATGAAAGGGAAAAATTTTGAAGTTCCTCTTAACTTTTAAGTATACAGTGGTTATTGAAGGTAAAATTTAAGTTGTCCCTGAACCAAATCCAAGCCATGGCTACATAATTTCCTACACAGCATATATTAAGGCTATTCACACAGTGCTTCTTATCCATCAACGGGGCTCCCTTTTCGGAGGCTGTACGAACAGGCCAGAGACAGGAAAAAGCAGTCCACAGGGAACTGTCGTCAAACTTGCTGTACTCAGCATATGCCGCAAACACAGTGAGGCAAGGGAATTTTCTGGTGATGACACTCATCCCACGAGCTTTGTGGAACCTGAATGTCACCTGTCCATACCTGAGTCAGGTCCCTTTAGTAAAGGAGAGAAGAAAGGCAGAGGGTAGGTCATCTGACTCTAGCCCAGGTACTCAGGCTGTCACAATCCACCTCCCTGTGGACATGACTTTTCTGACAATGAGAGGAACTGAGGGTGACTCTCAGACTTACGCTCCTAATGCCCAAGTGTCCAAGTTGGCGCAGAGGACTCTCCTCCCCTGGCTCCATGCAAAGTCAAGATATTTCTGGACGAAGCTTACAGGCACCTTGTCTCTCCAAACACCATCTCCATATACTGTGCAGTACAGTACATATGGCCAAGACTGAATCACCCACAGTGCAAGCAAGAGTGCGTTTGGGCATCTCTTAAGCACTCAGAGCTCCACAGATCCCGTATCCCCCTGGCCTCTGCTCCAAAGGACTCCAGCACGTTCTTCCATATATTGGAGATGACACAAAGCTCACACCTCATTCCCAAACACAAACTTACAAGCTAGTTTAGAAGGTACCAGTGACAAAGGAGACATAATCCCGCTGACCTTCAGTGAGTCTCGGGCTCATGAAATCCCCTGATCACTTCCAGAAGTACAGGTTTTTTATTACGTCCAGCAGAAGTTTCTGACACCAGCTGCTGAAGGCACCGCCCTCCTAATGGAGTCCCTGCACTCTACTGCAGCCCTGCAGAACTAGCTATAGCACCTGGCAAGCTGACAGCGTGGCAGATCAACGCCATGTAGACATACCTGCTCTCCCATGTATTCCTGCATGGGCCACTTAAATTGACTGCCTGTTGACAAGCTACGAAGCTGCCATAAGAGCACTACAACGTGCGACAATCCACAGGCTGAAGCAGAACTGTATTTTCCCGACTTTAACCCAAATGTCCTTCAAGTAGAGGAGCCTGCTTTGTCTTGCTAACCAGTCAAGGAGCTTGTTTCTCTGTCTTGCCTATCTTGCAACTTCTAAGCTCCTGCCTGAAAGAATTACTCATTTGTTAGTGCCAGACTGTCACCTCTTTGAAAGTAGAGCCACGTGATCTTAACAGACTGGATGTACACAGCTGTTAAATTTATTAGTTAAGAAAAACAGCAAATGACAAGTGAATAAAGCACTCCTTGGGACATTCAGACTACGGATTTTGTATAAATCAATAGCAAGTGCTATAAAATGTCAGAAAATACCAAATGAGGGGAAAGAAATCAATAGATAACTTCTGAATTAAATGAGTGATGAATATTCTTTACCAAACAAAATAAATTAAACTACAAAACCCCCTACGTTAAAGCAATATTCCGCCTCTTACTTGAAGCCCCAAAGGAAGGTAATTCAGGGTTAAGTCTGGAAGCTCTGTCCTTAAACAGCACCACTGAGGAAGAGGGGTAAAGAAAACTGGAGCAGGAAGAGAACAACTAAATTGCTTTGACACAAGTTGAGAATGAAATATTAACTCAAACATGTTCCTCTTCATTCCGAATTCCCTTAATTTTCTGGGCTTGAGTCAAAAAGACAGTGGCCATCTTTCTGTAACGTGTTTGCACCGTGCTCTGAGTCTGATTTGGATCCCTGGATAGTAATATAATACCAATACTAAAGCCAGGCATGGTTAAAAGTATAATAAATACCTTATCACTAACTGAGGATGCATTCTGTGTATTCTAGAAGACCTTCCACCTGCTTGTTAGGAACCAGCATGGGGTA
Organism: Bucorvus abyssinicus; assembly: GCA_009769605.1. Taxonomy (NCBI): domain Eukaryota; kingdom Metazoa; phylum Chordata; class Aves; order Bucerotiformes; family Bucorvidae; genus Bucorvus; species Bucorvus abyssinicus. Next base: position 19,625,898 of record CM020026.1, read on the forward strand.
GTGGCCTGGCCAGTTTAATGAGTTTATAGATATTTTGCCTTTGGTGTTCTGGACCCCACCTTCTGTAGCATGCTGGGCCAGGCACACGATGGGAACCCCGCCGTACAGTCATGATGGTAGAACAGAAAACAGACGACTTGGGTTCACACTCAAAGTTTTGTAACAGCTGTGGATCTGCCCTTAATGCAGCACATCACTTCATCAAGGGATGTATTTCTGCTTTTAACAGGGCCCTGTTTATAAACGCCCCTGTGTAACACAGAGCCACACACCAGTTGCTTCCTGCCATGTATGCATCACCTTTTTAACGATGCAAGAAGTCCATACGTGATAGCATGTATGCAGACAAAATCTGAAATCATGGAGAATGGAAACACATACATGTCTTCCAGCCTCCTGTTGAAGACTGTACACAGTACTCCTCACCCCCCTTTGCAGAAGCAGGTCGAAGAAGGGCAATGAAAACAGAACACGGAAAATCCCTCCTATGAAAAGTGACAGCAAAAAAAAAAATGGTTGTTGGGGTTTTTTTTAATTTAAAAAAGAAAAATCATTAGCACAGGACTTGATACAACATTCTGAAGGAGGGAATGGTAAAAAGGCAGCGGGTCTATGCTTTTTGGCTCTCAAAACAACAAGGCAAGGACATACAATGAAAGCCAAAGGTGGCAGATTCAAACCAACAAAATCAAATGCTTTTCGTGAAATATGTAATTAGAGAGTGGAACTCAATGCTGAAAGAAGTGCCTGAGGGAAATAATGTATCAACTTTCTACAAGTGTTAGTGCAGCTGTAACAGTAAGAAATTCAAGCTTAAAGCAGGTACCGCTAACAAAGATACGTGCTTCACAGCATATGCCAGCCTGTGGAGCTGCAGAGTCATGCCGGACATAACAAAGAACTGGCACGAATCACTGCTCTGACACTCAACCGTTCTCTACCCTTTGCTAGGAACATCTGGTGCCAGCCACGTTCAGAGACCACGCTCCATCCAGTCTAGGTGCATCAGAGAACTGAAGTGTAGCAATTCCCATGGCCTTACAGATCATCGCTGGACTCTGCTGCTATACCAGGGTTAACTGCCTACCCAGGTAGGTTTTGGTAACAGGGGGTCTACAGTGGTGGCTTCTGTGAGAAGGTGCTAGAAACTTTCCCTATGCCTGTCAGAGCCAATGTCAGCTGGCTCCAAGACCCACTGCTGGCCAAGGCCAACGCCATCGGCAACAGCGGTAGTGCCTCGGTGGTAACGTATTTAAGAAGGGGGTAAAAAAACTGCACAACAACCTGCAGCCAGAAAGAAGAATGTGAATATGTGAGAGAAACAAGACATTCTGCAGACACCGAGGTCAGCGAAGAAGGAGGGTGAGGACATGCTGCAGGTGCCAGAGCAGAGATTCCCCTGCAGCCCGTGGTGAAGACCATGGTGAGGCAGGCTGTGCCCCTGCAGTCCATGGAGGTCCACAGTGGAGTAGATATCCACCTGCAGCCTGTGGAGGACCCCACACCAGAGCAGGTGGATGTCTGAAGGCGGCTGTGACCACATGGGAAGTCTGTGCTGGAGCAGGCTACTGGCAGGACCTGTGGACCCATGAAGAGAAGAGTCCACACTGGATCAGGTTTGCTGGCTGGAATTGTGACCCCGCAGGTGACCCATGCTGGAGCAGCTTGTGAAGAGCTCACGTTGGAGAAGTTCATGGGGGACTGTCCCCCATGGGAGGGACCTCACACTAGAGCAGGGGAAGGGTGTGAGGAGTCCTCCCCCTGAGGAGGAAGAAGCGACGGAAACAACATGAGATGAACTGACCGCAACCCCCATTCCCCATCCACCTGTGCCAATAGCTGGGGACGAGGTAGAGAAAATACGGAATAAAGTTAAGCTCAGGAAAAAGGGAAGGATGGGGGGAAGGTGTTTTTAAGATTTGGGTTTATTTCTCATTATCCTACTCTGATTGACTCTTTCATGGGCACCCCCTTGCCGTGGGGAAAGAGCTTGCGTGCCCTTGCGAAGTTGAGAGCTATGCTGGTGGTGGCATATGCCTCCGGTAGGGTCTCCCAAGCCTGACAGGTCTCAACTGAAGGGTCAGACAAAGTGTGTCCACGGGCAGGATGGGCTCACTAGCCTTCGGGCAACCATCCTAGGAGAAGGACAACTCTAACTCCAAACCCGGGCAGATGGAGCTCGTTTAGCCCTGTAAGGCCATCCATCTAAGAGAAGGATACTCTAACCAAACCTACGACCTGAGGACTTCGCTGTCACCGTCCAAGCTCGCTAGGCCCTGGCAGATGAACCTCAGGTGTAAAGGGTGGGGCCAGTCTCGCGCACGCTGCGCCTCACCTAAAAAATCCACCGCGCAGGCTTGAAGGGTGTACTCACGTTTGCAAAGCCCTGTAGCGACAGGCAAGGGACGAAACGGCAGGTGGAAAGATGTCACTGGAAGCCGCAGACCCAACCCTGCATGCAGGCGGTTCAGGACATTGGTCGCTTGAGACTGACCCGGGAGATGACAGTCTCGTTCGGCAGCATCCTGAATGACCAAGCAGCCTTTTTCAAGGAGAGCACTGCTTGCTCCACATGGAGAGGGGCCTAGAAAAGGTGGCCTAACCAAAGCTCATCTCCCTTCCAATCCGGTTGGCTAGCCGCGGCCAACGGACATCTTCTTCTGCGGTCAACCAAAGGCAAAGAGACAAAGGCATACACCTGCCTCCAAAGGTGTGTCCAGATTGACACTCGCATGTTGGAACATCAGAACCATGCTCGATACAGCAGACAGTGGGCGTCCTGAACGCCGTTCTGCTATAATTGCTCACGAACTGTCACGACTCAACATTGACATTGCTGCTCTCAGTGAAGTTCGCCTTCATGAGGAAGGCAGCCTTAAAGAACATGGTGCCGGCTACACACTGTATTGGTCAGGCAAACCCAAAACCGAAAGTCATCATTCCGGAGTTGGCTTCATGATTAAAAACTCCATCGCCTCTAAACTTGAAAATTTGCCAACAGGTCATTCCGATCGCATTATCTCCTTACGCCTCCCGCTACACAACAAGCAACATGTTGTTCTCTTCAGCATATATGCCCCAACTCTCCAAGCTGACCCTACAGAAAAAGACAAATTCTACACCGATCTGCGCCGCCTTACTCAAAAGGTTCCTGCAGATGATAAGATCATAATCCTTGGTGACTTCAACGCCCGAGTAGGTAAGAACTCTGAAGCCTGGAAAGGAGTACTAGGCAAGCATGGAGTTGGAAACTGCAATGACAACGGTCGCCTCTTGCTAGAGTTTTGTGCTGAGCAGCAGCTTACCATCACCAACACTATCTTCCAGCAGAAAGACAGCCTGAAGACAACCTGGATGCATCCTCGATCTAAACACTGGCACCTCATTGACTATATCTTAGTGCGCCAGAGAAATGTTCGCGATGTCTGTCACACCCGAGTGATGCCTAGTGCAGAATGTCAAACAGACCACCGCCTTGTGCGCTGCAAACTTAACCTCCATTTTAAGCCCAAACCTAAGAGGGGCGGCATTCTGAGGAGGAGGCTCCAAGTTAACAATCTTCAAACAGCTGCAGTGAGAGACAGCTTCCAGGCAAACCTTCAAACTAGGCTTGAAGACTGTCCCATAGACTCTTCTCCTGAAGCGCTTTGGCAACATATTAAAAATAGCATCCTGCAGTCCTCCGAAGAATTCTTAGGGTTCTCCACAAAGAAGAACAAAGACTGGTTTGATGAAAACAATCCAGAGATCCAGGAATTGCTGGCAAAGAAGAGATCTGCTCACCAAGCACACCTCGCTCAACCATCTTGCCATGTAAGAAAAGCAGCCTTTCGTCTTGCATGCAGTAAACTCCAACAGAAACTTCGAGACATCCAGAACAAGTGGTGGCTCAACCTAGCAAAAAAGACTCAACTATGCGCAGATTTGGGTGACCACAGAGGATTCTATGAGGCTCTGAAAGCAGCGTACGGACCCACACACCAAGTTCAAAGCCCCCTACTCAGCGCAGATGGCCAAACGCTTCTCACAGATAAAACCTCCATCCTGAATCGATGGTCTGAACACTTTCAAACTCTCTTCAGTGCCAACCGTGTAGTCCAAGACTCAGGAATCCAGCTCATCCCAAAGCAAACGGTGAAAAATGAATTGGATATAGCCCCTACTATGGGAGAGACCCTTAAGGCCATACAGCAGATGAAAACCGGCAAGGCAGCTGGGGTCGACGGAATCCCGCCTGAAATCTGGAAACATGGAGGCCAAACGCTCCATGCTAAATTTCACGAGCTAGTTGTGCGCTGTTGGGAACAAAGCGAACTACCACCAGATCTCCGTGATGCAATCATCATCACCCTGTACAAGAAAAAAGGAGTAAAGTCAGACTGCTCAAACTACCGAGGCATAACTCTGCTCTCCATTGCTGGAAAAATTCTCGCAAGAATACTATTGAACAGATTGGTACCCGCTATCGCAGAAGAACTTCTACCTGAAAGTCAGTGTGGTTTCAGAGCCAACAGAAGTACCACAGACATGGTATTCGTTCTCAGACAACTGCAAGAGAAGTGTAGGGAACAGAACAAGGGTCTCTATGTAACTTTCGTTGATCTCACCAAAGCCTTTGACACTGTGAGCAGAAAAGGTCTGTGGCAGATCTTGGAACGATTAGGATGTCCCCCCAAGTTCCTCAAAATGATAATCCTGTTACATGAGGGGCAGCGCGGCCAAGTCAGGTATGGCGATGCACTCTCTGAGCCCTTCCCAATAGCCAATGGTGTGAAACAAGGTTGCGTTCTCGCACCAACTTTATTCACAGTTTTCTTCAGCATGATGCTCCAAAGGGCCACGGCAGACCTCGACGAACAAGACGGCATTTATATCCGATATCGTACCGATGGGAGCCTTTTCAACCTAAGGCGACTGAAGGCCCACACCAAGACCCTGAATCACCTTGTCCGCGAGCTGCTTTTTGCTGACGATGCCGCCCTTGTTGCCCACACAGAAGCAGCTCTGCAGCGCTTAACATCCTGCTTTGCAGAGGCGGCTGAGCTTTTTGGGCTGGAAGTCAGCTTGAAGAAGACAGTAGTTCTCTACCAACCAGCACCACAAGATGATTACCATCATCCCCACATCACCATTGGCGAGTCAGAGCTTCAGCCAGTCCAGCAGTTCAGCTATCTGGGTAGCATCATCTCCTCAGATGCCACGATTGACAAAGAGATAGACAACAGAATAGCAAAGGCAAACAGAGCTTTCGGAAAACTCCATAAAAGAGTCTGGTGCAATAAACACCTGAAGAAAAGTACAAAGATCAGTGTCTACAGAGCCGTGGTACTGTCTACTCTTCTGTACGGGTCTGAATCATGGGTCATCTACCGCCACCATCTGCGACTCCTCGAACGCTTCCATCAGCGCTGCCTCCGCACAATCCTAAACATCCACTGGACTGACTACGTGACTAACGTTGCTGTCCTTGAACAGGCAGACGTCACCAGTATTGAGGCCATGTTGCTGAAAACGCAGCTGCGTTGGGCAGGGCACGTCTCCAGGATGGCGGATCACCGCCTCCCTAAGATGGTGTTCTATGGTGAACTTGCCACCGGCTGCCGCAAGAGAAGAGCTCCAAAGAGGAGATATAAGGACTCCCTGAAACAACACCTCAGCCTAGGCCATATTGACCACCATCAGTGGTCCACCCTGGCCTCCAATCGGGAGATTTGGAGACACACCATACATAACGCTGCTGTCTCCTTTGAGAGCACGCGTAGAATCAAGCTCGAGGAGAAAAGACAGCGCAGAAAGAACCGTGCCTCGACTATACCACCCAAGGAGACCCTCCGGTGTGCTCTTTGCAACCGGTCTTGCCTATCGCGCATTGGCCTTTTCAGCCATCAACGCGCTTGCAATAAGCGTGGGCAAAGCCCTTCCCAAATCTTCGTCCGCGAAGCCAAGCCATGATGATGATGATGACTCTGATTGACTAGTAATAAATTAAACTAATTTCCCTGAATGGGTTTGTTTTGCCCATGACAGTATTTGAGTGATCTCCCTGTCCTTATCTTGACCCATGAGCCTTTCATTATATTTTCTCTCCCCTGTCCAGTTGAGGAGGGGGACTAATAGAGAGGCTTTGATGGGCACCTGACATCCAGCCAGGGTCAACCCACTACACCCTCAAGAATATAGCTGGCTTCACAGACTTGCACTGTTAATCCCATGCGACATCTATTCCGGTGCTGGACATAAACTAGCCCAAATCCTTTGCTGAAGCCTCCTTACTCATCCTAAAGCACCTAGAGGGGGACTTTTGAGGATGATCCCTGAGCAGCTCAAATAAGAGATCTATTTCATTAAAGCCCTACCTGTTGTTTGTTATTGCAATAAGCCTTCTCCGTGGAAACTGAACTGAGAGCATGCCAGTTCACTGGTGCTGCTTGCTGTCTCAGATGGTGTCACAAGCCACACAGTCTGCTGGTATTTTTGCTTCAGTTTCACTGCACGACTCCAACCACTCAGGATCTTTATGAAAGTAATACATTCAAACCTAATCTACAACTAAATTAATGTCAGAAGTAAGACAGTGCCCCAAGTGATCAATAAGTGGGTTTTTCCCTACAGAAATATTAGAAGAAACTCACATCAATAAGCTTCAAATTTATGGGGCAATTTGGTTCTTCCATTTACAGCTTGAATAACTGGCCTTTGTATAGGATATTACATTACTAAATAACATGTGCTAAAAGAAGCTTCTCTGTTGCAGTCCTAGACCTGCAACAGCCACAGATTTCAGGGACCATCAGCAGATGTAGTGAGGGTTCTGATGCCCACCTCAACTAAGATCCTTCTAAAACTGGCACAAAATTATTTCTAAATGCATTATAGCCAACTAAATGCATTCTACTCAGACCCACTTTGGGATTTAAATGAAGTATGCTGGTACTGGGACCTTTGGAAGATGAATGACACTGACTTTGATCTTGAGAACATCTATATACTACCTTAAAAATTATATATGAGAAACAATGTCTTGTTGAATATTCTTGGTCTTATCAACTGACTCGTATAAAATGAGGTTACGAAAAGAATGATGTCTATAAGGAATGAATAATCCTTCACTAGAAGGACTAACAGGTCTCTCTCATTTCTAATTTTTATGATTCCATACAAATTTGAAGACCTGAGAGCAAGGACCTGCTTAGCTAACACAAGAGAGTAAAGGAAAACCCTTTTTCTTTTCTTTTTTTCCTATAATATAATTTTAGGTCATACAGCTACTAAAACATTGAGAAAATAAGCTGAAAATGCTATGGCAAGCCATTAATTATCAAAAACCCCTCTCTAAACCCTTCTTATGAAGTCAGTGCTCATCCTTGCGGAGTTAACAAGCAAGCTGCCTGGATTCAACAATGAAATGATTATTGGCTGTGGTGAAGTGTAGCACAGGTTGGTGTTCTTGGCGCTCAGAGGAGGCCCACTGGGACTTGCAGACCGCTGGTTTTGGTTTGTGTTGGCTCTGCCAGTCCAAGGACAAAAAGAAAGCCCAAAACGTCTGAAGGAAGACAACCCCTCTTCAACCACCCTGCAACTGTCATGAGATCCACAGTGAAAATGGCTAGAGTTTTCCATAAGATGGTCTTCGGTCCACAAGAGTTTTATTTTCCTCAGGGCAAAGACAAGTATTCAAGCTTTATTCAGATCAGATCAATCTATCTTGCTTCATTATCCGGGGCAGGTTCACCAGTTTCACCTACATTCACCCTGGAGAGCATGGAGCTTCATGGGAGTCACAGCACGGCTACTTACTGCCCTCTTCCCCAAATCTTTGGCTCAGCTTAGACTGCTCTTAAGTTCTTTGAAAATTAATCTTTGAAATAAAAGTTACAGTAAGAAAGAAAGTTACATGATTCCAACACAACCACCTTCTGTTTAACAAACAAACTTGCAGAGCTCAGTAAGGTCACCAATGGCTATTTTTCACTGCCCATTTATAAAAGGGCAATGACTGCTGTGGCGTGTTCAGGGCAGAGCCTTGTCTTTCACACATTCTATTCCTCTCTCTCATTTATTATGCTGCTTTTATTTAGGCATTGTGATAAAGAGCAGGCATTCCTGCAAACAAATGATCTTCAGTTTCTCCATCTGATCAATGCTGACGTGGTGGAGAACTTCCGAACGTCTTCAGATTAATTTCTCACATATCATCACGGACACTTGAGCAACAAATAGCCTGCTCTACTCCTGATAATAGAAGATTAGTAACACTAACAATGTACAGAGCAGAAGAAGGGAAAATGGTATAAATCTGTCACGTAATATATTACATCAAATCTTGAGGCAGGTTTCCTCAAGGCAGGTGCAAGTTCTCACCGCCTTTGTGTACTGCTGTAGGAGACACCCTCATTCTGTGAAAAGTGAAGAAAGTAAAAAATCAAATTCATTGTCATTTTCCTCTCACGTCCTCTTTACAGTGGAACTGGAATGAAATTTGCCTGCTTTTCTTTCCAAAGTAGGCCTCTGCACAAGTACTGCCAGTAAAGCTCCATGTGATACCTGCCCTCAATGTGATGATTATTGTGGAAGTGTCATGGTCTGCCAGGAATTTGGCCACACTTGAAAATTACTCCTTTTTTACTTATTTGAGGATGCAAATGCTCTGAAAATTAATGCAAAAGGAATGCAAAAGGAATCCTGGCTTGTCCCTTTTCCTCCCAAAGGGAAATCCAGCTAGCAGTAAGAGCGCTCTGACCGGCCTGTGTGGTTTCTTTGCTTACCCCTTTCACCCCAAATACATGTTAAAACAAGTGGCCTTAACAGCAGTATTCATCTTAACCACAGAAAGCATTCCTAGGCTCATCATGAACGCGTCTGGAGTCTTGTACCTTTCACATGCACTACCCTTTTATTATAGTGCTATTATGAACTATTATTAAAGTCATGTTTTAAGATAACAATGATGATAGAAGAACAGACTAACATTTCCCATGTCAAGGAAGTTACCAGTACCATCCCAAATGACAGAGGATAAAAATTCTGATGTCAAAACTACAAAACCCATATGGACTAGAGTGAGATTGCTTTGATGTCTTAATTTGCCTAAATCAGACACGCAGCTTACTTACTTACAGCTAGAGCTAACACAGAGGTGCTTGCCACCATGTCCTCTTCCACAGCCATCGGGTCTTGTCTTTCACCTAGCAGGTGGATGCCACCAACACAAAATGCCTTCCAGTTCAGGTGTCAGCGGTGGCTCAGATCCCCAAACTAACACACAGCTCTGCTCTATGAAGGTGCTTACAGATCGGAAGCCCTCATGCTGCAGCTGTTTTCAGGGCTGTGACTAGATTTCTTATATAGGAATATTGCTAGGTCTTTCTCACTTGTCTGTGCCTCTTCTGGACATGCTCACACCACCCTGTGACTTTAGAAGTGCTGGGAATCCATCAGAACAAGGCTGTGAACATCTTAATGTGTAAGCACATCTTGAATGTGGAGTAGTAGTGTGTTTAGTAAGCCTTATTCATTTTATTTTGTCACAGAAGAGGCAACACTGGTCAATCTACATGGTAAGCTAGAGCACAGAGAAGGCTGGCAAAGGAGAACAGGTAAGCATTTGTCATCCCCACTTCAATATGGAGAGAGCGTGCAGAGTAGGGATGGAGGACGAAGAATGAGACCTTGTCATAGCTTCCTCCTCACATAGCACAAGATAGCTGTGTTACAGATGAAAGGAGAAAAACCGAAATTGTTTAATTCTCATCTTCTAGCAACCCTCAGACACATGGCTTCAATCTCCCTAAGGTGTAAGTACATCATCACCTTCCTTGTTCTCCTTCATCTATGTGAATCTGAAAAAAGCCAGGGGTTACTCATCAGTTCCTCAGTTTTATCTACTACTCCTCTTTCTGTATTCGAAACACCCTGTTTCGTTTTTCCTGAGTGAATTCAACTTGTCCTTACCTTCTAGGCCTGTTCCTTTTGTCCTCTTTTTTGCACCTTTTCCTCCAAAGGCAGCAGATTTACAGCAAGCTGAGATCACACACCCGTGCATATTGACAGCAAAGTGGCCTCATTTTGATGGGCAGCAGTTTCTGATGCTACTCCAGGAAGAGCATGTCAGCTATAGCTGGGCCCTTGGCCCAGTGACAGTATCAGACGTAACCAGACGTTTTCTATGGCCTTACTGCCTCTGCTACTGACCACTAACCTGCTGAAACATTCCTCAAAGTCCATTTTCTTCAGAGTTTCCTTTTACTTCTTCCCGAGTCCCTTCCAGCCCCCTCATCTCTCTTTATCCTCATAGCAAGATACTCTCCCTCCCTCACCTTCTCCCCAAAAACTTTTAAAAGAAAATTAACAGAAAAAGAAGGTAGTTTTCATCCACTTTCTAAAAATCATCACTTTGTTTTGCCTGCATGCTTTCCTTCCACCACTTCTATTTGTCTATACAAATAGATCACTTCTAAGCAGAGACTACCTATGACTTCCTTCTACTACAGGGAATAATCCAATAGGTCCTCATTTCAGATGTAGTTTATAGAAAGTGCAGTAACGTGATACTACGTCCACTGCAACCATAAGGAGAAGACAAAAATGTGCAGCTACAGTGACTAGGTGGAGAAACGATCGGGAAAACAGACAGCATCTAGTACAACTACTAGGTCTTCAGAAACCCTGTGAAGGTAAGGATTTGGCCCACAGAAAAACTCTGGCATTAGTCATCTGTCAACTGAAAAATAACTAAGCTCACAACAACTACGTGACTTTACCATAAAGTTATGCCTTGACATCTAAGGGACTCTGAGGAACTCTAAGGTGGCATACTGGGAGGAAAAAAACCTACAAGAAGAGCAGGTGTGCAGCATTTTTGGGTTGATACAGCCTTGGTGATAGCAGATATTCCCAACTTCTGTCACAAACCACATAAACCACATCCATAAATGATACAGATGCCACCCTGGATGACACAGGTGGAGTGGCTGGAAGAAGAACTATTAGTAGAAGAATAGATGTTTTATTATTTAAAAGCCCCGCAGGTACTCACATTTTAGCAACAGGCAGAGTGTGGGGAGCCTGAACCCCCACAGCCATCAGGGCAGTTGTGTGCAGCATTCCCATTAAGTGGGTTTGGCATAAGAAGTCAAAACAATGTGCGTGGCAAGCAGGTAACACGGCTGTCAAGAGGCAGCCCGGTGAAGCGCCAGCGTAAAGAAGTTTGCCAGCTGTGCAGCAGTGGTGACAGCGACCAGCAGCAGGAGAGAGCAGACGCAGAGGGGAACTAACTGCTCGCATCCGGCCCGTGACAGTGGTATCCGGGATGGAGGGCTGCAGGAACGGAGGGATGGCATTTTGGGGCTGCTCGAGACCCTGGGACATAACAGCAGCAGCGCTGGCCTGGGGAAGGATACTGCCCACGCAGAAAGACGTTCCCACCCAAGACTGACAACTCAGGGAGTCTCCTTTTGTTCTCATTTACTTGCAAATAATGGCTTCCTTGTATGCCTACCAAACAATATTTACGCAGGACTGGATATATAGCTCTCATTAGAGCAAATGCTACCACCTAAATTGGGCTATTTGTGACTCTGCACCTCAAGTTTCACTCATCGCTGGCCTGAAGTGCACTAAAAGCACATTATTACCGCTTAAGATGCAAACGACTACGCTGAAAAATACCACGTTTTATCTCCAGAGAAAGAAGTTAAAAACTAATGGTTAGTTGAAACTAAGGTGAACAGCAAACAGAAACTCCTTGTGACCATGTGCAGGCTATTACCAATCTGTAATGAGGTTATATTTACTACTTAGATTAATTACTCTTTTTCTTCTATCTTAATTTATTTTACGCTTTAGGAAACCAACATGTCCACTAACTACTCTGTATGTGATAAAGAAACACAATAAAAGCAATTTCTCTCCTAACCCCCCCAAAAAACCATTCTCAGTAATGCATTTTTGAATCCAGCATACCTTCTCCTAATGAGGTTTCAGCATGCCATAAATAACACTAATGAGACTTTGTCTTGCCCATGTAATATATTTCTTTAATATAGCTTTAGATTTTCTTACGTTGCACGGAAAACTAACAGTCATGGAAAGAAATGTCCTCCAATAGCACATTAAAACCAAAAGTACAATTAAATATAAATGAATTCAGTAATTTAATTGCACTGTTGTAATTTTTAAAAATTCAGAAGAAAAGTAATGGTGTCATTTTTTCCTATTGGTAAATAATAAAAGTGCTGAGGGAATCAGATAATATTTAAATAAACATTATTGTGACTATACAAAGATAGCTTTTACTGCCAGGTAAATTCTGTGTTTGCTAATGAAGGGAGAGTTCGAAGCATGTACCTTTGCAAGCGGAGGGACCTGTCCTGCGAGTATTATGCGAGCACTCCCAGGTAAGGAATGTAAGATTTGACTCTCTGGTTTTACAGAGCTAATAGTCCAAGTGCGAATTTCCAGCCTCAGAATGCAGATACTTTAAGTATCATCTGCAAAATGCAGCCATTTAAGCAGAGGTTTACAGAGAAACAATCTCTTAGGTTGACAAGTGGTATATATTTATGCAATCTGCAGCTCCCATCATTCTACAAGCAGGCCAATGTTGTCTGGGTGGAATTTTTTTCCTCTAAAAATACCAACTCATGTTCTTTTTCCCCTCTCAAAAAAAAACCAAAACAACCAAACAAACAAATAACCACCAACAACAAAAAAAACCCAAACATGTACTTTTGCAGAGAAACTAAATTATTATTTGGGGCAGTATAAATTTGAAGCCTACTCTATTTTTAAAGAACAATTGAAATGTTATGCCTGTCACCCCATCACTTTTTTTCCCTCAGAAAGCAACATAAGGCTTATGCAAAATTTCAGTGGGAGCACATGGAGAATTTTACCATTGATTTTCTTGAAAATGGGTTAACTAGTAGCTCTTTTTTAGGATGCCACCTTTAATGGTAAAATTCAATAAACCTCTTGGACTAGGCTGGGCAATGATGCAGTGACAACAGGGGAAGGTGGAAGAGTAGCAAACTCCACCACAGACATTAAACTACAATAAAGATGTTGGCGCTGATGGTGATATGGGCAAAAGCAGTTATGCGTATAAAAATGGAAATAATCAAATCCAAAGTGGAAGCAAAACTCCGTTTCCGTAATTTCTTCAAATCAGAAGAACAAGATGATCACAGCTTCCGACTTCTGAAAGAACTGGCACACCAAATTATAGGTTGGGCATCTGAACAAATGATTAAGCCAGGGTGGAACTATATGGTTGAAGATTAGCAGATAAAATGACTTATGTACTTCAGAACAGGGAAACTGATTCATGCGAATATGAGCCTATTCATCTGATCTTACTAGCACGTAAGGCTTTAGAACAACTCTTCCATGATGGAATACCTAAGAGGTATAGACAAATGGACAACAGCATGAAAATCAACATGGATTTATCAAGAGCAGACTAAACCAAACTAATGGCTTCCTCTGCTATGAGTAATTTTCAAGACAACATAGTGACCTTATCTCTCTGGATTCTGGCAAAGTATTTATTATCTACATGGAAAACAGTTAAAATGGAGAAAATGGGTTTAAGAGAATAACTGTAAGGGAAGCAAGAAGCCAATCAAAGGGAAGGACAAGAAGGCTCATACATGGTTCTGGTAAGACCTTCTCCAGAAGCCCAAGCATGGCTCCAGATGCTGTGTCCTGAGATGGAAACAAACCACAGTGGGTGCAGGAGCGGATCGCTAGGACAACAGGACTACACAGTGGAAAGTAGTCAAGTATTATTTAACCTGGAAACAAGAAGGCTTGTAAGCTTCAGAATGTACTACTCTAGACTGGACTTACAACAAAAATACCATGGGTGAAAAATGTGAATGGTTTTAACATGGATTTTGATCAGCATTATGGAAGAACTATGGAAGAAACTATATGAAGACAGTTCTAGAAATAGCAGCATACTGAATTCTATGCTCATCTCTATGTTCCTATTTCCATGTGGGCAAATTACTTCTCTTCCTATACCCTCTTTCATACAAATCATGCATTTTCCCCAAAGTAAGGGAATTTTCTTAAGTTTTTTCTCAAGCTTTTTTTCTAGCTAAATCTGTTACTCTAATAAAAGAATATTAATCCTCCACACAAATGTTGCCTCATATGTTGTATCATTTTTCCCAGTTTACTGATAGTAAAAATTCTTAAAAATTGAAAAATTAACTGTCTACGACAAACCTATGTGGCCTATTTTGATGGGTATGGACTTTAAAAAAATCCACAAAGCTTTGCTTTTTGCTTATCTCCTCAAAATTCAGAAGGTTTTATGAAATCACAACAAAATGTGGAGACCTCAAACCCTGAGGGTTTTGTGTTATATTTCTTTCTAAACTTCTCTCGTGACGAACCTGAGGTTAAACAGGTATGAAACAACAGCCTTGCAAGATAAGCGTGGAAGTCCTATATGTTATTTCTGAAGAAGGAAAATGACTCCTGACAAAATCTGGTCCTCGTGAATGCTCACTCAATGTCACATTTTAATTCTAGAGGTATAGGCATGAGTCAGGCCATTAGAAAAATCCCACAAAATTGCAAAAACGTGGGTCAAAATAAAGTCATTTTTTCTTAAACTTTTTTCCCCCTTATACACCTTCAGCAGAGAAAGTTATACAAGCAGTAATAACCACATTTTTTCAAGACTCCATAGCCTAGTGCCTGTGGATGCTTCCAGCATAGTAAGGGGGACTCTGTGATCATTAAGTCATAGTATAATGCTAAATTTAACAGGTAAATTCAAGAAGCAACTTAGGAAATCAAGTATGAGGGAGAAGTAAACTCCAAGGGTAGCTAACAGAAATGACAAGGGGAGAAAGATGATCAATATTAGGATTTTGATTCTGGCTCTAGATAGACAGCCAGATCATTCCCCAATGTCCCTTTCTGGCAGGCAATATTAGCAGACGTGATATCAAATATTGTCATTTCATATCCAGACAATTGGCATTACTCTCCCATTCTCAAAGCATCATCTTGGAGAGGCATGCCTAGACATACATTGGGCCACAAATCTGACAGGAACATCTCTGAACTTCCCTGCTTAGAGATGCAGCTGCACTTTGTCAAACTGTTTTGACTCACTTCCAGTTGGAATCTGACTCAGGATAATTGTCCTTGTATTTCACTGAGGTTATTTATGATGCATGTCTTTTTTTCCTCCATAAGATATTGTCTTTGAGCTATTTTTTATTCTTGCAATACTGTCTTTCAAAGACCCAGTAACTGCTGAAAAGAGATTAATGAGCCTTACCATTCAGTTTGCTGGAACTGGGTTGCTATTGCTTAGCTACGTCCAGACACAGAGCACCCCAATAACACCAGCAGCCTGGAAGAAATTAGCCTTCCCATGGCGTATATGCACTGAACAAGAAGTCAATGACAGAAGCCAGAAGGTTTGATTTTCCTTTGATGTATACAGCTTTCCTTATGCAAGGGCTACACTGGTATAACATAGGACCCCGTTAGCCTGGGGCTCTACACAGCTGAAAATCTTGTACCAATATACGAGGTTCAGAGAGAAAAGGGGCTCAGTGGATCACACAGGAAACAGGGTAAGTGCTGAGTTTCATTGGGTTAATGTTTACAGTAGCCAAAGCGCTCACAAGTTAAAGGACTCTTCACACTTTTAAGACTATGCTGCTCTTCAGTTGTGCTCACACCTCTGCCTTGCTAACATCAAACCAAGCCAATTCAAATACCATGTTGCTCCAGCAGTCCAGGTTGAACACCCAAGAGCAGACCAACACACAGAACTGGCACCCAACGTCCACAGCACCGAGGGGTTTTCACCTTGTCTAGGTCACGGCATTCTGTAAACCTGCACCTCCCAGGTGAAGTGCCTTGGAGTGTAACCTGTGGTGCACGTCATCCCTAGACATACCACTTATATAAAAACTGACAAAGCCTCTTTTTCAAATCAGAGGTTGATACTGCTTCAGCAACCATCGACAAATATGAGGTGGGCAATCAACAGAACTCTGCCACCACAAACACGCACGCTCACGTGGCAGATTAAATGGAAGTCATGCCAACATAACATGTTGCCACTCAGTTCTCTGTCCTAACATGCCAGGAATACTGGCTCCTAACATAGAAAACAGCCACTTGGGGTAAAACTATACAAGAAAGTCATCTTTCTCCTGCTCTTCCCAGAAGACATAACTCGTGCAGCAGCAGTGATGACCTATCAGGAGTGTAACCCTCTACAGTCAATGTATGCCTTTATCAGGCATTCATTTATGAAGGATTTCATTGCATGCTGCTTTAACAGACGCATACAGTACAGGTTTTAATTTAACATGGCTGTTACTTTGTCATAAAATTGTTCCAGTGGTTTTTAGTTTAATAACAGGATCACTAGATAATACTTTCTTCAGGGAAGATTAGTGAAGATTTATTCCTGTCGCAGTATTTGTGAACGTGTTCTCCCTATGTCTCTGGTCACCAGATATTCCCTTTCCTGAAGGAAGAAGTCTGTTATGAAACTTTTTCAGAAACTGAGAAGTTCACCACACGCCTTAGCTCATCACTGAAATATCTCCTCATATTTTCATTACAAATAAGACATTTTCTATGACACTGAACTTAATGTGTAGACAAATGTGATAAAATACCAAGTTTCTTGTGCCAGACTCTGGGTAAATTTAGGAGTCCCATGGATTCACTGAAGAAAGAACAGACAGCGCTGTGCTTCCAGAACTTAAACAACGGGTTTATTCTTCTGCTTTTGCACTCAACCACCTGCTTTTTCAGACAAACATGAGGATCTAAAATTACTTACATCCCTAAAACAAAATGCTTGAGGAAGTTTCAGAAGAAACAACCACTCTGAGAAAAGTAAACGCTGAGAGAAGAGCAGCTCCAGAGCTCAGAAGTGAGCTTTGCCTTCATCACCAGTCACCAAAGAATGCAAACACCCTGTGAGCAAACAAATCCTTTTGAATCCATACAAACTTAGGGGAAATCTTGTGAGAACAGGCCTTTTTGTGATATTTCTTATATTTTCTGCTTCCATTTCTCTTGGAAATATTACAAGAAATATTTCAATATTAAAGAATATTACAAGAAATTCAGTAAACCAAGGCAACAACAGAAATCCTGACGAATAAAGATATGGGAGTAAAAAGGGAACAAACCCGCCTTTTTTAGAACTTTGCAAAAAAAGCCTAGAAAGCTCCTAGCATCAAGTACTTATATAAAAGTATTCTTATTTTTTCTCTCATACAATTTCTTCCTTTCCACCAACAGTTCCAGATAAGGCATTATAAAATGAAGGTACGATACAGTCTAGTTGTTCCTCAAGACTCTCATGGCATTACAATTTTAGAGAAAATGAAAAATATAAGGGGCCATCTCTCACTCCAGCTCTTTCACGTAAGTATAAAATATACACGTCCCACCAAACTGAGAATGGGTTTTCAGGAATCATTTCAGGTTTGAGCCACATCTGGTATCCACATCTTTAAGAAAATTTAAATCAGTGCATCTCTACTATTTCTGTTAGGTGTGCTTGTGACACACTGCAAACATGCCCTTATCTGAATGTGAAATGCCTGTTATCCGGTAGACAACATGTATTTTATCATGTTGGATCAGAGCCTGCTCTGTGAAGTAGAACCCCCATTTTGTAAGTGCACATCTCTGCTTGCTACAGATAACAGAGAAATTACAAATTCTGCTTTTTCCTGTGCTCCGGCAAGTAGCTCCATTGCCTCTTAATGGTTCTCCATACAGGAAACCAACAGGCAAGGCCAATGCTTGGAATCTTTCCTACTGAAGGCAAAAGAAGATGGAAAAACTGTAGAAGAGAATCAGGCTAAGGAGACAAGAAAGGCTTCTAACCAGAGAACATTAACCCTGCACTCTCAAAAGGAAAGAAAAGGAAGTCATGGGTCTGAGGCAAGGCTTGACTGGTGTCTTTCTAGGATCTTGTAACACTGGAAGGTGCTGGGTAAGGAATTACTTGGCTAAACTGATTTTACTTTCCTTTTTGCTCATGTGGTCCATGAAGGGGACCATCACTCCACAGCTGAAGCAAGCAGAGCTAGTAAGATGGGGTGCTAGGCACCCAGATTACAAGAGCTCTTTTGCATAAGAAGGGCACCAGCAGTCTCAGTCAAGGATATACCCAAGAGACCTTGTGCTAGACATCACAATGACAAAAAAGTTCTGAGAATGGCAAACTTATTAAAACTTTCATCCTTCAATTACTTTATGCAAATTCTTTACATTCATATCCTGAAAGTAAGAAATCCATCCTCTGGTTTTACCAAATCATTAAATTTCCCTTTGCACTTGATGACATAAAATTTCTTCAGTTCTTCATGACAGCAGTTGTTGTGTTAACAGAGAAGAACTTCCAGATCTCTAAATAGTTGTCTATTCAGTGCCAATCAGCTACACATCCACGGGACTCTAAAACTAACATTTTACAAATTCTAGTTATTAGTATTTGCATTTAGCTTCAGTGTACTTAGAAATAATTAATCTTTTCAACAATACTTTCATTTATGCATGTTGTATTATTCACCCTATTTTGCAGACTGGAAATGAAAATGCCACAGTCTCCGAGGATGCTACAAGCAAAGCTGGAGATGAAGCTCGAGTAGCTACTCCTCACCCACCCACCATCTCACTTTTAAAAACCAGAAAAATCTGACTGCCCACTCTCTTGAATCTTAAGTTTTGCACCCATTCTGCAAGCGACCGTACATTATGCAAAGCAGGCAAGAACTGAGCTTAAATGACTTATAATTCTCCTCCATCTGGGGACCAGGTCTGCTTTTTCTAAATCTCCATGCAAACCGGAAGAATATCCACTGGAGTCATTAGCATTGTGTAAGTCAAATCACTGCCAGCAATATCAAAACCACTGTGTTTTATTCTAATAATAAGGAAACAGGAGCATTTTAGAATGGAGTTGTCATTGTATGTGGACTGCCAGAGGAAGACTTCCAAGGATTTTTAGCGGAGAAATTTCATTGTCATATACCAGTGCCAGAGTCAGTTTTTTTCTTAAAAAAATCTAAGGTTGTAGAAGTATAATCGATTCAAATTAAGTATCGATTTCTAAATAATGTAGAATTAAGTTAGACATTTACAAACTGTAAATCACTGTTATTTAGCAAGAATCAGCACCACATGTTACATGGCAACAGATAGAAATGTTGACAGATTGGAGATGAGGAAATGTGCCCCCAGGAAGTTGGGTATTGCAATCCCAGTGAACTCAAGTTCATGTCCTACATTTCAAGTAAAAGGTAGGAGAAGAAAGGGAGGTCCAAACCAAAAGAGACTGCTTCTTATAGTCTTCTCTAAGCAAAACCAGAAGCCTATCAAGAAACAAATATAAAATCTAGACAAACTCCCAAGAGGTCAGGCGAGGTACCGTGGATTTATATAAGCTTAACTGAGACCAGAGTTTTGCATCAGCCCTATGATGCACTCTTACAGGGGTCCCAAAGGGTAGGTAAGTAACAACGTCCAATCAGGAGATGGTGGTACAGAGGTTAAGTTAGCAAATTCTACAGGACCACACAACTTGCCAGTTAGTAGACCAAAAGTAAAACACGGATAACTAACTCTGAGACATTTATTTTCAAGATGATGATTATTACTATGCCTAATGCTAAAGGATTGTAATTATTTTCATTGTTAGACTTCTGATGTGCCTCTTTGACTGTCTGCTTTCCAAAGTAGGTTTCACTTTCTCTTAAAAACTTACGCTGAGAAATACCACTTAGAAGCAGCTCTTGTGGAACGGTAACATGCTGTACAAAGCTTTGGCCAAGTATCTGGGGTGATTTAAGTGTTCCTCTTGGAATCATCCAAACAGCATATAAAATCCGAGATATTTCCCAAGTGTCTGCTGTTGGAAGAATCAGTGTTTTACTTGAAACACACCACCAGGAATCATGAAACAGAGGCTCTCAGTGTGTTATCAGCCATTAGGTAACACAGTGCTAGGTGCTGTACTTTCCACAGAAAAAATACTTGGTATTTACTATGACTGTGGGAAACTCATACAAGACAGTGTTTTCAGGAGCACCCAAGAATGCACTACCACTTTCCAAAACACATCCAATTTCCGGCAGGTGTTTTGTTTACCTTGGGCTAAAATACGAAGAAAAGCTTTTGCAATCACCTGCATGACTTAGCTGCTTCTGCCCGAGTCTTCCTAACCCTGTACAAAAGCAAGATACCACTATATGGCCATTGAGGTGTTTAATTCATTCTTGTCTAAAAAGGACCTTGGGTGGAGGACGTTGGAGAAGTACACAGAAGCCTCATAAAGCAAGGGGTAGGTGAAGAAACGGAGCTGCTTGCATTTCACTGTCTGAAGACAAATGCTAAGGGGCAGCAGTCATGCCAAACACACATCAGGAGTGGTTAGGAAACATCAGGAGACAAAACGGAGCACTCACTGTGGGGATTAACGTAGGTCCCAAATTCCAGCCCAGTGAAAGTACGTGCAATCCCAAACTGTGTCACAGACTCTTCCGACTTCATAAACTCGTATGGAACATATGCATACATACATGTACATGCATATGAATTACACATATGGTCTTCAGCTTGGTTATGTAAGTAAAAAATGAGCCAAGGACGATTTGCAGGGACACACCACCCTTTCTCTGCTGCCTCTCACGGTGCAGGTAAGCGCTAGGGAAACTGGCACAAAATACATTTTGCCTCTAAGCATTCAGCTTCTCTCATCTCTTTCTGGAATTAGAGTTATGACCATCTCAAATATCCAGATGAGAGGCCAAGGAAAATGTTTTAAAGTAACATAAAGAGTTATCACTACTTACACATTCCAGACTTCTGTTCAGCTGCAAATACATTAATGCAAGCAAGAAAGAAGAGTGTGATGTGGGAAAGGAGGCTGTCGACAATTTATCACTGCTGTGCAGACATGCCCTGAGAAGAGAGCTGTGCTGAAAACCCAAATATAGGAACATCTATATTTGCAGCAGTTATTTCTGATTTGGTCTGAGGGACTTTCCAAACTCAAGGGGCTCACAATGAAGGACTGGCCAGCCATGAAGAGCCTGCAGTAAAGCTGAAAGGACATGTAAATTGCTGATATCCCAACAGAATGCAGCTGTTTCAAGGATGCTATTCTAATCCCAAGAAGCAAGGAGGAGCCCCATTTTCTGCTTTGCTCACTGATGCACCGTGTTTCTACTTGGGCTTTATCAGGGGCTTTTCATCTGCCAAATACGGACATCTCCTCTATTCTGAAATTACAGCTGAGAATTCAAATTAAGAATGATTTCACAAATGGCACAACTGCCTAAAAAAGCTGAGTCTGAAGTGAATCAGATCCTCAGCTGGGGAAAATCAGTGCATCAGTGTTAAGATCCAAGCATGGTATGGGTTAAAATTCATATAAAAATAAGAGCATCTTCTGTATTTTATTAGGGCATTACTAAAGAAAGGCACACAAAAATTACAGTTTTCTAAAAGGCCAAAAGACAGCTCACTGCTCCGTAGAATACATTTTGCACAATATTAAAAAATGATGCATGATTTGGAGAAATAACCGTAATTTTGCAGTGGTATCTTCTCCGATGCCTAAAAAGAGCACATTTGAGCTGGTTGTGAATTAAACATTTAACAGTAAAAAATTAAAAACCCTGTCAATACTTTCTGAACTGGCAACATGAACAAAAGCTGCAGAAATTTGCCCTCTGAAATTACTGTTTACTTCTGCTATTACATGTTTCACAGTTCTCCTTCAAAGTTTGCTTGTGCACAAGTAATTAATTTAGGGCAGTTTTTCTGAAATCAAGTTCTTCTGTCTTGCAATATTCTGACTTTAAGTCCTTACTCTTAAGTATCTCTATTATGAAACAATTTTATACATACATACAAAATAAAGCAGGCAAGAAAACTTGCAGTTTTTCAAACCAAGTCTTTCACTGCGTGTTCTACTTTGGGTCTCTCCTATCTGCTTTGCAGAATGTTTCTCCAGCTCTAAAACTGATGTATTTTCTCCTGTCTAGATTCAGAACCTTTTTCCAACCACGGAGTGGCTGATCACAGGAGCAACTCTAGCCTACCGCTCCAAAGGCTGATATTCAGCCTTAGAAGTGGAAAAAAGACAGACTATACATTTAACCAGAAGTGAAAAAAACTTCAAAAAGCAAGCTCTGCTCTCACTATCTCCATCCAGTTGTTCCCAGTCTGTGGTTTAATTTACTGCTGGGTTAGCAAGGTGTTCCACAATGCCTCTCATAATTACTTTCTCGAGGCTCTAATTCAACTGCAATTACCCACTGCGGAAGTTAGAGAATTGGATCGTGGCTCTGCTAAGATCCAACTAAACCACCCGACTGAGAAGCTGGCCAGCCCCCAGTGACACTTCCCTCACTATGGTGAATTTGGACCATGCCGATCTGTGGTGAGGCAATCTCCTAACGGACTCTTCCATCTCCCCATTCCAAATACCTTACCTCTGAGCCCAAGGAATCATTTTTGCAACGAAGGAAATATTTTTGTTTAGTTTTTAATGTGGACTAAAGAGTTACACTAACAAAGCAACCCCGTGGACCTTCCTTTCACACCCACGGCTGACCAGCTGGGTTCATGGCTCACAGCTGGCCAAATGATCTAGATAATTAAAGAAGAAAAAAACCCTCTCTTTGTTGTTCAGGGATTTCAGTCTGTTTCATCAAGAACATTACGTCCTTGATCTATCTCTGCTCTTTTTTGGCTATTTTTTATAACTGCCAGATTTAAAGGCCACTACGATTCTATGGAAACTGCCTATCAGCCATCATGGACCATACCTACATAAAAGAAATGTCAGGACAGGACGCTCTCTAACAACCGCTCGGTAGAGTTCCCTTCACTCACTAAAGGCCATATACCGTATAGGGCACATGTTTATGGGCAGCTCCAAAATGCCCACTGCGGGACAGGGGTGTAGCGAAGCGGCAAGTGTGCCCTGCATCCAAATAGCTCATCGCTCTGCCTCACTCCCCCAGTTAACCCGAAGCACGTGGATCGTTGTAACCACAGGACACACTCTAACGGGCTTCACACGCTGCTTTCGGGGGCCTGGTCATGCCATCAGATCCACCACAGTCTCCACAGACCCTCACTGAATTTGTCAAGACTGGCGTCTGCTGAAACAGCTGCTTGTCAGGGAGGGACTGAAAAAGGCAGTGGTATGATTTAATTTATCCCTGCAACCTGCTTTGACTGTCACTTTTCTTAATAGCCAGCACCCCACGCAACTTCCAAGACAGGCCCAGGCTTACTGCACTTTGGGGAGACACAAGCTTATGGCACAAGAATGTATTCGCTTGATGATTTAGCAAAACCCTCTTTGCACATTTTGACTGCAGAACCAATATTCAACAATGTGCAGTCTCGGTGGCAAACAAGAAAAAACCCGAGCACACTAAAAATAAAAGAGATTTCAATTACGGTGTAACGGGGGGAAAAAACTGATTTATGAATTTCAGCATGAAAAGTGGCTTGTAGCACAATGACTTTGCCAGGACAACATACCCTGTAGCATATCTCCATAGTTAAGTAGTGCAGAATTGTCAAATAATGCAGCACTGCTAACAACGCTGTCACATAGACTCTGTTTAGTCAGCAACTGCACCTATATGACACTCCACACTTGATGAATGCTTAGGTTCCCAAATGAAATGTGATACCTTGCTAATGCAAAAGACAACCTAAACCACATTACCCCCCACGCGCATCCTGTTGACCTTAAATTCAGTGCCTTTCATGATTAACCTTCCTGCAATTGAAAGATTTACCATAATCCCACTTAGCTATTTTCGAAGTGTACAAACTCTGTACGCTGGCACTGTTACCGCAGCTGACTGCACAACTTCTTCCAGTTTTCAGAAGGCAAACAATATGGTTTCAAACACACCCGGCTTCTATCTCCGCCACTTGACCTCCCTAATTTAGAGTGCGAGCCCCTGGTGTGGCAGTGATGCTGTCTTTGTTGAGCTGTTGCTCTGTGATAGCTAATACATGCATACATTACTGCTGACATTTAAAAACACTCCTAACAGTTTGTGTGAGTACATGGTAAACAGATGCTATGGGATTTTTTACCCATTATCAGTCATCTCTGAAGACTGCAGTAAAGTGACAGGTTGTTTGAGACTCTTCGGTCTAACAGTGAGAGATTTATTTTTAATAGAATATTGATATTATGGCACAAAATGCCATTTGGTGTTTACTTTTTTTTTTCCTCCTAGAACTGCAGTTTAGGTTTTTTAAGTTTTTGCAACCCTCTGTTATATCTACCACTCTACTTTATATGAAAAAAGTTAGAGACTTTTATGAACTCTCTGATTAAAGTACCTCCATCTGAATGCAGATTAAAAGTTCCAACACCTGAGAGCACTAAACCAATGAATATTTATATAGAAAAACAGCAGATGAATGCACTTTAAATCTTCAATGCAAGTCTAGTCATGGGGTTTATCTTATTTTAGGGCTTACTTTTTATTAAAATGAACTCTTGCATATTTACACTACAGAAATAAATGTTATTTGCAAGCACAATACAGTAAGAATCTTACAAATGGATGGCCTTGGTGAAAAGTAAATTTACTCCTCATGCTGATTTACTTTTTTATCAAGTATATATTTACGAGGATTTTCATTGTATGCTGCTGGCGTAGTCTGGTACAGAGTGAGAGCGTTCATTTTAACTGGCTCTGATTTCACACTTGTGGAAGTCAAGCAGTGCCTGTGGTGGCATGCTAACCACACCGGTGTAAATCACAGGAAAATCAACAACGCTCTTTTGGCAAGGACCATTGCATACGGCTTCCCAGGTCATTCGCAGTATCCTGCACAGTATCCTTGGACTTCAATATTTGTGTTGTATTACGGTAACTCACCACACTTTGTTGCTACAGCTACAACCAACTCACGCTGTACCTTGAAGTTTCCATCTATCCTGCCAGAAGACAACCGAAGTGAGCAAAAACCAGCTCCTGAACCAATTCACCCCGGGAACGGCACAGGACTGCCAGGTCACCTTAAACCCTGGACCTCCCTCAGCCCTGACTCCAAACCTGCCTCACTCAACAACTGTAATAAAAGTCAACATTGTTGTTGACCCAAGCCCCATGGAAAGCCAAGGACATCTACAGAAAGGGTTTAGTAGTGCAAATGAGGGTAAACAGTGACTTCTGTTCTGCACAAGAAGGATCTCCGGGTCCCTCTGTGTTCTAGTGGCAAAAATCCTGCTCACTTACTCAATGATTCGCTCCTCTTTTGAATGGGAAGAAATAGATCGTTTCAGGGATCTGCAGCACTACTGGGCATGAAATCCTGATGTAGCCGAGCATCTTTTAGCCAGTAAAACTCTCTTCTCTCCAGATCTTGTGTTTTGTAAAAAGATTTGTTGCACTGTTTCCAAACCTATGCTGTTCTATTTTGGTTTTAAATGTAACCTTAGAAATAAATGTTTACAAATCAGCTCATTGTGTCTTTGTTTTGAAGCTTAAAGCCTCACTTTGATTGCTGCCTTTTTGACATTTTGCATAGGAAATATGTTTGCATGTTCACAGCACTATTGAAACAGCAATTAGATCACCATATTCCAGCTGTTACAAGGTTTTGTAATGCATTTTCCCATAAACATTTTCAAGAAAACAGAACTATTTTAGTATGTCAAGCAGATATGTTGAGGTTTTTTGTTCAGCTTTTTTTTTTAGTCTTATATTTTTCTGCGTATTTCTGTACTTTTTTATGTTCCTCTATTTCACTTGTTTTAATGACACCTAAATAAAAAGGGTCAGGTTTTCAGAAGCAGCAAGTGGTTTAAGGAGTTCTCATTTGGGGGACCTGGGGAGCTGAGACGAGCCAATTTTCAGAAAATCTAACTTTTTGTCTTAGGCTACCAAGCACCACAACTGTGATGGCTTTTAAAACACTTGATAACATTTCTCTGGTCTTCTTTAACCAGGAACATTTTTACTGTTTCCAGGAAGTTTATCTACCTACCTAGCTTCCTTCCCTCCTCCCTCCCTTCCTTGACAGTTTTCCCATTTCAAACAAGAGAAAATATTTTTTTCTTCCCTTCCTGCTAACATTAAATGTCCAACTCCCCTGACACCAGTATCATTTCCTGCTGTGCAATGGAACAAGTGCATTACACACAAAGGCAAACATAGCACCCAGGAGCGAGGGGGAAAGGCAAGAGCACCTGAACTTCAGTGGCTGAATAGATCAGACAGAGCCTCAGTTGTGAAAACCTTGTTCATCTTCTCTGAAGCAACTCAGTTCACACCAGGT
Organism: Bucorvus abyssinicus; assembly: GCA_009769605.1. Lineage (NCBI taxonomy): Eukaryota > Metazoa > Chordata > Aves > Bucerotiformes > Bucorvidae > Bucorvus > Bucorvus abyssinicus. The sequence continues at coordinate 19,652,238 of CM020026.1, forward strand.
TCATAACCAGGTTCGTGATGTTGTACACCAGGCAGCAGAAGTTGGCTTGGCTGAAGAGGAGGAAGGATCTGCAACCTTTTCCTTTATGTTTAGTATCAGATAACAATTACGGATTTTTTTTTTCTCCTTGCTTGGTGGTTAATCTTTCCTGGTATATATGATTAAAATCAAGAAATTCTGCTTTAAATTTATTTTAATTTTGCTTCTTCCTGACCTCATGCGCCACATTTTTTGCTTTCTCACTTCCTTACATAAGAAGATTTTTCCTACTTATTGCCCCAAAAAAAGCAAACTCTCCCCTTATAAGACTGCAAAATATCTAGCACTGTCTAAAGCCAACGAATTGCTACAGAGCTGGCTGATTTATCTCCTGTGTTTTCATTGATCACTTTGAATTTGGTATACACTAAAGAGATCAATACATTGAGGGTTCTTTTGGGTATTGTATGTCATTATCAGGTTGTAACTGGATTCTTTTTCCAGATGCTAAAAATTCAGATGAGAACTACTGAGAGGAGGAAAGAGATTTTCCTAGGGATCAGGGAGCCAGGGTGGGAAACAGTCCTCTTCAACTGATTACACTATTTCAGAGCTGCTTGTCAACTATTTGTTTGATGACCGTTATAGACAACTGTGTCCTGATGGATTTGCAATTTCTTCTAGTAATTTTAATAACAAAACTAACAGAAGGACAATGAAGACTTGCAAACTTCTTGGGAGGCTTCCCCTTACCTCCAGGTAACATCTGCACTTGCACAGATGCTCACTGTGATTCTACCAGACAGGAGGCTGGTACATACAACCCAAGGAAGAACAAAACCTGGGTGCACACAGGCTGGAAGTAGTGTCTGCCCGCTGCTTTGAAGGGCTTGCCATTGCTCCGTCCCATTCAAAGTCTCTTAATTAAAAGTGCAAACGTATGAGAGTTGCAGCAGATGAGGTTATTTTAAGTTTCCTTCTCATCTTCTGGCAAAATGAGCCATTATAAATTCTGCAGCTGCCTGTCTGTCACTGACAGGACATCACCAAGTTGGGGCCATTTCAGCCTCCCTTGGGTTTCAAAATAATTATGCATGATTTTGTCACATCAAGATGAGTTTATTTGCAATTCCCAGGCGTCGTGCATGTCCAACGCAACCTTGCATAGCAGTCCAGAGCTGATAACCTGAAAACACTCCTTGTGAAAAGGGTTTGCTCTTCACATATTTCACCCAGTCTGAAACTACTACCTTGGTTGCCAGTTAAACAAAAGTATTGATTTTAAAATTGCTCTTTTAACCTACAAGGTGCTACATGGCCTCTGTCCAGCATCTCTTGACTTTTTTTGTGGTCTTGGGTGTACATCTGAATCTGCTGAGGGAAATCTGTCACTTGTCCTAAGTTTCACTGGCAAGTGTTAGGGAGTAACAGCTTTGACTCAAACAAATTCTGTCCTCCTGGAAAAGTAGGAGGTAATAGTAAAAAAAAAAAAAAAAAGCCAGAAAACTTAAAGCAGGCTAAAGGTACATTTTTTTACACTAGGTTACAAGGCTCTCTTTTTATTTCTCCGTCTTACTATCTAATGAACTCTGTGTCAATTTCTACCCTCCAATATTGGTTTATTATCAATTAATTATGTTATGCAAAATACACTCATACATACACTGTATGAATGATAATATAACCTAGCAAATGCATGGTAGTCGGAAGACTTTTCACTATTGCATCCTAATTCTTTGTACGATGAAAGGAATCAAAATGGTTTCTGTAGCTGGTGGGTACTCCAGTTCGCTTTGTCAGTATGCTGATTATCACAGGAGAAGGAGGAAAAATTTGGGGGGTTGCGGGGGGGGGCGCATAAACAAAAAAAACAAAACCCAAAGATAACCCATGTGCCATTTTAACCTCATAGGCACCAATATGTTCCAGCCTTCTTAACACAAAAGACCAGGTATGAAAACATCTTCTGCCTTCACCTTTCTTATCCATGACATTATTTCACTTATTTTCTTCAACGGGATCACTTTAAATCTACCAAGACAATACTTTATGTCATCTCAATGACAGTCCATGAATGCTTTGATCAGAAAACAGTTAAAAAGGGATGAGAAACCTGGACTTGCTTATGAAATCCAGGCAAAGAGGAGACAGGTAAAACTCATCAGAGACAGTGTAGCTCAATTCTTTCCTTCCCACGGCCCACACCTGCACATACTCTTATAATTTTCTTTTCTGAGACATATTATTTAATTAATAAGAACCTGAAAGGAAACAGAGATCTATGGGGAAGACAGCCGTAGCGAAGCTTAACAACAAACCCAAAAAAGGCCCTTAAACTCTGGAAGAAATTACTGGGACCAGGCTTTAGCAAAAAGCTCTATCATAAGCCAGGACACTGCATAACTGGCAGGTTAATGCTTTACCCATTTCACGTTATACAAGTATCAGGAATGAAAATGTGACCCATTGCACATCCCCGGTCACTGATGCATTGATTCTTGGAACAACTGTGACAAGAAAGCATCACCTGGTGACTAATGTAGCCTTCTGGAAAGAAAGCAAGCTGCTGCTGCCCCTTAACACTACTTTCTGTAACCCGTTCAGAGCAAGATAGGCCATTGGTTTCTCTTTGTATGTGTCATTACAGGCACTAGAAGAGGCTGAGCCAGGAAGCTGTTAAGACAGTTCAAGAGGGAAAAGACATTAGATGATCAGGGAAAATTGACAGAAAATACATCCTTTATTCATGTGGGCTGCTACATCAACATTACACCAGCAAGACAGCCTCTAAAAGGTGATTATTTCCTTTCAAAGTATTTAAAATGAAGACAGGTGAGTTGCGTGGATGCCATCCAGAAAGCACCAAAGAAAGACCTGATGGGTAGATGGTACGACAGAGGAGCAGATGGACTAACAGACGGGAACGCTGAGCTTCTATTTCAACAAAGCCAGTTGCAAAGACAAAACCAAAGTATGTGAATGTTTCCAAAGCCTTAAGATGGAGGAGCTGAATCACACAGGCCTCACAGCTGTCATAACAAATCAAGACTGTCCCAAAATTGAGGAGATCATTTGATAGCCAATTACCTGAGATAAAGAAAAAGGGATATGAAGTCACCTAGGGGAACAAAACAAAAAACATTTCTAACATCCCTGACACTCTTCTGTTTCTGACATCTCCTCTCCTGTATCCTTTCCACCTTCAGTTCAACCAATTCATCTTCGCTTCTAAAGCTGTGCAGTTTTGACCCTGCCTGTGCACTGATGTCCTGGTTGTTGGTACATCTTCCTGCTGCCTTGCCTAGCCCACATTCTCTATCAATGTCCCTTCCCATCTCCCCATGTACCTTCTTCCTCTCCTTCATGAGCAGCACACCCTCTCTCCTCGTGTGCCACACTCCTCCTCAAAGTCCTTCAACAAAGCACAGTACGAAGCTTTTTTGTAACATCCCAGAAGATGACAAAAACCTGAGCCACCTTTAGACCAAATCTTTCTCTAATCAGCTAACACCCTGAGGATTCATACAGCATGACCTCCTGCTGCGGGGTACTGAGTTCAGTGCCGGTCAGCATTAGGTTCTTCAACTGAAACTCATCAGGTTTCATGTACAGGATGTAGGGGATAGGAAAAAGGGAGTTTTGAGCTCTGAGGGGTTTACCAATTTGAATATCTCACTATTAATTAATCAGTACACTATCTTCCAAAACAATATAGAGAAAAGCAATGCTCCAGCCAAATCTGAAACACTTCAAAGAAGAAATGAACGATTCAATTTAGTAGTTTCCTGAAATGACCATCGTACAGAATGAAAAATTCTGTACATAGATAGAAAAATAGAACACCCTTACAAGAAAACAAATAGAACACTAATACTAAAACACTGTTACAAGAAGGCGTTTGCTAATAATGCTTCTATCTCACTCATTTGGAGAAAAATTCAGCTGTTATTAGGAGACTTTTAAAGAGACACATGGAACTGAAGTCATATGAATGCAGAGGCTGGAACCTGGCACGAATTCCAGTTTGCTGGTTTACTGCACATTGTAAGCATCTACAAGAAAGCTGTATTTCTGTCCTCATGATTAGAAAACCTATTAAAGTCATTTAGGATGAACACCCCGCACTCATAGCCATAGGTGTCTTCTTCTGCTAAATTAAAAACCATAGTCTTGTCAGGTCATAAAAATCATAAAAATTTTAGTTACAAATCACACCACAGTAAGTGTCAGCATCTTTTCCACAGATTGAGCATCACTTGAAGATAAACTGAAACAGATCATTGCAATACTTAATTGAGCTCTCAATAGCATCATGGATAAAAAAAGCATTAGAAGACTTTGGCGAAGACTTTAACTATGGCTACTAAGATGCTGTACAGCAACTCTTCTAAATAGAGTGGATCAAATTTTCTCTGGTGCCCTAAGGCCTTTTCTGTTGCTCTTGTAGCACAAGGAGGCTTAAAGACATCAGACCTCAACCTCGGAGATATTTCCTGCACAATGAGATTTCTCAGGCAATAAACAGCTGCAACTACCTCTGTTCCCCCAGCATATTAAGTACGGAAAGGTAAAGATGATGCTCTACTCTGTGCATTTTCTACCAACAGTTCCTTAGGCCAAGGCTCAAGCTAAATTCAGATCATTTGAGAAGCTTAGTCTCTGGGCAAGCGCAAGAACTACTCAAACCACAAGAAAATCAGAAACAACTCAGGGGTACATTCGTTGCTGCCTATCTTTGCATACAAAGGGATGGATAAACTAAGTAGTGAAGCTGCAGTCACAACCTGTACCCCTCTTGTGTAAAAGCTCTTTTGTCTGAACAGATTATGTTGCCAGATACTACTTTTATCCCCGGCCCTCTTGAACCAAGTACGACCATCAAGAACTATTCAAGCTCCTAAGGGAGGGTGGAAATGACTCTGTGATGTTATTGCTCTCAACGGCACAGGGCTAAACACGACGATGAATAATACCTCATTCTCCTCCTGTAAGATCTGGTATTTTGATTTTTCCAGGAGGTACAGTTAAGTCATACAATAGATATAAAAGAAGTTTATGTATTCAATAGAAACCTACCTGCATCTATATCTATTTCTTCATGTTTCACAGAAAATCTGATGCTACAATATTAGTGCTCAGTCGTAATTCATTGATTCCTACCAGAATGAATGAATATCTTTCAAGAAAACCCTTGGAAATGCTGATGACTAGCGACTATTGGCACAAACCAGTTTTACAGGTCATAGAAAATCAGTTACTCATTGAAAGCATGAGAGATACAGAATATTCTTACTTTAGATGGGAAAAAAATTGTGCATTATGATCCGTAAATTGATAAACATCCAACAAATCAGCAACACAAACAAGATGAAAGAACTTTATTTCATGTTCAATCAGAGAGTAAGAAATATACTGGGCAAGGTAGTTTTAGCAGTAAAATAGTTACCATGCTAATTTTCTACTCATCTAGGAGTACTGATCCTTTGCATTTAAATTTATCTGCAGAGCTTTTAAGCCCACGATGCAAGCTGTGAGATATGTTAAGCTGGTTTTGTTTTTTAATAAAACAGAAAAATGACAATATAATGCTTTAAAAATCAATGTGCTCTTTTGCATTTAAAATAACTTAGGAAAATATTTTAAAACCACCATGTCAGCAAAAATGGGCTGGACTCAGATGACAGAAAGCAAATGTAGAGGAGTAGTAAAGACTTCAGCCATTCCACAGATAAACGAAAAATCTCCCACTTGCAAGGCAAGAGGAGGATGGATCTTGACACACAATACAACCCAGGCTATCGCACAGCCTTCATTTTTTGCAGTATCCGAAAGCATTTTATAGAAAAGAGAAACCTTTTTTTCTGTCTATATGCATTGGTAAAGGGTGAGTGACTGCAGAGAAATAATATAGAATAATTTTGTCCCTAACATTTATACATCGGAACTGTATGAGCTGTGATTGCCTTTGCCATTGCCAGACTGCCAAATGTCATACCAACCCTGGCTTTTGTACAGTATTCTTTGCACAAGGATCTCAGAAGTGTCACTTTTGCCCACACAGAGCCCCTAGAAATCTGCAGTGAGCCTAAGTTTTCTGTTCTGCACTCTTTACTGGTATTGGTAGGGTCCTTCTGACGGCCTGAGTCACACTATTACACTGTAATCACCAGTATCTCCCTCCCCTCTCAATGTTAATATTTTTCAAGCGTATGTATAAAAGTGCTGTGTCAGACCCCAGACCCACACATTGACCAAACAGATGAGCATGTGTATCCTTTTTCTGGATAACCTTTTGTGTACGGGCTATGGGAAATGTCACAGTAAACATAAAGTGCAGAATGGGCGTGAAATGCCAGTTTTCATGTGTGTGTACATACACACCCCAAGCCCCAAAAAAAACCCCAACAACGTGCACGGACAGATTTTTATGCAGAGGGGATTTAAGGAGCACTTGTGCAAGCATGAGGATTTTTTTTCAAATCATACAATTCATCCTGCATCTAGGGCTGCGGTATGTCCCAGCTTTCCCAGGCAAAGACCTCATTTTCCACCTGAAAGTTTATTTGCAGAACCTGGACAGATGCCTCAGATGTACAAATCTCTACAGCCACAGACATGGATGTCAGCAGTTCCGAGCCAATGGTTTCAGAGTAGCCCCTGTGTCCATATCTCTGTCCAACGAATGACAAACAAAACTAGGGCAAACCCAGCTCCCCGTCCTTTTTCCATGGACCACAAACATACAAAAGGAAAGCCTATTTGTACCCGAATCCTTAGCAGGAAAATTCAGAAGCTTTGTTGTGTGGTATCCACATAGAATGTAAGTTTAAGGGGAAGATACAGAAATTCACGCTTTGTTTGCAGACCAGACAGGACACTGGAATCCTTAGCAGGAAGATACAGTACACCATGTTTATAGTCCTATTCTGCAACACCACACAGCACTGCTTTACTACACGAGGGAATCCCAGCTTCTTTCTGCTGCAACATTTAAATCACCCTTCTGGAGTATGCAATACACACATTCGGAGACTTAGAACCGCCCCCCGACCCAGTAAGAAAAGGTCTCCCGGCACTGGGATGGAGATGGATCAGCTACTTCACTGACAGAAACAACGACAGCATTTATATCTTTAGAATTTATTTTCAAGTGGCTACATTAGTACATACAGGCTGCAGCTCTGTAATCTGCACAGCCTCCTAAAAGTAGTGAAAAATCTCTTTAAAAATTGGAGCAATATAAAATGATTGATATGCTTATCAAAAGAACTGAATCAAGATTTTACATTTGCTTTCTAGTTACCCAAATATTTCTAACAGACACTAGTTAGGATACAGCATATGTTTTGAGAAAGAGCCATTTTCCCTCTGTATGTTAGCTTGCATGCATTACGGTTTGTACTTTTCTTTAAAAAGAAATAGGAGACCGCTGAGATATTATTGTACTCCACATTACCCAATTACCCTTTTTTAACCAGACACATTTGTCATTCTGTTGGAAAAATAAGTGTTTGATACTTATCAAATTCTCACAGAATTCAGCCACTATTACTTCTTAAAAACACAGGATAGATGAAGAGCCCTTTTATTATTTATTTGCTGTGTCTCTAAGTGTCTACACTCACACTCTGCTTCTTGCTAGGGGAATAAGAGCAGTGGCCATAAGGGCCAAACTCTAGTCTGATAAATGGAGTGTTTCCCAAGTATCTTTACTTAGTTGGCTACTGACCATGCCTGTATAAGCACCACAGCTGTGAACTCTGATTTGTGAGCTGCAGAGAGAGAAGGAAAACCTTGCTGGGACCCCCAGAGCAGATCTCCCTCTGATATTCTGGTTCCTCCGTGCAGTCATCCTTGTTAGGGCCCACCCAGAGAGTGGTGGAGGTACCTGCTGTAAGAAATGCCTGACACTGGCGCAACAGCCTGTGAGAAGCATCGCTTCACCTGACACAGCGCAAACAAGCAGTCTATCCAAGCATGGTAGTGGTTGCCTACAACCATGCCCTTCCTGACAACGAGGCATGCAGCAGGCAGCAGGGTTAAAGCATTTTTCAGTGGAAGCTTCTGAACTGGTCTATTCATTAGCACGTACAGAACAACCGACAAACTGAAAAGAAAGTTTACATGTTTCTATATTTGATGCATTGGACTAGGTTTTTGGCTGTAACGTTACATCAGAGGAAAGAAAAATTCCAGGAGGCTAAGTGGAAAGATTTAAAAAATATCAGACAGCACACAAAATAGTTGTATTCCCGGAATGGTAGAAAGCAGGGAAAAATCGCCATGGATGCTTATAGGAGAAAGGTAGATCCATCATGTGTCTGCATACAGTGTTCAACACAAAAGACTGGGCCACAGGGCTCAATCAGAGCTGCCTGGTCGATGCGAGCTCCCTCAACTTTTCCAGCCTGATTTGAGAAGACCAGAAGTCCAGAGAGTCATGCGTCACCTAAAATCGCTTCATTATTTTGTAGGTAAAAACAGAAATGCTGGGGATGTAGGTTTTCTACCTTCAGCCAGCTGTAGCATGGGCTGACAGCTGTAAGCAGATGATACTCCTTTGGGTGGTCTCCCAGCTGCTGACACCCCACACTGGCAGAGGTGAAGGGTCCCTGACTCACCATTTTCCAGTTCTTCCAAACACCTTTTGGTCAAAAAGTGGCACATTAATCACCACGCTCCTTGTCTAAGGCAAATCCTGGTTTCCTTGTCCTCCAAAGTACTTCCCCATCCCCACTCTCTGAGCGGTCTCCCAGTGATTAAGTAGGGAAGGCTCTTCATCACAAACCTACCAGCATTCAGCAGTTGACATCTGAGCACACCCTGGCACCCCATGCTCCGTAACAACCACTGCACTGCTGTGCAGGTGCAGCAGCAGATCAGGCTTGCACTTACAGCGATGGACATTCCAGTTTGTGGCACCTGTAGTTCTACTAAACTTTCATTTGCTGCAGATAGAGCCTGCTGAAGCATGCGTCCGCAGAAACCCACTGACTCCACGTCTCCACCTCCAGACTGCTCCAGCCATCCCGCACAGGCAGTTCCTCTTCCTACCCCAGAGCAGCGGCACATCCAGGGACCACCGTGCGCGCTGCCCGCATCCCTGCCTCTTGACAAGAGCAGCCTGATGAACATGTGCTGTTCCTTGTTGGGAGGATATGAGGTATTCCTCAGAAGTCCCTGATGGCACTGGCACATGCTATGAGCACTGGGAAGCTGGGTTATCTCCCTCTCTCATGTGACTTTACCTAGAGCACACCACAACTTCGTGATGCTTGGCAAGGAACTATCACTACTCTTGTCACTCTCTACAGCCCTTCAGTTGCCTTCCAATTAGAGACTAATCACTCCTTGCCCTGTTTTACCCCCCAGGGGTATGCTGCCTTCTTCTGTGGTTAGGTCCAACGAGTTGCCAGCAAGGAAGGGTCACAAAAACACTGCCTTCCTCAACCTGCAAGCTCCTGACTGAATAGCTTTGCAGGGGGCACTGCTAATGACCATCACCAGCTTTATTGTGGCTGGCCTTGAATCAGCTCAGCAAAAAGGACTCATGAAAAAACAGTATCCATCGCTCCTGAAAACTGCCAGGCACATTATTATAGTGTGATAAGTTCAACTGCAGACCACATGCATTTTCTGGCTTTGAACAAATGGCATGAGTCAATTCTCTATAAATTCAAAATGTATATTAGAGCACGGAAACATATTTTCAGTGGGTTTCACATCCTGCCTCTCTTTTTCACCCTAACTGCTGGAGATTAAGCCTGCCACTTCGCTATTTCAGTCTTCTGCCATATAACAAGACGTGAAGAGAGTTCATTACCCTTTGTCACCCCCGACTCACCTGGATGAGAAAGGAGGAAACAACCTGTGCTTAAGCTGGGATTTTGAGGGGGAAGGGATGGGGGAAGGGCATATCGGGAAACAGCTTTTTAAGTGCGCTTCCTGCAAAATGCTGCTGTAGAGAAAATGACTGACGGAGAAAGCAAGACAGTCTGAAAGCATCCACCATGCTGCAACCCACTCGGGGAGCTGAAGAAATAAGAGGCATTTTTGTACTCTGAGTGGCCTAAACAAATAAATTACGGTCTTGATAACCTTTTATTTCAGTGCTGTGCCATTTGTGCTACTCCAGTTGGATTGTGTCGTTCCCAGGATAAATCCTCAATTGCAAGGGCTTTAAAATTGAGCTATAAAAATTTCCTCTGGGCAGAAATCTGGCAAAATGTAGCACAATGAAAAAAAGCTAGGGGAATCGGTCTAAAAATAGATGTGAGTAAAAGATCTTGGGAAGCTTTGGGTGGACAACAATTCGTCAATTTTTTCTCCCTTGCTCTCTGGTAGGCAAAAGAGAGCGTGGGGGCCAGGCTGGAGGGACGCAATAGCTCACCTGCAGTTTCTGAGAGATGCACCTTCACTGCCAAGGTTTGAGGAAATGGGACAGTGGCCAAACTGTCACTATGAGTGAGGGAGGTCTTGAAAAGGGATGGATGAGGCAGGCTGAAAGTTGAGACACGCTGCCCAGTGCCAGGCGGTTCCTCTATTCGAAGGCCTTCCCAGAAGCTGAGTTACCTCCTAAGCTTAAATTCATCCTGCCTAAATCTCACCTTCATTCCTACTCCTGTTGCTTGCTACTGGCTGCCACAATGTTTGAATCTTTCTGTGGTTCTCTCTATCCCTGCTGAGATGCCTTCAGAGACATCTCACTTGGAAGCACTAGGCATGACGTTGAGTCTGTGCTTTATTACCTGATAAAAGCTTAGTTTCTCTCCATAGCTTAGTTTTTATGTGCAAATTAAAATAACTTTTGCTTAAGTTGACTGCTACCAGAACAACAAAGGCATGGCCAGGAGAACAGACTCACAACTAGTGGGAAGTTAGTCCACTGAGTGTTCACCACACGACAGCACGCAAGGCAATGCCTTAATTACCTGTATTTACAAGAGGAAACAATGCCTCAAATATATCAGAATATGCTGCAGCACTGAAGAATGATAGAAATGACACTGCAAAGCCCTGTAAAAGCCCATTCCCCCTGCAAAGTCTGGCAGATAGTCGGCAGATAGTCCTTGAGGACTTGGAAAATGCCACGCAGCCCCACAGCGTCACATGTACCGCAGTGCCACACCGTCATAAAGGGGCTGAAGGTGACACTATCGAGCCTTGCTGAGATCCCTCCTATTTTTAAAACTGCCAACAGAGATCAAGTTGGCTTCTGATCTCTGGTCCCCCTGTGCTCCCCAGGAACCATCCACACAGCAGGGACAGACATGCCAGCACCAGCTCTGCCAGTACGACACGGCAGCAAGGCACAGGCCAAACCCAGCACCACGGCCATCCAGACATGTTGTCACCGTGTTTGGCTCAGACCAATTTTCACGATGGCTTTTTAGTGTGGCCATAACCCGATGGTAAGGTAGCTCCAGGGTGACAAGCAGAGCTGCAGCAGGAGGAGCTGGCCTGACAGGGTACACCATGTTCTGGGCAGCTTTTTAGCTTCTTTTTGGGGTATTGCAGGAAAAAAAAAAAAGAAGCTGAGCTACAGCCAGTGTTTAAAAATAAACTAATTGTCAACATCAAAGTCTCTGTAATACTGCAAGTTTGAGGTAATGCTTTTTATACAGGGCAAAACAACATTCAAATCTAAAACATGGTTCAGTCCCAATAACTTAAGGTGTCACTACTAGCATATGCAAAAAATATGAAGCAAACAAACATATTTTCTTATCTTCTAAGCCTTCCTCTAACACTATAATGCTTCATACACGTGAGGAGCAAGACATTTAGGCAGTGGCCGCCAGACTTAATGACATCAGGTACTGATGAAACATCACAGCATGCCCCAAAGTTATGCAAAATAAAGAACTACTGATTTGAATTGCATCCAACTCTGCACTCTATCTTCAGGCCAATCCAAGAGTAGATTTGTTTGAATGTTTTTCATTAAATGCCATCGTGCCATACTAGATAAGAGACTCTATTTGCACTAGCAGCCACTTCCAATTTTCGCCCCAAAATAAAAGAGGGTTTATCAATCCCAATCAGTCTTATCCAGAATTAGTTGTCAAGTTTCAATAGCTGGCATGGATCTGACAACATAAATTCAGCACCAGTGTCAGATGACTAATACAACCTTGTAGAAGAGGCCTGAATGTATAGTCCTGCTGGGATTGACCAGCTACATTTAAAATATCAGCACTTCTACGTTGTAATAGCTCCTATTAACAACAGTTGGCTGACATTAGATATATTCAGGCTAAGCATCAATTAAAAAATTGCTTATCTGTTTGAAAATCTGGAAAGTAGGTATGGGTTCTCACACAGGCAGAGAGTAATACAAATGAAATAATTGCTGTGGTGTCCTGGGATTGCATCACTTTGACTAATAGATACTGCTATTTTTCTGTCTTCCTTAAGACAAGACTGAACATATATATGCGTGTCCCTGTCATGCTATGCTGCATTTCTTAACAATCATCTTTCATTTTTAAAACGGCATCATTCAGAGGCCCAATGGAAAGCCAAGTGCCCAGTATACTGGGTATTATGCAAACAAAATGTAATAAAATAATTGTTCCATATAGTTTGGAGTGCAAGCAACCATGAAAGGTATTCTGCATCATCCTCTTTATGGGAAACTGAGGCATCACTACATTCAGGGCACTGCCCAAGGTTACAAAACCAGCCACTCACATCTCCTGAATCCAGGGCCATAAAGTCACACTAGTAGTAAATGCTGACATCCAAGAGAACTCATTAAACTCATTAAGGACTCATAAACGAGCTGAAATAAGTGCCAACCAGTTTAAATGTTAAATAGGTCATTGCTAACTCTGATCAAAATGCTTTATTCTTCATTGTATCTGAGAGTGATTTAAATTAGAAATACATATTCCTGGGAGCAAGAACACACGGTTCCCTACCCAGCTGCTCTAACCGCTCCCCATCTTTATGCCCCACTGGCTGTCTGCCCAGCTCTGGCAAAGTTTTGGGCAGCACTTCAGCTCAGTGGGGTTAAGAAGGGTGTGGAAGATCTTCTGCTTGCTTCCCACCTGTTCCCCAAGGCCAGCCCGCAGCCCATCACCGAGCACATTCCTGAGGGTGGGCATACTGGTGGGAAACCCCGCAAGAAAAAAAAGGACAATTCAAATCCTTGAACATCTCACCACGGTCAAACCTTTTGACCACTCAGCTACACTGCAGAAGGGGAAACATTTTTTTCAGTTGTCTTCTAAAGGCAAAAAGTCAGTCCAAGTCAATTTGTGCAAGAAAAGATGCCTTGAGAAGAGAGAAAAGGGCAGGAGATCTTGAGTGGATCAAGACCCTTCCCTGTAGCGATCAGTAAATACTCTGGAAGGCAAAATAAAATAATTTTCCTTTACAACTCCTACTGCAATAAGCAGTTGAGTATGCAGACATGTTTCTTCTCAGGAGGGCGGCAGGTTTTGGTTACCACTGTCAAGCAACCAGCCCTCTGCAGGCAACACCAAGGAAGCCTGCATGCCTGACAGACATCTCTGGGTTCAACTCCAGAGGCCTTAGAGATGCCTTTGTATCTGTTGTCAGCATCACTGCAGTCAATGGGAATTAAGAGCATTAAAGACCTGGCATCTCCATCACTTACCAGGAGTCTCTAGCAATTCTTCAGGCCAGTGAACTCAGACCAAAATCCTCTCTGAGCCAGGCGGGACAGGCTGTCCAAAAATAGCAGTCAACCACTAGCCTCAGTTGCACCATGGCCTGTGCGAGGAGCTTAGTTTCTGGTTGTCTGGTCAGATCTCCCACTGTTCACTTCATCGTACATATTTCTCATTCATTAATATAACAACAACAAGCTCCCAGTAATAGGATCTAGCCACTAGAAGATGATTTCTTGCTTTCAAAAATAAACATCTCAGTTTCACCTTCACATTGTTTTTATAATACAGTAGGAGATCTTCATCCTGTCAGGTTTTATTTTCATCCCACTGACATTATTTCTTAATTAAAAAAAAAAAAAGATAAATAGATGGATTCAACCAGGTGCTACGGCTGATACGAAGCACAGTTGCTCGAGAAAATAGAGTCAATTCAGAGAATAAGGGAGCATGCCTGGCAGTTATTTCGTGTAGCCAGCTACGAGTAGTGGTAGGTGGCCTTAACTGGCTCTCCCATTTGTTTGTTCTGCAGTTTTGCAATGCCTTCCAGCTGTCATTTCTTTTTCTTTATTGTTGTATTTATTTTTTAATGACTCTCTGCTGAGGAGTTTCAGCTAAAAGAAAAGAGAACCAGCAGCAGCAAAGCATCATCTCCCTCCTCCTCGCATGCGGGGCAAGTGAGGATTTTGCATTTCATACATCATTTACAGCTTGCGGATGTGAGGCTGCCACCAAGCTCACCCCAGCTCAGGCAGCATCCCACCACCAGGAACTGAGTTGGCAGCCAGGATTCAGAATTTCACTGAAAAAGAACTGTGGAGAGAAGTACTTTGTAAAGAACCACCACTTTCAGAAAGTCTTGGTCACTGCAGGAATGAAACTTTTTTGTTTCATTTACCTATTCTCTTTCAAACCAAACAGTCCGGCATACGCCAAAATGTTCTGTGTATCAAAGGAGATGTAAAATGCAAAATGCTTTGCTCCCTCAGAAATAACTTATGTTTTGAATGTCTGTTTGAGCCATATCTCTTCACCCCAGAGACCAATACAAGGACTGAAGAGTACAGTATTCTTTCAGAAAGACTGAAGAAGTATTAGAAAAGTGCTGCTCAATTGGAGAGACAGCCCCAAAATCAACCAAAGAAAAATAAATTGACAATAGCAAAAAAGTTCTGTATTTACAGAGTTTGCTCTAAAGGAGAGACATTAATCAGCAGCCAGAGAATACGAACAGCACAGGGTGAAACTAACTGGTTTTCTTATTTGAATAAAAGGGTTCTCTGGTTTCTGGGAGCCAGGGTTTGGAGCATAGATGCTCATTACAGGAGGTGGAAGAACAGCAAACTGAACCTCTGTTTTACTTTGAGTTGGCTGAGCTGCTTCACTAGGGTACCAGATCGAAGATGCACTACAGGAAGAAAAAAACATGTCAGATAAAGAGCGTTTAGGAAAAAGAATCTGCTCAGGAACAAGAAGGTAAGGAAAGAAAAAAGCCTGTCCAGGAAACCACAAAGTTTCATGGGGCTGGTGATTATTTCGCTTTAATTCAGGCCACCGAAATGTTTGATCCTCTGTATAATCGTAAAGCCTTGAAAAGATCTGTCCTGCAAGGCAAATCTACTAAATAATGCAGAGTTCCCAATGGAAAAGAAACCTCCTTCCATCTACAGAGGGATTTTTAAAGTGCCACATCAGAGATCTGAGCTTTTAATTTTATCTTGCATTTAAACTTAACATTAGGCCTATTGTTTTCTTTCAGTAAGTTAAGGAAAAAGCCACAATGATTTAAGTGCATTCAAAGTGAACACAGGATAAAAAGAAAGACAAGACTAGAGGCAACAGCATTTTCAAATTGCATATCCTTAACCCTAGCGTCTTACTGGGTAGGCAAGATCTCACCCGTGGATGCTGGGTCACCTACAGTCTTAGAACAACGGGACCACTTAGGTTTGTAACTGAAAACCGAGCAGAGCAGTGCCTCTGCGGGAAACACATTGCTGGTTAAAGCGAAGGAGTGTGCTAAGCATGCTTCTTTCAAAACAGCATGACAGACACAACTCATCCTGGTGGAAACAAGCAATGCCATCATTCAGTGATGTCACCACTCAAGACAGGAGGCAAGGCCAGGATGGATGCTAACTGGCATTTCTAGGATGCAGAGAGATTGGATGCAATCAGACACCCACAGGTTGTCCCCTGAACAGGGGCAGAGAGGGGGACCCAGAGCTGGACAGAGAGGCAGAAGGTAGAGCTGCCCCATGCTAACCGTGCCCACAATCCCTGTCTGCCCTGCCTCTCATGGACCTCTGAAGCACGCAGCAGCAAAGCTGGCAGTCGTGGCAGCCCAGTGGTGCCCACCACGGCTGTTAGTCACATGCTGTGTCCTACCAGGCATACCAGAGCAGCAACCCCAGAAAGCTGGGAGCAGCACAGACCTCTCCTGGCCAAGCAATCCACCACTCCACAATGCTGTCTCATTACTGTCCCCTCTAACATCTGCTCATGGAAAGGAGAGAGGGAAGAAACAGGATAAAATTATTTCACTTTTTCTTTCTGCTTTTTGTTTCTATGACATGAACAGAATCAAGGCCATGCTTTGCAAGTTTACATTATTTTCTCTTCCAGTAAACCTATAAACCAGCAAGCACAGAAAATCCATAAGCAAGAATAAAGGGGGAATTTAAGATTTTAAAGAAATATATTAAGAAATTAAAACCCAACGTTCAAGAATGTTTTCCCACACAGAGTTCATTTTAGTATCTAATAAAATTTAACATGTCCTTAAATTTAAGCATAGAAGACTTTGTGGGATGGAAGGAACATACCATTCAAATTAATTAATTTATTTTGTTACTCATAGCTCTTTGATTAACATTGCTTCAATTGGAAGCAAAAAGCCCAACTACCTTTTCCCTTTTCTACCTTTTTATAATGTTTTGCATTTCTTCTTGCAATGAAGTTGGTTACCCTTTTGTTTACAATCAGATCCACTTCCACCATGTCTGAAATTGCAGGTTGTTTTAGAGACAGGAGAGGTGGATTTAGAGAGGACAAGCCGGGAGCAGGGAGAAGGGACAGCCCTGTCACTTCTTCTGCAAAATGTACATAAAAGAACATATTTGCCAGGGAAAATCTATGCTGGGAGTTGAGGAGCAAAAGGGGAAACAAAGGCACTGGGGGTGGTGCTGGGTTATTATTCCCAGGGAAGAAGTGATGGGCAGAGTCAGAGCCTGGTACAAATTGATGGTGAGAGCACCACTGACAGCTACTGCTGGGATCCCCATGGCTGGGACTGTGTTTTCTGTAGAGTTGTACAGACAGGCACTTGAATGACTTTATTTGGGAGCTCAGCAATTAATTATGAGGCACAAAATGAAGCGAGATCATTTGTCAAGGTTTCTGTTTGCTAGGGGCAGCACAAGCACCAGACACAAGAGGCATTCCAACATCACTTCTTTCACATGGTTTTCTTCAAGTTGCTAACACTGGACTTGGGCTTCCCATCAGGCTTCTTCCCTGAAGGCTTGGGAAGAGCTGTGTCCCCTGCCTCTGCCCAGAGAGGAAGGTGCCCATCACTCTGGCCACCAAGTCTGGCGGTCGCAGCAGATGCAGCACGGAGATGGCCACTGGGATTCAAGCAAGCCCCTCAGGACTGTGAGTTACATGGTATTTTTGACTTTCAGAATCCAGAGAGCCAAAGAGATGATTCAGTAACACCTTCCTCTCCAAACTGCATGCAAGAGATGGAGCAGAGAAGGAACATTTTTTTTAACGAGCCAGTAATAAACTGGCCACAATCAGAAGAGCAGCTTTGTTGAGATTATATATACACATATATCTGCAGAGAAACCCTTAATAAGATCAATACTCTTATTGAGCTAATTTTCCTCAGCATGTGCTTAGCCTTTCCAATAAAATGATTCATATAAAGCATATTGAGTAAAGCACAGACTCTGTGCGCTCAGTTTGTACTTTGGATATTCAGTACCCCTTCAGACATCTTTGTCCTACCTGGCGGGTCAGGCTACAGCACATCTCTTCATTCTCGCATCTGACTCACCCAACAAGAATCACCTCCTGTGTGAGGAGATGTACATTTACATTTTGTCACCCTCCAGCTTACATGAAATGGCACTGTAAACATAGCTGGCATAAGGCAATCTGTCACAAAACACTCACATATTTGCCTTGATGCAGAGGTGATCAAATGCAAACTAAACTTCTTCTAGTGAATCTCATCCTCCCTAGGAACAGCGCTCCTTCTTTGTGGTCTGTATTAGATTCAACGTAGGAAATATCTGGGCTGTTTGTTTATATAATTTTGCTCTTGTCAGGCGAGGCCAGCCTGCCTTTGATGCCAGAGCTTCTGTCTGCCTGCCGGTCTCGCTTCACTTTCACAGACACTTCATCCCATTGGAATCAATAGGTAAGAATCAATAAAATGCAAACGCTGCACTTTACCCTGGCTGCTTCAGGCTGCTTTCTCCAGCCCTGGAAATGCTGCAGCTCCCCCTTCACACCCTACGTAAAGCAGTTCAAGGGAAGAGGAAAGAAAGGTGCTGGGTGACCGATGGGCAGGAAGCACAGGGGGGCTTGCTCAGCTCCCAGCCAGCGGCAACACACACACCAGTATTGTTTTTTTGTTGGCACTCTATTGCTTCAGGAACCGGCAGTGCACTGTGATAGCCTTCCAGAGAGCAAGCTTTGCAAAACGCCAGCAAGAGCAAGGGCAGTCTTGGTGCACTTTCAGAAAAGCGAAGCCTGAAAAAACTGCTTCTTGGAGCTCAGAAGACTTGAACCACTGTCCAAGCCAGACGTTTTTAACCAGTCAACGTTTCACCACTGCCATAAGGACAAAAGCCCTACTCATTCACCACTACATTTTTAACCCCAGCTCCTTCCTTAGTCTCTTTTTGACCGACCGCTGCCACTAACAGCTTCTGCAATTTCCTGACCCCAAAAATTGCTACTGGCAGAGCAGGACCTTGGTAGAACAACCCAGTTGTACAATTCTGTCTCTAATCTGGCCATCAACTGTAAAGACACCTAAATAAGCCGATCTTTCTGTTTGGGATTTCCAGGGAAATCATCACCCACGTATTGCCCCAGCCATATGGGGGGTGAAGGACAGTGGCAGCGGACCATAGCAAGGCTGTGGGCAGCATTTCTTGCCTAGGTTGCTGTAAGGCTTATCAGTTTGAATGCTCCTATTATTCCAGTACTTGTTTAGCTTTAACTCATTCTGTTTTATTTCAAACAATAATATAATTTGTATGGGCATGATGCATTTCACTTCACTGAGAAGTTAGGGTCTCCAGAGACTCACGCTAAAATCATACTGATCTTGTCAGCAATGTAATTGCCACACAGTCTCCAGAGACTTCTATTGAAATTGCTTTCCTCTCCTAATCTCAAGTAGTAGGAACAACATCCCAGCAGAGACTCCAAAGACTTGCAGTGGAGTCATGTTCCCATCATAAATGGTCTCATAATGATCCTCTTTAGACATTCTTTGAAACTGCCAAGAGATTGGTGCTGCACAGTATTTATTTTCCACGATGTTCTGAAAAGGACATTAATGTTCTCTCCCTTGATTCCTGGAGCTCACATCCTATTAAAAAACTTTATGAGAAGTAACTACTGCTTCACTGCAGTCCCCCACAGAGCCTTCAGTATATATATTATTATTTCACAAGCTTCACTACTGAGTTGCAACGAAATTAGGAAGCATACTCTTTACTCAACAGACTGGAGCAGATCCCAAGGATTTGTTTTGCTCTATGAAGTAATGATGAGAAGAGGGGAGAAGAGAAAGGTATTCTTTCACCCAGAAAACAGACTATTTCCTTGGGAGCCATGTTAGTCCATGCACGACAACCCTAACAAAAGAGTTAGCACACTCAGTGATAAAAGTTGTTGAATTTAGGAAAGAGGGTGCAAAGGTTATTTTCCTCCTTGTTTTCCCCGGTTAAATATCAGAGCCAGCAGGCTGAGTTCACCTGAAGCAGTGACATGCTAAGAATGGGAATTTAAACTTACTTGCATATAGAGAGAGGCTTAAAGTGCAGGATGGAGGACAGATCCTAAATCTGGTCCACCTCTCTCTGTCTTTGACACCTCTTCAACTGAGAGCATAAGTAATCAAAGTTTCTGAATTTCTGGAGAAAGTTCTTTCCCAACAGGCAAGCTGAACATATGCTCAGGTTGCAGCACGAATCAAATTTTGCAAGAAGCGTTTGAAGTCCTTGGTCTCAATGGGTTTTGAGTGGGAGTATCAGCAAGGTTTTCAGTCCTCTACTAGGGAATTTCGTATTTTAGAGAGAGACACCCATAGTTCATGGAGAAAGAAGCATCAGAGGTGAGCAGAGCCTTAAGGGCCAGAACTCTTAGATTCCTCCCTCGTCTCTCCTGGTCCTAAGACCCACATGGTGCTAGCGCTTGATGGCTTTCAGAAAGCCATCTTAGGTGCCCCCGACTCCCCATGTGCAAGAGGAGGGTACTATTACTTACCAGTTTCAAGGATAACCGTCTGCCACGTACGACACAGGAGATTAAGTTTTAATTGCATAAAGAAGGAAGCTAAGAATACAGAACAAATTATTCTACCTTCTGGGATATCTGGCTACTCCTATGCAGCAGAAAGTGGAAAAAAATCTTTTAGTCAGTTTATACATACCCCAGCTATTTTACTCCAGCAGTCATGTGTTGGAAATCTCGTATAAATGTCACCTCTAGCCTCTGGCTGCATTTGCCATGATATTAGAGGCATTTCATACTGAATCAAAGATTTCCCTGAGTTTAAAATAAAGGCTGATCAGCTCCTTGTAAAAAAATATTGGCATAAAAATCTATTGCATATATGTCACGGGCAAAGGATCTACCTGGAGAGCAGTAAGGACAGGATTTTTTCTTGAGCTTGCTACACAATTTAGGAAACTTACAAATATATATCTGCATGTAAATGTAAGATATAGTTACTATTAATAACAATTATTCAAGCACTGGGGAGAAATGGATCAATGGTCTCATCTTGGTACCCATCAGCACCTGATCTTTACCATGAAAACTTACAAGCCAATCTACATAGTGAATTAAATGCATCCCAGTTTGTACACATAGTGACTAGAGAAAGAGCCCTGATCTGCTGTCACTCCACAGTGTAGATCTTAAAATCAGCAAGCACTTTCATTTTATGGCTGAGTAAGATCTACTGTTCAGCACTATATGCTTGTATAATATTGAATATTGTAAACTATACTCTGGCTTACAGTGGTGCACTGTAGGGTAAAAATAATAGTAGCTACATCTAAAATTTAACAGTCATAAGGGTTTGGTACAAGCCAGTTTGAAATATTACATTATTTTTATGTCATAAAATAGTTCATTGTTTTATTTTTCATTCCTAGTCAAAATTGCATCTTTTCTACCCGTTAATGAACCCTGCCTAAAGTAGACATTTACATTCAGACTATTTACCTGATGCACAATGCTTTATGAAAAAAATCAGCTCTAAACGATACCGCTAGAATTTTATTACAGATTTTTGGTGCAAATAATAAAATCTTTCTACAGCTAATGAACTGCCCAACAAAGCAAGTTTGTTAGTTAATAAAAATAAATGCCTTTAAAAACAATTGGGAGATTAGAAAAATACGGTTTTCAATAAAGACCTGTTTGTACATTTTATATTAATTGACATATATTACTTTGAGATTTTCTGCAATTCTAATACTATGGAAATAAACACCAGGAATATGGGCTTTCAGGATAACTAATTTATGTTAGAACTTTTATATGTAAGAGAATAAACAAAGACTTCTTTATTTCATCTAGTAGGAAGACAGAACATCTGTTAGCAACACAAAAGATAGATAAGCACCTAGTGATGGACTTACCCTGGTAGTAAACACTCTCAGTCTTTAAGGTTTGACCTTTATTTTTTAACCTTTGAAAGGCAACATTAAAAACAGAGCGGAAGGGCTCAGAAAGAAGGCGGCCATGTTTGTCTTCATGAGCTAAGGGTCTCCACTGGTCATTCGTGTTTGTAAATATAGCGCAGTACCTGCAGGCACTGCCAGTTTCTTCTCCTCTAAGTCTCCTGCACTCACTTGAGAAACATTCCTGCTCTTTCCACTTACTCCTCTGTTAACAAGGATCATGCCAAAGCCGTGTGCTCATGTGCACACGTGTGTACGTACGTATGATAGGCAAGACAAAGCTTTTTGGTGTCATGGCCTCCCTGCAAGTACTTTAAGAGATTTATGCTTAGACCAGTAAACAACACACATACTTAATGCCCGAAGAGCACAAAGATTTAACCTTCACTCTAATTTCCTGTACAAGCTTAGACTGAAATCTGTTGATCAAAATATCTGGACAATAAAAGTGAGGGGAGATAGTTTTCACAGTTTCCAGACAGAACAGACTGTGAGATTATGCCACGTGATCTCCATTAACCCACAGGCTATCACATTTCACACAGATGCTCTACGTTCAGTCCAAAGTTTCAGTTAAATTACAGCAGTTCAGCTCTCAGATGACCAGAGTTAAACATTCAATAAACAGAAACTTAAGTTCCATCAAATACCAAAGACCTTGCAAATAGGAGGAAATTGGGTAAGATCCTGGCAGCAGAAAGACAACCCAGGAAAGGTGACCACACATTCACACCTGTCTCACCTGAGAGACTTCTTCCCATCTCCAGCTGATGATAAACAAGACTATGTCCATGCAGTCAACACAAATAACACGGCTCAGAAGTAAGCATTGGTATTCCCCTGTTCCAGAGTTCCACTTTCAAGCGTGGAACACATCAGGCTTTAGAGGTAAACAGTTACTAAACAATGAATAAATCCAGTTAATTGTGAGGGGAACAAAGAAAAAAAATCCTTCTCCTTGCAAGTGACTTGCTGGAGCCCTGACGCACAAGACTTTATTAGAATCACTCTCCTGAGGTGGGACTTTAAGGGTGATGGATGTGCTGAAAGCAGCAAAGGCAACCCAGTTCTGCCCACAGCATGCAAAGCAAAAAGGGTAAGAGGTGCCCTGAGCACAGAGCTGAAAGAAAACACACAGCCATACCTCACCATGAGTCCAAGAAGCCATAGAAACTCTCCTCTACAGGTCCGAGTAACTTCTCTCAAAACGAGATTCAACTTCATCTCAAAAAGCACAAGCCATGGCAAGTCTCACCCCGCACCTCATTGCAAACATAGCATTTAACTGCTCATAATAAATGTGTGTTATTTCAAGGCTGAATTTGTCAAACTTCACATTCCAGCCACCAGATTTCTTTGTGCTTTTGCCAGACAGACTAAAAGGCTGCCACCTCTGATGTCCAACTAGCATTATTTTCCAGTGCATGTTTCCCCATCCTTTTTCCAGCTATCCATGAGCTGTTCCTCATCGTTATTTGGAGATCAATTTCATGCACATACCTCAAATTTATATATGGCTCACCCTGAAATCATCAACAGCTTTGCAAAATCAAGAACTGCAAGTCCAGACATGATTTAGATGAGGCTGAAGGTGAGTCTCACGGCAAAATCCAGGGGGACAACTACCACTGACTTCTAAAAGGCCAGGATTTATCCAGGCTCTCAAGAGTAGGAATTTCAACCTGTGAGTTGGCAAATTTTCAGCTCAGATAATTAAGTTCTGCCCTCTTTAAAATTCTTTCAAGTTTCACTTGGAGAAGTTAACCTCCATGTCCCTTCCTGATGGACCCAAAAAGACGTGAAGCTACAAGAGACTATCCCAGAAGCAGCGGCACCTCAACGATGCGCAAAGAATCTCCCCTTGAGCAGGTTACGAGGCACTCTGGTCTCAGAGGAAGGAAATGTTACCTTGGAGATAGAGGAATCTGCAGTGATGCTCTTAAAAACGAAACAGCAATAAAGTTAACAAGAGATCTGTGAACATTACAACAAAATATGGAAAAGCAAAATATAAGTTCTTTCCTTGGAAAAACAAGTGTGAACAGGTTTCCCTTCCCATGAACACAGTAAAAGCCTACAGGTTGTTAGTATTTGCACAGTAACCTTCAGAATCTTACAAAAGAACAGGAGATTAGCACCACTCACACACGCGTTGCTCAGCTGTAACACAGTAGCACCTTATGTACTCGTCTATGAAATTACAGCACTCTATGTACACAATCGATGCTTAAGTGCAGTTCTTTTTCAAGGGCAGTAAAACCTGAGAGTTGCACAACCAGCAAAGTGAGAAGCGCAACGATGTAAAAACATCCAGAGACTTCGTGCTGCTTTTTAATAATTAGTGGTTTATAGTATAAATTTATTGATGCTCAGAACTGTTCTGAAATGATAAAATATTTCTTTAAGTGCTGCATATATTCATTTTAAACATCTTTTCTCAGGGTAGTTAAAAGTATCTTGTAAGGAAAGATACTCTCCACAGCAAAAATCAATCACATCATTTAATAAAATAAACAAGAAATGTTTTTATTAATTATTATTAGTCATACAGAGCAGATTATATTTTAATATTCATAGATGCTACACTTATTACTGGACTGCCACTAAGAAGTTCAAGCAGAAAGTAGGACCGTTTCAAAAGAGGCAGAAATAAAAATTGAAAATACTGCATATTTTTATTTTATTCTTCATGTTAAATTTATGTTTAACGAAATAAAGAAATCACTTCTAACTATCCTGTGTTCAGACCACTGTGAAACTGCATCTTCACAGAAAGCTATTCTTGCAGCATAGCAAAATCTGAATTCTGTTGCTCATTTTCTCACATATATCACCTGTCACATTCTCAGTCTGGCATCAAAGACTGGTGGCAGATATGTCCTGGAGATGCCCCTCTCCCTTCCCGATGACATAGTGCCTAAATGGTTGGCTTAGCATAAACAGCTGTCTCGTAGATGGTTAAGGCCACATGAAGTTAATAGTATCCTAAAAAACCCAAATCCTCTTCCATGCTTTGATTCTGCAAGAATAAAGGCTTTTTACTGTTTAGTGTTTAGTACCTGGAGAAGTCCACCATAGCTTGTTTAAATTAAAAAAAATGCAAAAAAACCCCCCGCACAATATGCCAAATGAAAATTCCCTCAATTTCAACAGCTTTGGTTTCCACAGTTCCCTAAAGGTGTTTTTTCTCACAGAGCAGGAAAACATGCCCTTATGACAGAAGAACTGTCCACTTCCTATTTGCGTAGAGTGAGAGTTCAGGCAGGTTTGGAGCTGCAGCAAAATCAGGTCCAGTGAAAAGCTAATTTGGGGAAAGGCCCCCATATAAGTTTCTGAACTGCTGCTCTACCACCATGTTCATGATCTGCAGCTGCTTGAGTGTTCTGGTCCAAGATGAGAGTAGGAACCCCCAATTTAGAGAGAGAGAGACAGGAATCACCTTTGGCATTTCCCCCCTTTCCTCAACCCTTCTGTTGGGAAAAAAAAAAAACCAAACAACCAAACAAAAAAACCAAGTCCATATGAGAGTGAATTCTACTTTTGTAGCCAGAATTCAGAATTCATATTTGTCTCCGGAGCTTGATTCAACGGGAAGTATCATGAAGCAAGAAGCCTCTAGTGTACAAGCATTTTAAAAGATGTGCTCAGTGGGCTTATATTTATTTTTTATTGTTGCATTAGAAGAAACTCCTGCCAAGATATCACACTTTTTAAGAAAATGCAATAGCTTCCCTTAGTAACTCTCACTCCAGTGACATCTGCTCTCACACCTAACCTTATCCTCCCAGAACAGAAAAGAGAAAAAGAGCACATAAGACATTCCTTAAATAACAGAGCTTATAAGCAACTCAGTGCAAGTCCCATACAGCAAAATCCAGGTGGCATAAACATAGACATAAGTCATACACTTCGGGCATCACATTCATTGCGGGGCCAAGGAATTCACTTGAATGCACAGGAATGCACCTCATCTACGAGATGAACTGGCACCATCCTGCTCCCTGCTGCACCTTCAGGCACTCTCTGAGGACACAGTACGTAAGCTCCGCTCTCAGGAGACGGTCTAGAGAAGTGCCAGCATCACTCCTGATTGGCACCAGTGACCTGGCCCATTACAACCCAACTCTTCTCACATGTCCATTGCTGCTCACATTCACCTGTGCTGTAATGCAGCCCGTCTTCTTTACACGGCAAGGCGCAGACTACTAGTTGCTTATCCCACAGTAAGACCCCCACTCACCCCTACTGCTGTGTATGTAATGGTCAATAGTAATAATAAATTCACCAGAGGTGAGAATACCATTGCTAATGAGCCTTATCTCTAACCAGAACTCTGAAAAAATAAACTTATAATCCCTTCAGTCCTTTTTACACAACTGAGCCACCTTCCTGGTCAGCAAATAAAGATCAAACGTGTTCAGTTCCGCAGGGGTATGCACCAGGAGAAATAAATACATTGCCACTAGGGAAACTCTGCCCCTTATTGAATACGTGAGCACAATTAGGCACATTGATAGCATCCATGATAAATCTAGTGCTCCTAAATTTGAAAAATCCATTTAAAATATTCGTGAACACAGTGAACATTTAACAAGTTTATACTGAATAGCGTAAAAGAAAACAGAACAATTTGGTTTTCAAACACCCAGCACTGATACTATTGACATTTAGCTACCCCCAAGCCTTAACCTTATCTTCTTTGTCCTTGTCTCTCCCATTATTCTCCCTTTCTTTGTTTACTTGCTCTTACTTTCCTCATCCTGTCATTTACACAGTAACATTATTTTAATGAGTACATTTGAACAGGACTACACCAATTACTACATCATCCATTTTTGCCTTTATAAAGAAAGGGTGAGGAAGGAAAGGAAAAGATTAAACCAAATGCAATAGTTTCAGGTTCTTTGCAAACTGCGACTGCATCTCAAGTTAAGCCTGCTCTGCAGTGAAAGTGTAAAATATATTCAGTGCCGTATAAGTAATGACATATCAATTAACTGTGTCACAAGGTCTAAAAATATGCAAATTACTGTACTTCAATTAGAAAAATCTACATCCTTGGAGAATATTGTAAATCAGGAAATTTGGGAGACATTAAGAGTAATCAGCGAAGGAAAGCATGCACTTTTCCCCGTATCCTATTTTTATACATACATAATGAAATAATTATAGCTACACTGTATTTATGCCTCTGCAAAAATATTAAAATCTTAAGATCTTTACAATGATAAATTTAATCCACGTTACGTTTGCAGACAACATTAATTATATGAAAAAGAATTCTATTATCATTCAATATAACTAAGTTGAAACTAATTTGGACATGTAAATTAGACATATGACTTTTCCATAGTACCGGTATATTAGAATATAGAAAATCAGGAGATATATATAGATTAATTAAAGAGGCTGTGTACATGAAAAAGGCTGGTATGTTCCATTTGCTCCTGTAGCCAAAAATATATATTGACAAAAAAAGTATCTATGCATTTTGAGAAAGAGAGAGCAAAGATATTTATGTTTTAAGAGCAGCTCTGCAATGATTTTTTTTTCTGCTAGGAATCCTACATCGTGCCTATCAGTGCAGGCTGTACACCTGCAAACACGTATGGCAGTGTCAGTTTTCAAAGACTAGGTCATTCACCACCGTAGCAGCGGTGGTGATACCTTTTGTTTGAAATTCAATTTGCATCTGTTTCAGGGATGCCATAAGAATGCATATAAGGAGCAGGCACATGACTTGGATCTGCAGCGGTTCCATTTCCCACAAGCTACTGTAGCCTTCAAAGGACTGTACAGTCCGTCAGGAGACATTTCCCAGTACCACCCCAGAAGAGGACGAAAGGGTTGCCCTTTCCTACTCTGGGTTTCTACATGCTGGAGAGCCTGTTCAGAAACACATTCATTGTCTCTTGTTCACCAGAGAGGTTCTCCATCTCCTGAAAGTGCTGATGATGACAATCAGGTGACCCAGACCTGCTGAGGCATTCAGTGTCTTTTGAGAAAATGCTCAACTCCACCATGTCTCTGTCACCTCCCAAAGAAGCCGCCATGGTTCATTCACCTGCCTGCAGGTGTTAGGAGAGCAGGTAGGAGTTTGCAGGAGATGGCTGGGACGCATGTGGAAAGTGCAATTACCCAAGCACACAGGTTTCGTTGCAGCCACAAGCATACAGGGGACACACTCAAAGGCAGCCAAATTCATGCACGTATGAACTGCAGAGGTGAGGCAGTCCAATATTCCATCATTAAAAGCGCAGGTTTTAAAGTACCAAAATTACAGTCTTGTACTACCATTTATCTGAGGAATCAGGGGCACCCAGTGGCCAGTGAAATTAATCACAGGTAACCAGGAAGAATCAGCAGCATGAAAGACACAAAAATAGGACTGGGTCCTCTAAGCACCTTTGACTTGGGAGCTGAGGCCACCAAACCCTGACCAAAGGTGCTCAGAGTACTGCAGAAGGGGCTTTCCCTACCAGTTTGTGAACATCGGAAGACTGCAAAGCTCTACGACAATCGAGGCCATATGGGCTTATTCCTGGAGTTCTCTACAAGTCACTCAGGGCTCAATCCTGCTCTTAAAGAAAATGACACGTTTCCACGTTGACTTCGAGGAAAGCGGGACCAGGCCTTCCTGGAGCCCATCTTAAACAGCTGCCACTGACCTGTGCAAACTGCCATTATTAAAACAGTATAAATAGTACCACACACATGCATCCATCTAACTGGGTTGGATTCCTCAATTTAACAAAATCAGCGCTATACATGGATTTTAAAAATGTATATAGGCCAGTTTTTCTTAAGCAGAGGAGATTTCTGATAAACATGCAAATAGGAATTTAAACAGCAATTTAAAAACCACGAATTCAATTCTCATTACTTATGCAAACTATCATGGTCTTGTCATGCTTTATTTCTCTGCCTTATCATTTTATCTATGGTATTTCCCCTCTGTCGCTGTATTTTCTTTTTTTTCTGTCATCTACATTTTCTGGATGCGTTTTTAATGTCCTCACCTCCATATTTTAACCTTTCAGGTAATACAGGATTTACAGCAGCAGGCAGGGAACAGGCATTCACACGTAACTAAAGGCACCTCCTGTAATTCCTGGTACATAATTGCAGGGAACAGAAAACTTAAAGATATTATCGGACAAATAGTTTATCGTATGAACCTAAGGGCATTTATAGGCTACAAGCAGAAAACAGACAGACAGATAAGATAGATTTACAATTGTACTCATAAATCTCAAAACTTTAAAAAGCTGGTAGTGATTATTTATAAGGAATATGTACATCTTTTTTTTTTAAAAAAAAAATAATTCTTTTATTTCATTCAATCTGTGTTAGATTTATTTGCTATATTTCTGTTTGTCATTACAGTTAAGGAAAATACCAGAATACCCATCCTTCCTGAACTGTAGGACAGCTATTAGATAAGGATCAGAACAAATTCTAAAAAAACCCGTCACGAGTTATGATTAACTCTATGTAAAAAGAGGACAGGCAAGGGGAAAAAATATGAGGAAGAGAAAACTATCATCACCCTACCATTCGGGCGCGGGGGGAAGAAAAAAAATAAAAGCAGAATGAACAAGAGAGACTAAAGAATATGCTGTAAATATAGCACACATTTTATTACTGTCTATGTGCTGCTACATCCCAACACCTTGCAGTTTACTTGCCTATTATTTGCCTTTAAACATTAGCAAAAGAGATCTACCGTTTTTGGAAGGTAATTATATTGTAATGCAGATGGCAGTAAAACAATTACACAGGATAAGCCCTTGCAATGATCTTTACAAAGCAAACCAAAAGTAGTACTGAATCATAAAAGACCCAACGTGGAGAAGGCTGCATTGCAGCACTACCGCTCTGCTACGAGTTCCCCTGCAAAAGTGGCAGAGCAATATTGCAAACAGTGTAAGCAGCAGACACAGTGAAGGTTAAGCACTTCGTAAGTTTAAAGGATTCTTAATCCCAGACTAATCCTTTACAGTCTCTATTTGGTGTAGATCCCAAAATACTCCAAGTGCTACAGAAACGTTTGTATTTTTTCTCCTCCCATATAGAGTTTAACTTTTACCCCCTCCTGTTATCCACAAGCTCCGTTGGCACACTGTCTTTTTAAAAGGATTTTTCCTGCCTCCTTCAAGTTGTTGAGACACGGTGAATGCAGCTGCTGAGGAATCATTAATTGCTATTAATAGACAACTTTGGAGATGAAATGAACTATAACAAGTAGTTTGTTTGACTGTCACATCAATGCACTTGGTATTTTTATGACTTGTTAGTGACTCACTGGAGATTTCAGATGGCAAAAGGTGCCTCGTCAACCCACACTGATTGAGATTGCCAGTTCCAAATAGATCATTCTTGTTTTAAACCTTGACCAGCCATCCAACAAATCAGGGCACCCGCCAGCGATACATTACGGATAGGAGCTAGCATCAGACACACAGGGAAAAGAGGACACGCAGGAGATAGGATCTGATCTTTGCTATTTTCCAGTGCATAAAATAACAGCCTGTCATCTACCTTTTGCAGGTCATTTTCATCACGTTGCAGGCCAAAATGAAATTTGACCTCCATTTTCCAGCTAGCCCGGAGATGATAAATTTCATGCAGACAGTGTAAATGAATGGTACGCTACTAGGGAAAAGTCAAATTGCTGAGAATTATTAGTGGTGAAGTATTTGCCCCCGTATTTTTCATTCTATTTTTCCCCTACACTTTTTTGTCATCTTTTTCCTTTATTTTTCTTTCTCTTCACCACAGTCTGACCCCTCTTCCACCTGGAAGGATAACATTTACTGCAGCCATGCCCCGGTCACCACAAGCACATTTCTCCTTCTGGATAATTAAGAGTGCAGGGCAGCAGGGGCCCAATTCCGCAAACTCCCCAAAGGGAGTCAAAAGGACTACTTTTATGTAGCAACAGAGCATAAGGCAGGGTAAAGCCAGCAGATACTGATGCAGGGCTTTATAGCATCACATTCATATTATTTCCGTATGCCTCGAGGAAAAACATGAAAACAAAATGTATGCAAAATTATGCCCACCGATGACAATCTTGTAAGCCACCCCTATCTTTACTCACAAGCAGCATCAGGGCTTGGGCTCTATCCTCTTCAGAGCTATCTGCTTTCCATCACAGGTTAGTAGAGGTAAAGACCCTGACCAGAATCTTTGGCTACAACCACAGCTGGAAAATAAAAATTTCACCAGTCTGCAATAGATTGTTTTAAACCTTGACTAGCCTTCCAACAAAGGCAGCTCCTCTTTGGCAGCAGAGAACAAGCCTTTAGGCCGACAGTCCTCTTCCATTAATTGCTCTGTGAAGGAAAGAAATGAAGACTAATGGTGGACCTGGTGGACACTCCACCTGGCTGCAGTTTCCATGCGCAGTCAGCTGTCCTAGAGAGTCTTATGGTTATCTTGGGTATTTCTCTTGATGCTGTTTGAAAACAGTGACTTACTGCCAATGTAAATCTGATACTCCCTTGTTTAAAAAAACGTGGGTTTATTATTAAAGCAAGATGCCTCAGTGGAGAAAATTTAGTACCGCAGAGAACAGCAACGGATATATATCATTATTATTATTGTATACAGGCTGCACTGGTTGTAAGAAGAACATCTGTGCTCCTAATTTTATTATAACTTCCACTATTTACGATATCCAGTAAGGCAAGCAGCATGCACCATGTGTGCACCTGAAAGATAGGGACAAGAATGGATACATGACATACTCCTGAAACCCAGCTGAAACGCTGCACAGCTCCACCTATTTCTCCGCACCGGAGAAGGAGCAGCTACTTACAACAGGGCCATAAAAACCTGATGGAAACCACAGCTGAACTCACTGGGCCAGAAGACCTTGCACTTCCAATGGTCTCCCCCTCCGGAATTCACTCTCAGCAAGGAGATGAGGTTGAGCACAAATACTAAAACTATCAGACTGCAATTCAAGCCGGCAGTGGATCTTCTACATTACTAAGTGCTGAACAGTGGAATGGCCCCAGGAGTGTAATCCTGAATTAAACTACACGAATTCAAGTACCCATAAGCAAAAGATGTATAACTGAAGCAGAGGGAATTAGAACTAGTTCCTTCTCTTGAAGGAACCAGATGCTTTACAGACATATTGTAATACCTCCCTACCACAGTGACAGATGCCCTACTGATTCCTATAATTGGTGATGATGACGGTGATAAAGGTATGCTACTTTTATCCCACTGGACTGACACACATTATCTTTCAATCTCAGAATCTGGAAAAAGAAAGCAAGCTGGATACTAGTTCTGTGACAAGCAAACATACCAAGGGAGAAGTCTGACCTGCCATCCATGGAAAAAAACAACATAAAAAAATCCTTTCCTGCTACTGCAGAGAAATTAGAAGTTATTCTGGGAGGAAGGAAAAAAAATCCTGTAAATACTGTTTTAACAAGTCCTTGTGGTTGGCCTATTCCTCCATGTGCTGTCGCAGCAATGTATCATACAGCTGTTTACACACCCCCTGATCTGAAGGAACTCCTGTCCTCTCACACTCCAAAGGCAATGCAGGTCAGAAAATTTTACATTTTAGACAATAGTTAGGAAACTTTTTTCACGAGTACACATATTGCCCTCCGTTTATTTGTCAATGAATGCCAAGCCTATGTGCTTCCCAGTCACACTCCTGGCTCCCATCCAACACTCCTAGCTCAAAGGACACCCAGGAGCTGGGGTGGAGAGAGATGAGGGGAATGGTTGGCCAGGCTCCTATCCAAACCCTTGCAGCATCTCCTTTTGCCACTGTCAGAGGCAGAGTACCAGGCAGCCCACAAACCTGCCACTGCAGAGCATTTCCTGTTTTTCTGTAGAGTGCAAACCTCCCCAGGGAAATTCCTATTGGGTCTTCTAACCCAAACACTACACC
Organism: Bucorvus abyssinicus; assembly: GCA_009769605.1. NCBI lineage: Eukaryota > Metazoa > Chordata > Aves > Bucerotiformes > Bucorvidae > Bucorvus > Bucorvus abyssinicus. The sequence goes on from CM020026.1 coordinate 19,684,715, forward strand.
CACAAGAATATCTCACAGTCACATACTCTGCCCTGCAACCTGATTTTCAAAATGTAATGGTTTGCTAGAGAGATCTCACACTGCAATCATTCAGATAAAATACCAGCCAAAGAAAAAATAGAGCCATATTAAAATAGAAGATAAACTAATCAAGTGGAGTAAATCCCACCAAGGTAAAGGCATCAGGACTGCTGGGAAGAGGGAGAAGAGCATCCAGGCAAGGACCAGAGCCCAGCCCTTGTCTGCTGCTGTGCTGACACCTCTGCGATGAGGTCCGCTGGGTTACCCCCACTGCAGTAAGAGGGTGATTCTGCCAGTGAGTGCTCATTCCTTTGGAAATAAAAAGGGAAGGAACACCATATGCTGGAAAAGAAAGAGGGGGAAATCAAGAAATTACGATGCAACGTGCAGGAAAGGAGACAAGTAAATCTGTAATAAAGTTGGGTGGCTCATACTGTGCTCTGACCATGCCTTTGCTGCCAGTGAAGGTCCCACGGTGCTGAGGATGAAGGGGAACAAGGTCCTCCTTGGGACACACAGGCTATTGCCCTGTGTCTACAAGGAGAACAATCCCCCCACCAGCACAGCCACGCAGGTAAGGGCAGCGGCGTGAAGTCAGCCGCGCTGCCAGAGCTGTGCTTTTGCTGGTGTTGCTGCTTCTACAGGGGAAGGGTGGGGGCTGCTGTAATAAGCGATCTTGTCAAAACGCACGGTTTTGCCAGGACAAGCTATTTCCAGCAGTCCACCCAGGACTGCTTTGCTGTTGCAGTGTGTGGGTATAGCTGCATCAGCAGCCTGCTCCTAATGGAGACAGAGCTCCAAGGCTGCTTTCCACGTGGAAAAGGGCAGAACGGAGAGCAGCCGGCTTGCCACTTCACCACCTCCTACTCCCAGACCCAGTAATGCAAAGGAGCCAGCTTCCCAGCCGTTTTATGATGTTTCTGGCAGAGACAGGTCATACAAGAGAGGCCATATGGCTGCGCAGACATATGGGTCATGATTTCAGGCATTCTCTGACACAGAAAGAGAGAGCAAAAAGTGTTTCTACAACATTTAATTCATCTGTGGAACTGGATGGTGCAGGATATTACTCAGGGGAAAAAAAAAATTAGTAAGATGGAGAACTGATGTGTTTCAGTACCGATCACAGAATCACAGAGGGCACAGAAAAAACTGTAGAGCGTTGTCTTGCAGCTAAAAGGAAGATAGACTGGAGAATTACAAAGCATCTGGCTTTGACCATTGCTGGTTAAAATCTACCATCGCAGAGATGGCAAGAGTCGATTCCACTGTAATTGCTCCCATTTGCCTATATATTTTGAGATCTTTTTTTAAAAATGCATTCTAGATATGTGCTGTACCACAAACTTTATTTATAGCAACTTCACAGATCTAAAAAGCTGCGGTCGACAGGTGGAAGAACAGTATATCCAATACCCTTTCCCATGCAGCCTCACCCCCATCATCTGCCTTATACAGCCCTACAGTGCAATGGCAACAAAGCACATGAAGACAAAAATAGCCACGATCTCCATATTGTATGATCCATCAGAAGTCTGCTATCATCATGGAACAGCTGGAACAATTTGTGGTTATGCACTTCAGCAACAGACTACAGCCTTGCTTATATCAGGATTTTCCAAATACAGACTAGATCAAAATGTCATGATCCGGATATTAAAAAAATATTTCTGAAAAGAGAGGTTGCAAGTTTAACTCCCTGTGCCCATGAAAAGAAGTAAATAGATATACTGTATTCCATGTCCTTTAACGTCGATAGTTTTTATGGAGAATTTCTATTTAGCAAGTGAGACATGTTCATCTACAGAAAAATCAGTACTTTGAGATAGAAATGGGAAGAAGGACAGGCTAGCAGCACCTTTCGAATTTTTATGAAACTTTCTAATGATAACTACTGAAATTTCAGAGATGGCAGCACTCACACAGATAGTAATACCACACTTATAAATTTCAAGTGTTTCTTGTGTAACAAAAAATAGCAATTTTTTTACATGACTATTTTGCAGCTAACAAAAGGCACCAGTTGAACCACTGCAAAGTGCTGCGTCGGCAGCAGTGAGCTGTTCACTTTTTGGGAATGGCATCGCTCCCCAGAATGGCATCGCCCAAGAACAGCCGTGGCTTCTGCTTGCCTTCCACACAGATCCCCACAGATGTTTGCTGTCTGGAACTGGCGAGTGTTAAAACAGACTCACAGGGTCAGGCAAAATCTCCAGGAAATCATGAGGCTGGCCCCTAGAACGGCACTAGGACAACTTTACAAGGGTAACATCGAGTAAGATCAAGACAGATACATACAGCAGGAAACAAGAGACTGATCCTGCTGGGGGCTAAGTGCCCTCTAAACTTAACAACTTCCAGAGGATCAGCACCTTGCGAGAAGGGCATCACTTCACAAGATCAACCTCCTCGGCAGGATTTGTGGGTGCTACTATTCTTGGCTCTCTCATAGCTTCACATACAATTTTCTGCAAGTACATTAACCTTGTTGTGGCTGAATTCACCCTCTGTGCTTTTCCCTCCCTCCTCCACAAAGAGCTTTCTGATCTTTGGAAAAGTCAATATGGGTTGTAAGATATCTCCTTATAACTACATGAAAAATGGAGGGCACGATTCTGCCTGCCTTCCTCATTCAAGCATCCCCAGTGTTTTCAGCTGTGTTAGCAAATGCTACTGGCCATGAATAAATGCTATGAGGTAGGACCTTTAGCAGAGGGGAAAAAAGGATACTAAATCTCAATGCTAGAAATTCCTCACATCTTAAAAAAGTGACAAATATTTAAAAATTGAATTATGCATTGAGTAAAACAATCCTTAAAAATATCTAAAAGGATTAAAATACTGCATCACATACACAGAATTGCTCTCTGTTAAAAAGAACACTCTCCGGGCTATAAAATCAGGCTCCAACATTAGGCAATGAAAGAATTATGGTTGCTGACGCGAACTTAATTTGGTATCCTTTGTGTATATATTATCATACAGTCTAATTTTTTTAACATTTTTTTTAAGCACAGTTCTCCTTCGCAGCACAGGATGGATGGTGTTAAATTAATAAAGAAACTATTCAATATTTTGTCTTATCATTGTTCAGGGTACGGCCTTACAGCTTGTTTCCTGCTAACTATTCAAATAGCGCTCTGAAGACAAAATTATTAATTTCCTTATGGGCTTTTCTATAGCACTCATCACTAAAATAAGTGAGGGCTTCACAGACACTTCACTAATCTTCACCAAATCCCTGTAAGTTGAGGGAACTATTATTCTGTTTTATACATGGGGAGCTTATGCACAGATAAATTAAAGCCAAAAGTACCCACTAATTTAGGAAAGCCTGCCTTAAGATGTTCAGGTCGTGATTTTTCAGTCTTTAACATTATGCAGTGCTTTCTGTCTTCAAAGCATGAGTCTCACTGATTTCAGTCATGCTCTTCTGCAAAACAGGCCCTAGGGCTGAGGTTGGGCTTCCAGAAAAATGTGAAACATGCAGTTAATGATAGTCTTTAAAAAGTCTGATTTAAGGGGCTTAGCGTCCCAGAGAAATCTGTGACAGAACAAGAGACAGAACACAATTTCAGAGGGGCTGGTAACTAACAGAAGGTTGGCCAGCTCCCCACCATTGCTGCCACTCACCACCAACCTCTTCCACCTCTTCCAAGGGACAACACAGTCCCGTTAACAACAATACCAGCTCGTCCACCTACCATCATCTGCCCTGCACCATCAGTGAGGCTAAATCCCAAGCCAACTATGTGGCATTACAACACGTAAGGGGCAAATTAGCATTGTGTGAATAACCTGTATTCCCCTATTTCTAAATAATTCCAAAGCTTATCCTTTTATTGCAGATTTTTACATGCATTTTCCTTTATTCCGCGCCACCCCCCCACCCCCCCCCCCAAAATGTAGAAAACACAAGAACTGTAGCAGTGGGGGGCTATCATCCCACTCACTCAACAAGAGTTTTAAGTGTTAAGTTATACCATATAGACTTTTGCAGCTTGTAGAGTAACTGACAGCAATAATATATTATCCTCACTGATGTGGACAAATGCTTGAAAATGGATGACAACTACTCTTACCAGGAAAATTTAGAGGTATTTGGGAACAGTGGAAGACAGATGAGTATGACCTTCCTGGTTTACGTTCCTTTCGATTCTCAAAGTGATTCCAGTCTCCTTGCTAGGACTAACCACCCTCTTTGTCCTCACTTTCCAACTCCCAATCAGTTATCCATCTTCTCCCTCCTCGATTTCCAAGCTCAGTTGTTTCACCTGACCAGACACTGTTATGTCCTCCCAAGTCACTGTGTGATTTCTCTCCTCTCTCCCTTTAACACTTACCCCAGTCCCAGAAACTCCTTGGTGCAGCCTCTCACACATCCCTCTCCAGTGCTTTCTGACATGTTCACAGAACCTTCCCACTCTCAACCAGGCCCTAGTCCAAACTAACTTTCCCCCTTCTCCAGTTTCCTTTTCCAGCCAGTTCCTGTGTACCAGTCCCCCGTGTTCCTCTTAGAGAAAAGGTAGTCCCTCATTCATCTGCACAAACCTACTGGGCTCCCAATTCCAGTTTCAAGCGAAACTTTTTCTTTGGATCCTCCTTCTTGGCCAACAACCCCAACTATTAGTCTTACCCCTCCAATTTTTCTTAGGCTCTTCATCAAGTCAGTCCCAGCAACATCATCCAACTCTCTATTACATTTGTCTCTTTTTCAATCCAGTCCCATTCTGACAAAGTCTCTGGCCAACTACCCCATCTTCCCTTCTCTTCCTCCACCCATTTACTGAGATCTAGTTTTTCTCTCTTTTGCACTTCCATCAGTTTTATTTTCTGCACTACCTCACACAGCCAACTTGTCTCTTCTCAGCACTGAAACCTGGGGCCAGGCAGGCTTAGTGCAGCCTGAACAGGTAAGACATATTGGAGACCCACTTGCACTCCGTTACTCACTTGCAACTCTTCATGTAGACACTATGGCTTCTACCAAGCCTAAGCATAAGCAAAGAGATTCAATTGTAACATAAAAAAATCTAATAAAATATTTAAAGGACACATCCCAGTCTTTTTCTCCTTTAAGATACGTAAACTGCTCAAAAGTGGGGCTTGTTTTCATGAGTGCAAAAGGAGCATCCTTGACAAAGGAGACTGCCTCCCTGCCAGTTACCAGACCACTGCTTCAAAGCACAAGCTGCTTGAGAAGTCTGAAGTATTTCTTAAAAAGAGCAGAACACCATGTTTTTCAGGACTTCATTTGCAGAAGGTTGCTAACTTCATACGGCATTTGCAAGGAATTTCTGCTGGAAAGTTTTTTGGTAAAATGGTTGAAGCTTTAAGCAGCAGAAAAGGGGATCCTTTAGAAGGACATGCTACACAGCCTTAAAAACAACACATGGTGTCAACCCCCTGCCCTCCTTATAATAAATCCAATAACTTCTCATTTCAACCAAGAGAAGCAAAGCTGGGAAAGAAGCCAGAGATATACTTTGATGCATACTGAGGAAAGAGTATTCCAGGGTCAGGAGACCTTATTGGACAAAGTCCTCTTTCTCACATTTTCCTGAAGATGTCCCGATAGTCAGCAATGCTAATTCCGCTCATTTTTTTTTACCTACAGATGCAGGATGGCAGGCATAAGCATTTGCTGGTTTGGCTGAAGTGATTAACTAACATTCAGGATGTGGCTGCTGTTTCCATTCAAAAATATATTGCTTGGGGAATCAGGTACAGCTTGAAGGCAATCCTGTTTTATCAAGGGTAGTGTACAAGATACTCCCTAATAACAATGAACAAGAATGAAACATTTTCCTACTTCGGTAGCCTGAGACCTTTCTTTGGGCCTTTGATCATACTAAAAGGTATTCTGTTTCTGTGGGCTGGGGTTTTTACTCTTTCCCTCAGAATTACATTTCAAAAGCTGCTCCAGCTGCCCCTCCTTTCCACTGCTATCTTTATGCCTGTGCTGCTTCTGCTTATGTCAACTCGTGCACTTGTGAGCACGTGCACACTTCTGTCATGCTGGACTAGCAAAACAACACGCATTCAATATACATTGAAATAAGGACATAAAACGTTACACCGCACACTAAGGAGGTTCTGACTCAGACTATCCTAAAGGGCATTCTGAAAAATTTCTTTTCCTTGGCTGAAAAAAGGGGGCACCACATCCGCCAGCTCCCTCCAGGTTTCATCACAAGCCTGGGTTAAAATAACATCAGTCTGGGGCCTATTCAGCTGCACAGAAACTATGTATTTCCAACCAGGCAAAAAGCAACGTGACTTACCCGAAATGTCACAAGTTTCTTGCCTGATCTTCTACGCAAAAGGTGCCTATGTTGTACATACAGACACTTACAACATGGACAAGCTGCTATGTGCTTGTTGCTTGTTTTAGAGACAGTTAGATCAAAGAAATGTAGTCCAGAGGAAAAAAAAAAGGAACTAAATCTCTTTATTAACTATTTCCAGTAGTTTTAAATAGTTGTTTTTTTTTTTTAAATAAAGAAATAAAGGCAAAGTGCTCAGTTCTGTCTAAACATGTAGATGACAAATACATCAGAGAAATAAAACCGTGCTCTGAGGAGGCTCCCAGCCGTTTGGCTGCAGTGAACTGTCTTTGGACACTGACAGTGCTCAGCTGGCCCTGGGCAGGAACCTCAATTCCTCAACTTCACTGCAACCTCCAGCCCTGGAGCACGTTGTTACTTCCTCTGTAATTCCAGCCTGCTTAAAACAAAAGCTATTGAGGGGTAGAGGCGCAGGAGGAATTGGAGTGACATCGTGGCTTTTGTTCTTGATCGCTAGAAGCATAAAAAGGGTCAAATCTTATCAGGCAGAGTGATGAAGTCAGGAGGTTAAGGGAAGAAGCAGGGGAGAGGGAGAGTGCAGGTGCAGGCATCTTAAAGGGCACCGGTTTGCTTTGAGCCTCCTTAACTTAGTACCTCATGGGGAATTTTGGGTTGAACAATTTAGTGAATTAACAGCCCCTCTTTGTACAGAGTTAACCTGTGTTTCAGAGTATCTAGTAGCAGGGTGGAGAAAACACTGACATAGAGCCTCGAAACTTCATTTTAGTGGGTTTAAATCCAGGAAAATACAAAACACAGACGTGGAGAGTTATGTGACTGAACATAAAAAGGAGCAGCTCACTGAGCACTGTAGCTATCTAGAAAACACACATAAAAATTCAGAGAAGAACCGAATGCGAAGCAATAGCACAATTTACTTACAATCTGGAATATCAGCAGGATTTTAGTTTGTTGTTTGTGGGTTGCTGGGGTATATGGTACATTACAGTAGAGCATCAGCACTAATTCTACATGGCAGCTCCTCAGAATACCATCTGCTTCCCCGGTAACTGTTAATATAGTTGTAATTATCTACTTCTAAGCACTTTATTGGGAATATCATTTGCAAATTAATCAACTACAGACCGGTAAAACAAATGACATGCTTGTCTGAAAACAACAGCATTATTTCAAATTATTTTCTTAAGGGTTGGGAAATATCAGCCACAGCCAAAGCTGGGAACAGGCTAAGGAAAGGTCTACGCTCAGCTTAAAAACATTGATTCTAGCTACATCCACCATGAATTTGTGGGTACATGAACAGATGAATGGTCTTCAGGAGCAGAGAATTTCCAGTGAAAGATTTGTGAGTCCCCTTATTGCTCCACACAATCCAAATTCCTCCAGGACTTTGCTCGCTCTGTCCTGGCACCTTGCTTTGATCCAGGCTACTCCAGCCTCTCTGCTCTTAATCTCTTCCCTTTCTACAGTACTTTTGCCACTTTGCACAGCTCGTACTCCTTACTACTGGCTTATATCTCATTGCTTGTTTTCTTCGGCAAGGGATTCTGAGCCCTGGGTAACCCAGAGTAAGTTTACACAACCCAGAAGCAGACATCATCTTATGATGACCAACCTGAGATCTACGATATAAGGCCAGCACAGGACTGACTTCTCCGAATCCCAGTTACATGCTCATCATGTTGCAAAACTGAAGGCTGCCTAGTGACTGTAAAATATGGGATTGAGCTGCACCTCTTCATAGAATGAAGTACCTTTAATTATTTGAAAGATGGTTGCTTGAGGAACGATGAGCCACCACACAAAAGCACTGTCCCCACTGAAGTCTCCAATAAGCTATTAGAGGAAACGAATCTGGAGGACCACAATAAGCACCCAGGCTCCTATCAGTTTACCCCTGCGGATACCATAAATAGCCCTTCCGTGATAAATGCTGTCGAGTGAGAGATTTTTAAAATCACTTAACTTGTAATTCTTGAAATATTAGAAGCCTTGCAAAGTTAATACAATATTCTAGCTCAGTGAGCAAGCTATACGTAAGGCATGTTTTCCGTGGCATCTGTTTGCAATGTCCTTTGTTTGGCAGTAGGTCTAAGTGAAGCACTGACTAATGGCAGACAGCGGGGTAAGCTGATCGATAATCGTGGAGTGCCATTTCTACATTCATGGTTGAAAGCTCGCAAATAAAAGCAAACAGGTTATCTGCTCTGTGATATAAGTGTCTTCAGATCACTGTATTCCAGCATCTCAGCACTTTTCTTATGCTTTTCCCGTCAGTGCCTCTATCATCTATTAATGCAATGATCAAGGTTAAAAGCAAAAAGGTACATTGTGTGGGGAGAAAAATTAAATTAATTTCTTCAGAGTGATAACTTCTGCGTGTTGCTTCAGCATGCGTAGAACCAGCTCTTCAAGCAAAAATCCTGCTTTTTGACTTCAGAAATATGGATCTATTTTATGTTCCTTTGGCTGTACACTATTCAAGGACCCAGATGTAACTTTATTAAATAACAGTTCATAGTAATAAGAGTTTATGTTCTTTAAAAAATTGAAGTCCTTGAACAGAAACCCACTCAAGAATCCAAGCAGCAGACAAACAACTCAGCTAGTAAAACTCAGCAACTAAAATAGTTTCTCTTCCTTTTCACTGCTGTTCAAGTGAGCAGCTGAGTTGTCACCTATCATCAAGGCTGAACATTACTACTAACTGCTACTTTTGTGCATGATGAACCTTTCCTTAAGGGTTACAGACTCTTAAATCCAACAGCAGACACTTCATAGTAACCATAATAAAATGGTGTTCTACCTGTGCCAGTCCATTCATAATGAACAGGAGCTTTGTGTATGATTCACCACCTCTGCTTTTAGTATTTCATCAAACTTCGTAAAATAGCCTTGGAAAATTGGCATGAATCTTCACCCAAAACTTTCGAATTTTTACATTATTTTACAGACATACTTAGAAAATACAAACATTTTATTTTCTTCATAGAAGGATATGTTCTTCAACAGTATGATAAACAGCTCTAGGACAAAATATAATTCTCTTTTAACAAATCATGTAGCCTCTCTGTGGACAGCAGGTTACTGTGAATGTCAGCTAAAGCAAAATTTTTGCCAGAGCCATGAATAAACGGCTCAAAAGTTACCATCTGCAAAGAACATGCAGTAAAGATTCTTCTTTTCTTTAGCAAAAAAGGGTATTTAGAGAACATGTTCATTATAACATATAAAATGTGGCTGGTTTTGGGGACTGCTTTGCACGCTACAGGATAAAACAGCAAGGAGTTAGATCTTCATTGTTTTCAAGGGCTTATATCAGTAGACATCAATTAATATCTGGCCCATGAACTGGTTTTCACATCTTCCCGAGACTGAAGCTTTAAGTTTTGAGCACAGACTGCTGGATAATAACATTTGTAAGATAAAGACCTCTGTGCAGAATTCTAAATCACAGCTTATGTCCCACTTACATACAAAATCTTAATCTCATTTTATGAGAATCAGCAACTTCAGCGATATCTCTATTTCTTGCATTAAATACACTTTTCCAACTATTGTGCACCACAACCTTCTACTGTCTCATCCAAAATGAACTTTACTGCTTACCACATCCTCACTTATTCTCTACTTAGCGTTGCTCTAAGGCACTAAATAGCACTGCATGCCAGGGACCAATTCTTGACCTTCTTTCTCCTACCCAGAGTAGCACAATGGTTAGGAAAACATCTTCCTAGGAAGTCAAAATTTCATACAAACTTGGTGATCCTTTTTCAGATGTATTTATTCATAGGAAGCAGGTCATTTCATAATCCAAACATAGTTCTTAAGCAAAACAACTTTCCAAATTCTTATTAAAAATTTCAACCTAAATGTGCAATGGAGAGAAAGGAAAGGGTGGCCCCATTTTCTTAGTATTTCTAAAGCATCACTAAACAAGCTCAAGAAATTGGAAGAAATGCGAGCACAACACTGGAGATCTGACACCAGCCCAGCAGAGGAATTCAGAGCTAAGATAAATGCTCTAACCTTAATACACCTTCACAGTGCCTAGTCATGTGCAGGGATCTTTGAACAAGGAGTGCTTCTGCAGTTCAAGTGAATATGAATACCTTGAGTGGATGCAATGAGGCAAATTAAAGCTGCCAGGGCAGCTTGAGCTCAGAGCTCTCATCCACTGAACAATTGTCTTTGAGATCCCTTTCTTGTGCAGGGTTAATTTTGCACAGAAATATAATGATCTGCTGTGGAATGTTGTAGGGTACAGGCCTTAGGAGGAGCTGAGAGGACAGTAGATTGTCCGGTCTGCCTTGACTGATCCATCTTGTGCCCGTCTCCACACCTTTTGCTTGCAAGAAGCACCTTTCTGCTTTGAGATTTGCCACACTGAGCTCACAGAAGGAGTTCAGGTGGCAGAAAGAGATGCATTGTTTCCAAGCTTAACTTGAATCATCCTGAAAAACCCTCCTACTAGTCTTCTCTTAATATTTCTTTGCTGGTAGCAGGGCTTTTCTGCTCATAGGACATCTCTTCTGTTCACTAGAGCTTCTGCTCACTTTATCGCAATCCCTTGAAGGCCCCCTGAGGTTGCTCTTTGTGAAGCAAGACATATTCTGAGTGGACATAGACATCTTTGCTAGGTCTCACACTGCAGCTTACTCATTTCCCTTGCTCCACCGTGGTTCTAACCTTCTTTCGGATTAAGAGCAATTTACATCTCTTTAACTAGACATATTGGTGTTATTACCATTGCAGTTCTATTGATTGCAATGCTGCACTCAGCATCACTGTTCCCATTTTATCATCCTTAGTCATTCTTGCATGACTGTGTATTTATGTACAAGTTCTATTATTTAAATTAGTATATAACATTAGAAAGGAAGCATGGCAGAATTAAAACAAACTGAAAAGCACAAAAGAATGATGCCAAAATGCTGAAAATAATGCTCTCCTCTTCTTGGATATATCAGAACTCAGTTATTCGGATTTCGTTTAAAGGGAATGCTGCTATTGGTTATTTTGAGACAATATGGCCCTAAAACAACATAATCAACCTTGAAAACAGGGAAGTGATTATTTACAAGATTCATCCTCTGCTCTACAGTACAACATGGAAAGGCAAAGAAAATGTTCCTAGCAGGTGTATCTGTAAAGTACTACAAAGATTTGCCACGGCCAGTGTTTACCAGTAAAAGACAGAGTAAGACAAACACTGCTGAAAATAAAAACCAGTTGTTTCTACCATATGATTGCAATAACTAAGAAATCATGAATGTATAGTCTGGAAAAACACTCCAGAACATCTGAGGACTCTGCAAAAGGAGCAATAATGTATCGCGACATCAGTCAGACCCCATCACCCCATTAGGCATTTCATGTACAACACAGGAGAGCAAAGACAATCCTTACTCCAAGTCACAGGCCAGAGGTTTCAGCCAGTACCTGAAATATAACAAAAACCGTTCTGATTCTTCATTTCAGAATAAAATTCACATCAAGACCATACGCTACAGAATAACACTGACTGCACCTTTCCAGGCCCCCAGTTCCAGCATGGTTGCTGCTACCTTTTCACTGGCCTGCAAAACTGAAGGAAAAAAGCTTACGATGGTCCCAAGTGCTCACAAATTTATTGACCAGCTGGAATTACAGTACCTGTGCTCCTCCATATGCCAAATTACCTCAGTAGAGCTCACGATGAACCAAGCAGAAACTACTCCCATTCCTGCTCCTATTAACCCAGTACACCCATAATTCCATGACCCCATTAAAAATACATACCTAGCATTCCCCTTAGGCCCCCCGTGACTTATCTTAAAACACTGTCAGTCAGTCTAATGAGAGACAGAAATACTTCGCCTTTTGAAAAAAAGAATTGATCTAATGGTCTTTGAATATTTGATAACTCAAATAAGAACATGCAGATATAGCACATAAAAATTCAGTAACTGCTGTAATCAATAAGCAGGCCATTCAGCAAATCCACTTTCATTAATTAAGAGAAGGAAGTGTTATTTCTTAAGACAGATGCAAAATGACAGTCACGTGTTATTACTTCATGTTAACATCTTCATCCAATCTGGGTAAAAATAGCACAACTCATCTCTTGTAAACAAACAAACCCACCACTTTCTACCAGTTGGTGGTCTAAGTCCGACAGCATTTTAGTTTTAATGAAAAATGTGCTTTCACAGCCAGCCAGACCAACCAAAGTCAGTCCATGCATGGTCTCAAGCCTGGCTTTTGCTTTAAGGCCCCGCTGCTCCTTTCAGTGTGGATGGTAACAAACCTTAAGCACACTACTGCTTAACACCCGTAGCTGGGATGGGGATCTAACAAATCCTTACCTTTTCATTTACAGCAAGAAGGGAGACAACAGATCAGCCTTTTTAAGTTGTAATGTGGGGTCCTGTGAGCCACCAAGATATGAGAACTGAAAAGCAAAACTGAGGAGATGTGGAGAAGGTGAACCATCGGTTCCATGCGTACTCATAAGCTGTTACCTACTAAGTCCTGACAGTTCCCATTTAAACCACCACGGAAGGGAATTAATGAATATGTAGGATTATGAAATTATAAGAGATCAGACCTTCCTCCTCATACTGTCCATCACTACTCATTTTGTCTTTCCTAAAGCACAGGTTTTTCACAGAACCGTAAGAATCTACCACTTCAGAGCATCTTTGCCAAGCTATGATGAAAAGCCTGAACAATCACCCAATTACTTACTTGGCCTATCCTAGCATCCACCACATCCTTGCAATGCTCTTGCCCTGAATAGGGGCTAGTGGAGACTCATGCCCTTCAGCATCAAGCTCTTCCCAGACTAGGTGCACTCCTCTGCAGAGGCAGTTCATATCTGCCTCTGGCATTAGGAGTTACAAGCTGCCCACACCCCAGCACGTCCCACCATCCCCACCCAAGACTGCCAGGACCACATGTAGGACTGTGGGGAACGAAGCATGCCAGCTGCAACTACTGGAAAAGACAACACGACACCTTATTTCACCACGTCAGCTTTGGAGAGAAAGGCCTGCTCTGACAAGAAGACAAAATGTCTTCACAGCAAAAATGTTTCAGCCCCCGCTGGTATCTGTAAACTACCCCTTTCAATTCCCTCTAGGCAAAACAAAATAAGCCAAATAACCCCTAACTCACTCCAAAAGAAATAATCCCTTCTTTTTTTATTCTTTTTTTTTTTTTTTTTCCAATCACACAGCTGAAAAGGAAGAGCATTTCAAAACTGAGGGGATACAATCAGGAGCGGAATTCAAACAGATCTAACCTAGATGTTCCTGACAGACCAAATCTGGCTTGACACAGGAATGATGGAGGTTCAGAGTTTAATAGTTTGGTGATGCAGAAAGACATGAAAGAGCTGATCCATATAATCCAATGAATGTCAGGATCAGGATTTAAAACTTGGCCCAGTACATAACTAAAAGGCAGTGAAATGGCAGAGGAAGCAGAGGAGTATGTTCTCCACATAGCTAGCACAGGTTAGCACCTTAGCTGTGTAATTCTCCGCTAAGCAATTCATACTCTAAGAAATTCATCAAAACTAAAACACAGGAGAACTACAGAGGCTGTTAGCTAGTTTACCACATAAACAGGACAAGCATCTGCAGGCACAATGCAGGACAAGCGGTCCAGAGCTTGTCTTGATTTTAAAAAGACATTCCTGTCTGTGCAACAGACAGCAAGGTTAGTTAATATAAATATATCTATCTCATCATACAGCAGGACAAAATGACTGATATATGACAAAATAGATTTGATGAATTGAGGTAGTAATCTTCACAAAGTTATTTGGCATTCCTAACAACTCAGACTTTATATTCACACCACCTGATGAGGGGCAGCTCCTATTATTATCAACAAAATACCAACAACTGATTCAGCCTCTAAGTCAATTACATTTACAGTTCGTCATTCCATTATGTCAAAGCAGCACTGGCAGAGACACAAGAAAAAGACTTCATTTTTTCACACACAAGCATAGTCAGGCAAATACAAACATGGCTTTTTAATAAAGGAAGGAGGTGCTACAAATTAAAGAAAGATCAGACATCTTAAATGGAGAATTGTGTAATTTTACACTAATTCAAACTGGTCATCGAAGCATGCACAGCCCAGTCACAGAAGAAATGGACTCTCCTCCACACCACTGCATTCTCATGTAACCCAGTGCAGGGTCTCCAGAAAGTCGTTCTCTGGGACATCAGCAGACACCTAACAGCAAAGTGAGAGATGTTGGCTGTAAAGGTAAGACACTGGGTTTTCTAGCCACAACATTTTAATGTATTCATAAGACAGCTGGTATTAAAGTAGGAAAAAATGCACAATGGTACCCAATTCCATAAGCTTTCACTAGTTAGTCATATTGCATGTCATCCAAAAATTTCTCAGAGGAAGGCTAACACTCTAAGAGTCAGATTAGCTAAGGAAATAGGCTTAAATTGTGGGTTGTCACTGAAACACAGCTACTTCCATGGCACAGACAGCAGCTACAGGGGACTGGCATATGCATCTTTTAAGGTTCAGTGAGGTACTTGAGTTTGGCTTTTTTCTTTTACAAGAATCACAAAACAAAATCTGCTAATAAAAGAGTAGAACTTAAATTTTAATCCTAATCTTACTTATAACTGTAACTTAGATACTCTAACAAGTCTTCTTCAGCAGGGAATCGATTTAGGATTTATGCAGGTGATGGTCTTGGCAACCCCTCCCAGAGCACAGTCTACCAAAGATACTCTTCACAGACTATCAGGAGATCATGATGCCCTTGGAAGTCTCTCTAATTAACAATAAACTGCTTTTACAATTGAAAATGCATCCTCAAAGCCTGGTGACACTATGGTTACGTCAATTCCTGATCCACATGCTTCATTGTATGCAATGTCTTTGGAAATGAAGGGCAACAACAACCTGGAAAATGTTTTTCAACATTTGGACTGTTGCCACCAAATCAATAATGGTAGAACAAAATGAATTACAAGATTCCACAGCTTCAATCACAGAAGAAGTGGAGAGTAAGCCAGAAAGAGAAACCACAACTTACACTGAGAGACTAGTTGGACTGAATTGTATGTAGACTTGTATCTAATTAAATGAGACTAAGGGCAAAAGTGAGGCAAAATCATTTGATAGCTGGCATGGTACTGGTCAACACAAAAGGGTACTCAGCTCATGAAATATGTACGTAGTTTCTTTTGATCAGGCCAGAGGATTGACATGACCTCCACACCTGAAGGACAGGCAGTGTCACAAGAAAATGAGAAGGTTTAACTCTTAAGATTATTACGACTTTTCCTGGAAAGCTTTTCCACAGGACTCAGTTTTTCAATACTTCAGGAACACAGGTTCAAAGTTATTTAGGGAAGATTCAAACTGGAGAAGAATGTGAAATACAGATATGTGAAACATAGCAGTTTTCTCAAAAAGAAATGATGTGCATTACTTTGATACTTTTGCACTAAACATTTCTGCCTTGTCAAGCCTTAGCTCTGTCAGCAGCCGGCTCCTCTTGCTCTCCACTAGGTTCCCTTCAGCAATAACAAATATGGAATAAGCAAGAGCACCATTTCGGCCAGCAGCACATTCGGCTCAGGTCAGAGGGGAGCAGCCCACGCGTTGCAGATCCTCTGGGGAGAAAGAAACTTGTACAGATCACAGTGTCGTCTAGCAGGGAACTAGATAGTTTCCTCTTATCAGAAGCACAGCCTTAAAAAAAGACCAGCAGAATGCAATTTCAAAATGGCTGAATTTGTTCTCGAAGTATCTTAACCCCATCCCCAGAACGACATACGCAACTTCATTTGTACGGCCAGCTTTAGCACCAGATTTAGGTTTAAAATACTTCATATTTCCAGTGCTCTCTAAAATAGTTTCATCAGTGTGGTTGAGGATATAGTGCTCCTTATTTTATCACTGATGCTGCTTCTGCAAACCAAACCTTTGGCTGGAATAAGAAAGTCTAGCATCAGTGCTGAACGGATCCATGTGGGAATGAAAACTCGTGCTTACACCTGTATGACTGTTGGGTACAATAGAGAAGATTACATTAAATTTTCATGGCTGATGCTTAGGTCAAAGAATCCAGAGCGAACTACAACATCATCTACTGCTTTTCATAAATGCACAGCGAGCCAGGCAAGCCCGCATTAACATTTACAAACACAAGACTCAAAATATATGGCATTTGAAAAACACTTCCAACCACAACAGACAGGACATTGATTTCAACCTTGCATTGTTGAGTCTTAATTTCCAAACACCATTTGCCATCCTTTGCATCCATATTGTCCCTACAAAAAGGATAAGTTGCCCAAATAAGGTTGATAGGTTTAAAATGAAAAGTAACAAGCAAAATGGTACCGAATAGACTAAGTACTAAATACATGAATCTCAAAATATCTTTTACTCTTCTTTACAGCTGGATTCATTAAAAGATACAGCTAGTTCTAATACAGGAAATTATAGACCTTCTGTGAGAAATGTATGTCAGGTGCCAAAAGCATTTAAATTCTATCTTTTTCCAATTCGTGAAGCTCATTGTAGTATGGTATTGTTGCATTATTAGATTTATGCATTTAGCAAGCAAGTATATTATAAGAGTGGCTGTAAGTAATTACTCCTTTCTAACAGCAGGAACGACAGTATTGTCCATGCTATGTCACTTTTATGAGAAAAATAGTCTGTTTTTTAAAAGAGACTTAAATGTTTAAATAAACATCCAAACATTCCATTTATGAATAAGCCATAGTCCTAACTTGTAGGAAGAGCAAGGCAGATAGAAACTGAGGGTAAGTGACATAATTTGTCCATTACAGCATATTGACTATCAGACCCCATCCAGAAAAGGTTCTTTATATACTGACACCACATTCATTTGGGAATTACATCTTTCTAGGACACATTTTTGAAAACTAGAAAAATCATAGGTAGTTTCTTACTCTTCGTAATGTTTTGATCTGTCCTCTTGACATCGTATGTATGGAATGTTCTGGCAGGATATTATGGTGATGGAACACTTGATTAGTCTAATTGCTTAATGGTTGTACCGGTTTGCAAATCTTTCCACGTGAAGTCTTGCAGAGAACATTCTCTAACCCAAAATCTTGCTTTCCACACATCTACCAATTGCTCCTTCTTGGAAGCATCTTTGCGCACTGGGCATACTGGCATTCACTGGACAGAGGTCTGAACTTCGTAGGAGACTCTGTTTCCTGAAGTTTTTCAAGGCATCTATCTAGTCTTTCCTCAGACAGTTTCATACAGATTAGCAAGAGTTTTACATGAGCAAGATCTCTAGAATACAGTCTTATGTGTATTATACGAGCCTAAGTACCTATCCATCTGCCTCTAGCATTCATGACTCTCTGCAAACACTTTAAAGATAATACCATCCATATATGATGTTCTTCCTACTCACTGTACGAACAAAGCTAAATAAACTTCATAAATCAAATGTATTTGTGCATGGTATAACTAGATCACAGGGAAAATTTTCATAAATTTCCTGGTTTAATTACAAAGTTTAAACCCAGTTACTAATACAATGGCACCTGCGGTATTTCAAACACAGGAACTTTGTTCAATTATAAACAAAATAGTGCCCGTGACAGTCTAAATATCCAAACCCTTGCCCACATTTCTCATGCAGGAATCTCACTGGGGGTTATGCAAGCACGTAAGGACTGAGTTTACCTAAGCTAATGTAAGGCATTACACGTTATCAGCTCTGTAGAACAGCAGTGTAACACAAAGTGGTCCAGAACTGCAGCCGCATGGCATTTGTCACTCAGTGCTACAAATACTGAAGTCTACAGAAACTCTACCACGATTTCAGTCAGCCGATGAACAGATGAGCAGATAAAACGATCCTAAAGTCTGTAAAGTCTACTGGGGTCTGCTGGAATGGAAGCCACCACTGAAACATATGGCATGATTATGACACAGAATCCCTCAGAGAAGACAACTAAGTAAACATTTATTATTTCGTTGAATTATCTGATCCTCCCTTTGTTTCATTGTGCTGTCACCAGTGAAGAGCAGCAAGAAAATAAGACACCCCAGTAACTATCCTGTTGGCAAAGCTAAAGAAGAGCAAGAAGAAGAGCACAAATTTGTGTTTTATAAGACACCCTGTTTTTACAGATGCTGCTGAAATGTAATTGCTAAGTACCTGGGCAGCTTATAAATAAACCCTTCCAAAGGCATATTTTTACACCATCACAAAATAAATTAAACTACCCAAAATTCATGCTGCTAATTAAAATAGCCCCTGTAGGAGGGCAAAGTAGCTACAAGGCTGAGGTAAACATGATGCTTTTTTTATTGAACAGCAGCTGATTAGTTTTATACCCTATTTACATATATTTCCTAGTATCATCAAAACCTGGTAAAAATCGCAATTTTGTACTCATCATTTAAAAACTCCAAACTGAAAGTGTCCCATCAGTTTCAGGACACCAACAAACTCTTCTTTTATAGAAAGCTAGTAGCATGACATTTCCATTCTAAAAAATCTGCCAGCATAGGAAACTGGGAGCAAGAAATAGGCAGTCCTTTATGTATCTGGATCAAAACATTTTACGCCAGTCATAATATTGGAATTACATGAGTTGTGAGACACCAGGAAGGGTCTATAAATGGTTAAATGTAGGTTATATTACATAGTATCCCAATAGAAGAGTGGTGTTCATGAGAGAAATAAACCGATCACTTACTACTTGCCAGGAGCAAGCTTAAAAGTCACTTTTATTCAGAAATGATCATTTTAATTTTAATGGATGATACAGTTTCATTTCGACCAGCTGTTCAAGATAAATTTTTCTCCTGACAATATGACTCAGAAAAAACTCAATACTTAACATCCGAGTTGCCTAAAAAGTCAATCTAAATACACCTCAAGACAAGTGATAATCTTGTCATGGTTGATTACACAACTTGTACCACAACCTTATGAGTTTATGGAAGCCCATGGAACTGATTAAGCTTACGTGGCCTAAAAAATGAACTAGAGATACACAGAGTTCTCCTTTCGATGCCTTTATAACAAGAATCAAAGTGAAAAATGAAAACCTGGATAATGCAGACCTCCCCACCTCGCATTGGCAGTCAGCAAGCAAGGCACTGGTGCATTTCAAGGTCTTGCAAGTACAAGGTCTCATTAGAGACAATATCCTTAATAACCTAGCAGCAAGCCACTCTCAAGATTGTCTTTCACCCTATATACCATATAGCAATTGAGAGCAGTCAGGATGCCCTTGTTTTCTCTTGGATGAGCAAAATCAATTGGACCCAGGGAAGGCTTCTTGAGTGTGGACCCTTGACCATGAAATTTTCTTACTGATGCTGTCTGTAACCTATGGCGCAGCCTTTCCACAGTTACTTAATTATTGTATTTTCCTACTCTGGATAGAAGCATCTCTCTATCAGACTGAAGTCTGGCTGGGAGGTTGCAGTCTGCTCACTGGTCCTCATTTTTTCAAGAGGTCAGTGAAGTGCACCAACACTTGGAGTAGTGGTGGCTGCTTAGTAAGTTGTAGAACTGTTGTGCAGGAGCATCCCCATTACCTATTCATGCCTTAAACCACAATAGGCTGGAAGGACTACACCATTCTTCTTTCTTTTTACTCACTTACTGGCTTATTTGCCAAGGTCAGTGGTTTGCTCTCATTCTTTCCGGGCTGCCCCTTCTCGCAGCTCCACTGGCTGGTGGAGCCCCTGAGGATGCAGTGGTGAGCTGCAGTTGTAACATCACTGTCTCTGCATAGGGTCAGGAACCAAACGGACTAGACAGGATGGGCAAACCCCAACATTTGCTTTTGGAGAGCCCCACGTATAGGTCCCAACCTATACGTGTCCCTGCTCGGAACAAGCTGTTTGACAACTAAGAGGCCAGACACTGAGCTGTGGAGCTGCAACCTGCAGCCTCTGCTATTCCTATGAAGCACACAAGCAGAACTCCAAAACAGAGGCTGCTCCTATACCATCCTTTACTCTTTGCACCAAGGACAGTATTGGATTTTTGATTTAGGTCTAATGTAAACCTAGAAGACTGTTGTCTTCTTCCACTGAAAAGAAATTCATTCTTCCATTGTAAGAATGAATAAACTGTAATTGAGAAAAAATATTTCTGACCCTATAATAAAATGGACACTTAACCAGGAGTTTAAGTTAAAGCCAAAGGCATTTGCACACCTGCCAACAGGACTGTATTCTAAGCTGTCTCTTTCAACAGCTAAAGACAGACCTCAGCCAGAAATCTGTACAGAGACAATGTAATACAGAACGCAAAGTTTGCACAGAGGCAACATAAAATTCAAAGATTTTTGTCTCCTGGGTTCAGGCCAGAGTCATTTCCACCCACACCCTGGCCATCCACACTGCTCTCCCTCTCCCTTCTGACGTACATGGCACACAGCATAGCTTTGTCCAGCTGGGACACAAAGACTACTTTTGCGAGTAAAATAAAAGCAAGCGCTAACAGCAGGGGTCGAAGCCACATAAAATCAAACTATATTTTGTGGGTAATTAGCTGCTGGAGCAATTACCACAGGCTGCGGTACACTGCTTGTCATGAAGAGTCTCAGATTCAGACATTTTCCCTAAGAGAGAGGCTCTACGGTAACGATGTAGTGATTCTGGGGAGTTCAAGTAGTGTGTTTATGTTATAGATCAAACCAGGTGGTCACAGTGGTCCTTCCAGGCATTACCATCATGGATCTACACACAAACTTTCCTCTGCCATAACGCCCAATCACTTGTGCACTTCAAGGAGAGGAAGAATCAGACCCTCAAGGAGAAGACAGTGCCAGACACTTGCAGCATTTTATCAAACATGGATTTTGTCCTTATCCTTCGCTGAATTCCTGTAACATGCAGAAATTCCCATGGATGCACAGTGGAGGTGAAATGTCCACCCGACGATGGGCCTCGTGCACTAAGATACAGCACCAGGAACACTAACCGCTCCTCTAATGCCGAGCGGCAACTCTGCCAGACATCCCCACGTCTCTAACTTCCCACAGCCAGGCCCGGACTGCACCTCACTTCCTGATATTCAGTTACATCCTGTCACCTCTGAAGTGACATCGAAGTTGTGCTAAAGAATGAAAAACAGTTAAAGTAACAAAGAGAAACCTTACAAAGTTCAGCAGTTGGATCATTAAGCAGCCCCAAAGCCAGGAGAAGAGGCTGCTCCAAGTCTTCCCATGGTCAGCAAAGTCAGGTAAAGGATTTTACTCCACTGAGGAGCAGGTGGTGAATGCACACCAACACGATCAAATGATGTTCCACTTTACAATCCGATGGCAGCGCAATCTTCATAAATAAACAACCGGCTTTCTTACTTCAGGACAGATCACATAAACAGGACTCGCATCATGTGAACAGAGACTGTAGTGCAGTGTGACACGAAGACTATTAATTTCAGGGCCTTCTGGAATGTGACATTTCACTACAGTACACTGAGTCCATCTCCTCCCTACACCACATGAGCCAACATCTTTTAGCTTTACATCTCCGCGGTTCAGCTGCTGTACTAGAAGCATGTAGTAGGGCTGGATTTCAAATTATGTAAAGGCAGCCTCCCGTCTATGCAAAACGTTCAGTGTCTCTTCAGAAACTCTGTTGTACATCCAAGTTTTAACTGTGACCTTCCTAGTCTAGTGGTGCCGGTCACAGCTCAGTGTGAGAGGAGGGTGCACTGCTGCCCACACCATTTGCACTACTCAGCTCAAGCAGACGAGCCATGAGGCATCTGGAGAAACCTATTCAGGCAACTTCAGAGAATCAAAAGGTACATGACCAAACACAGAACCGGGACACTCCAGGCACACACCTGGGTGGAAGCATGACTGCGTCTTGGTCCCACATGCTATAAACCAGCCGTCAAGGGTTAGGGCTGGGCCGGCGACTAGAAGAATGAAAGAAGTTCTCTGTAAACCCCTCTCCCTTTCCAAAGAGGAAGCAAAAAGAAATAAGGGAGAGAGACTCAGAGGTTGGAAAAAGAAAACTAAAACTGCTTTAATGAAAATAATAACAATAAAATTAAATATACACAAATATATACAGAACCAATACCGAACCCAACCACCCGATGGCAATCACATCATTGTCACAGGGATGTGCAAGGGCAGGCACTAGGGAAGGCCCAGGCTGGGCTCAGCATCAGATGGGAACCAGATTTGGGAGCTGGATTCTGGAACTGGATGCAGAAATGCATGGACTGGAATCTAAGGCAGAATGGACAGTGTCCTCCTCAGACTGGTCACTGAAGAAGAGGGCTTGACTCTTGGGATCCCTCAGCTTTATACCGAATATCACATCTATGGGATGGGACACCTTGATGGTCAGTTTAGGGTCACCTGTCCTGTTCGCTCCTTCCTGCAGGTGCGGCCCCTAACTTGCTGCACCCCACCGTGGGACACAGGATTTAGTAGTGACCCTGGTCTCTGTAGGAGCAAGTAATAAGCAAGAGCCGTTTTGCACACCAGTCCCTGGCAGTAGCTGTGAACATCAAGCGTTATCACTTCTAGAAGCAGACACTGTCTGCACAAATATGCCGTTAACTTCAGACAGTGCAGTCACTTGGAAGAGACTGAGCTGGAAAGTAAAATCTCTGAACAGAATGAGCTCTGTTCTAGCTCAAACCAGGACACCAGCCAACAGAACTGCCCTCAAATCAAAACACATGGTTAAAGCAAATCTGAAAGGGACACAAGCCATAGTCCCCCATGAATGTGATCATATATTTTGCCTAAAACAATGAAATTCAAATCTTCTGTGCCTTTTCTCAGCCACAAGCCCTCTAAAATCCTGGGTCCAGAGTACTCAGTGGGGGCACGCTGAGTTATAGACAAGCTTTCGGACAAGAAAGAGTACACTTAGAAGGCGCGTTGTCCCATCTTTCATTTCAGACTACACTGCACTCGCAGGAAACCATTTTAAGGGGGTGTCACTTTACTAGAAATCTATGGGGTGATGATTGCCCCAGTTAATCTTCCTGACTCCTGCATAGATTAACTTTTCAGATCAGTTATCGATATAGGCAATTACAGTTCACCAATTAGGCAACAGTACACGACAATGCATTTCTGAGCAGTTAGAGCATAGACCAGTATTACAAAGCGTGGTCCTTCAGGACAACTGATTTAACTGAACTATGAGCACAATTATCTTCTGGCTGCTACTTATTATTGCTCCTATTAAACAGAATTTGCTAATACAGATAAAGAAGCCAGCTAAACCTGTACCTTGACCAGACTTGTGCCTCACCCTGAGCAGTTCATTCAGAGAAAACCCCATCATAACTGCAATATTGCTAAGAGTAGTATTTCAGAATCAGAGTTTTGCCTGAGAAAAAGACTACAGCGAGAAGCATAGTATTGATAGACATACTATCACTGACAGCCAAAAGGAAAGCTCAAACAAAGTTTGTAAATCCACTGCATAAAGATATCAGAAAGGTCCAACTCATGTTCCCATATATCTGAAACCCATATAGTCTTATCTCTATAGGCTGTCTGAGTATCACAGCTGTATTTCTAAGCCCTAATGCAAAGTCTGCTTCCCAAATAAATCCCAATAGTGGCCAGTAGGATTTAAGTGACCTTTGGGGAATACAGAGGACGGGATAATAACTAGATTTTCACTCTTCAGATGTGACAAGTGGCAATCATACAATCACTCACTCCCCATCCCCAACAAAGCGTACCAGCAGGTCACAGCCAAGCCACCACACATTTTCTAATCCGTACTGGAGCTTAGCATTTCTGACACTGGACTTCGGAAAGCTATAGCTCAAAAAACATTTTTGAAATTTGGAGGAATCTCCCTCATAAGCACATGAAAAAAAGAAATACATACAGAGATGCCAATCATATTGCCTTCTTTGCTTTACTACATCTTTTTTTTTTGCAGCTGGCGCAGGAGGCTGCGTAACCAGGAGCCAGTATAACATGGTGCTTCGGCAGCCTGATTATCATTCCAAAAACTTCTCTCCTTTTTAGCATTGCATCCTCATATTAAAAATAATGTTCCTGTGCTTAGCTTTCTTATTTTTAGTATACTAGAAACACATAATCTGTAAGCTGTATGTATATTCAATAGCACCATCAAATAAATTATTATTATGGCATGTGTACTTTTTCCCTCCTTTTCTGATTTATAACGGATTTTAGCATTGTTAAAACTGCAGTTAGTCTGTCTACAGTCTCATAATTCTTCTCTCAGTCAAATGAAACTACAGTCTTGCAATTTTTAAACCAAATTACTACTAAAATGTCTAAAACAGGAATTTTAATAAGGTTTCTATGTTCCAAACATTTTAGCTCAAAAATATTTGGAGTCAGCCTCAAAGTAGGATTAGCTTCTGCATATTTTCTTTTAATTTTACATCTAAATGAAATACAGGGTCTCTCATTATAATTAAATTTGAACCATTCAAGATTATGACTGTGAAAGTACTCCATACGCACATCTACACCAATTACTCAAAAGTCAGTAGATTCTGTAGCCTACAAACAGAACATGCCAACCCTTAAGTCTTTACAATTCTTCAAACTCTTTCAGAAAAAAACGAAATACAGCAAGGCAATTGCTCAGCTAGGGAGAAACTCATCACACAAGCTTCTGTTTGAAGGCTCAGGATTATGCAGGTAAACTAAAAGTACGCTGTATTTTGATGGATGTTAAGATATGTTAAATTCATGATGATGACCTGACTGATTAGAATAAGCAAGGAATTGTAGACCTGGGATTTTTCCTGCATCAATGAGGTCTGTAATAGCTTTGCCATTGATTTAATGAGATGACGACTAGGCCACTGACAAACTGCAATGAATGAAGGCAAGCCAACCAGAGTGGAAGGGGGGCAAGGGCAGAAGCTTGGGTGGAACCAAGGGATTGGAAGAGAAATTGAAAGCAAAATCAGAAGCAACCACTAGTTGTCACCTGTGGCTGCCCTGCAGATAACAAATACTGTTCTTTTCTCTCAACTTCGCACTTCGCGTTTGCCTTTATGTGAATCTGGTTGAACACAAAAAGACCACAATGAAGCTACATACCTGATTATTTGAACACTGTATTAGAGCTCACATGGCTTCATTTCTTTCTGCCAAAATCTAATTCGCAGTCTCTTTCTTTTCCCTTATGTATATATCTTCTAAAAAAAGAAAAACAAAACCTTATCCTAAAGGCCAGATAATTCCTTCAGTTAACAAAGCACAAAACGGTTCATAAGATAATTCCCCATCCAAAAGGTGCACTTTAGACAACCTCCTATAAAGCCTCCACTGTTTACAGCAAACAATTTTCATCCAGACTGGGAAGTGCCCCTGTAGGAGAATCCTGCCTAGTATGTGATATGTCAGCATGTAATAATAGTTACAGGGCTGAACTGTGAGCTTCAACCACAGCAACTCGCATGTTGTGACAAGGAAATAAAGTTCCCCATTATGGAAATCCTATATTGTATTTAATTATGTAATTATATTTTATTGTATTAGTGAGTGATTGGGCACAGTAGCAACTGCTGGGATTTCTGCAAATTAGGAGCACAAAACTCATTCTTTCCAACAGCTGATTACTTTTCATGATTCTATGGGTTTTTTCCTAAGCTATGGAAATTACTCTATATTTAGGCTATTTCTCGTAGATACTCTCCAGCAATAGTGATCCCCTCTCTTGACACCATAATCCACAAGCACACAAAGAATTTCATCTTAGCAGCGTCACTGGGCCAAATTAATCCCTAGCATAAACTCTTATAATTTATGCAAATGCAGGGTGATGTTTACATCTAAGATGAATTTGACCCACGCCGAACTACCGCACCTAGGGTTTTGTTTCATTTTTAGAGCTGAGTCAAGTGTTCACAGCACTGCAGAGTGTCTGCACTCACCAGAAAGTATAAAATTTCCACGCATCAAAGACAAACTCCTACTGAACAAACTAGCATTACATCTCCATGCCCTAATGGCAATCGAGTAGCACATGCCACCTTCGTCTCTTTGAGCCTGGGGCAGGCTTTTCTAATCCCTGGGTTGAGCTAACACCTACCCCGCAGAGGCGACAAGGGAATGCAGGCAGAGAAGGGCAGTAACTCCTTGTTACCTTCCCTGCTGCACACGCAGAGACACAACACTTTCCCCTTTGGCCAGCACAGCCATGGCAGAAATGGAAAATTCATTTCAGCCAGGAACCTTTCAGTGGCAGGGTGCAGAGAACAACAGAGATGTTAGGGCTGTCTGAATCCAGGAGGGAAAGTGGGAACTAAAACTGCGGTGCAAAACCTACAGTAAACATATGCCACCCCACTCTACACCACTTACAGAAATAAAATTCCTCTGACTTCAGGGACAAGCGCATGCTTCAGGGCTACAGGACAACTACAGAAATATGATTTAATAATAAACATGAATACATTTATACATATACAAAGGAGAATACTAACTTGGTAAAACTGAATACACACTAAATAATCTTTTATTCATTCTCTTTTTTCGTGCCTTGGCATACAGTCAGTGTTATTGTGGACTCAAAGTGAAAAATGAAATGCAAAATTGTTTACAAAATATAACATGCATAGTCCTTCCTTTTGTTGAAATTCTTCGTAAATGTGAACAGAAGTGGAGCAATGCAGTGAAACAGGGCTTGAATAGAAAAGTGTAACTCCACAGTGAGAGACATTGACCAGCTAGAGAAGATCATGACCACCATCTTCAGCACGCAAATGAATGGGACAGTCTTAATGCTCAGAAGCTGTGAAATCCTGGCAGCTGCTTATGTGCTTCAGTGTGGCTAAAGCAGCTTATTTTAATCACCCACCATCTTTACTTCAGAGACCTCCCAAACACACGCTGTTTGGCACTGTGCTCATTTTCTGTACGTATTTTTAACTACATCTGGTGAAAACATGGACAAGGTTCAAATGCTCACAAGTATTTTAACAATAAACACTACTTGCCTATCAAACTCATTTCCACAAAAAGAAAAATGCTATTAATTATTCTGCTTCTCTCTCACCTTCTTTGTTCTGGTTTGGTTTCTCTGGCATAAGACTCACAATGAAATTCGTGGCTTCTGTTCACATTTTCACCACCGCCATGGTTAGTCAATCACTTTTACGCTCCTTAAAAAATCCATGTTAATCTGGACACAATATGCTTATCAGACCAATGTAATTCAAGTTAAGATTGGATATGCTTTTCATTATATCAGCCTAACAACTACTTAAAATAACAAAAATAGCAACTTCACCTGCTCTAATACAGATTTTATACAGCCGTAACACATGTTCAGCTCACATTTGACTTCAGCCTAGCATTCAGCAAGCAATTCACCTGCTGACACTTATTTTTGTTAAGCAACCTAGCAGTGGGTGCCTGGAGTTGGTTTTGTTTATCTATCTACATGACATGATGGTATAGACAGACATTACTGGATTAGGGAATACTTTATTCCTGAAATGAAGTTGCAGGGTCAGTGTTTAAAATGAGTCATTACAGATCTCTACTAGGAGATTAAATATTATCTACCAACTGAAAACTAGTAATATAAAATACATAATTATTCTGCTGTATGTGATTACAGTATATTCTTTACATCACTTATTTCAGCACTGTAAATCCTACCAACATTTTTACAAACTAAGAACTACTAGAAGAGGTACCTAAACCAGAAAATATGCTACAAGAAGTAAATCCACAATGGGATTATACTGGGGATTTTCCATGTAGAGGTTTCTGGAGTGGAAAGTGGGGAGTATGCAGGGATTTTGTTTAAAACTCTTGTGATTAAAAAAAAAACCCAGAAAAAAGTAGTTCTGTACACTGCTGTGGACAGGCACTACTGATACCATTTAAATGCTGAAAGTCAGTATGGCTTACTCTGCTATCTCATTACTAACATATGATAGACATGCAAAGAAAGATGTGAGATCAGCTGTTTGTATCTCATGTCTCAGCCACTTCATGCAAATCTCTCAACAGATTTATTATTTACTTCCCTGTTAATAAAACTAGCAGCTTTACCAGTCAGTATTTTTTCCCCAAGCTTTTGAACTCCACTGAGATTTGGAGGCAATTAACATTCACCAGTAACAGAGCAATCAACACGGGGATATCTAATGGGACTGGACAGAATCCAAAACCAGGTATTAGGATAATAGTGAGTCACTGACATAAGGTTATGATGTTAATTTTGGAGGGGAGAGCAACAGTGAGTTTTCAATAGCAGTGTCTGTGATTGCTGTCACATTAACATAACACTCTTTTCTACATGGCTGTCTTCTGAATCTGAAACGTGTTCAATAACTGAAAGCAGCTGACAACACCCTGAAGTCACTCTCTATTGCCTATTGCTAAAAAGACTGCCCAACCAAATTACTTACAAATAAAACAAATAAAAATAATATTTTTAAACTGCTAGGAACTGCTAGCAGCTGTGCGTGGTACATTTACACATGGTACATTCAGAGAGAGCTCTAGTTAACCCAAACATATTTAGATTAAAAAGCAGGGATTATTCCTGGAAGCAGCAACCACACAAGGTATGGCTGCTACCTAACCAGCTCTCTAACTAAGCAAGTTTAAGCTTCAGGTTGGATCCCATAAAGGGCTTGGGCACCTAGAGTTAGGCACTGCAAGGCATACATTTTTAGAAAGTTGGTTCCGAAGG
Organism: Bucorvus abyssinicus; assembly: GCA_009769605.1. Lineage (NCBI taxonomy): Eukaryota > Metazoa > Chordata > Aves > Bucerotiformes > Bucorvidae > Bucorvus > Bucorvus abyssinicus. The sequence goes on from CM020026.1 coordinate 19,713,733, forward strand.
GAATCTGAAATGCAGAGGTAGTCACACAAGCCCCAAGGGTGTAGAAAAGTCCACCTCAGGAGTGCACTGGACTGTAAGAAATCTCCGAAGACTCATCTTGAGCACATGGCCATGGAGCCAAAGAGGAAAGCTTACCGCTGAGTATATTCAAACTCTTACCCCCTTCCAAAATTCCCTGAGACAAGGCACCAGGTGGTTGTCTCCTCCCACATCCCAGAACCCTCTCCTGAGCGTAAGCACCTACTTCTGTTCTCTGAAAGCAGCAAGCAGCAGCTCCATACAGGATCACGTAGTAGAGGAGATGTTGTCAGTAGCTGTTACGCCATAAACTGGGGGTTATGCCAACAGAGAGGTGGGACACCTGGATACGCACCTTTTCCCAGGCTAAGAGCCCAGATTCAAGTGTACGTCTCCTATGAGAGCATCACTGCCAGCAGGCCATAGGTGACACTGGTGGCAGATGAGCACTTCCCTTTGGAAGCTGTGTCACTGGGGAGCTAGGCACTCAGGATTTGGAGTGTCAGGAACAGTAATACAAAAGATGTAAAATATAAATTTTGTAGCACTATGATTAGGGTAAGGGGCATTTTGGATATTCCAGATGGGCACTCTTAGGATTAAGTGGCCTTGAAGAGGAATGCAGACCTCTGTGTCCAGGTCCATTCCAACTAGGCAGATTTCACGGAAGTTTAAAGTCAAAACCAAGAGGCCACAAACAGCCGTATTAAACAAAATTGTTATTTTTCACAGATTAGTAGGTCTCAGAAAAAGGCGCTGTACAAATGCAGCTTCTTCTACAAACATATGGCATTTTCTATCAGCACCATATGTAGCTTCTGTACTTTGCGAAAGAGCATCCATTCTCCTAACATGTATACAGTATTTATTAAGTTATGCTGTGCCTTCCATAAACATCCACCATTTTTACAATGCTATGTTCTCTATACAAAAGCCACTAGAATTTGCCAAGTATAAGCTAATAAAAGCAAGGAAAGGAACTCGGTGTTTGGCTTATAGTGTTCATTTCACTTCATCCTGCATCCAAATGCAGACATCAGGGGTGGGACACATCAGACATTTCACTGTGCCAGCAAACCAAGAACAGTCTATAAAAACTAACTAAAATGACAAAAATATTTAGCTTCTCACCTCCAAAGGCTGGCACAATAGCACATAAAACATAAGGATGACACAGCTTTACCCTCCTATTCTGAAGGATCATTTAAAAATTAAAGACATCTACATCGCATTAGACACTTCCAATTGAAGTTGTCCATATTTTTACAAAGGCTGAAAGTACAGCCAGTTCACTGAAGGATGAGACTCCTAATGCTAAATGAAAATGGGAATCTTCTGTTTTGGGGAGTTGTGTTTTTCTGGTGACCTAAGCCCCACTGAAGCTAACAGCCCCATGACTTCCCTGCCTCTCTGAGCACAGCCCGTCTCAGTCTTGCAGAGAGAATTCCATTCCCAGAATAGGTGAATTCCCCTCCAGCCATGCCAACCCAGCACAAGCCAGACAAGCGAGGCGAGGCTTTCACTATTCATGAAGTTCAAGAAACTGCCAGCCAGGATGGCTCTCTTTTTATGTGGAACCATTTGCTGATTAATAAATACCCAACCTTACTGGCAGGTTTTGGAGACTCTATCAGTCTCACCGCATCACCCAGCTTCTTTCTTGGGAGACTGAGGGTAATCTGTTGTGGAAACACCAGAATAACTGTCAGGTGTGCAAAGTTGAAGTTGTGTTGGGGACCCTTACATAAGCAAGGACGCTTTTCGGTTGCTGCAGCATCCTGCACCCCACTGGTCAGACAGCGTGCTCTAGGTCGGGCACTAAATGGACATTTCACATCTCTCATGACAATTTTCACCACCTCATCCATATCTTGTTTTCTTAACTAAATGTGTCCTTTCTTGACTGAGACTTGAGCAGGAGAAATTGCTCAGATCTCCATTTATTTTCTACTGTTATTCCTATCTCTTTACTGACCCACATATCATCCACCCAGAGCTGGAGTTTAGTATTGCATGCTTCTGCCTTCCTCCCTTCTCCAAAAGGGCATTCCTATACTTGGAATCATTCATGAATGGCTCTGTTTGCAGCCACTCTTATGCAAAAAATATAGCATTTAAACATAAATTATTCAAGAAGTGTCCAGAAAATACTGACTATTGTCAGCCTTGGGGGGAAAAAAAAAGTCACTTTAAATATACTCTGTCTTAATACCCTTCCACTGGCATCTGCTGGTGGTCTGAGACATGGTACTAGGTTATAGAGACCTTTGATTTGCAGTATCGGCTATTATGTGCTTACATTAATCTCAACCACCAGCTTACCCAATATTGTGTTTTGAGCAGGGGCTCAGGCTGCTCTGAGTCAGGCTATCGCACACAGACTGATTCCACAACTCTGGAGGGGAGAAAGTGCGATTTGTATTTTCTTTGCACAGTAAGAGGTAAAATAACTACTCACTACCTATTTCTCTCTCTCTGCTGCAGCAGTTAAATATTTTTCTACTACAGCCACAGGACTAGAAGATTAAAGAGCTAAGTGCAGTCATCCGCGTCTTCAGCACGGTCCCGCCACACGTCTCAATCACTGGCTTCCCCCAAAGCCACAGTGGTGGAGATTAAAGTGCTTCTGGTCCATGGTAATCCAATCAGAGCTAGAAGGGCTTTAATCTCTATCATTCTGCAGACAAACATTTTGGCAAAATGCCTTCCTTATGGTATTCTGAATTCCACCTGGGCCGCACTCTCGCTTTGACAGGGATTGGGGCTGTGTAGGATTATCACTCCATCCAGAAGGGTGATGATTCCTGCCTTTTCCTCTGGATTAAAAAAAGAGAACACCTAACTGCATATCCTGCTACATGGACAATAAACTGATCCGAAGTTGTATACTGGGATGCAATGCAAATTCTTTGGACAAAAGAAGATGGAGAGAATGCACTTTCTAATATAAATTGGGGACAAAGGGGGTTTTATTGTTCACAGTCCCAAATGGTTCAATGTTTAGGCCAATCGTGCCCTCCTAATACAAGGAAGGAAACCTCTATAACCCAGCCGTGTAGAGTGAGCCCATTTTTTAAAAATGAAGTGACAACCAATTGAAATTCTAGAGCAAAAGCAAGTCTCCAGCCCAGGGAATTTGCATTATGCCCACAGGCTAGCACAAGACTGTTCGAATTCTGCCCTGTCATATAGATAGGATATGGCATGATCTTCCTTGAAATGTTAGATTTATGTACATCTGTTTGTGTCAACCACATTACTTATAAGCAGTGAAGGAAATTTTAGATAGAACGGCTGACAGTCATCCTGAAAAAAACTCTGTTTTTAAAATAAAGTTTTTCAGTGGGATGGGGTTCTGCAGTATTGACTGTTTCACACTTTTGTGTGTGTGCGTGAGGGAATCACTGATGAGATAAAAGATTTTCACTATCACCTTAACAATCACATATTATCACTACCTTCACGTATCACTCCCTTGTACTTACGCCTGTTCAGTGAGCAGGAAGAGATCATTATGCCTGTCTCTCACTACAGAAAGAGAAACACTGAATTAGTCTGTGGTTTTCATTAACAGTAAAGGGGAAAATCTGGGGAGGGAATCAATAGGGGGAAAGAAAAAAAAAAGAGAGAGAGGAAAAGAGAGATGAAGGAATATTATTCTGAAGTCAATGTGTAAATCTTTTAGCTGTACAACTCCCACTTGCATTAAAGGGATTTGCACAGCTAAAACCTCATGCATCAAGTTGACAATATAGCCATAAAGATGTGAAATCTGAAGGGGGGGTTTGTTATGGTTTGGGATTTCTTAAATTTATTTATTTGGAAAATAGGTTTTTAAATTTTTATAACAAAAGGTGAAAGCACGAACAACAACAGGATTCCATTGGGCCCACACAGCCAGGGCCTGGACACCTAAAAGGATTTTTCCATCTGGCAACTAGATACGCGTCCCACCTGCTCTCTGACAATGAGCTATCTGCAATATTTGGGCTAATTCTATAGGATTAATCAGGGGTAAAGTGTTCTCAGAGCCCCGAATCAACCCCCTTCCCAAGGAAGCTTGATGGCAGGGGGCCTACGAGAAATAACCTGAAAGACACCCTTGTCTTTCCCCCTGACATTTCCCAGTGAGGATGCAACAGGTGGAAACTTCCCATGAAGCCCACAGTCTTTACACAAGCTGTGTGTCCTCGCATCACCTGTCTAAAAGCCAGAAGATGAATTTTCATCCCCCAAGCCCAGCCCAGGCAGTAGGCTGGGCCTATAAAGACAGAAAGAAAATGCGATTGTGCTTAAGGGCAGTGGAGCCATAGCTGGGCTACAGAAACCGGAACTTGGATGCTCATTGTGGCTTCAGAAGAGCGTAGCCGCTGGGATGCTTGCTCCCTTCTCTGTGTGGCTGGTGGTTGGTCCCCTGGAGGTTGTGCCAAACTGCTGGCTACAGGCAGAGTGATCATATCAGAGTGGTAATTATTGAGTAATTAAGACTGAGGAGAACTGGGTGTCATGTTTAGCCATGGCAGTGGTGCTTCACAAGGTGCAGAGGAAAACACTGCGCATAGGAAAATGGGCACGGAGACCTTTCTTTCTCTGTAGCAGTGGAAGAGGAGATCTAGCTCACCACATTTACTGGGAGCACTGTTACACTATATATTACTAGCAACAGGTTGTACCAACAGACCAAAACTGAACTTTGCACTCTCTGAGAAAGCAAGGCAAACCAAAAGTTTCTGAGGAGATTTTAAAACCTGTGGCAGGTTATAAAAATTTTCTGCTTTCGAGTTACTAAGTCAAGTTTTGTTAGGTACCAGAAAGGCAGGAATATTGGTCAGCATTATGCTGGTGAGACCGTGCTAACGACCCACATGCTATTTACACTCTTCTCACCTGCCATCTCTGCTTCTTCATTATCACTGCCATTTACAATCCCAGGAACAACTGCATCAATGACCACATTTTTCCAATATGCCTCGGATGTCAGGCAGTATTTCCCTCATATCTATTATCAGCAGATTTAAATGTGTCACTGAAGCTGACAGAGTTACACCAGTTTTGAATAACTGGAAGACTCTTGCCCTCAGTATTTAGACTGTAGTATAAGTCCACCCCTAAAGTATAATAGTCCTCTTTTACGATTTTCCTATTGTCATTTGATGTACTGATACAAGACTTACCCTGTATCTCCTGTGGCATAAAAAGCCACCACATCACCGAACCAATACTGCTTGCCAAACTTCCAGCAATAATTTGCTCTAATCAATAATTTTCATATAACATTAATTGGTACCCTTTGCCACTTTTATCTCCACAACTTACAGCATGCAATTTGCCCTATCAATTTACTTTAAAAAGAATGGTAACATTTACTATCATGATGAAGACCTTATTGACAATGAGGATTTTCCACCCAAGCCAATAAAATACAGATTACAGTTTAAAAATTAAAAGTTCAAAGGAATTGCTTAAGAAGCAAAAACTATAATAGAAGCTTATCAAAGCTAAATAAGCGATAAATAAGACAGTATGAAAACTGTCAGAGCAACTTAGCATCCCCATTCTATTTGTGCTTCATTTTATTAGCTAATCAAAGTGTCATATTATTTCTACTGGCATCTATTTACTGCCATGTAATTTTGATAAGGGCACCATCTGTATTTATAAAAGCATTATCTTAATAGCTGTCTAGCAATCTACAAACACAGGTGATATTTAACTTTTCTAAGGGGATCAATTTTAAACCAGGCAAAAGGACTGATATAAGTCAATATGCTGTGTTAACACACCGAGGGCCCTATTTGGATCTCCCCCTGCCCTGTGCCATTATAGCAGCTTTACACTTAAACCAAGGAAGGAGGTGAATTTGTTTGACAACCTGTGCGCTCCTCTTTGCTTTATTAAGATGTACAGCCATGAATTTTGTTTAGCAGGGCTTAGAGCTGCCCAGATTTTAAATCCCTGGCAAAAAAAGGAATTGTCACAGAGAACTATTTTGCTGTGAAGAAAGTTCAAGTGACCGCGTTAACTTAGATTCTGTATGAATCAGGATTTTTCCCCTCTTTAAGGATTCCCTAGATCATTTAAGGCTCTTCGTATATATTAAGAAGAGCTCCGTTCCACCTTTTGCACTGCAGTGGGGCTATCTGTGGAGTGAGGAGCTCCCAAACCCACCGCAGGTCTCTCCCATCCCAGAAGTGCCACAACCCCTCAGATCCCTACTTCCTCCTCGTTCCCAACTTTCGCACTTGACAGCACAGCAGCACAGGTTCAGCAAAGGAAGTTAAGGTGACTTCTAACTAGAACCTGCACTAGAGTTCATTCCCATAGGACAGGAGATACTGCTCCAATTTCCTCCTTCCAGAAGAGGACACAGAGCTCAGCTTTTGCACTTCCTGGTCAAATTTTCACCACTATAGTTTTGAAGATGCAATGCACAGTACTTTGTGCTTTGGGTGGTCTCAGAGGATTATATGAGTCATGTTGTGGGACACCATGAGCAGCTTTGGTACCGTCTTCTTCACTCTGACTCTTTCTTCCATCACACAGGGGCAAATTCCTTGCTGCTCAGCTCCACAGAGCACCCGGGAATGCCAGCTGCAGGCTCACAGCTCCTTTGGCACCCTCCTGCTAAGGCATTGCCAGCATTACAGCTCAAAACTCTCTCTGAACAACTCTTTTAAAAGACTTGGAGCTATTGAGCAGCAGAAGGACTTAAACGTCTCCTTTTTAAGCAGCCACTGAAGCAGGGACTTTCTGAAGTGCTTATGTAGAACAAGGCACCTGAACTCTGAAACCTCACAGGAGATTTAGCTACACAAGACTCCCTGGATTTTGCTCATTAGTTCCAGCTGTAACTCTTCGGTCAATGTGATGGTGAAATAGGAATTTCTGCAGGATTAAATCCTTTGGGATCTCAAATAAATACATTGTCTCAAAGCATGGTTACAGGGAAAAGAGGAGGAAAATACAGTCCGTCTTCCACTGCGTGACAAGTATGCGTCAAATATTCTCAGACTGATTTTAGTACAATCATTTCTAATACATTTCAGTGTTAATTGCCATCTCCTATTTGACATACTAATTACACATAACTGAATAACTATAAAATTGCTGCCTTATATTGCAAATTAGTAATTATAGTAGTAAACATTAACAACATGCCATATATAAAATAGTGATTTGTATACTGAAATGAATTAGAAATAATTGCAATGTCTGATAATTAAAATTATGCAGACATTAGCTATCTAGTTGTTATGTGGATTTTTTTTTCATTTAGATTCTCCTTTTAGACACTGAGATCATTATCCAAAAAAATTTTAAATGTGCAGCTCGAAGGTTTTTTTTTCTAAATCCAAGAAGAATGAAGACAAGAAGCATGTCCTTATTGAGCCCAAATGGGGATCTGAGGCAATGCTCATATACACTGCTATCCAAGCAAGGCTATGAAGAGAAACTTTTTAAGATTTCCACAGGACAATGTGCAATCCTCTCCTTGCCCAATCTGCAGAATGGGCCATTACCCTTACAGTTCAGAGCCTTGTAATTAGCTGCACAGAACTAGAATTAGTAAATACAGCAACCTCAAAGACACCTTCTTGCCACTGTGACCTCTTTGGGCTTTTGTTGGGAAAACTACTTGGAAGGGGCTCTGCAGTGTCTGCCTCAGGCTGCAGCTAGCTTCTTGTGGACCTGTTTTATTCTCTTCCTGTGGCAGGACTTGGCTGAGCAACAATGGGTGTCCACTTCAGACCCTTCCTCTCTTCGCAGGTTCTGCACCTCTTTCTCTTGATCTGTGGTATATGCGTCCCTTGCTAAGAGAAGACCTCTTTCTCTCTGTTGATCATCACAACATTTTCAAATATGGGTGTCTAACTTCAGATACAGGGCTTTGAAAATTCTTATCTTAGATTTCACTTTAGATGTAGGTTTGGTAAAATGTTAACAAATGAGAACTGGAAAGGAATATATTGGGCCAAAGTTAAAAATTAACACCTAGCACAACCTTCAAATGATGATGTTAAACTCCAATACTGATGGGTACTGAAGATCTGTAATTCCTAACAGCTACATTGGTAGCTCTAAGGACCATTTAGAATCAAGCTTTCTCAGAAGTAAAATAGTAGGAACTTCTGTCCTGGCAAAATTTCCAGCTACTTACAACTCCTTCTTGGACATTTTTGTATCCTGTATCTTTGCCCTCTCCTCCTCCAATGCTCATCTCCCTCCTTGCTTCATATTTGCAGTCCTGTAGAAGCCCTAATGGAGAGGAGGGGTTTGAGACATGAAAGTTGCTGTAGTGTGCAAGCAAGGAATAATTAGGTTGCTAAAATGAGGTGATAACCCAACATTTATCTGCTAAATAACATCTTCGATATTAGTGTAAGACTGGAGCACTAATCAGAAAACAGTCCGGACACATTATCAGCAACAGAGCAGTGAGAGGGGACAACGCCTTTATGAAATTGTTTTCTTTGATAAAGGGAGTTTCTTAGTGCTGTAAATCTAACTCACATGAGTGATCATATAGCCACAGGTACAACACTCATTATTAACTAACTGAAGAGTATGCACCAAATCAATTAAAAACAATCTTTAAAAGAAGGAACATAATTTAATTGTACCTAGGTACAGCTCTGCTCTAATTTATCTTCTGGCCACTTTCAAGGGATTTTACTTAGATGTTTAATCTAGCATTCATTGCAAAGGCTAATTCTCATGAAATTGCTATGGCATCTCCTGTATCACTTAATGCAAATGCTTCAGTGCCCCAGCAATGGAGAGAAGCTTTTTCGGTAAAGACACACATCAAAGTGCAATATGAAGTGGTATCTTTGTTCAAGTTGTTTTAAAATGTTTCACAGTAACGAGACATTCAGACTCTAACACCAGCTACATTTAGATGACAAATCACATTCCAAATAGTGGATGTACATCACATGTCCACGATGCAAAAAGGAATATGGGCTCCAGACATGTTTTGCATATTAAAGCATGCCCAGACTCACGAACTTGCATAGAAACACTAGATAGGAGCATGCCTGCAGTACTAACTGATGTGTGTCATTAGGATATGCCTCTGACCTTTTTTTTTCAAAAAACTAACTTAGTCTTGGCTTTTAAATTCAGATGTAAGACACTTAAATAAGTGGCCAGATCATTAAAGGTCATATAGCTGGCAGCACCCATTAACCTTACTATTTGTGTATGTGTAGACAGTTAATTTTAGCAGGAATCAAAGCAATCAAAGACCACATGTACCATATGTGAGCAGGAGCTAAGCTTTTGCATCCATCTATAAAATCATGGAGGTCAGCCAAGAAGAGGAGAATTTCTTCCTGGTGAAGGAAGATCAAATCCAAAAAGCAAGTAAAAGCAGCAGGAAAATGTCCTCACAGCCTGGGATACCTTTAAGAGCCCACAACATAAGACGTCTGTATTTCTCAGCAGTGGGCAGATGAAATGCAAAGGACCTGTACAGTAAAATGCTGAGTCTGAGCCTGCTGTCATTCCTACTTCAAAACCCCCCGAGTCCTTTTTGCACCACAATTACTCCAAATTTAGGCCAATTTTGTTGTTTGGCACCAAAAGCCCAGTTTGGGAATGCAGTAAGCTGGGGCTGATAGCTATATGCACAACTACAGCTGGCGACAAGAAAGATGTGCTCCATTACCACCTCCTCCTCCTGGGGAAGACCACAGTATTTTGCACAAAACAAAATATTGGCTATTATTATCTGCTGTTCAAAGAGATGAAGGGGAGAGGTTTCCTGAATAACGTCCCACTCAGCATGGACTTCTACTTTGGGATACTGCAGCAGGGGTTGGGAGGAGGCAATAGACAAGGGAGAGAAGGGGAACAAAATCCCTCTTCAGCCCCGAGTACTGGATTGCCTCACCGCAGCCCTAATGGAAGACCCTGAAACAGCACCTCAGTGACAGGCAGCAGAGGGGGTTCAAGGCAATCTTGCTGATACCTGCACATACATTTTCTCCATCTGCCAATTTTCTCTGGAGAAGGAGATAATCTGTTCCCTTACTCCAGTACTCCTCATTATTAAAAGCAACCAGGGTGTTTTTTGTTTGGTTTGATTTTAATTAAGACCCCTACCAATATTGCTGTCCATCATCTCTGAAAATGGCTCAGGAGGACATCTACTTCTTCTCATAGTTATTTTTCACCTTTACTCTTTCGCTGAATATATAAAACATCACAGTGGGTATGGATTCCCATATTTACAGAATACTTATGTAAGCAGCTATAAATCTTTTTATTTAGAAGCTCTCTCTTCAGGTTACCATTACCATCCATCTGACTAATAAATGTACTTATAAATGTGCATGTTTTCACATCTCTCTCACCAATATGGTGTCACTGTGCTTGCTAATCATGACACAATTATTCAAGACTGCCGCTGTAAGTCTGTGCTTTCTTCCTTGACACAGAGAGCTGTGTTCCTGTTAGCCAGCCTAGGTTTTTTCATCTAAAAATGCTCTTAAATTTTGTCATTCTCCCGACATGAAATGAAATGCTTATGTTACAGGGAAGATTGGAATGTGTTACTCTGTCAAAAAATAAAACCCGTACACAAGCTCACAATATAAATACCACCCTACTAGGGAAAAGACATTTATGGTCATGTTTGCATAGTCCCAACGCCAACACATCAGTAATTTGAAATCATTACCAATCTTTAGTTTGTACAATGGAGTAAGTAAAAACGTTAATTTAAATATCTTTCCACACAGCAAAACTCTACTGACATCAGCATATTACCAAAACCAATTTTCTTACATCAACTCACATCTTCCCCTAATTCTCTAGCATAGCTCTTGGGAGTTGCTACAAGGTCTGTGTAAACTGAAAATCTAAATAACATTATGATGCCTGTTACAGAACTAATTTATAATCTAATACTCTAGTTGAATTTAATATCCTACTTATTTATTCAAGCAAAATATCTGGAAAAGATATGTCACATTATAATGCAGTTGTTATGAAAATGGGAAAAATAAAGAGGAACTTTAAGTATGCATAATAATAATCGGTAGGGACAGGTACAAGCAAGAACTGCTGCCTGCCCATCACATGAAGAAAAGCTACAGTGCCTTAGTAATTGGACTGTTTATTGACAGATCTAGTATTTACATCAGATCTGCAAGCTGAAAATGCTCCTTCTATTAATGCTATTAGCTCCACAGTACAGCAGCACATAATTGGTGGACAAACTGCTGCCTCCTCTTCAGCCACGTTTAACAACTCTCTTTTTAAACTGGAATGAAGAATTGAGCTTTAGAGCAGTATTTGTGAACATGTGATCTCAATATAAACACAGTCCTACATGCATCATAACCTTCAAGTTAATGAAAATAGACATCAGTGAGTATCAAATTTACCTCTTAATTTGCCTTTTCTAAGCCCTTCCGAGTAAATACATCTCTCAAACATAGCTTCATAAAAATATTTAGGAACACAGCAGGAGAGAAAAACAAATAGGCTAAAATCTTTCACAAAACATTTTGCTATTCAAGTGTCACTGCTGGATAAGCCCTGTTAGCTATTCTGGCAGAAACAGCATTTTATAAAAACGTGGTAGACCTGAATAGCATATTTATATGGCAGAGCTGAATGCCCAGAAAAAAGGACAGCATCCATTTTTAGCCAACTTAATACCCACCGTGGAGGCCCGCATAAATCATGTTACAGTAAACGCATAACCTTATTGCTTGACTTGAGTTGTGCTGCAGTCTTAAGCTTTGAGCTTCCACCTGGCATTCAGCAGACCAGAGACAGCCACTGATTATCATGCTCTGGCGACTGCCAGAGGTCATATAAATAGCATCAATGGCAAACACAACAACAACAACTACACATAAAAAGCAGTATCTGTTGAGTAGTCAAATTCCTTCACTTAGACACACAATTCACTCCAGGTGAAAAGTTACCCTGAGGCTGCTCTGAAAATGTACTTACCCCATTCAGTCGATTTGTTTCAGTGTGCGTTTAGGTGCATCCAGCTACAGACTGGATGACACTCCCCTGTTTGGAAGTCCAGGCCACAAAGGCAGAAGGTGGTAAACTCTGCTAGCCTTGATGGTGTCACAGTGTTTGAGGACACAGGATATGCCTGGTTGCGTTCAACGATCGCCCCTCACAATACTTGCAATAGTACTTATGTGCAGTAAAAAAATCAAAAGAAGAAAAAAGACTGGTGTCCAAGGCAAGTCACAGAGTGGCAATAAGGTAGTTCTTCCTCTATTTTCTCCAGAAACCTGCAGTTCCTTATGCAGAAACACACACCACAGAATTGCTGATCAGAGAGACACTACCTCTTACTCTATATGAATATGTCTCTAAGGCTTCTTTTAAAAACAGGAGGCCAAAAAGTGTGGTCTCCAGGATCACAACAATCACACAACAGAGATGTGGGCAAGGGCGCAAAGAAGTGCAATAGCACTGCTCTTCTCTAATCACCCTGGAGAAGGACTCTGCCCCAGGAACAGCTGGACTCTGCCAGCCTCACCCTCTTCCCCTGTCTCCTGTACTGCTTCAGAGCCAGCAAGGCAGAAAAGGGAAGTTTGGCTAAATACAACCAGGAAAGCAGCAGAGCACTGACAAGGTAGGGCTTTGCTTTCCCACCATCCCTCAGGGACGTAACATTGCAACAGGAGCCTTTCCAAGCAGACTACCCAGAAATGTTTCGGGACATCTCACTATTTTATCTGCTTTATTAACTCTAAAAATACATACTTGAGGGGGAAAAAAATCACAGTACGAGATTAACTTCCTTTATACTTATTAAAAAACAACATTATGCATGGAATCCATTTGAGTCCAGTTAGCCATATGAGACTCAATGTAAAATCTTTTTCCATGAGCACTACAAAAACCACCCTCACATTTTTAAGTCACTAGACATCCTCGAGAAGTGGAGCACATCTGGAGAAGTGGGAGTAAAGGTGGAGGGCATCGGCTTTTGTTTGTTTGGTTTGGGTTTCTTTACCATCCTTCTGCTGTTTGAATTTCTGAAGACTACCAGGGCAGACGCAGTCTCCAGCACACACTAAATCCCCATAAGCTGCCTTTAGGCATCTTTAACCTCTTTTTTTTCACCACAGGTACAGCACAGGAGGGACTCATAAAATGGAAGATCCCCAGCTCTTGGCTCTTCAGGCGAGCCATAAACTTCCCCCGGCTGTGCGCAGCATGAAGGCTCCTCTTCTTTCTTTCAACAAAAAGCTAAAACCCTTCTGCATTTTTCTCCACTGATCCTTCACTAGGGGGAATTATTTTGGACAGCAGTATGGCCAGCTGCTCTTAATTATAAATCAGGTCTCCAGCATATGTGCACAGTACACAGGGCCACTCTAACAGTCAGAAAGATAAAGTTGTACGTGCAAGCCAGACCTCTGAGGCGCAAATGGTGGCATACGAGTTGAAGGTGTGTGATTCTGCACCCACAAAGCCAGCCCTCGACAAGCTCAGCTCCTGCGCCCTCACCAGCCCTTCCCCATGGGAAACGCTGCTGAATTTAGAGCTGCTGGAGGAGAGCAGTGCTCGAAACCTTCACTGCTTTACCATCCATCTCCTTGCCAGCTTTTTCTCATTTGCTTTTAAGACATTCATTAATAGCCAGATCTGCTAGGGTTTTTCTTCTAAGTAAAAACAAACAGGCGAATATGGCCCAAGGACCATATGCATCCCATGAAGTGCTACACCATGGCTTGAGGCCACTCCTACTCTCTCTCATCTCTTTCAAATATTTAAAAACTGCAGAAAGGCAGGGACCTCAGGAGAGCATCTTGCTCGATCCCTTGCACCTACACACCAACCGCAGCATTATTTCAACAGAAATAGCCAATAATAACAGAGTCCAGGTTCTTCATCAGCGGGAGCCTCAAGCACTTATGGTTTGGACTCCAATCAATCAGACTGATTTACAGTAAGTGGTGCTGAAGGCCAAGAAACTCCCACTGAAGGTAACGGATTGCCTCAAAATCCCACCACATATTTAGATTTTTAGACGTGGACTTATAAAAGATTTTAGTCAATGAGTTTGAGTTCACAGCCTAAATCACTTCTTTTCTACTGGCTCTATGGATGTTTTCACTCCTTTTACTTTTCTCCTCCCTCAATGGCTGATAAGTTAAAATGTTCGTATCATTATTAAGAGAAAGATTTATGATCCTGCCAACTGTACACCTGCATCTGAGTTCCAAATATTAGTGGGTATGCTTATGCTTTTTATTTCTTGGGGTTTTTTTCGCCTTAGAAGCAGACATGAACACAAACTTGAGGCATGCTCCTTTTTGTTAGCAACTTGGCCACACGATCCCCTGCAGTGAAAAATTAAGCATCCATTTAGATGAGGAGCAAAGTAGTGAAGGAGACTGCAGCAAAGAAGAGTGTGCAAGATAAAGGAGGAAAGAAAACCAAAGGGAAATGGGCATTGAAGAAGAACACAAGATGAAGAAAGCAATGATACGGTATTCTGAACATGCAATAAGCATTCACAGCTAAATGGCAAGCAGAAAGCACTGGCTAGTGCAGCTGAGGTTCTAACTTGGTGACTAGTGTGTTTGCTCCGTATGTTCAGCAAGCACTGACCTAAGCCATCTGTTTCTTGTGTCTGTGGTAAAGGGAGCCAAAACCTACCTGATTTCTCACACCTGCTCTCAAGCCCGTTCCCTCACCAAACTGCAAACACTTACAAAGAAAATAAAGCACTCCTTGGTGGACACAAACCTCTGGAGCCTGTGTGTGTCTGTGCTTGTGTCTTGGGGGGAAGAGTTCATCACCCTGCATTTCATAACGTGCCAGAAAAATATATGACATCTTCTAGTAACTACAGGGCAGATTTTCCAAGTCAGGCATGTGCAATTGGGCAAGCATAACTTATGCATGCAAACACCAGATGTGCATGCACAGATATCTGACCTGCACACGCAGACACAGATAATTAGTATTTCACAACTCTGATGATACTGGGGCACAGGTTTATCTCCAAAAGTCGACTGTCACTTGTGGAATTTTACATCCTGATTGCAAGGAAAAGACGTTCATTTATGTTATTCAGCTACAAACTGGTATTCAACTGGAGTTCAAAGCAGTTAGCCAAAGCAAAAATGACCCAATCTTTCAAAAGAGGTAGGAGCAATGTATCGTAAGCACAAGACTTTAATGAGTCTATATCCATCCACTATATTAACAGCACTGCCATTTGTATGACGTCCTATCTAAAAACAGTCTCAAGAATGATTACTTTTAGTATTTGAGAATTAGATCCTAACAGAGGGCAATTTAAGCAGCACACTGAGTGTTTTATGAACATGCAGTGACAAGTAAGATTGCTGTACATGGGCAAATATGAAAAGTGAAATGAAAGGGTTAGGGAATAACAGAACTGTGAGACACTGTTGTACAAGGGGTGGATGGATCCTTACATCTTTCATCCTGTGATGGTTTTGCTGCCATTGGCTGATCTCACCAGAAACTGAGGGAAGCAAATGATGAAAAAAAAAAAAAAACGAAAGGATCCTCAAAGCTGCTGAGAAAGGATTAACAGATACAGGCTCTGACCTGACAGAGTCATGGAGCCAAGGTGCTTTTGAAAGTCCTTATTTAGAAATCTGAAGATGTGACCTGATTTCAAGAACTACTGAGCACCCAGAAGATCCCATTGACTTCAGTGGAAGTAACTGCAAGAATACAGCATATCCTTTCAGTTGCTAACAGCTTCATGAAGCATGTGTGTCGCCTACGAGATCAATGGGATGGGTAGGTGCTAAGTATCTAACAAGATCAAGTCCATCTGGCTAGGAAATAAACCCATGACTACATAATTTACTTTTTTTTTCCTCAATGTGAGTTCAAAATAAAACCAAATTTACAAGTTCTGCCCAATGAATGGTACCGACTTGTGAAGCCCTAATGGCATCCGATATATGAGCAGTCAATATGTTTACACACATAAAATATATCCTTTAAACTCTTCACAGTAAGCTTAATTTATGTGCTCTTACTGTTTGAACATTTTCCAAGGTTTTCCTCCATGAATGCTGTAGGCTGTCCTGCATCTCAGGACAGCACAGTTCAGGTCAAGAGTTTGGAAGAGACATGTGAATGAGAAACTCCAGTTTGCTTAAAATAAGGAAGTTTTTTCTTCCCTAAAGGAAAAAAAATGTCGGCTCCTTTCAGAATGAGAAATATTTTAAGGATCCTAGTCCTTTCTTTTTTTTTCCTTTTTTGAATCTGGATATCTATGCCATTTAAAACAAACATCTGGTATATTCATATTCACCAACACTTGATGTTCTCAGGGGGAAGAAATCCATTGTCAGAGCACTAACAATATATTTCTATCCCAAAATGCAAGTCAGCTTTGAAGGTTTAAATGGCCTAATACCATCTGACCACTATGTGATCAGCCTTTCGTATTAAGTGGACACCTGAGGTTTACTGAACTGCCCTGTTCTAGAAAAACTTTATTTTTGCACCACTGATTTGATACAAAAAAGACTTCTGCTTCTGCCCTAACAAAGCCTTGGGATGTTGGGTTTCAACTAGAAATTCTAAACAAGCGTAACAATTATTTTAAATGCTGCAAATACTTCACAAAAAAAAAAAAGAAAACCAACCAGACAGCATTACATTGTAGTCTGGGACACAGTTCTTCAGTCATATACTTAACACTGTAATATTGCACACTGCTACATGTACAGGAACACACACTCATACACATGCAGAGTAAGTCAGATTCAAAAGGTAATCCAAGAAGTTCTTTTGCACGACCAAACCTGGATACATCTCACGGGTTTTTTTTCTTTTTTTTTTTTTTAATACGGGTTCTGAAAGCAGATAATGTTTCTGGTTTTGACTTTATGTTTTAGTTGGGAAAAAAAAAGCAAACAGTAACTTCTGCTTTAAAAACACTACTCTTCACCTATGCCTTGGCAATCTGTACAGTCGAGAGGATGAGAAGGGACAGGTTTACAGCAGAAGTTCCTGAAAAGTAGAGATTTTACATCAGCCAGTGATCCTCCTCCCAACCACCAGATCAGTTACACCAGTTTCCCATAAGCTATTCTTACTGGTTATGCACCTGTGGGACTACCTGAAGAGTGCACAAGTAACTAAAGACAGGACTAAAGTGTGCAGGAAGCATCTAACCTCCCCACTGGTGCCAGACCTCCACTAGGAATATTCCAAGCCCACGTGTGGCTTTTGGCTTCCTACACACTTACAGAAAGCTGAGGGATGCAGCAAGGAATGAAATGAGGGAGTAAAAAAAAAAAAAAAAAAAAAAAAAAATTTTTTCAGGTGCTACCTACACAGGACCAAGGCAGGCTGGGAGCAGAAACATTAGACATTACATGGCTGGTATAAATGTAGTTCGGCTGCCTATCAACAGGCATTTTTTTTTTGCCTGCCTCCCTAGATAAAAAGTGCAGTTAGCACAAACAATGCTCAGGAACCATAGTTAATATGCAATTGGAAGGGCCACGTCCTGTTTGCCAGCATGTTTCAGCCAGAGGAAACAGACAGACAAATCTGAAACTCCTGGCCTCCTGACCCCTCGCTCAGTAGACTAATTTCTAATAGTCAAACAAGTTTCATTTTACCCAGGAAGAAAATACTACAGGTTTAGCACTGTTAGAGATTATTTGACATCCATCCAGTAACAGTACACGTTTCACATTAATCTCAACCAACCACAACTAAAATTGTGCTTCAGCTGGGAATATTGGACAGGCGACACCTGCGCCTGTCACCGTGTATGTCAGGGCAGACGCAAGGCTTCCTGGTGGCCACCGCCACCCGTCCTGCATTACCAGGCTTCACTCCAGCCACAATGATAGACACGGTCACTTTGAGATTACTGTCCACCCTACTACATTTAAATTAAAAATTCAATTCTAATAGCCTTCAATTTATTCTTTTAAACGGCAGCTATCATAAGTTTTAATGCATGTCTGTTATTTTGGTTGATACATAAATCCCTTCATAGGTAGAGACATTTTAATCTGAAAGTAGCACTTACTGGAAAGGGCATTTACCATTCTTTTGCTACCTACACACAGGATATATACTATTCCCTGCTGTATTTGCTGATACAATAATCTCCATAAATTTTAAGAATTTGAGACACATAGGATCTGAAGACTGAATATTTAATGATTCCTTGATATCAAGTCTTGAAGCATGAACACAACCACTGAATCTTTTTTTTATTCAAACAAATGCAGACTTCTGTCAAATTTCACTATTAATAATGTTCAGGAATAATTCACATATTTTTCAGAGAAAGTCACCAAATCAAGTTAAGGTAGTTCTATTTGCCAGAATCAAAATGTGAGACAGGCATTTGAGAGCTCCCTCATGTACACTAATGAATGAAATCCCTTTTCACTCTTTTGTTTTGCCATGATGTGTTTTCAAACAGCAGCTGCATTTTTAACCTAAGACCGTCTTCTCACCTCTTTGACATAAGCTACCTTTCACTTAAAGGTTGGCAAACTGACAGATCTCCTGTAATTTTGAAACTCTGCTGTCATATACAAAAAGCAACGGAAAACTGTTCCTACACACTTTCAAAAGCAGCTGGTGAATGACATGCAGTGTACTCTCTCCTACGAGCACCACAATTAGCTGGAAGCACATATTCATTCTCATTTTTTATTACCCTGTAGGCAGAATGGTGTGTCCAAAATTTTTATTAGCATTACCAGCTGCAAATGACAGTATACTGTCAAAGTTTAAATCACGTTATTCTGGTATGCTTTTTATTTTTCCCAGTATTTTTTTTATGCTTTTATTCCTTTATTGAAGAATAACTGTATTTGATTATACAGTAAAAAAAACTATCAGAAATGTTTTGCCATTTTTATGGTTTGAGGCACCCGTGATCTCAAACAAAAATACATGCCTTCAACCAAATGTTTGCTTTCTCAGCTGAAGAGAAGTGATCGCTTGCAATACTTACAGCTTTTGTCCTAACAAGATGTGTCATTGTAGCTATAGGTCAGGTTTGGCAAACAATATTATATGCTGTTACCATCAAAATTTTTATATAACTACACTAATGTCCCTTTACTGTAATCATCAGAGTCCCTCCTGCAAGCACACCACATGCAGGCATGCAACTTAAAAAATAAATATATTATTTTTTTAAATACAAAAATTATTAGACTTAGCCATTGTCTCTGCTCTGCCAAACTCTCTGCTGGGCAAATAAACTCAATGTTGTGCCTCATATAGCTAGTATTAAGCTTATAGTAAGTAATCCTTTAATACAAAAAATCTGAAATGTGTATCAATCCCAGATGCAATTTTTTATAGCTATTGCGGAAACACCCTCCAAATATATCAGTTTGGATTTCAGTAGAAAACTAAGGACATTGTAGCACATATATTTGATAAAGGAATTTGTAAATTAAATATTTCAGAAGTGTTGTAGACATGTAAAATAGGGCTGTTTGGGATCAAATACACATGACTTGGTTTGAAACCATCAGAAAGTTTACTGAAAGGAGGGACGCTAAGGGAAGAGTTTGAGTGCACCTATTTAGAATTTCCTGCAATTATATTATTACTCCTAAAATCTTTGCACATTTACTTTCATTCCTCTGGATAGATTCTCTAGTCTTCAAAACTGTCTATCTGGAGTACTCACAGTAATGTCTACAATAGGCTTTTTGTTTGTTTGGGGTTTCTGTTGTGTTTCTTTTTCTGAAGGAGTCTTCCACTCCTTAGTTTCTCATTTCTCCTCTGAAACTCTTGTTCATCTGGATCCAACACTTGGAGAGCACCAGTTTTGCTTTCCAGTCTAAGCACAGTTAAGTGAAGTCTCCCTCTACAAACCTCTTTGCAGCTCAGCACAGCACATCAAAGCTGGAACTGGAATCCACCGCTACATTCATGCTGCTGAGCTTACTATAAAAATTCCAGAGAACAAATGTAGCATTAGTAGAAATTTCAGGCTGCATCAGAAGATGGCTTACCGCTGTGTTTCGAAGTCCTACATGTACACAGTATTCATTGAAATCTCTGCAATAAAATGCACTTAGATGTACAAGCACTTAACTATTTTCAATGTCTTTAGTAAAACTTTCCAGAAATTTTCCTTAATTTCATCCATATCCTTATGTAGTTTACAAATAGAAGAGCGGAGAGTTTAATAGGCAAGACCTCAGACAGGAACCCCTATTGCCAATTTTTTAAAGCACGCAAACTAAGGCACTTTCAGGACAACACAAAAGGACAACTTTTGAGTGTCTCCATGTTTATGTAGAACCATAGAATGTTTGAGGTTGGAAGGGACCTTTAAAGGTCACTCTTGCAATGAACAGGGACATCTTCATCTAGATCAGGTTGCTCAGAGCCGTGGCCAACCTGACCTTGAATGTTTCCAGCTAACCCCTCCAGGCAACCTGTTCCAGTGTTTCACCACCCTAATTGTAAAAAATATCTTCCTTATATCTAGCCTAAATCTCCACTCTTTCAGTTTAAAACCATCACCCCTCATCCTGTCACAACAGGCCCTGCTAAGATGTTTGTCCCCATCTTCCTTACAAGCCCCCTTTAAGTACTGAAAAGCCACAATAAAGTCTCCTTGGAGCCTTCTCTTCTCCAGGCTGAATAACCCGAACACCCTCAACCACAGCTCTGTGGGTATTTCACTAAAAGATTCAAATAAATATGAAAATAAAAAAATGTAACAACATTTACATTACTCTGAAAAGTGGTATTAGCCTTTTAGAGGGAAGATGAGGGGAGCTGGGAGGACAGCAGCCCTCTCTGTTGTAGGCAGGAGAGTGGGAAGGAGGGAGCAAATCCATTCTAACCTTTGAGTTCATTCCCCTCCACTTTGGTTTCAGTTTGCCCTAAGTGATGTGTGAGGTGGGTCTGGAGGGGGAAATAGCGTAGGAGGCAGACAAATGAGAAGACACCTTAGGACAAGGAGATCTAACTTCCTCCTGGCAGGGCTGGAACGTATCCCTGGGGGCCTGGCATCATCTCCAAATGAGCTCATCCCCAGCCCAGTTCATCTGACTCTTAAAAAAGCTATCATTGACAAAGCTGTTTACAGTGAAGAGGACAGAAGTGAAAGTCTGTGTGTCCGAAACAAACAGATTCCATGTACCTGCTAGAAGGAATAATACATATAAGCCCCATCAATTGCTTAGTCAAAAGGAGGCTTCTCACCTCTGATTTTACAGACTACTCACAGGCCTAAATACAGAATCCTGCACTAAGAGATATCCTGTGGATTTGTAACAGTTGCTGGGGACGTGTTCCTAAAACAATGAGCAGATTAACTTCATACATATGTAGGGTTTTTCCCATCCATGGTGGATACGGCATAGATAATAGTCTCAATCTAATAAGTAACCCAGATATAATTGGATACTTTATTAACGCAATTCAATTCATGTCACTGATGGAGCAATCTTCACCACCAACCTTCCCTGAAAATGCAGCACGTGACAGAAAACCCAGCAAAGAACCACGGGCGTGTGCAAGAAGAGGAGCTCAGCACTCCCAGGAGAATCTTGAGCTACAAAAGCTGTTCACTGCTACCCACCCTACTGCAAGACCTCCCCAAAGACGCCAGTGTACACCACATGCCCTCCTCTCCAGTTAAGCAGCTGTTATCATAATCAGGGAAACTGAGGCGTACGCCTTCATTGCATCTGATACAAAACACCCACACTGTATGTGCTAACTTCAGCAATTCTATACTTAACAAATTTTACTTGAAATAGTTACGTCCCAGAATAAAACCATACCAGCAGTAAGCACGTGGATTCAAGAACAGGCTCCTGTTTCTGATGTCCTGCACAAGTCATTGCCCTGATTTGTATCTTTAAAATGGCAATAATTATACCTCCCTCTGATGACTGTAATGAGAAAACAAACCCCCTAACACACTGACAAGTCAAACTGTACAGTAACGGATAAATACCTAGATAAATAAGTTAATTCAAGTACGATGCTTCCCTCCTCTCACCATTCTTAGACAACGAAGAAAGCTGAGTAAGGAATCTCACCAGGCTTTTCTTGTGCCGTTACTTCCTATGGCTTCTACCATTAATCTCTGCTCAAAACTAAGTAATTGCACCTTTTTATTTTCTATTTAAAGTCCTTCCACAGATCTAGTTACTACTAACACATCTTTTCATTTCTGCTATACAGCTGACTATTTGAAGCATACGTTTATGACTAAAACTGTTTTACACAGTTATCAACAGACACCAGCACACTTCCAGCAGAAATGTACCAATTAAACATAAACACCGGTGAAACAGCATTACCTTCTCACATAGAGTACTGCTACATATTTTGTACCTGAAGTTTTCCACATAAAGCCTACTCAAATGCCATCCTTCCAGCAAAAGATTGCTTATTCCACAAAATGCTGTGTTAATTATGTTGGTTTGTATTCCACCTATTAATGAAATTACTAGAAATCCTCTCCCAGACTGAATAATCAGAATAGGGCATGTAGGAGAGTACAATACACACAGCCATAATTTAGGGTTAAAAAAGAACAAATAGGGAAACTCTGCCTGCTGGAGACTGCTGAGTATCTACGGATCTGGAGAAGAAAAAAACAAGTGTAGAGTCCTCTAAACCTTGAAAGTTTACAAATGGCATTTTGCATCAACTTTAATGTTTTCAGTACAAAACAGTACTGAACATTAAGCTTTTGTGTCTGAGAAAAATCTCTCTCACCCATATGGCAGCTGCTATATACCACAGAAAATATATGTGCTTACGAGTTGGTTATCATCTGTATTTGGTAACTAATGTCATAACAGACTTCCTGCTTTATGCATGCACACACAGACACATTTTTATATATATATATATACACACACATGTGTGTATCTCGGTATGCATACATGTATTTTTGCATATGTAAAGAAGTATGCACGGAAATACCCATTGAAATCTCCACTCTAGGTCTGATTAAAATGTATCGAAATATTTAGTCATTACAGGCTTGGATATCCATCACTTGAAACTGCATATTTACGCATTCAGTAGTACAATTAAAAACAGTTCATGAACTAATTGTTCATTAGTAGGTCTTAAATCAGGGGAAGTCTGAAATTACCACTACTTAAGGCTAACTAAGGGACAAGGATGAAATCTGTGGTTCGTGAATACTGCAGAGCAGCTCAAGGCTGCTTTGAAAATACGACACATTTCATGCTTCTTATTGTAACAATGTTTGTTCATATTCCACGCAGCAAGACTCCTCCTCAGATTAGTTTGGTTCATTGTCAATCTAGGGTATCTTATGCATTGTTGTTATTTATTATTTAATCTATTTATAGAACAAATACATTCAATTTCTATGAAGCTCATATCAGAAATCACTGAGGTTTTAATGAAGTGCAATTTGAAAATAGATGGATTTTTGTGTGAATTAAAACCTAAAGGTTCTTAGGTTCTGCCTAAAGGCAGAAGCTGTAAAACAGACTTCTTGTCTATGTTTCAGGAACCACTTCTGGATTTTCAAAAATCTGTATCCATTTTCTGTGGTTTCCATGCACACGCAATCCCTTAAAATAATCCCCATAAAACAATCCTTCATGATAGCATGCTGTTGTTGTATAAAAACTCGCGTAAGCTCCCATTTTAGAAACTACAGTACCACGCTTCTGTTCTCTATTCCTGAATCAACTTAAGAATCAAGGCAGCTTATAAAAACCTGACTTCTTAATTTGTTCCTCAGCATGAAGAAAAAATACGGTGGTAGAATAACTAATAGTTGTTATATCTGATAAACTATAAAAAGCTTCAATTCATGAGCATGCAACACAAATATGTTCTGAATAATACCCCTTCCCAAATGCTGGAATAGCACGGTGCACAACTACTCGTTTAAAATCTGCTTGTTTAAAACAGCGTAGCAAAGCTGGCAGTGGAAGCTTGTATACCAGGACGGGTGGTTAGTGTCTTGTTTCTAGCCCACCTGGAAAGCAGGTTGGGTGACTGGAGGCTGTACTGTGACAGCCACCATGTTGTCCTGAAGAAGCACCATCTTGTACCATCGAAGATGGCTACTCGACCTGATCATTCCTCTTATGCAATTAAGACATAAGCTCCTCCGCAATGTTTGGTCCTGCTGCATTAACATTCACTTTAGTGTGTTAATGTGAGTACTAACAATTTTTTCATAGATACAGTTAGTTATAAAGCAAGTAACTGGTGACCAGGCTTTAGGCAGCGCAGCATGGTTTCACCATGACAAAGGAAAGAACCAAGAATCGCCTCTCCAAAACCAGTTTCTCCTTCAGTTCCACCAGACTCAAGGGTACAAGTAGGAATGGGTAGAGTTTGGCTTCAAAGAGAGGTAACTTCTTTTGCGGGAAGAGGCTGCCTAATTATTTTGGAGTAGGCAGAATTCTAAAAAGCAGCAGGGGAATTGCAGCATAAGGCACGTAACAATGTAAGAACCGAGTTGTTATCCATTGTTTTGAACATTGAGGATGAAGCAATGGCTTTCTATACAACGTGAGCACAGTGCATGTTGTGAAAATACATTGTGAAAAAAGATTATGAGAAATATAATTTTAATTCTGTGACTAAGAAAGGTGTTCCAGCTGCAAAGTAAAAACGTTATTCTGAGGTAGACAAGGAAAGGGAGGCATTGCTCATAGAAATTAGCCGCCGCAGAGAGTGTCTAAATGGAAGAATTATCAATTCAGATCATGATGTGGCAGTTTCTAATGAGAATGGCAGGATGCAAAAATAACATCTCAGTATAACTATTAAGCCAGAATAGATGCTGTTTACTGTATTAATGTTGCCTTCACTGGTGTAAAAAAACAAAACAAGGACTGTATTAGGCCATCGCACTCCCATCTTTTCAATTACAGAGATAGAACAATCTCAGATTCCAAAGCTAACTACAAATCAAAATTGTGTTATGTTATCTACTGAGACACAAATGGAAAATAAATACTGTTAACTGTCACTTTCCATTAGGTAACAGAAATTCAATTACATTTCAAACAAGCCTCCATGTCAACAGAATAAATCTGTTTCATAAATGAGCAGGTAACCATTTTTGATTCTAACTTCCCAAAGGGAAAAAATCAATTTTAATCACAATTGTTCATTTTTTTTCCATATGAATGTTTTGGAGCAAAGTACATCATCTGACCTAATAAATACCATTGTATAGCACAAAGATTTAGGAAAAGAGGGCAAGAAAACGAGTGGAATTATGAAATTCATCTGCAGATACATTGTGCTGTTTTGGAACTGAAGGCTCACGGTGCCCAACTGGCCTATGGACCATCAGCTTTCCTAGCCTTCTTACTGCATCAGAAGATCAGAAACTCAAGAAAGCATCAGCAACTACTGCAACAACTGAGAGTTTATCATAGTGTAACAGCCACTTTAAAAAGCAGTGAGTGTTATCAGGATGATTACACTTTGAGAGACTGAGGCAGGTAGTAAGGAAGCTTTTCAGAAAGATAGCGTCCCACTACCTTCTCAGATATCATAAAAATATACATAGGCTGGGTGAAACATTCTTCAGGACTTCGTCTAGTGGATTCAAGAGTATCTTCTCTTTGGGAGACCACCAGGGCAGTGACAAGAAATGAAAAAATCTGAAATAGGCATCTATATTTGAGATCCTTTTGTAAATCTTTATACCAAATTCTGGAAATAACAATCCTGCTTGAGCTGCACGAGAGCCCCAGCTTGACAGATTACCCTGATGCAGAGCAGAAGGAAGACTCAGCATCTAAGTCTTGAGCACCAGGCCTTCTCTCTTTTCTAAAGCACACGAGACGAAGAAAATCGACTTGATAGAGCAAGAACACTGACTCCAGCATCACATCTCGTCCTCCTCATGTAAGCGAGAAGAACAACAAAGGCACCATTAGGTTAGAAAGGGAAGAAAATACTTTTGATAGCATAAACTTATTTCTTTCAATGGAAACTCACCATGGAGCACACAAAAGTCACAAAATAGGTGCTTCTCCTAACATGGTGGAACTGGTTCAGGAAGTAAGTGAAATTTAGCCATTAAGCAGCAGTGGTCAAAGTGTAATTAAATTGGATCTCCTCTCGGGGTCATCATATCAAGAGGCAGTGCATTAAAATTGAAGCAGGAGAGGGGCTTTTCTTTCTAAACGTGAAAATTAATTGTAGAGCCTAAATGGAAGAGTTAGAAATAAAAATCCATAGAAATCTACTAAAAATAACTTAAGGTCACAGCAGGCTTATACATCCCAAAACAAAAGAAAAGAGAAGTAAAAAGTCAACAGTTGAGTCAAAAAAAGCAAATGTCCAGAAAGATAGAAATCTTTATTGGAATCACTATCCACCACAATTAACTATACTTGGGATGGGCAACTCTCCATCATACTGCTGCTGTCAGTGACAGAATGATTAGAGGGTAAAAATTTGACAAATTCAACTTTCTACTCCCTTCAGGACAACAAGGCTTCCTCAGTTTCAAAACCTTTTGCAGATTTGACCCCACTTATATCACATCTGTCATCATATGACTCTCACAGCAGAAACATAGATAGTATTTGAAGGTCAAGTAGAAGAAAAAGATCCTATTTTTAATGTTCTAATATCATATGCCCTGTATACTGCATAAAGTTCGGTTTTATAGTTATATAATTTCTACAAATATAATAATAGCTGGGCTGATTCAGAAGCAGGATGAGCTCTTACCTGTCTTCAACTGTGTCCTCAGTGCTCAGCCTCTAGGGAAACCAGAACTGGGCACGACTATATGATACGTCTGCCCTCCAAAGTTCTTTCCCCACCTTGGCTACTTCCAGTTGATTGAATTTCCTGTTCTTGATGCTGTTTGCCTATTTTGTTACTCTCAACAGATCTCTCTTTCCAATTACCTGGCAATATAACTGTGAACGAATGTATAGCCTTTGTATACAAAACCTGTGCTGTCAAGTTTTCATGATGTTTCCTAAACAGTATCTTAAGCTTCACTGTTTCCAAGCCCAAAGGTGGGCTGTGAAACACCGAAAAGGTTCTGAAAACAGCAAGGATCAAGTCAACAGAACTACTAATGCAAACGTGTATTTCCAGCCTCACGGATAAAGATGGGAAGTTGTGCACAATCCACGTAATTAGAGGTGCACAATTTTTACTCTTCACCCAGAAAGAGTGTCGGTTATTACCTACGACAGAAGTCAAGAGTCACAAAACACATAAGGAGTGTAACAAAATTCCTCGGGAGAAAAAGGGTGGCCTCATGTCACCAGGAGTGCCCTGAGAACCCACCCGTAACAGTCTGAGCGTAGAAAAGAGAGCACAAAGGAATATTATACAGACTGTCCAGAAGCTTCTTGGTATGAATTTACTTAGAAAACTTGGACACACAGTCATGAAAGCCAAATATTCTAGAAGGGTGATGAAGGCCTCCAAGGGAATTCAGAGAACCTAAGATTACATTCTGGTCTCAAAGGCCACTTCACTTCACTGACTGTAGAGGACACCTTGAAGACCAGCCCTGATAAATACTTTGAGTTTCTGTGAGTATTCACAGTGTGAACCACACATTTACAGGTGCATTCCTGCCATGGACTGACAGACTAACTAAATGATTGGAAATAGGAACAAGGAGGAAAAAATAACTAGTGTAGGAAGAAAGCCTGTCTGGAGGATCAATATTGTGAATGGTGTAGTTATTAATATTTACTAATAACTGAAAGCTGACATGCTGTAAGTAATAAGAGTGTGAAATTTGCTGACTACAGAGAACTATTTAGGGTAGTCAAGACTACAAAGCATTGTGAGGAACTCCAGAAGGACCTTTAAAAAACTAGGTAATTGGACAACCTGACAGCAGATGAAATTCACTGTGAAAAAAGTGCAGAGTAGGGTACACTAGAAGGAACAAATTTAAAGCCACTTGTATATACTGATGGGTTCTGAATTAGTTATAACCTCTCAGGAAAAAAGATGCAAGATTCATCATGGGCACTTGAATGAAGACATTTGCTCAATACACATGAGGGGTCAAAAAAAGTGAACAGGATGTTACGATGTATTGAGAAGGGAATACGGAATATGAAAAATATTAATATACTGCCATTTATATTGCCATCACTGTAAATTAATGACATATACTCCCCTTGAATACATTACCTCTGTCAAGAAGGACATGAAAAAATAGCCCAAAGGACATCAAGGATAAAAATCCTCCTGCTTCACAGGAGAAAAGGGTCCCTAACGAAAGCAGTTGAAAAACAAAGTTTCCTTGCGGACAGATTATTCCCTCACCATTCACGTCAGCCTACATCCTCTGAAGTGGCGTAGAATACTCCCAACAGAAACAAGATAACGGGCCAGGAAGACCTTGGCCTTTGACCACAGGATAGTGCTCATGCTTGTAATTAGGATGTTGAAAACTAATTATCTAGTTTTCACAGAACACAGCAACAGAGGCAGGTGACACGGTGACCATGGACACAGGTAAGGCTGAGGTACTCCATGCCTTCTTTGCCCTAGTCTTCACCAACCACGTCCTCCAGACCTCA
Source organism: Bucorvus abyssinicus (assembly GCA_009769605.1). NCBI lineage: Eukaryota > Metazoa > Chordata > Aves > Bucerotiformes > Bucorvidae > Bucorvus > Bucorvus abyssinicus. The sequence continues at coordinate 19,742,292 of CM020026.1, forward strand.
GTGCTGAGAGGCAGCACTGGAGGAGGAGAAGACCAGCAGTAGGTGAGGACTGAGTGAGAGACTTCAAGAGAACTCAGCCCATAGGTGTCCATAGGACCTGATGGGATACATACAAGGCTGTTCACAGTACTGGCTGCTGCCCTTGTAAGGCCACTCTCTAGCCTTTGAAAGGTCTTGGGGAGCGGGATAGGTCCCCAAGAGCTGCAGGAAGAGATATCTTGCACCAGCCTTCAGAGAGCACCTGCCCTGTCTGGAGAGGTTGAAGGAACCACACGTGTTCAGCCTGGAGAAGAGATGGCTTTAGGGGCACCTAACAACAGTCCCCTAGCACCTATGGGGAGGGTCACTGAGGAGATGAAGTCAGGGTCTTCACAGCAGAGCATGATGGGGCAAAAGACTATGAGCCTAAGGTGAAATAAGAGAGTTTCAGACTGGATGTATGGTAAAAACATTTTCCTGTAAGGACAGTTCTGCCGTGAAATTGGTTGCCCTGTGAGGTTTTCTAGACTCCATACTCAGAGGCTTTGAAGATCTAACTGGATCAATCCCTGCGCAACCTGTTTTAACCTGCCCACAGTGTGTGAGGTTGGACAAGAGACGTCCCGAAGATTCTTTCAGACCAAATTATCCTATGAACCTTTAAGTTCTCTGTCATAATTACAACACGGTGAAGGAGCCTTTTTATTGCACCCAAGTGCCTGAAAACTCAAGGAAATGACATCTCTATATACCACCAAACCCTATGGATTTGAAATGACAGCAGCAGGCAGAATTCTGGACAGGCCATTTCCCCTCCTCAAGTTTCCATCTGTTCTCTTCCATCTACTTCACAGATTTATACAGCCCCCATTAACAAGAGCACCTCAACATTCCTATTTCACAGCATTTCAGAACTATGATTGTCTTTACGATGAAGAAATGAGTAAATTCACTGCCATGTTATTGCTTGTTTTCCCTAACTTTTCTTTCTGTGGATCATTAAGTTTTGTATTGTCAAATGCTGGTACCTTGTATATGTTCACAATACAGGCTCGTTCATAAACTGGAAATGTTGATATATAGTCAAATAATGCTCCAGATTACAAGACACAGGATAGAAAAATCACAAAATCCAGAAAACTCAAAATTTTATTCACACAATTTCCTTATTTTATTCCACTGTGATGCACTACTTTCTATTAGTAATAGCTTAAAGATGAAATGTCATCTTTAATTTTTAATTTCTTTAGCACTTTAGTCTAACGGTTTTCAAGTTTCATCATACACTTCACGTCACTGAAACAGAATTTCCCTCTTTTTTAAACACCTTCTTTTCCTAAAAAACCTATTACTATTAGAGAAAGAAACACTGTTTAACAGAAGATCTCAGTAATAAGCCTCTCACCCCTACTTTACCTTCTTTCCTATAATTCATCTACATTCAAAACTCTAAAGTTTCCACCTACCTCAAACAAATCCTGGTTAAATTGGTTGAACTCTACGACAGAGTGTATAAACATATGTTTGCTCTAACCCGCAGAAGTAGTGACCCAGCAATGATGATGTGCAAGTGCTCTGTTTCCTAGAAAACAACTCCCCATTGGCAAACTTGTCTTTGTTCACCCACTGTCTTCCATGTCATCCCTCCCCTATCTGGGCAATTCACAAACCACGGAAAACATCTGGCTTACACACCTATGCGTGAGCGGTTTGAGATAGGGTCCCAAATCCCCACAGCACATCAAAAGTAGGCCCTTAGGCCTTATTTTCAAAAAAGTTGAGAACTTCTCCATTTTTATCCCTGAACACTTCTGTTGCCTGTGCTGGCCTCAAGAGTACCGGGATCTGCTGCACAACCTGCCCTCACTCGCATTGCTGCTGCACCACTTCCTAAGAAAATATGCTCCTTTTTGGAAGGCTGATCTACTTACTCCCTCTTCTTTTTAGTTCATTTTTGTTTATTTTCTTCTCCATGTTTCATTGCTCATTCTTCCTTCCCTTTGACTTTTTACTTCCAATTCTCATTTTAAATACTTTTCTGACTTTTATTTCTTAAAAACATAGGCAATAAATAATGTCATTCATACTGGCACACAACGAATTATCACTTGTTTCTGAAATTCGTATCTCGGGTAGCTTGACAGGTAGAATTCCACTACGTTGTAATTAGTTCACTTAATGATGGTTTTCTCAATTGGCATGAGATGTAAAAGTTTGATGTTTGTTGTCAGGGTTGTTTGTTTTTTTGGTTTGGTTTTAATAAAATTAGATACTGAAAAATACCACAAGGGCCAGAGAGTTCACTCTGCAGATGAATCTAGCCTGGGAAACAGGATTTGACACCAGTGATATAAAATTTCTAAATATAGGAATACATATTGGGGGGAGGGGATAGTCTCAGCTGACAATCAGTAAAAAGCCAACACTGACAGTGCGAGAGCAAGAAAGACCAAAAGCAAAAGATGGGAAGCAACATAATCAGATATCATCAAAGGTTTTAAGGAGCAAGACTTCGAAGTTGGCAGTACTAAAGAAGCCACCTGAATTTGACTTGATTTGTCAAACACTCCTTCTGAACCTGTCCCGCAAACATAGCATCACTCTGCCATGGTGAACACAGTGATTCCTCAATGTTTTGACTCCCCTGATATGTACAACCCCAGGCTAATTTTCTAAACGGGTGATACTATTCCTTTCCCAATGGAAATCTAGAGCTAATTTCAACATAGCAATAACCTATGTTAAAATTACTGAACCCATAACATACCAAGTTTGAAGTTCTTAACTTTCCTAGTACAACTTGAACTACTGGTGAATAAATAAATTATATGCACAAGCACAGAAGGATGACAGATACGCACATTTACGGATGCTGATCATAAGAATGACACATAAAATCTTGTATCCGCAATGGACCTGCCACCTGACTCCAGAGCAAAACTGATCTGGAATGATAAAATCTACAGTTCATGAAAGATCAAATTCAGATCAACTTATTTCCTTGTTCAAGAAATTTAAAGAATTGAGGTAGGCAAGTAACAAATTTTCAGTTTGGTAGCAAAAAGTATCAGTAACAAAAAGTATCTTCTTCAGTCATAATATTTTTTCCAGGTTAAACCCGTTATATTGTTCAAAGAATTTTGAGAATGAAGAAGTGAAAATAATCTTTAGACTGAGAATGAAAAAGTTTGTTTGGCCTCAAATACTACACTTCAATTCTCAGCAATTACCAAAAAGTTTGTAAGAACCAAAACCAAAAAACACTCCAGCACTGAAAAATTTTAGATATTGTCTTTTAAAAATTTCTAAGCTAAACATTTCTTTAGCTCTTCTGGAACTTTTAAAGGCTATGTAGTTGGAGAATAAAAACCTAATGTATGGCTTAGCCTTTCTCTGTCACCTAGTCAACCACTTGGTTAGAAGAAAAGTTGTATTGAAAAAGTCATAGAGGGTTAATCAATGATCTAGTGGTACTGAATATAAAAATATGCTAACCCTTCTCCCAGTCACAGCTAAGAAAAACAGAAATTTAAATCACAATTACCTCTGTCCACGGGGCTCCATTAAGATTTTTTGTTTCCACGCTAACAGTAGCATTAGAAGATACAGAGCTGATAATGGCATTTACAAGGTTTTTTTACACTGCTGAGCTGTAAAGCTTTGCTTAGGGTTGTACAATTCTCTGTCTGCAGACTTGGATTCATTTCAGTTCTACATACCCAAGCAGAGAGAGCAGAAGAAGAGACACAATCCACCAAAGTGCCCACATGCTGCATTTGGTTAAGTCTTGTAACTGAAAGATATAGGGGTGGTTTACATATTGCTAATGCCACAAAGCAATATATTTTCCTCCAGTTTAAAGCACAGGAGAAAATTAATTAAGAAACACTTCTAACTAGATGTTGAAGCCTGGATTATATCTTAGTTATGCAAGGGGACCTTGAATAGTTAAATCTTCCGTCTTAAGGAAGCTGCTGATTAATTTGGGAAGATGAACCCTCACTCAAACACTTCTCTTCCAAGTGATTTTTGCCATACTCATCAGTTACTTTTCTTTATTACATCTTAAAGATAAGCATTCTGTGCATTTCTATCAACCACCGTGATTCTGAAAGTTATACTCTTTTTGATACATTAATTGGCTATCATGAAAAATGGAGCAGAAAATATTATTCATAGAAGTGTTACTCCACTGTGCATTGCAACTTCAAAGCACTTTGCAGGCGTTCCTTACTCACCACAGCATCCCTGTCAAGCAGATAAACACTGGTTGCCTCATTCTGCAGGCAGAAAAGGAGGAACAAAAGAAATAAAGGCCTAAACTGCCGTAGGCTTTCATTAAAGAGGGCTGTTCCAGTGACCGGTTAACACAGCACCTTCTGGGCAGAGGTTTCAGACAGCTGTACAACTCTGCCTGGCATTATTTTCAGCACCTAAAGTTGTCTCTGCAGGTCAGCAAACTATTTTGGTATCTTTGTTTAGGTCAGCTAACAGCATACAGCAATATCAGAAGTTTAAGACCATCTTGTCCCTAATCCCAAGTAGTGGTCATTATATCATTTGTTTTGTAGAGGAAAAGATACAAATGACCTCAGACATTCCAGTTAATTATTTATGCACAAGGGGTAGTATCATGATTGGAAATCATGCAGAATAGATTACATTGACCACATTTTAATATGGAAGAAAATGACAAGCAAGATTTCCAAAACATGGTTATCTAAAAATAGTCTTCCAGTTCCCTACTGAGACACCTGACTTACCAAACTGTCAAGTGTGCGGGAGTTTCCCAAATCAAACACCAATTAAGAAATTCAGAACTTCTTTCCACCTGTTTCTATGAAAAGATGCCTTAAGTGATGCTGGTGAGGTAAAAAAGCCTGGATAACGAAAGCACAAAGATCTCAGAAAATATACATTGACACGAACAATTAATCTGCTTTAAAAAAAACTTGACTGTAAAGACATTGCTTATATAATTTAGGATGTTGAAAAATTTGTGTTGGGGCCATGTGCTGTACAATATACCTTAATTTCTTCTGTCACAAAGAGTATAATTTACTTGAATTACAGTTGATGGCAGAAAATGCCAGTTCCCATTAACTAAAAACAGAGTTCACCAGCAGGTATTACTTTATGCTCACGTATTTCTGTAGGAAAGCTCTTAGCCACCTGGTGCTAGGAGTCAGAATTTGTCACCCAAGGTGTTCATGCAAAAATGTATTAGTGACTAATCACCTGTGACCAGCTAGGGTTAATTTACCAGAACAGTTTCTAATCTCCACTTCTTTCTTATCTCAGTGGTAAATGGACCAGTAGAGATAGCACAGTAAAAACATGCTCCTGCTTTCTGAAAAAAAAAAATTATTTTTTTTACTATGTACATCTATCACAACCTTTCACCTTCCAAGACTGTTATGAAGGCCACATCGCTCAAGGAACCGTCCTTTGTATGTAAGACAGTGTCTCAGCTGAATGCAGCCAATTTTGGAGGGGCAAGAAGCCAAGTAGGGAAGTGGGAGATTTACCAAGGAGGTAAAGCCATGGGGTGAGAAACTACAGAAGAGCAGCCATGTTTTAATAGCCATTATGGGGCAATGAGCCAGCCCTAAGAATGGCTTGCAGGATGAGCAAAGGGGCAAGGCATGAGAATGTAATAAAAGATGTCTTGGTGGGAAAAAGGAAAATAAATGCCACTGAGTAACGCTCAAAGGAATTAATGTTTACAGGCAATGGCTGTATCATTGTACCCAACATGTTTTGAGCAGCAATTAGCTCCTACTGGAAAGGTAGGTGAGCTGCTTCTGAAAAGCAGTAAGAAAAAAAAAAAGGTCTACAGAATGACTGGGCAAGAAAAGGGAAAATTCTAGGACAAAAATCGAGGAGCTAACTTTTTGCCCACAAAGACTGATGGAGATAAATTCTGCTGATTTAAAAGGGGTAAGACCGCAGGCTGAATGGAAGAAACCATAGGAATATCTACTGTGTCTTCTCCAGTGTTGATTATAAGCAGAAATAATGAAGTCCTGAGCCTGAAGCTGCAGAAGAGAATGGCAACAGCCTGAGAACGTATGCACCTTTAAAACAGATTTGCCTGAAACGCTGGGAGGGGGAACTGTGCTAGATAGAAGTTTTTAAACCCACACAGATGCAGAGCTGTCCAGAGAAATCTCCCTAGTCTACAAGAACAGACACTTTCCTTTCTTGAATCCATTGTCATGAGTTGAGATTCTCTGCTCTCTGGTAAGGAGGTTTTCAGACAAGAGATTTGAGATTTGAGAGTTTCAGACAAAACTATGTATTCAGACAGATAAGAAGCTACCCCAATCAGAGACAGACAGCTACATGAAGAGAAACAAATCTGGTTGTAGCTGCAAGGGTTCTAGTGGCATTAGAAGAACACCACCGCTAACTTGTTAACAGTAGTCCCCTTCACATGATGCCCCTGGAGCAGGTAATTACTGCATTTCACCAGATCGTAATTGTTTTTTAATAGACTCCACTACTGAATAGTTTCCAAAATGCAAACACATATTAATGAATTGGTATAGCTTTCTTAATGCTCCTTCTGTCCACTCACTGAAAAACAAAGCACATTATTAAAACAAATCACACTAGTAAAAATGAGAAGGTGGCTACAGAGTTCTGCTGAAAGTCAAAGCTGGGCTAAGGCATCTACTTGGCAGAAATCCATCTTTCTTACCAATCCTTATAATTAAAGCAGTTTCCTTATTGCAGCTTTACTAAGCATGGTAGTAACTCAACTATCCAAGAATTACCTGGCATTTTAAAAAATCACTTCTTTCATTAGCTAGCCTGTTTTTGTTGTTGTTGTTTTAAGAAATTCCCTTATGTGCTGTAAAATAAACTCATTTAAGCTAAAGAATCCTTTATATTCTAAGGAACTAATTACTTGGGGGGGGGGGGGAGGAAGGCAATCTAACAGCCTCTTCATATCCTAAAAGGGAAATGCAGTTTGTAACATGTTTTCCACTCATAAAAGTTCTAAAACCATAAAGACATACCCAATGTCTTCTTCATGAGTCCACCACCAAAACACTCACCAGTGCTGTCCTAAGCAACAAATGAAGTCATAGACATTTTATTTCAAGAATAGCAATCTATGAGAAGCTGCTATCTTGTATTTCATTGAAATGTGAAAAGAAGCAGCAGTACTTCAGCCACACGTGTAGCACAGCAGCAACCACAGGGACATTCATACATTTGGAAAACAAACTTTTTTTTTTTTTTTTTTTAAACTAAACCAGCTTGGAATATTAGTCAAGGAACCCTGAGTTCTGAATACACAACCCCATAAACTCTATTACAAGGCAGATGCAACATTTACACTGCACTCCAACCTCCAAGGTAGTAAAGGAATGTGTTCTCGATGTTATGAATAGTAAACAACTACTGTAATACATAGTACCAGTATTATGCATTGAAATGTCTACACTTTTGGCAGCTGCTTTGCTTCTTAAAAGCCACCTTTGAGTATTACTGTATGCTTTTCAGACCTTCTTCACCTCTTCCAAGCTTAATGACACTCCTATGCCCAACTTAACCCATGAAGGTGCACCAAGAGGGGAGTAACAGCAGTTGTAATGGGGTACAGGAAAGGGTGCTAGGAGCCTTCTTGGAAGTGAAAGGAGAGCAGCAGCTGCTCATCTCCTTAAAAATCACTTAGGACATGGCTGAGCACTTCCAAACTGTGCTGTCACCTCTTTTCTGGCAAGGATAAGCAGAACAAAAGACATTTAACATGAGGAGTTACACAAAACCCTGACCATCCCCACCCTAGGTACTGTCTTGCCATACTTTTCAAATCAATGTACTACTACCCTCACATTTTGTGCTATCATGATACTTCACTGAGTATCAGTACAATGAAAACCCAAAGAAGTGTTTATCACACCCACATGAAACAGGGCAGAGGCAGCATTCAGGGGATACACTGGCTGTGTTTAGGATCCCTGCAAAAGAGGCGTTTCCCCCACAGAAGACATTTAGGAACATTTTCCTTTAGGAAAATGAAAGGGAAAACAGTTTTAGTTTATTAAATGAATTTTGTAACTACAGTGAAAAAGACAGGAGGGAAGTTTTACATTCCATTTACAAGTCACTCTGCAACACTTCACCCTAGAATGAGCTCAGATCCCTCAATTCCACTTGCGGAGGCATGGCCTGAATCCTGTGCTCCCTTCCCTGGGAGGCAGAATCTGGAAGTTTTCTAAAGATAGCCCGAATATGGCACTATACTTTTGCCACTGATAGCTACTTATATCTGAAATTCACAGTGAAGAACCATCTATAGTTTACAGATTTTTCCAGTACATTTTGCCTCCATTTTTCTCAAAGGCATGAAATCCTCTGGTATCACTGCCAGGCTACTAATACGCAACATGATTTTACTTTTCAAAATTTTTTTGTGTGTGTTTGCATGGCAGATCAATGCTGAATCACTGTTACATTGGCTACTGGAAGTGTAAACACAGCTTAGGGCTAACAAGACATCATGAATGAAGATTATCTCAATCCCAAAGCAGATAGTCCAGTACCAATCTAAGGTCCAAACCTGCATGTTCGACACCTTCATTTGCAAAACATGGGACCATCAACCATCCAAAACCATACATAACTTTTGGCATGACAGAGGCTAGCACCATTACATAAAAAAGCTGGTCTCAGAGTTCCCCAGAGAACTGCCAAAGATGGTGATCGTGGAGGTGTCTAATTGACAGATACTGTGGAGGAGTAGAGACAAGTGGTGATGCGTGACAAAATCAAGGCATCATGTTTACTCAGCCTTGCCAACGTGTCTCAGCTCTGAGCTAGAAAAGATGAGTGCATTCAGCCTTGGCTGTCTTCTGAGCAGACTAACAAGCTTGACAATCAGTGTACATTAATTAGTGTCCACATAGTGAAAAGTTTTTGTACTGGTATCAAACTGAATACACTCTTGATACTTACAGGACACTAAAATACCATAATACTTACATCCATTTGAAAATGGATGGAGGAAGCTGTCATGCTTATTACAGTAGAGCAGTACCTAACTTTTCAATCTAGGTTTTCCCCTGATGGAAGTCAGGAATGTGAACTCTAATGGACAAAGGAATATATTCAAAGCAAAAGTGATATATTATTCTGCATCATGATCACAATAGAATCACAAGGTTCAAGCAGCACTGAACCATGAGCCCTCACACCTGTTTAGCCCAACTTCTTCTCTGAGATAGGAGATGAACATAGATCATACCAGCTATGGAAAAGTCTGCCTGGAAATGGGAAAGGTCTGCCTCAACTTCATAGAATAACAGAATAGTTTGGGTTGGAAGAGACCTTTAAAAGTCATCTAGTCCAACCTCTCTGGGCAACCTGTTCCAGTGTTTCACCACGCTCATCATTAAAAAAAACTATTCCTTATATCTAGTCTGATTCTCCTCTCTTTTAGTTTAAAAGCATTACCCCTTGTCCTGTCACAACAGGCCCTACAAAAAAGTCTGTCCCCACCTTTCTCATAGGTCTGCTTTAAGTACTGGAAGGGTGCTAGAAGCTCTCCTCAGAGCCTTCTCTTCTCCATGCTGAACAACCCCTCTCTCCATCAACCGCAGCTCTCTCAGTCTTTCCTCACAGGAGAGGTGCTCCATCCCCCTGATCATTTTTGTGGCCCCTTCTGTTCTGCACTGCAGAAATGTTCAGACTTCGCTTAACGTGAAATAAACAATCAAACTGGTTGCACAGCAAGCTGTAAGATGAGGCTTTTTCAACTGCAGAAGATGGTGCATGGCTTTTTACACGACATATCACAGCCTTTTACAAGGCCTTTTACACAACACCTTTCTATCAAACAATGTAATTACAGAACTTGGAGACCTTAACTAGCACCAGATCAGAGGCTTGCTTTCCATAAGATATGACAGGACACATGAAAACAAGAAGAGTCATGTCAGTCCATTTGGCCAGGTTAAACACAAGAACTCAAGAATCTTACTTACTAAAGGTGGATTTAATCATATGTCTAAGTAGTTTTCTAAATTAGGGTATATGCTGTCTCTTAAAAATCTGAGACATCCTAAAAAGAATGAGCCTCTTTCATTTCAGTTGATTTCATGCTCCTAAAAAGTCTCTTCAACCACGAATGAACTAATGGATTAGGATATGTGCTGCCGTACCTCAACAGAAATGCACCACCATTTCCTTTTTAATGGCATATCAAATATACTGCACCAATATTTTGCTTTGTGTAGACATCAAGATTTACAAGGGGTTCTTTTAGTTACATTAATAGTAATAGTGCTAAAATCTTAAGAACTAAGTAGCATTATATTTAATTATCCTTCTATAATTACACTGATTAAATATAGCGTAAGGGACCATAAAGATAGATAAAACATTATGGCTAAAAAACTTCTCAAAAATGACCATAAAATTATTATTAAGCCTGAGGTGAGAAAATTAATATTACAAGCATGATTTTATAGGGGTTTTTTTACACTGCTTCCCCTTCTTAGAGTATCTCATCTGCAGTGGCAGCAGAATTTCCTCCCAGCAGTAATGAAAATGAGAACTAACTATAAAAAACATTGCAACTTGAAAGGGAGGTCAGTTTAGCCCTCCATACTAAGGAAGAGTATTTGCGTGCTTGACACTTCAGGCAAATGCCAATAAAACATATTAAAACACCTCCGAGCTCTGAGCACACTGACTTATACTTGAGTAACATGTTTCCCTCGTTTCCTTTTCCTTTCTCTTCTTTTACAAACACTCTGCAAGACCTCACAGCAATGAAGCAAGAATCAGCACCATATAACAATGACATTTTCTCAGTAATGATCTAACAAGAGACAACCAAGGATTTTGATACTGGGTGACCAATACTATTTTAAAGATTAAAGAATCCCAAGAAAAATTCTGACCAAGAACTAATATTAAGGCAAAAAGCTAGTATTGGACATCTGCAAAAAAAAGAAAAGACCAGATTACAAGGTTATGGCTGAGAACAAGAAAAATAAAACAGATCTTTCTGACCTACGGATGGGATAAATAATTTCAAGTAATAATTTTCCTGTTTCTTTGAATTATATGTTTAATTAATTTTATTACACATAATTACCAAAATGTATCATAATTATCTGACACATTTCAAGAAATATGGTCTCATTTTACTTAATTATATGATTAATTAACTATGGTATGTAATTGCTAAACTTCAACAAGACTACATTTCCCCTTTTCTTCCAAAATTTGGAAATCATCCTGAAGTGCTCCTGCATGTGATTGCTTCATGCAAAGAGGTCTGTGGTCATTAAACATACATTTGTTCTGCAGGAAAGAAGCCCACAACCTCCTACTTCTATTCTTTTTTACTGTGTTATATCCACGGTCGTCTTCTCTTAAAAACAGCTACAATTTTTTTTTCCGTAATGGTTGGCTTTGATACAGACACTTCTGGTTGTCTTAAAAACCATCACGTGCCCTGGAAAGTCTGCGATTACATTTCCCAGCCCACTTGCTTGGTTCAGATGCCCCCATTGAAGGGATGTGCCTGAAGATAGAAGACTGGCGCAACCCTTTACCTCTGTCTCAGGTGAAAAGCAGGAACAGCCACAGTGTATCACTCTCCAGTAAATGTGGGTAGGCAGAAAGCACCCGTATGAGGCCGTCAGAGCTGGAATGAATTGAAGACAACCTGCAATCTCTCAGCTTTATCCTAGCGGCCACACGAGTCACCAGCTGGGTCACAAAACTGGCATACCAACACCTCTGCTGTGCATCACCATTTCTGCTGCTGCACTTAGCTGCTCAGCCATCACGTGAACCAGGGTGCAACACTTTGGATGTGCACATGTAGGGAGCTCAGAATCGCAGCACGGAGAAAAATTATTAAAACTTATTAATCCATAACAATCTAGATGAAAACGAGTACAGCACATACTGTATGATAGCCCCGAGTAGACATAAATATGTTTTGGGAGTTGTACATCCCAACCAATGCTAACCAATCAAGACATACCAATCAAGAATAACCCACAAGGAATTTTTTGTAATTCAAGAACTAGTTGAAAATATTTCAAGGATAGGTAATTTATAACATTAAGAAGAGCCTTAACTTATGCTATTTTAATACAAATTGATTGCCTGTATTTCTAATGCGTTAGGAGAATTATTTTACAAAATCATTTCATCTCAACTGAAAACGCATAAACACATCCAGACCTCAATCAACAAAATGTATTCCTGCATTCTGAAGAAAAAAACAATCATTTATTAGAAAAAGAATTCCCACTTTTCAATAGATTTACGCTGCTATTTAATACCTGGCACACAATCTCTGGATTTCAGTAGTATGCTAGACACTCCTAATCCAACTAGTGCTGCCAAGAATCGAAGCAAAGACTGTCTAATGCAGCAGGATCCTATTATAAGCCAGTCCCAAATGACACTTTAAAAAAAAAAAAAAAAAAAAAAAATCAATCTTTTTTTATTTTAATCCCCATTTTCCCCTAAATAACAAACTCCCGATTCCTTTACAAACTGATGAGGTGCCTATTCTGCAGGCCACACACTGCAGCTGATTAGTGAGCCAGATAAGCAAATGGACACGAGGTGCTGCAGTGCCTGGATGGCTGTGAAGCGAAACAGAAACCAGGGGCTATCCACATCAGTGCCTTGTCAGGTCAGTCACACATACTGCTCTACATTTAATGTCTCCATGTACAAAACTGCCTATCAGCATTATACTTGGAGACTCTAGCCACATTTTTTCGTGCATTCTTGAAATTAAGGACACATATTTCCAATCTTCCTTGACGATTTTTAATAAGGCTCTGAACAAAATCTGGGGGGAAAAAAAAAAATGCATTGTACTTTGAAGATAAAGAATAAATTATGGAAGCCAATACAATTGTCAAGCTTATACCAGTCATGGCTAAATATCAAAAAAATGGAAAATAATAACTCCACCACAGATCAAGTACAGAAATAGAGCTTTTTCTACATGGCATATCTGTCACAGCTCTTCTTATCCTCGATCTGGATCGCCTCTGGCACCCACAGACAATCAGCCCTACTCTCATGCCCAGGTATGAGGACATGCCTTTTCCTATTCCTCTACCTTCAGAAGCAGCGGATTCAGAAAAGCCATCACATGCAGCCTTCTGGAGATGGCTTCATACTGCAACAGTGAACAATTCTTCCAAAATTCAGAGAGTACAGTGGTGGTTTAGACCTCTGTCTGCCTTGCCAAATGTGTGCTGTGGATCTCGAACACAGACTCAAAACCTCTTGGGAAGGTGGAATGAATAGCAGGCCCCCTTGGCCATTGTAGTTTAATTGTCTCTTGAATGCAGAATTCTTTGTGACTGCAGCATATCTGAATTAGCAGTAAACGTCACTAACCCCTCCTTACACCTCTCCTCATTCTGCCTGTAAAGTGAACACCAAACTACTTATCAGGGTCTTTTTATATTATCTGTATTAACTGGAAGTCTAATGGCTATACTGCTCTTTGGGAATGCGGGAGATCTTGGGCACATGTGGTGATACCGATGTTAACATAATACGAGTATCGACCTGGGGAAAAGGGGGACCCAATAATGGAAAAGGGGAAGCCTGCATTCATCTACAAACTTTAGGACCTCAGCTCTATCATGTATTCTCTCAACGGTTACACTGCTTAAAAAAAATGACTTACAAAGGTGAACCACGGAGTCCACAGTCAGGTTTATCATAGCAGTGCTCTTACTTTAAAGCCTTTTCGTAATGACTGTTCTTTTCTTAGTGTATGTAAATCATACTGCTGGGTTTATCTCTGTTCTGTTTCAATAGTCATCCAGAAATTGGGAATTGTCATTTCTGGTATTTTGTTTCAATATCTAGACACATGTAGACACATGTCCTGCCAGGTGGCATTTTCTGATAAAGCTATTTCAAGGTATTATACATTTGAAAATATGCACACAAAAATAACAGGGATTAATGAAGGCATGATTATACCCAAGTTCATACATAAACATTCACACTCTCTATATCATGATCTTCAGGAGTACAAGAGGTGTGACTATATCCATCTATTTCTTGTAGCCAAAGATCCCACCCCTTCTTTCCCTACTAAAGGCCCCTCCTGGATTCCTGTGCTGCTTTTCCCATGAGCCATTCTCAATAAAGACAACAGATGCTGATACACTGACCCGCTGCCATACGCACTCACTCTGCTGAGAAAGAACAGACAGATCAGAGAGAGTGCACCAACCCTACCAAATGACTCCAGCACACCTACCAGTGTGAGGAAAAGGCACTTGTCTTTAGTAATAACCGACCTTTCAGTTTAGGTCATTCGCCAGATATCTGGATGTCTTGGGAAAAGCTTGGAAAATCCTTGACAAATGGCTCCTGGCCCTGTATAGTGCAACTCTACCTGTACAACACAACAAATCAGACCTATCTCAGATGGGACAGTGAGTCAACTTGAACACCTTCTAAGCCCAGCAAATCAGGCTCCACAAGCGTATGCAGATCAGCTGCAATATATGCAGGACATCCTCCAAAGGATGCACCTGACAATGGTGTTAGGCTCACCAACACTGGAAGGCTCACCTAAATCACACCTTGGAACAACCCTTTGCAACTGGGGCAGACAAAGTACACAAAACACATGCCACCCTATACGGTTCAAGCCTCTTCATTCTGGTATTAGACCTCCTTTCGAACTCAACAGCAATAGAAAACATAAAGCTCAACACAAGATTTCTCCCCAGATTTAACTGACTTTCTGAATTTCTTCAACTCTTGTTTTATCCTATCCTCTAAAACTAAAGAATTTATTCCCATACATTTTCCATACATTTTTTATGTTCACTAAGGTAAGGGTTTGTGCCTGAATTTCTTATGGAGGGTCTTTTATCTTAGCTTTTGTGGGTTTTTTGGTTTGGGGTTGGGGGTTGATTGGTTTTGAGTTGGTGGGTTTTTTTTTTTTTTACAATCCTTCTTTCTTCAATTGTTGCACAACTTTGGGGCATCTAATTCTCTTTCCTAATCACTTCACATAAATATTTCAAAACACATTGAAATAAATATGTTTCCTTACAGTTAGATTATAATGGAACTTCTATAGAAGCATTTCTGACACAAAATGAACCCCTTTGTGATTAATGCTAAAAAAAATTTCATATAATAATAAGGTGCCATAATGATTTCAATGTTATTTTAAAGCATTACTAAACCGCCAATTGCTCTGAAAATACAGTGAAGCAGTAGAATTTAGACTTAAACACTCACTTTTTATAACACTTAACATATTGCACTATATGAATCACAGTAAATAAGCCCAATGGGAATGTTTACTGAGGCACAAACAAAGAAGATCTGCAGAAGGAACTAGTTTATCATAAACAATACAAATATTTACTCTACTATTTAATGTGTGCCCAGCATGTCTATCCTTAATGCAGCATTAGCTGACATCAGGCATATGCCACATGTGCAAATAATTAATTCAAATTGTTTCCTTCCAGTGTGTTGTCTCAGAAATGAGCTGAATTAATGTAAAGATATATTCAACAGCAAATACTCAGATCATCTCTCTATGTAACAATCCATGTTTGTCTTTGTGAGTACAGTTTTTTAATACTTCACTCTCATTGTTATTCCAGTGCCAAGGGCTGATGGTATGTGAAATGCTCCTACAGGGTTCCTTATGTAATCATCGGCATGACTAACATAGTGATTTAAAAAACTGACTTGACTAAATATTTTTTTTTTTAATAAGACAAAGCTTCAAACAGTAAAGTCTCCGAAATACATCCATCTGCTTTAAAAACAAAGATTTCTCAAGATGAAACATGTTTTCAAAGCATCCAGTAGATTGTCTACAGCAGTTCCCCACAGCGCAGGGACGGACTAACTGTCTGTATAAACTCAGGTGGTGTGCAGTGGAGAGGCTGGAGGATTCTTTCTAACACAGACAATGTAGCCTGGGAAGGCATTCCTGTAAGTAACTACACCTCACCTTTCCACAGTGAGTTACTGCACCGGCACAGCCTGTTTGCGTGGCATTTCAGATACAATTTGCCTAAGAAAAAAAAGTTATGCTTAGGCACAAAGTGCTACATAAAAAAAAGTTTTAAGTTATAAGCACTTAACTAATCTTGAAAGGCATAAGCTTCTATAATGTCATTCCTGTAAAATTTCATTCATGTGTCTTCTCTGAGAGCTACATGTTACTATGCTACTCCTGCGCTCCTCCATATAGGAGGTGTTGCTGCCTACTCTCCATACCTACTGGCTGTCCTCATCAGCTTTTCAGCTGCTCATGGAAAAACAATTGACTGCTGAAAAGGGAATTTCTCCATCTCAAAATGAGCTTGGAGAAATGCCATATCCTGCTGCTGAAAAACAGCTTGCCCTGACCACAATGGCAATCCAAGTAATACTGTAATTCAGTCCGTAAAGATCCAAGGAAAGGAAGCGGTGAGATAAGGTAAAGCAGACAGCCTTGTTAAGCATTTGCAAAAGCCCTAATGTAATGGACACTACCTGGTGTTTTTTGTCTCCCTCATACAAGAATTTGTTGACTAGTCCTATTTCCTGAAGTTCAGTCCTATTAATCTCCAAGTTGTTCATGTTCCCCACACAACTGGGACACTCCAGTTGAGGCTAGGTATTCATTCACTCAAATACACAAATTTATAACAACACATTTGTTCTACTGAAGGACTGAATCCCACAGCACTCCAGTTTCGTGCAGATACTGGGGAGAGGTACACTCCAGCTCTCTGTCACGTACCTGGTTCTGATTTGGGCCATGAAAGAAGTGGAGACAGCACCTTATAGACAGGCACTATCTATTTAGGTATCTTAGGATCCGTCAGCCCTTTCTCTCGACTCCTGCGAGGTGCCCAGAAGCACCCGTAGGTGCCTCGCGCCTTTACAAATTTGGCTTTTAATATCCATCTCTTTCCACAGACACGCTGGGCTTCTTGGCAACAACTTGCAGCTCATCAGTTCAGTGGGGCTCCCTGTGGCTACCCAGGTACAGCCTGGCACGAGGGAGGCTGGGGTTTGCAACACACATTTTGCTGCAAGAAGAGAACAGACTGAAGACAGGGCAGACAGTTGTCCGAACTCAACTGGGACAGTATAGAAAAGAACACACTCTACCCTTAGACTGGCATTACTCTACGAAGTAAAAAGGGAAAATACAAGAGTTGGTTACATACAGTTCAGCTAGACAAGGACTACTACATCAGGCACTATGAATGGTGTTAAAATGTCTACAAACATCTAAATAGCCTAAGTAGCAGTATTTGAGAAATGTGATCACGCCCAAAACCAAATTAAACAGGTACAGAAAAAATGAAATAGAAATTCCTTTCTTTACATCTACAGATGCTTTTTATTTTAAGCTCCTGGTCACAGCATGAAAAACTAAATGAAAAGGAACATCTTGCATTTTATTACATCGCATATTAAGCAACCAAGACATTACCATGCTCAAATGAAAACCTGTATTAGAAACATACTCAGCAGCACGCCAAGACCTATGATAGTGTTTTCCGCACACAGTTAAAAAGAAAATATTAACATAAAATCTCAAAGGTGTACCTAGTTCCTAGTTTCACCATGCTCAGTCCCATGGAGACACACTTACCCACTCATTGTTTGAAAAAGCTGCCCAGACTAATCCAGAAAACATATTTTAGACTCCTAGCTTTATTTTGTTCTCAACATAGTAAAGTAAGAGTGACCTTCCACGTGAAACCAAAGGGGCTGGAGGCATTCTCACATACATGTCAGTTCTTGGAGCTACAAGCTGTTTCTCCGTTTCCTTCATTAGTTTATGTTTTAAACCTTTATAAACTGTGTTTTAGTGATCAAATGTGGAATACAAGGTAAGAACTCACAAACTCAAGAAGCACTATACAAAGCCCATCAGAGCATGAAACTCATTTTGACAGGCCAGACACAATCTAGCCAGCTCCATGATCACAGCAGGACAGTGTTTAAGACCAATAGATACACTGAAGTTTCCAAGATAAGCCTTTCTCAAAGACGTTTCAGATGATCGGAAGATAGTTATATCTGGTTACATATGTAGGTAGTTCCAACACAAATACTTTAAAGCAAAACATTGCTATTTTACTGAAATATAGGAACTGTATGATATGAAAACCTACAATGACAAACTTCTTTCACACACGATGAAACAAAAAGAAGAAATGTGTATACACCTTTTCTTATCCAGAGCACAAGGGGTTATAATAGACAACAGCAAGGAAAAGTCATGCTGAAACTATGAAAAATACCTTGACGGTGTCCTTTTAAAGTCATAACTTACTATGGGAAATCAGCATTCACCAGCATAAATTTGTTTCTGTATAATTCACTGCCCAGTGGCATTTGATTCCGTTCTAACAAATCTGTACTTAAGAGGAAATTCATAAAATTGAAACAAAGGCAATGACTGAGTAATTCATGGCTTGGTGCGCTATTAGCAATTAATAAATTCACCTAGTAATATCCAGAAACCAGTCATCTGCCACTTTTTATTTATTTCATTTTCTGTATCTTGCATATCCTCTGGGGCAATCATACATAGTACCCTTACCTTGCTTGCAGAAAACTAGTAATTCCTCATTGCACTTCAGTGTTTCAGGCATCATCTTTTCTGCATTATTAAATGCACATGAAATAAATACATCTTGTAATGTAGTGGAGAGTGTAGTACTTAACAAAGGCTCTTCAACTGTTTCACAAATAGCTATCAAGTTTCTGATCCTCAGTGTGTTCATTTATATTTCATCATCTAGGATGGAATTTAATTTGCTTGGGAGCATTTTAGCCTTACAAAAAGCTCCAAAAAGAAGTTCATCAAACCCAAAGGGGAGTCTTTGGCAATCAGGCCCTTGTCCCAGTAAGAATCATGCACTGGCAGCAGCATGAGCCATAATGTCCTTCCTCCTTATTTTCCCTCAGGTTGATGAAGATACTTGAGCTAGTTTGCACCTCCTCGCATTTAAAGAAAAGAAACAAGCCACAAGCCACCTCTCTTTCTATGCCTTCTCTCTATGCAGTCTAAGCTAACACATCTGACCTAACGTTTCATTGTTTCTTTTCTTTCCATGTATCCCTTAATATTAACAGAAATCATGGTGGTGCATGGAAGGGAACTCTAAGGGGCCTGGAACCATAAAAACTCAATATTCAAGTAGAAATAAAGAACAACCAAATAAAACAATCAACTCTTGCATCTGGCTGTACCCTAGTAACCACTGGAACATCCTCATAGAAGGAACTCTCAATTCCCCTCTTATAAAAGTTATATATCAAGGACTCTTCAACGAAGACAGACTAGTTTATACCTGCTGGCAGGTAGAGAATCCCCCACTCAGGTGTTGCAACCTCCCTGAGTGCTGCAGGATATCTTACGCAACAGTATCCACAGTAGCACAACTCCCAAGCAGCGCGGGGGGCATTTTCAGGGAGTCAGAGAGGGCTTTTCATTGCAACGTGGTGTCACTCAGAAGGTGAAAATCCACCCCATGGTATACTGCCATGATTCACAAAACAATAAATGTTAACTTGATTCATTAATTGATTGTGCACATATTGGCTTAACACCAACACCCTTCCTATAGTAATCTATCAGTGTCCTCCAGCGCAACCTCCAGACCAGTTCATACTGGCTGGCATTGGCCATGCTATTGAGATACAGTGGGAAGGCAGGAGCCACCTCGTATTTGAAGTCATTTATATCGACTGCTTAGCACTTCTTGAGAAATGTGCAAAAGCTTCAACACTTCGATGGAACTTCCTTGAAAAAGAGATCAACTATTTCCTACGTTGCAAAATTAATTCAATCCCTGTTGATAACAAGAAGATACAGGAGGATAATGTTTGATTTTGTCTGCCACACTTCCTGCTTTTAAATCTCTACCAGAATTATCCTGTTTCGCTTTTCCTATGGCTTCGCTGCATCACTTCCCACAATACCTCTCCATCCACATAACACGTGACATTTGATAGGGTAACTGAGAGAACAGTTTTGCTAATACCATTCTGTACTAGTTTTATTACACAAATCTCTTTTTCTTAATCACTGGAAAGTTGGAAGGTGAAGAGTTTTATGCCAATATTTTCATGCACGCTGCCTTTCAAAAACTCACCGTAAACATTATGAGGCACATTTTTAATAAGCAGTATTACCTCAAGAATTTCTCCTTTACTTGCCTGCTAACAAATAAAAGGAGGAAGTCCAGAATTTTACTGAAAGTGAAATCAGTTTCAAACTACAATCTGCAAAAAGGTCTTTTCCAGTGTCTTCGGCCAAGCTAAGCTCACTTCTGTGGATAGTGAAATGCTCAGTTACATCACGTAACTGGTAGTGGTATCACTGGATCTGGCAATGGAACAAAACTGAACTACAACTTTCAGACTTGTACTTTCGAATTCTGACATATTGGTATTAAACAGGCATCAACAGAGCGTTGACAGCAGCTCAACAGTAACCTCGGAAAACTGCAGGCAAATTCAGAAGTTTGGGTTCTTTTTTTGGTTGATTGGTTTCGTTTTTTACATCTCTTTCTCTTTCATTCTCTCAATTCATATTTCATGTTGTTCTTCTGTCTTAAGATTTTCATTCTTACTGGTCAGGTTTCTGCTGAGACAATTACTTTATAACCAGTCCCTCGCAATAATTTTTCGTGATACTCCTCTGCAGAAGGAGGACAACTTTTAATGTCAGTATGAATATGATTCTGTATATCTGTGGCACTGAATTTATAGCACACATGTGGAAAATCTTGTAAACTGCCCTACTCGTGATAGACTGTGCAGTAAACTGTATAGTATTTTAATTAATTTCTTAATTACAAACCTAAAGTGTGGTAGTTGAAATCTCACATGCGTGCACAGCAAATATTGTTGCTTTAGCCTGACTAACACAAGGCAGATCAAGGCAGAAAAGCTCAAAATAAGTAGAACCATCTGGAAAGATAGATACTGGCTCTTGCCTGCTTTTACTCACTTCCTATTTTTTTTTCCTTCTCTGATAATTACCAGATTACTTTTTCCAAGCCTCATATTTCAGCCTTTTAGAAATCTCAGAAACCTGGGACACTGCAACAGAGGAATTAGTACCAAAACAGGGACATTCAGTTAACTGAGTCACTTAGCAGTTGTACTTCATGATAAAAACGTAATTATTTGCGTGCTTGTTGCCACTAATTGAGCCAGGTAACTGCTGTCACAGGGCAGACACATGTGAAGCTGGACGCCCAGGTGCTGTTAGCACCTACTCATGCAGAAACTTCCATTTCTGTAATGTCACCACAGAGTAAACACATCTTCCTCTCAGATTTTACTCATCTAAATATGAGCTCCCATTGCTATTTTTACTCTTCTAGCTTTGCACGGTATTGACTTCACAACCTAATAGCCATCTTACAGTGACGAGACTACTCATAAGAATTGCACATAAGACCAGTCTATTACTTCAAGCCAAGTGTCTATTTAATCTGATTTGCAACAGTGGCCAGATGTGGGTGTCCTTTGGAAGAATACCTGGCCTTTCCTCCCTTCCTCTGAGAGTTTCTAATTTCTTACATTTGCAGTTCAGAGCATTTCCTGAACTTGATGGAGTTGCTTTATTTATTAAATCCCAGTAGACCTCCTAAGTTCTCATGCAATTCTCTCCTGGAACAACATCTTCTTGGCTTTGCTCACTCCATCTTCTTGGCTTTAGATTCCAATCCTAGTGTTTGTGTTTCTTCCCAAAATATTTTAATTCATTAAAATCCATATAAGTAATTTAATTAATATTTTCTCTTTAACTCACTCTATGAAATATGTGTCTCTTGCAAATCAAAAGTTAGAGCAAAAATTCACAGAATGACTGAGGTTGGAAGGGGTCTCTAGAGGTCATCTAGTTCAACCTCCCTGCTCAAGCAGGGTCACTTAAAGCCAGTTGCCCAGGACCATGTCCACATGACTTCTGAGTATCTCCAAGGATGGAGACTCCACAACCTTCCTGAGCAACCTGTGCCAGTACTTGATCACGTTCACAGTGAGAAAGTGTTTCCCTAATGTTCGGAGACAACCTCCTGTGTTTCAGTTTGCACCCACTGCCTCTTGTCCTATGTCACTGGGCACCACTGAAAATAGCCTGGATTCATCCTCTTTCCACCCTCCCTTTAGGTATTCATATGCATTGATGAGGTCCCCCTTGAGCCTTCTCTTCTCCAGGCTGAATAGTTCCAGCTCTCTCAGCCTTTTCTTATAGGAGAGATGCTCCAGTCCGTTCATCATCTTTGTGGCTCTTCACTGTACTCTCTTCATCATGTCCATGTTTCTCTTCTATCAGAGAGCCCAGAACTGGATACCGTTCTCCAGGTGTGGCCTCACCATTTTAAGAGCTGATGAGATTCTCATGCTGTTTGGGAATAAGCCCATAATTTCTTTAAGACCATTTCAATCTTCGCAGAAAGTTAAGGTAGAAAGTACAGTTTGGAAGATGTTCTCTCAAAATATTTCAGAGTTCTTCCCTGATTCTTCACGTGCCCAACATCTTGGACCCTGATGAATCTCAACCAAAGTATTTTAGGAGGATGAGAGAGCAGTGCTTATGGCTGACTTAAGGGCATTCATGAGTCACTACACCAACAGAGGCTTTAAGTGCTGCATTCGCATGTTTCCCAGGTACCCACAAAGAGGTGAGCTTAGCATGGCACCAGCACAGAGCTAAGCAAAGTCCCACACTCTCTCTGCAGCAAGCAGAACTGAGGGGGCCTGAAGAGCACAGGCCACATCTTCTCAAGCACTGTTACAAAGCTGGCATTAGTGTATAATAACTAGACATGCTAACCGCTGTAATACTCAGGACTACTGGAACAGATTCCAGCTGCAGAGAGCCACGCTTACTACTGCTTTTAACAGTGCAGAGGGAGGACTAGCTAGTCAGCAGCACAGACCTGCCACTGAGAACTGCACTGTTTGTGAGCCCTGCCAGCCTCCCTGTTACCTACCACGCTCTTCTTGCTGCCAGACCTCATCAGCTTTACATTTCCTAACTACATGTAAAACATGCACCATGCCCTTGCAAGCAAGGCCCATTACGCAAGCTCTGAAAAGATCTACAGCTAGAGGGTCTGCCACTACTTCTACTGCATTAAAGCCTTTTGTCCATTTTCTTCTGCTCTTGCATAAAATACATGCTTGTCATTACAGAATCACAGAATCATCTGGTTGGAAGAGACCTTTAAGATCATCAAGTTCAACCGTTCACCCTGCACTGCCAGGGTCTCTAAAACATCTCCCTCAGCAACCTATGTGCAACCGAAGCAAAAACACAAGGCACCAAGGTTTTGCAGAGAGGAGTTCTATATGAGTTCAGAAAGAATCAGCCGTACACCTGAGAGATCACACCAGGCAGCTGGCTGGGGCTGTTCCATCACAGACCCATGCAGCGTGCTCCAGGGCTTGCCCTCCACACACTTGCTGCAGAAGCAGACAGTAGGGATGCAGAGGTACCTTACACAGCAGGACCACACCTGTTTTGGTGCATTCAGAATATTCTGAATTTCACCTTTACAGCATGAGCTTTCTGTGCAGCTCTTATCAACAGAAGGTTATTGCCCACAGCAAGAGGAGTTTTGTTGGTTTTTCTTATAAGTATCCTTCCTAGCCAGATTGTCTCTCAAACTCTAACGATGCCTTGCATTTGATGCTAAGTGCAGCGTTGCTGGTTGGTACTATAGTTGTATATGCCAGATATGTTGAATTAAAAAAAAAAAAAAAAGGCAGTAATAACGGTGCAGTCTCCTGAGAATACATTTATTTCTGCAGTATAAAATAAAACTCTTCAATCTCAAAAACTATTAAAAGGTTGTATTTAAAATGCATGAAGCATTAAAAAGACATCAAAATTAAAATAATCTCATAAATCTCTTCATTTAAAAGACTTATTAGAATACAGATAGAGGCAGAAAACAGCTGCCCTGCAGACTAAAGCAGTAAATTATGACTATTTTAACTTTTTTTTCATTTCCATCATTGAAATTTTCCTTACAGAATTATTGCAGTAGTATAAAAAGACCAACTGCCCCTATATTTAACATGTGAATAGTAAATTATTTTTCAGTGGACTTCACAACAGATAAGCTGTATATTCTTTCAAATGTCAGCAGACTATGAGATTGTTTCCAGACAAAGGAGGTGGGGAGTGTTTTCAGAAATCAGTACTGCATGCAAAACTATAGAATTAATCAGCAATTCATTCTCTTCAACACAACAGCAGTGAGACACTGCAGCAATTGCAAATCCAGCACTCCAAACCCCTCCCGCACACTCTTGGCTATTATTTTTAACGGAAGCCCAAAGTTAGGTATATTTAAATACCAGAAGGCTGACTTGTTAAGTGCTGAGCATCTAACAGCTCCAGAAAGTCCGATTATTTAGGAAGCTTAACATAGTCTTAGGAGCCTGCATTTAGACAAGATTTAGGCTTCTCTTAAAAGCAAAGAAGAGCGTTCCTCTCATCGGGTAGTGCTGAGAATGGTACAAGAAGATTAGAGGGCAGAAGGAAAAAGTCAGCCACGTGAGAGTGGAAGGTAAATGTTTGTTTGCTTACCAATCAGTAATAGCCACCATTCTAAAAACATTTAAAAACAATTCTGTTTTTCAGCAATGGCCCTCACTTCTCAGACCATCATTGGTCAGTCTAGATGATACCAGAGCATTCCTTGGAGTACAATTAAGCAATCGTGCTGACTGCTCCTCAAAGTAGCTCAGTCCAGCGAGAAGGTAAAGAAAAAACCTGAGGGAAAGTCCCTCATCTCATCTATTCTCTAGCAGTATGATCTTTGCACAGCTAGGCTGTTGATACCCAAGCAGGTATCAGCAGGAAATGCTAAGGATGCATGAAACTAGGGAAATGAACAAAAACAACACAGCTACCAAGGGGGAAGGGAGGAGAAGAAGTTAAATCAAACGTGTTCCCAGATAGCCATTTGCTGGTTTTGCTTCACTGCAAATTATATCATATGATATTATAAACCACTTTTCCTGACAGCAATGTGCATTACTGTGCACTTTAACTTCCTTCCTGCTTACAAGAGATAAGATTAGTAAATGTTTGCTTTATTAACAACAAATTGAAATGCTATTAAACCAACTTAATTGATGGTACAGTTACATGGAGTCTGCTTCTTGTTTATATTTTTCAAAACTTACACCTGCAACAGAAGTTGACTTCCCTCCAAAAAAAAACCCCACATCCACTGTTCTAATTCCACATACTTTCTTCCGACACTGATGCCTGTTCAGATTGTGCAAAGCTCCTTAGCTAAAGCTCCAACGAAGTGCTGAAGGATAAAAACTCCATGTATTTTATTCATCTTGCTCACTGCTAGATTACCATTATGTTTGGTCAGTGGGTTTCATCTTTTGGGCTTCAAATAAAGCAAGTAGTCAATCAGGAGGCACGGTTCTAAATGCAATGGGTTAGTGCATTGTCAATAAAAAAAAATAAAAACAACAAGAACAAAAAAAATCACTTCTGCCCTTCTTTTACTTTAGCCTAAGGTTAGCTTCCTCATGAGTGGCTCTGGATGCTTCTGTAACCTTCCCTGCAAAATGCTTATGGTAGAAGAACATTGTGTGTTGTACAGCTGCTTCAGTAAACTGCTGATAATGGCAAGCTTAAACGTACATCACTTCAAACACACCAACTCTCTGCTGGAAACCCAGAGAAAAGGAACTCTCTATTGGGAACAGAAAAACTTTTAATTTAACTGGCAACGTAAACCGTAAAGAATGACAGTGCTGCTCATCTGACGGGGTTCTTGTTCCAGTTTGTTGGCTCCCTCATCCTACGCCTGAACCAAACTAATCATTGTTATTTACAGCAAATAACACACAATTTAAAAGATAATCTATTTTTTTTAAATTGCAAAGCAAGTCATTTATACAACTCTCTAAGTGTAATTACCACTTAATATAAATATACGAGATAAATTGCAAGGCAGGTCTTATTCAGGTAGCAATACCTCGACAAGCAGCATTATTACACCCTTAATTCATTATGTCTTCAATTGATCAGTCTCTTACCCAATTGCTGTAAGAACGTAACAATTGGTAGACAGTTGTCAAGATTGTCATGTACACAACATAGTGAAAGTCCAAATGAAATTCAGTCTTTTCTTAACAAAACCTATCAAAACCTATTTTTTATTTACAGCTAATAATTATATGCAAGCTAATACAGAAAGATAGTAATTATGTTTCCTTACAGCATTTCTTCTGTTAACAACTTTGACATAATAAATATCAATCTGATGGAATCATATCAAAATCACAGTCATATGACTGTAGGCTCTACTATGCTAGACAACATGACGGGGGGCTGACTGGTCCATAACAAATTTATTCTGATTACACAATATTATTTCACATTTCAATCACATGGTTGCCTGTCTGGTATAGTTTCAGAGCGAAAGATGAGTTTTTATTTTGGGCTGCAAATGTCAGGCGAAAAAAAATCACAGTAATATTTCTTATGACTTATGAGATGAAGCAACAGAAATCACTTGATGTAGCAAATTGTAAGTCTGAAGGATTTACAGAGCTAGATCCTCTGTAACCCAGGGCAGCCTCATTCACATCGACAAAATATACTGCCCAAGAATCTGATGCTCCGTCATCTCATACACTACCAAAGTTCCGCGGAAACTAAACTTCAGTGTTAGCAAAATGCCTCCCCCTTTGTTACGAAGAAGAAAGCCAGAACTCTGTACCGATGTCCAATCCTTAGCATACACTAAAAATGAAATACACTTTCTTTGTGGGCCTATGAAACCACCTTTTCATCTACTTGTATACTCAGCTCCAGTGAATGGGAAATCCATCAGAGTAGAAATGGTCACAGTGGTGAGGGCTGAGCATAAAGAATGCTCAGCCAAATCCTTGGCAGAAAGAATTACTTTTTTTCTTTTTAAACTAAATTCTGAAATGTGGCTGTACTATATAAATAGTAGTATATGCATACACACAGAAAAACATTCTCTCTCTCTTTCCCTATGTATATTCATACACACCCATACAGCTAAACACACACCCACGCACATTTACATACACTTTTATATACATTCAGTGAAGTGCAATTGGTAAAAGACTGAAGGATGGCAGTCCCCATTGTCAGACTTATGCTGCAGGAAGACAGAAGCTGCCTGTAAAAGGGAATGTGAAGGTATTTGCTAACATCACACATCTTTTCAGGAAGGCACAACTGTGCAAACAGTTTAAGGTCTGCACACTGTTAAACCCTCATCCCTGAAGATGCTGTGAGCATTCCAATTAATTTTAGACTTCATTTAGTAACTTGAATACATTAGGTAAGCAATAATCACAAAACCCTGCAGAGTGCTTCGCACAGCTCCCTATTATCGAAAATGAAAGCTCACCCTTAGATACAAGGTGCAAGAAATGCTCAAGGTAAACCGATCTTTAGCTGTGAATTATTGGGGTCTGGAGGTGTGCACCTAGATTTGAAGGTTTCTCTCAGACTCTTGGAGAAAATCAGAGAAATAGGATAGAACAGACCTGTGTTCCCAGTTCAGCCCCCATGCTGCCTCCCACTGTGTTTCTTGTGATGAGGGTTCCCTAAAGCCGCTCAGAGAAGTAGCTCCATTCAGTGCTCCTACACAGAGGCAGCGAGCACAGCCACCTGTGGTCTCTGCGAGGCACCTGAGACCACCCTTTCAAGAGAGAATTGACAGAATGGGTCATTCAGGAGGAAGTCCCAGCTATGATCAGCTATGATCTTCAGGGAATTTGCAGTGGTATATATTTTTTAGCGTATTCTTCTTCTCAATGGGGTCCTCTACTGCATTGCTTGAAACCATGGCATAAAAAACCCAGCATTTCAACAAACACTGTAACCATGTACCCAACCCAGCTGGTGTTAGCAGGGCTTTTTACCTCCGCCTTTTTGTCTAATGGGACTTTACATCCCTTGTTGGCTTGACTTTTCTAATTTTTCTATTTTTAGAAGGAATCATACTAGGAAAAACACACTGGAAGGCCAATCTGGGAAGACAGGGAGATCCCAGATGGTGTTAGTTGTCATAGAATCACTTCAGTGTCATGACAACTCACAGCAGCTGAAGGCCTGCTCCAATCCATTTCATCACATTGAATATTATGTTACATTTTAACGCATGTTTACCGGACTCACGTTTGTCCCCCAGCTTCAGCAGTGAAGCTTTGATTTAGCTTAATACATCTGCGAGGCTGAAATTCCTGGTTATCCAAACTCCTGATTATCTCCTGGTTTAGGACGCTCCCATGAGACCCTCAGATAACCACGTTTTCCCTGTATAACACAGTAGTCCTATAACCACGTTATAATGCAGTTTTGTCTCACCTATAAAGGTCAGGGCCATAATACAATTTAGCAGTGAGGGTAAAATATGATTTACTTCCGTCCACAGGCAAGTCCAAATCATGTTATAACGCTGAGGGTAAGGGAAAAACTATCAGGTTACAGCACAATCCTCCAAAGTCATTTTGCCTGTTACAACCATAAACTCTGCGTTAGCGGCCGATAGCAGAGGGAGCACAGTACTTAAGCAGGCTATCACGGTTCCTGGGAAAAATATAACTCTGCACACTGCTAAGGGAAACCATAATTTCTACCGCTGATAGTGCACAGAGTGGCCAAGACCTCTACAAGCCCCATCTACTGAAATCAATGAAGCCAGAAGAGCAATGGAGGTCACTAATTAATTGTTTCTGTGTAACAGTTCATGATCTCATAACTACCAACATAAATATTCATTTCACTCCTGGCCACTCCAACCCAAACCACTGAGACCTCCTACAGAGCATGTGCTGGAAGATCACAGAGGACCCACCTGGAGCAGCACTTCAGTGCTTTTAACTTGTAGAAGGTCCCACTGGGCCATTGCCAGGTAAGCTTAACCTCCAAATGCCACCAATCTGCCTACAGATTGGAGTTAAACAACGCAGACCACAGAAATCAATTCCCATGCAGCCTCTCTGCTCTGTCATACCAAGCAATTCCCAGTTGTGGCCAGGGTCTAACTGCATGTTCATACCTACCATTCCTCTTTGAAGAGTTTTCAAAGGAATAAGGCCACAAATTCTGAATCTGAAACTAGCCTAATGTACTGAATGGTCTTCTGACTCCTTTCATGCAGATATGAGCCACGACCTTACCTTCATGGTCAGCGTGTTTGGCCACATTCTTGCTGTCATGTTTGTTTTTTTAAAAAAATATTTAGCTCTGCAGTCAATCTGAGATCTCAGTTCAGTTGCCTAAGCAAAGGCATCTGATAGCATCTACACAAGGCTGGATCCAATACACTATATAACGGGATGCCTGCACCCTTCTGGACTAGCAGGTAGAGGCTGTCCTAGCGTATATCAAACGGCATTGGTCACCTCAGTTCAGGCAACTGAATGATGCCTTGGTGTCTCCCTTAAGTATTTAGCTTCTGCAGTACAGGTTTAGAATTCTGCAAGCCACACTAGAGATTTTAACAAAGGAGGAGACAGATTTTGTTACTACTTCTAAATGGTACTCCATTGACTGGGAACAAGGCTGAAGCAAAGACAAATTAAGAAAAATTCCAACCTCAGATTTCACAATGGGAGGAAAAATTCTTTCTCTGCCCTAAGACCTCATTACAATATTTTCCTTGACGTTTGAAAAAGCAGCTTATATACAAATTCTAAGATACCCAGTACAGCACTTGGCTATGTTGAAGAATAAAAGTCAATTAAAAATACCCTCCCAAAAGACAACAAACTTACTCTCACTGTTGAACCTCAAAACTCTGAATGAGTGCTATAGAACACAGTGATGTGGAGAACAGCCTAGCCACATGGGCAAGCACTTGCAATTCAGGAGACTGTTAAGTCTGGTTTGCGATCAGTCTGTAATGCTAAGTAATTAATTTAACTTACCTGTGTCTCAGTTTCCTCATCAGTAAATGACAATACCTACTCAGATTTGCAGAGCACTTTGATCAATGGTTGGCCACATCACATTTTCAAACCATGGGACCCATCCTGCAAGATTTGCCCTGGTCACAGAGACCATGTAATTAAATAGATATGAATGGAGCTACTTGGGCTCCTCAAGGTGTGCGAAACAGCTCATCATTTTTAGTTTTATCTTTCTTTTTTAAAAAGCTTGCTTGTTCCCTGACAACAGTTATTTGTAGTTGTTTAGTATTAATTCTAAAATACATAAAAAAACAAAGTCTCAGAAAGATTTTAACAAAATTTACCTAAGATGTAATTCTAAGAAGTTCTTCCTATGCACAAAAAAGTAACTGACAATGAATGTTTGGTAACTTTGACATGAAAAAAAACGGGAGAAACAAAATGCTTTTATGCAAATTTGATTTCCCTATAATAATCTAGAGCTATTCTGCTAGAAGGAATTATCTCCGCAGGCTGGCAGCTGCAGTAGGCAGTGAATTAAAAATGGCTCTGTATATGGGAAAATCTGTTCTATAATCAGTGCTATTCTTAGAGAGGACATCAATCTCACCAGCTCCCACGATGCTCTCTTCGTGTGAATGACATACCAGTATGATGTAGAAACTCCCATTACATCACTGACATTGATTTCCTAAGCACAAGGAATATACCACTAACAGGCAGGGAAATGGTTTCAGTAGTGACTGTACGATTTTGTATTTTCCCTTTAAAAATCTGCAGCAATAAGTGACCTTATAAAAAAAATTCAACAATGATTCATCCAGCTGGACTTGAAATGAACTGCTCATTCTCACTGCAAGGCTCCAGTCTCTGCTTGCTCTTGTTACACAATAAGCTCCATTCCCAGGTCACAAGACATCAAGATAGCAGATAGTGCAATAGTTTTCTTCGAACATTAAAAAGACACATGCTACAGGGAAGTATTTTAAGAAGTAAGAGACCACTGCAGTTCTACACATAAAATGTCACTGTTACTAATGATGCAGCTGTGTGACAAAAAACAACACACAAAAAAACCCCAGAACACAAACATGCATCTAAGCCATGCAGATTATATTTCAGACTTAACTTACATGCTCAGTGGAGCTCAACAGGACCCAGTCTCATTGTCAAATCAAATATATTGTAAATGAATAACACCTCCTATGCACAAAACCACGATTCCCAGCTACATCTGACTCTAGTATTTCCTCAGTAATCTTTGTCCTCATGCTTCACACGTACAGTAATTCTTCTCCTGCCGTGTCACATGCACTGTAAACCATCGCGGTTTGAGTGATGGATTCGAAAATTAAACAACCTAGGGGGCTCACTGTTTTTAAAAATCATTTTATGTATCATTTTAAAATAACTTTAGGTAACCTGACACAAATGCCAAGCCTCTGGATCTATTAATTCAGGATTTACTCTCCTATGTAACAGTTTTTCCTGAAAAACTGACTTACAGAAATGTATAAATGGCACTGAGAAAAACTAAATCCAAAATAAATTTTAGAAATGCCATAACCTCTCCATTTCATGGGAGTTCTTCAGATATTCATATCTTTGGCACCTGCATGAGACGTATCAGTATCCAAAACAGAAAGTGTCTTTTCTTTAAAAGATGAAATTTCCTCAAAGGCTGAAGTAAGATAGCACACTTTAACCAGAGAAATGAAATTTGATATTGCTCATCAGCACTAAAAAAGGTTTTAAATTCCATGCCCCGCCTCTTACATCATCAAACTGTGTTTGCATCACCCAAACACACTCTACTGCTAATCTGATGTCCGGAGAGCTATTCCATTGCTTGCTCCTGGGGGTTTGTTATTATGACAACCTGGGCTTTCTGCCAGTACAGGCACACGTACCTCCACCCCTAACTCTCAGAGGCCAGGAAGAGGTGGGCTTTCCTGTTGTGTTGTGTAGGGGTAATACTGAATGCATTGCACTTCACTTCCCTGGGAACTCCAAGCCTGACAACTCTGTGGGGTTAATCTAAAAGACAGCTGCATCCATTTTGCTCATTTCTCTCCGTGGGTAAACTGCAAATTGCATTTGAAAATAAAATAAGTTATTTCTAACCTTTCAGCTGGCAGCCAATATTTTGGTAAAAAAGAACATAATTTATGACACTGATGATGTGTGGCTGCTTTCCAGAGACTGTAAACCAGTCTCCAGCCTGCTTTACTGCTAATTTAACAATCAAAGAGTTTCACTATTTAAATAAATGTTAAATAAAATGCAAGTGTTTGAGTGAAGTTGGTCCCTGGATTGTTATCTCACAGCTCAGCAGTTCCTAGCCACTCTTGCAACACATAAGCAGCAGCAGTATTTTATTCCCCACGCTTGGAACACTACACTCCTCTTTCCTTCTAACTCTGAAGTCTCTAAATGGAAAAAAAAAATCTTTGTGCAAGAGAGGAAGTGCCATGTGTCAGCTCAGCTAAACTCAGTCAGGAAGCTTGGAGCGGATTTTGCCCATGTGGAAGAAGTGAGAGATTCTGAATCCAGAATTTGTTGATCCCAGAGGATCCACTGTAGGCTGAAAGAGTCCACACAGATGTTCCCTTCTACTTTTTCAAAGTCCAGCCGCAAAAGAAAAGAAAAGCTTCTGCAGAATCCATGCTCCTTTAACAAATCTACCTTGACTTATGCTACTTAAAATTACCACAATTAAATTTGTCTATTTACAGAGACTGGGCAGAAAATTGTAACACCTCTGACCCTATAAGGCTGAAGCCTGCTCTTCACCAGGCTTAGAAGTTTGGGTCCAAAATTTAGGCCCAAGGGATGCTCTTAAAAAACTCATTCTTTGCTTCTAACATTGCCCCAAACCTCTACGAAGGGATGAAAGGGAGAATCAAGTCATAAAACTGCAACATCTTGCAAAAGGATATATACAAGACGCCCTTTCCAGATAAAGCATGACTGTGTAACAGTAGTAGCTTATCTGTGGCTTCCAAGTTATAGGCATAAGTATTTTACCTGTGACTTTGGAATGGAACCCTACACTGCTGCAAGGGCCACTGAGCACCCAACACACCTGGTTATGGGAGGAAATGAAGCTGGGCGAGACTATAAGGCCCGTTTTGCTGGTTCCACTGACAGGCATGTTATGGATACCAGCCACACAAAGATTTTAGTAATGCAGCTCACAGAACGGGCATCTCCTTATCACACAGGACAGCAGTTGGCTTTACCAGTGAAAGAGTGGCAGGAGTGGCCACACCACGATCAACTTTGAGTTTAAACTTCATCCGACAGAAGACAAGGTCTAGCCAATTTCCAGTTTCTGTCACTGCAGCATTTCGTTTTCATGTTGACCCTGTGTTAGCAGCATGGAGGACAGATCACTACACCCCGCAATGGGCCAAAATTCAGTGGTTAATGGATAATTTCTATAAATACAACTTGTAACATAATGAGACCTTAGATAAAAAGGCTAAACTTAGAGAGGGTCTATTGGCCTGATATAATTGGATACAACATGGTACTTTTCTTTCTAAAAATGTCTACGGGGAACACAGCCCCCCCTTTAGTTTCTAACTGAATCCCTGTAGCAATCCATGAACCGTCAAATGGAGACCTGCTGAGCCACATAACCTGTACTTTTAATTCACTAAGTTTTGTCACCTACATCCTTACTGCTTGAAGATGCACTTCTATACATGAGTAACATTACCACAATCCTTGACTATGCAGTCCTGTTTGTGATGTTAATGATAAAATGTTTTCACTTGCCTTTTGCTCCTCTGAGCTCTGAAAAGCTTACCGAGCTGAGTGAATTCAATTCATTTCAACTTTCAGGTCATCACCAGAACTGCTTGCTAAGCCAAAATTAGTTACCTCTATGCAAGACCACAACGGATTGAATGGATCTGTTTGCTTAACAACCTTACTAACTGGGAAGAAATGTTAAAAAGAACAAGCCCAAGCTTCAATTGCCAAATTCATCTTTCAAACAAATATTCTTGTAAATGAAGTAGCTGTTGTACACAACTCATTGGGACAATAAAAAAGAAATCAGATTTTATTCATACTCTTCTGAAGACAAACACCATAAAAAATGATTGAAATTTTTGCTGCATTAGATGAATAATTTTCAGTCTTTTCCATCCTGCCAGGATACAATCTGAGATTTTCTACTCCGAAGCACAGGAAAAGTACAGAGGTCACACACCAGCACATCCACCTAAGATTATCTGGAGGTGAAGTCATGAGACCAATTCGAAGCTTTATGTAATGGACAGTCCTCAAAAATTTACCTAGTAATTCCTGCACAAAGCCTGTACCTGCTAAGTTACTTGCAGGATATCTTTCAAAAAATCTTAGCTGAAACAGAAGTCGCTATGTGATGAAGTAATTAGATTTGCTGATAAAAATGTATGTAAAACTATGGCACAGGCAGTTACAGTTTTCAGTTACAGCTACTATCCACTGGATGTTCAGAGCTACATCTTTATTTCCAGACTGAAGGACTCTCTCCTTTTAGAAATCCTCTCCTGATGGACGGAAGGATAGACCTGGAGAAAATACCTTCTAACTATACAGATAGAGAGGCATCCACACCAAGTTATTTTAGATTTTGTAGGATATTGAGGCTATTTTTAAGCTTTTCATTTAATACGTTGCGCACCAGACGCCAACTTCTGTACTCACTTTCATCACTGGTACCTCTTCCCAAATAAATTCTGGTCTAAATGCAAGCATAAACGCATACTGCCAGAGCAGTGTCTTCCCCTTTATTTCTTACCTTCGGCAGTTAATTTCAGCTTAAACAACAGCCAAATCTGTATTTATGTATTTTAAAAGAAAAAAGACAGAACTTCAGTGAAAGACTGAAAAGACAAATTACGGCATATGCTACCTAACCAACCTTCATCTACGAAGTTCTAGTAAAGTTTTCATCCAGTTCTTCCGGCGGGTGGCTACAAAATAAAGGCATCCCTTTGCCGATAAATAAAATGGATATTAGCAATCCACTTTCTCTCCTGTGTCTTAAGGTTTCAGTGGTTCAAAAATAGCAGATTACAGTTGGCTCACACCAATCCAGCTAAAAATGGCTTGCTGATGCCTCCCAACTATACGCTTGATGTTTAAATTACATGAGAAAACGCTTAGTAATCCAGCTGCTGTTTGTCTCAAAGTTCACGACTACATGATCTGAAGTGGCACCATATAAACTAAATGTACAAACCTTTGCCACCTACAGTACTTTACACTCACAGCCCAAAAAATGCACAGGCGGCCGTCCCGCCGTGGAGGAACAGTGACACCTAGCGCCCAGCGTACCCGCAGGCACTGCACACCAGCGGTGCAGGGATGCAGCACATCTGGGCACCAAGTGCCGGTCCTCCAACACATCACTGTTGCTCTAACTTCTGCTTCTGATACCCTGAATGGCTCACGTTCGGGGTGAAAGAAGAAGAAAAGAGATGTTATCTCGGTGCAAGCATCCGCAGAAACGAGGAGTGGCACAGTAAAGGCAGCCGACATGCAGAAACGGGTCTTTGAACTCGGCAATTTACACACACCGTGTTCCAACACTGTAGCGATACTTGCATAAAATACCTTAAAAAACATAAAGGTTACGGAGGGATCTTGGTATTTTATATTTGTATGAAGTGCTCAATCTATATTTCACGTTGGAAATGTCACCAGTCTTTGTGACTGAATTACACCCTTGGACTTTACAAGAGAATGCTGGATGCACCCTTGTCTGTATGCCTGGCTTCCCAAAATTACAAGACAACAATAATTATCTGAAAACCACGAATACTATACATTAAAGTAGAATCTTTTGCTAAAACAATATACCTTTGAATAGGATCTGTACCATAGATAATTACGCTATCTTAAAAAAAGGTTAAGATATGATATGCATTCTTTTTAGTTAAAGTTTAATATACATTAACATTTCTAGATGAAAACCTGCCATTCTGAGAACAGTTTTCAATTCTGCTTTGATTTTGTTTTTTTCCAGAGCACTGAATCTATCACATAACTGAATAAAAAGGACTAACAATGTCAGATTCTTTGGTAATTAATTTTGTGTCCTACTGCAAATGTATGAAATTCTATCAGCATTATCTTGACAGGCATGTCAACTCTTCTGAAAAATTCCTACCCATTATTTTATAAGCCTTATTGCAATTTTGCATTTTTATTAGACATGCAAGCTGTACAATACAAGTTGTACTTTATGAAATCGAACATAACATATAGTTAGTTACTAGTACTAGGAAATAACAATAGCATTGTCAGTATCAAAGGAGCATAAACTCTAAGATAATTGGGTGAGATTTTGTACAGTATCTTTACTGCATCCAATCTACAATGCTATCGCACAACTGTTACCTTCTTTGCAGCTTCGCAATTCATACTATATGAATTGCAAGTGTCTCACAGGGGTATCATAACTTCCATAATATTGCAAAAAAAACAATCTGCAAAGAGTCAGAAAAATAAAATAATAAAAAACTCTTTATCATTTGCAAATTATTAAGTAGGCATTCCTCCTATCCTAATACATGATGCTACATATTACAGAAATCTAATCAAAACTTGTCAGCAGGACTGAAGCGTATCTTTAGCTTGATCATTATAGTAAGGGAAAAACATAATAACTCCTGAAAACCTTGATCTGTTTCTATATATTGCATTTTTTTCCCTTAAAATTGAAAAACCTTCCTCTCTTTTTTGTCTCACTAATAGTAGAAACATCTCTTTTTTCTTTCGTCTCTTTGTTCTCTACTTCAACAAGGATACTAGCAATTAGCAGAGAAGAGAAAGGGAATAAAATCTTACATAATTGCCAAGCTAAAAGCCTATAGATGCATCAACTGATAGAGCTCTGACAGAATTCATCACTGAAGAGAAACACTGTTTCTCTTTACTAACGTCATAGGTGAGAATAAAGAATTTGACAAGTGATCTGAATGACCAGCTAATTTCTGTTCTCAGGTACACCAGTGTGGATGAGGGGGAAATCCAGCCAAGTACCTTTGACTGCTTCTCCTAGCAGGCTCTCCATGGCATTTTCCCCATGAAACAAAGCACCTAAGCACATGCTTTAGCTTTTAAGGTTCACACTGTTCAGGTGATTTCATTAGAACCCTCCTGTTTAAACCTGTGCTGAATGGCCTTGCCAGAGGATTCCAGGATCAAAAAGAAGAAGAAGAAATAAAACAAGGCATATCTGAATGTCTCTGGGATTCTTAAGTGGTACCAACACTATTTCCTTGCAAGAAAATGAAAAGGAAGCAGGGGTTGTATGTGACAAACCTGATGCTAGAAAACAGATGGTTTGGATTGCCAGCACGCAAGGACTACCTCACCCACTAAAGCTACTCTCAAGCCAGAAAAGTACATCTGAAAATAAAAATCAGTGTCAGTTTTAGTACCCAACCCCATCTGAGTATGTCACAAGCACAAGGGAGATTTGCCATAAAAACATAATTTGGGTATCATCTCTCATCATTCAATACAATTTTTCAACTCTTTCAAAATTGCATTGAAAAATCTATATAATGTGTGCTTAGATTAATGAACTGTTTGAATCTGGATCAATACGTACTCAAAGATTTGAACTGTTGACACCTGCTGGATACAGCTATAAGAATGCTTCAATTCAGCTTATAGCCAATCAGTACTTTGTAACTACAGGGGTTCCACTTAATAAACAAGCAATCTAATATATGACCTCTGTAGATTAATTTCCTGAGAGCAAGTAAATAATCTGGATTCAAAATTTCCATGATTATACATATAATTACAGTATCACTTACCAATTAACACATTGATTTAAACCTTCTTGGGATTATGTACTTAAGTATAAAATAGGTGATTCAACCATCACTCAAATACTAAGCATCTCTTTAAGATGGCAAAATCATGAGCCACAGAGCACTACACATCTAATTTCTCCTGTGGAAGAGAAATGTATTAGGGTAATAGAGGTTCTGAGAGATATATCATAATTATGTGTACTATGGCTAGCTGGGGCTATTACACAGTAGCTGGACCACACCGATAAATATCATGAAATTGCTCTTCTTTTGTAGTGGGAGCAAAGCCTTTAATATGCTGTAGCTCATCTAAGTCTCCCACTGTCCTTTACTTAATAATAAAGCTTAGTATGTGTTTGGACTTTGGTCTTTTGTTTCACCAACATGCAGAGCAACCTGGCCATAGTTAGCAGTTGTCTAACAGATACATAAACAAACAGACAAGAGATTTATGATGTTTTACTGTTACACTTTTAGGAAGGGCAATAATTAATGCAGATTTATACTATACAGTAGTTCTTGACACAACCACCGGTTATAAACATTAACACAGCTTTCTATACAGCAGCACTGCAGTACATGAAGACAAATAAAAATCACTACACAACTCCCTTGCAGATCTTATTAAGTTAAAATATTAATTTGGGGTGGGAAATGAAAGTGAGAATGAGTACCCAAGACACTATGTTTGCAAGGTGTATTTCCTGTCACATTTTGTTTTTAATATTAAGACCTTTTATCCACTGTTCAGCTGAGTATCTGTCATTTCATGCCTAGACCTTGAGGGGGAAAAAGAATTCACATCTGGAAGCAAATCATTATATTCTTCCATTTTTCCCTTATCTCTGTTTTGTGAGTAATCCTTTCACATAGAAAATTAGAATATATAATAAACAGTGAAATTTCAACACATGATATTGCTTGCCATTTTAAAACCATAGAACAGAGATAAGCAACTTCCAGAAATAAATTTTGAAAATCTGATAAACTAAATGTACAATACTTCAGTAAAAAGTTATAGAACTAAAAAAAAAAAAAAGAAATTACTGTTTTAAAATGCTTTGTTTTCATATAGAGCTTTTGATACTACATACATCTCATATGACTATCACTGAGAGTCACAAATAACTGATTACTAAAAAGAATTTTTAAAAAATAGTTTAAATCGTTCTTTTCGACTTTAAGGTACTTCTAAAAAGTGCACCAGTAGTTGAAGCCAGAACACAAGGCAAAATTTCCTATTATGCCTGAATGTTTTTGCAACACACAAATAAATAATGCAGTAGATATATACACATTCTTCTAAAACATACACATATACAACAAAGCCATAAAATTGTCCTCTCTGTCAACCACTGTAACCCAGCTTTGGAGAGACTCAGGGTGTTGTCAGCAGCTACTCAGTAAAATGGGAAACCGAGAAGAGTAAAAAAAACAATTCCTCATAGCAATAATGTATAGTTTCCTCAGGCATTAACTATCAGATAAGGACCAGTAGTGACTTTAAACTATAGATCACGGCTTAGGTGTGGTATGATGCTCACAGCAGTTCCATAGCTCGGAAGCAAGCAATGCGATCTTGCCATAAACACTCACACTGTTACAAAGCTAGCTTGCGCACAGGGATTTCTCTGAATCCAACATTATCCCACCAGGCAGCTTTATAATGATCTGAAAAAACCATACCTTGACTAGTAATGCAGCTCTGAAAGAGAAAATACTAAGTCCAGCATACTGAAACAATTTTAAGACAACACATGTTGTATGGATGTTGGCACACTCACTTCCCATATCCTCTCTGTAACAGACCTCCCTGTTTAGCCACTGCAGAATTCCTCACTACTGCTTCCCCCAGCAGTAGGGGAACCAGCGCTGTCTAACATCTTTGTTAGCGTCATGGACAAAGGGATTGAGTGCATGCTCAGCAAGTCTGCCAATGACACCAAGTTGTGTGGGGCAGTCAAGGGGATGGGATGCCATCCAGAGGGGCCTGGACAGCCTTGAGAGGTGGGCCTGTGTGAACCTTGTAAAGTTCAACAAGGCCAAGTGCAAGGTCCTGCACATGGGTGGGGTAAGCCCAAGCACAAACACAGGCTGAGCAATGAGTGGATTGAGAAGAGTCCTGTGGAGAAGGACTTGGGGGTACCGGAGGGTGAAAAAATTAATACGAGATGGGAATGTGCGCTTGTTGCCCAGAAAGCCAGCTTGTTGCCCAGTCGCATCCTGGGCTGCTTCAAAAGTGTGGCCAGCAGGTCAAGGGGTATGATTCTTCCCCTCCACTCTGGTGAGACCCCCACCTGGAGTACTGTGCCCTGCTCTGGAGCCCCCAGCATAAGAAGGACATGGACCTGTTGAGCGAGTCCAGAGGAGGGCCACAAAGATGAACGGGAGGTTGGAGCACCTCCCCTATGAAGGCGGGCTGAGAGAATCGGGGGTCGTTCAGCCTGTAGAACAGAAGGCTCTGAGGAGACCTGATAGCAGCTTTCCAGTACCTGACGGGAGCCTACAAGAAAGCTGGGGAGGGACATTTTACAAGGGCATATAATAATAGGGAAAGGGGTAAAGGCTTTAAACTGAAAGAGGGTAGATTTAGATTAGATGTAAGGTAGAAGTTCTTTCACTGTGGGAGTGGTGAGACACTGGAACAGGTTGCCCAGAAATGTCGTGGGTGTCCCCTCCCTGGAAGTGTTCAAGGCAGGGTTGGACGGGGCTTCAAGCAACCTCATCTAGTGGAAGGTGTCCCTGCCTATGGTGGGTGGGGTTGGAACTAGATGATCTTTAAGATCCCTTCCAACCCAAACCACTCTATGAGTCTATGATCTGCAACCTCTCAGAAAGAGCACTTTATTTCAGTAAGGATCTAATCCACTTCTAATAAAAAATGTGAGACACCAAGTCTTTCTGCTGACTGTAAAGGTTAATAGATCAACACTGAATTGCCTGTAAAGGCCCTAATTAGATGAACTCTGATCATGAATGAATCTCATGGTTGCTACCATAGGAACCAAAAAGAGCTAAAGAAACAAAACATGGAAAAATGACACTAATTTGGACACTGGCCTGAAATGCAAGAGATTCTCATTGAATTCCCAGCTCTGCCAGACTTAGTACGATGTCTACAACATCATGCCACCCTCCGCAGAGACAATCAGTCTAGTTCTAAACTGTGAAGTCTTATATATCCACCTGGTGCAATCAGTATGTTGATGTAATTAAACTGCCTCCACAAGTGAGTACCAGTTCACACACGTCAGCAAGCATTTCACTGTGCCATGCAGACACATGCAACTCATGACATTAATCTATTCTATACCTACATAAGCTCAGTGGCACAAGATTTGAATTAAGACAGCGTAAATGCAAATCCCTAGAAAAACAACTTGTTCAGAGCACAGATTCACAGGACCTGTAAGCACAGGGTGGACTTAAGCAGCAAAGCCTGGTTTTGCCAATCTAAAAGCCAGGTGTCAGCATTCGACTTATGGAAAACATATCCCTATGCAGGGGATTCTGCACTTTTCTAGATCTTCCCCATAAACTCTCCAACGCCACATAAAAGTTAGCAAAGGAAAACAAAAAGCTCAGCTCTCTTCTTTACCTTTCAGCACACATTTCCGTTGCAAAATAATTATTTTTTCTGATAGTTGGCCACCTTAGCCACCCTGCTGCAAGTTTCTAAGAACCAAAAACTTTCCTAAAATAAGTTTTTGTGCTTGCAATACAATTGTGCCTCAGTAACACTGCAAAAACAGGGGGAAAGGGATTCAGCCGGATTTATGCATATTCAGGTCAATAAAAAAATTCCTAGAAGATCCTGAATTAGTCAGAACCAAAAGATCTTTAGTTCTTCTGATACAAATTAGGGACAGCGAATGAGTCACAAGAGGGAAGTCTTTTGTAATCATCACAACAGGTTTTAAGTAAGGTGGGGCTTGTGTTAACCATGCAGCCAGAATACCTTAACCCTGAGCAAGGAGACAACAGAAAACACAGGACAGAGGAGACTCCCCACCAACTGGAGCAGGTGTCCTCCATCTCCAGGCATCAGATCTGAACAACATCTTTGGTGATAAGCATGAAAAGAAGTTAACTGAGAAGCAAAGTACATCTGACACTTCTCTTTATAGCTGTAAGCCCAAGACATAAAGGTCCTTATTATCAACATTTTGCATTATCTTGAGTGAAGGATATCTTCAACACCTTCAAGAACTCAAACAGTCAACAGTACATTTTTGAGTCTGCTAAATCAATAAAGTCACTGTAAAGAGAGAGCTCTCTTTTCACTCTGAAGCCTAAAACACTATGTTGAGGAACAGAGGCCCAGCATTAAGGCCACAAGGAGGAAGAAAGCTTAAAATGATTGAAGTTGTAATCTATCACTCCACTCAGACAACAGATGCTCTTGTCATTAGGTGCCAAGCAGCATTACCTCCACATGCCACCGTTAGCTCTTTTGGTCCACAGCATGTTAGTGCTGCCAGTAGCAGCCCAGTCCTGCAATCAGGCACTGCCTCCCCACTGCTAGGCTCCAAAAAAAGTGCAATGCTCCTAGTTTGAGCATAAACCAATAAACAAATAATGGTCACATGGTTTTTCAGACAGATAATGTCTCAAGGTGACAGGGATAAATGACTGGTCAAGACTTTTCAAGAAATGAAAACTCGAAACGAGAAAGACTACCAGCCACAATGCTGTGCAATAGCTCCTGAGTGATCCATCCTCCAGTAACCCTCCATGTTTACCCTACAAATTCTTATTCCATATTTATGAGTCTTCAGTTACTGAATTCCATGTGAATCTATGATTCCTCAGATTATTCTCCTCTCAAGATGACAAGAACAGGATAAATTATTAGATATACGTTGTTCAATTGTGCACTGTTCCTGAAGGATACTCCTTGCATTTCTAGTCCCTGCTTACGTAACACAGACTGGAAAAACTGCACACCTTAATGGTTATTGGTCCGTGAAAGCTCAAGGTTTTCTTTCTTTCTTTCTTGTGGCTGCAGCTGCCTGACTTTCCCCACATTTTTATCTGCCTTCTCTGAACAAGAGAAAAGAACAACCACCAGCCATTTACCCTCTCCATTTTTATTTACAAGATTAGGTTGCACAACTTCAGAATTTCATTTCTATTGGCCCAGCAGTATGGCTTTATAAATGGCCCTGTAAGGTTGTCAGCTCTATGAGTATTTTAATAGAGTGCTCCCGGAATGTTTAGAGTCTTAATCACAACCAATTTGACAAATAATGTCGAAACAACTCATCTCCCATTTGGGTACATATGTGGGAATAAAAGTAGCTGCTGGATGCTAAACACTTTTGCAAATCCAGCCGTTTAATTTAGGTGCCCAAATGGGAACTGAGCTCTTTTAAATCCTGGCCAAATATATTTTTAAAAGGAAGAAATACAGTGAAGTTGTGTAAAGTTCATCCCTTCTTCCAGAAGGAAAGGTCTGGCTTCTGCATGCCTATGAATTTATGAGGAAAAACCTTTCTCACCATCTGTGATTACAGGTCATGAACATTTCCAAAGCTCACACTGATTCTTCAAACTACCTCTTTACAAGAATTACAGAATTACCTATTCAAACATAATCAAAGAGAATGGCACAAAGTCAACAAAGTACATGTACAAATATATAACCCACATTTGCACTAAAACTTCTCTTAACGTTTCTCTCGCCTGTTCCTGGGGCTTTTTACATGGCTCAGGCCTTCCATGAAATACAGCAATGTTTACATCATTTTTTTTCCT
The DNA here is from genome assembly GCA_009769605.1 of Bucorvus abyssinicus. Lineage (NCBI taxonomy): Eukaryota > Metazoa > Chordata > Aves > Bucerotiformes > Bucorvidae > Bucorvus > Bucorvus abyssinicus. Next base: position 19,785,821 of record CM020026.1, read on the forward strand.
ACACCAATTATCACAAACCAGTTCACAACGGTGAGCATGATAACAGATAAACAAGGAAACTACAACACAGAAAAGTAGAATGGCTCAGTGGTGAAGAATGCAAGCAAAATCAGTCATTGCTCTCGCTGCTGGACCACACACAGGCCATTTCTCTGAAAGTGTAGCCATTAGAAAGGCTTTTGACTGCTGACAAACAGAATCAGTGTGACCAACAATTTTTCCAAAATTTCTGTATACATAAAAACTACTTCTCTTGAAGCATCCCTCCCATATAAAGCATCAGTAGTTCAAACTGCAGCTCACATATACATTTTGCTCTCCTACTGTTACAGGAAATCATGTTTTTTTTTCTTGTTCTGGATTATTCCCATGTGATCAGTCTTTAAGGAACAATCAATTAATTTCCCATGTTGTTTTCTGAAGCAAGATACCAAGTTTCACTATGATTTAGAATGTAACACTGCCCTCTTTATAGACCAGAAGCAATTTCACCAGCCAGGATAATACGCCTCTTCAAGAGCTGAGCAAGTCAGCAGTTCAGACCTGGCCAGAGTAGGAGACAATTTATTGAAAAAATGTGTTCTATAAAATAAGGACACTAAAAAGGAGAATGATTCAGGTAGCAAAGAACGTTCCTATGCTTAAGATGGAGCACGTGGCCAATTTGTCCCCAAAAAACCCATATATTAACGCTTTTTGTATATTTGCAAGAAGTTATGTTCATTGCCACAGCTTTCTTCACAATCACTTTAACCGCTTCTTAAACAAACTACAGTTACCATCTATTTCTGAGTACACGGCTGACTCCTCAGATGACCCAATTTCTACTGCTGATATTCAAGAAGCTGTTAATTCTTTCTGTCTGGCAAAGCCCCAAGTCCCAAATAGCTTACTACTGATTTTTATAACACCTCTATTGACAACATGACACAGAAGCAAGTTAGCTTGCATAATGACTCCTCAACCCACCTAGTCAGCCACCTATCCTCCAGCACAACCCTGATGCACAGCATGGCCAGTCACATGCCAATACATCGGAACACTAGAAATGCTGAGTACGTTTCCACTCCAAATGTTACAGTACCCTCATGGCATTGCTTATGATTCAAGTACAGAAATAATTAAAACAGCTTCCTATATATTAAAAAAAATGTTTAATGACAAGTCATCTGAACCTCAGACTCTTGGGTTTGCTTTTTATTTTGTATTAAAAGTTTGGCAATAACCTAAATATTAGTCATCTCCCAGTGGGGAGAGACAAGACTTAATTTTAGCAGGGCCTGCTGCAATAGGACAAGGGGAAATGGTTTTAAACTAAAAGAGGCTAATTCAGACTAGCTATAAGGAAGAAATTTTTTTACAGCAGAGGTGGTAAAACACTGGAACAGGTTGCCCTGAAGTTGTGGATGCCCCACCACTGGAAACAGTCAAAGTCAGGCTGGATGGGGCTCCGGGCAACCTGATCTAGTTGAAGATGTTCCTGTTCACTGCAGGGCGTTTGGACTAGATGACCTTTAAAAGGTCCCTTCCAACCACAAGCACTCTGATTCTATGGTTCCATGAACTGCCGCTTTACTGCCATGGGATGCATTTCTACAGGATTGCTTTTCACTATATGGTAGTATCTTATCAAAAAATTATGCTGCCCACCAGTCATTGCTACCAGTATCAGTTATTCCATCCACAAGGGACAGACAGCTCAAAGGACTACTGAGATCTTTGACCTCCAGGTCAGTAGTTCAAACAACAGGGTCGGGAAGTTAAACACCATCTTTAAGTATATCTGATCTATCTCTCAGTCCTGTTTTTTTGTAAAACGTTATCGGTATTTGAGAGAGAATGGAGGGAGGTACCTCCTGAATTTTGAAACAGGAAATCTACAGATTGAATAAAGTCTCTTATTTCTCACAGCAGTTACTCCAGAACTGGAACATCTTAAAAAACAACAGAGAGAAACTACACTACTACTCCTCTAACAGCTGCAGAACAGACACAGACTTTGTAACTGACCCCATGTAGTTTCTGTAACTGTGAAATTATGGGAGGTCAAATAAATGTCTATATTGATGATGATACACCATCGCCTGCTGTAGCACATTCAGAAGCTTCTATGCTGCTTCTGCATGTAGAGTGTTTTTGGCAATGCAGTCTTTTGGCAAAAACCCTCTCAGACATATGGAAGTTATGAAAGTGTAAACTAATACAATGACTGCTTCTGCCGGAAGACTGAACAACTAGAAAATGGTTTGGTGCTGGAATTTCAGACTTGGCATTCACGGAATCACAGAAGGATAGGGGTTGGAAGGGACCTCTGGAGATCACCTAGTCCAACCTCCCTGCTAAAGCAGGTTCACCTACATCAGGTTGCACAGGATCACATCCAGGCAGGTTCTTAATATCTCCAGAGGAGGAGACTACACAACCTCTCTGGGCAACCTGTTCCACCACTCCATCACTCTCAAAGTAAAGAAGTTTCTCCCCATGTTTAGATGGAACATCCTGTGTTCCAGTTTGTGCCTGTTGCCCTTGTCCTGTCGCTGGGCACCACCGAAAAGAGTCTGGCCCCATCCTCTGACACCCACCCTTTAGATATTTATAAGCATTGACAAGATCCCCTCTCTGTCTTCTCTTCTCCAGGCTAAACAGACCCAGGTCTCTCAGCCTTTCCTCCTAAGAGAGATGCTCCAGTCCCCTAATCATCTTTGTAGCCCTTCACTGGACTCTCTGCAGTAGTTCCATGTCTGTCTTCAACTGGGGAGCCCAGCACTGGACACAGTACTCCAGATGTGGCCTCACCAGGACAGAGCAGGGGCAGAGGGGAACCTCCCCTGACCTGCTGGTCATGCTCTTCTTAAGGCATCCCAGGATACCATTGGCCTTCCTGGCCAGAAGGACACTCTACTGGCTCATGGTTATCCTGTTGTCTACCAGGACTCCCAGGACCTTCTTCACAGAGTTGCTTCCCAGCAGGACAACCCCTAACCTGTACTGGTGCACAGGCATGCGGTTATTCCTCCCCAGGTGCAGGACCCTACACTTGCCCTTGTTGAACTTCATTAGGTTCCTCTCCGACCAACGTTCCAGCCCGTCCGGGTCACGCTGAATGGCAGCACAGCCTTCTGGTGTGACAGCCACTCCTCCCGGTTCTCTATCATCAGCAAACTTGCTGAGGGTTCACTCTGCCCCTTCACCACATCACTGATGAGTATGTTGACCAAGACTGCACCCAGCACTGACCCCTGGGGAACACCACTAGCTACAGGCCTCCAACTAGACTCTGCATCACTGATTACAACATTCTGAGCTCTGTCCTTCAGCCAGTTCTCTATCCACCTCACCGTTCACTTCTCTAACCCACACTTCCTAAGCTTCCCTATGAGGATGTTATGGGAGACAGTGTCAAAAGCCGTGCTGAAGTAGACAACATCCACTGCTCTCCCCTCATCTATGCAGCTAGTCACACTATAATAGAAGGCTGTCAGACTGGTCAAGCATGATATCCACTTGGTGAATCCATGCTGACGACTCTTAACAACCTTCTGTTCCTCCACATGCTTAGAGATAATGTCCAGAATGAGCTGTTCCATCACCTTTCCAGAGATGGAGGTGAGGCTGACTCGTCTGTAGTTTCCTGGGTCTTCCCTGCCCTTTTTTCAAAGACTGGAGTGACATTGGTTTTCCTCCAGCTCTCAGGTGCCTCTCCTGTTCCCTGTGACCTTTCAAAATGATGCAGAGGGGCCTAGCAATGACATCTGTCAGCTCCCTCGGCACTCGTGGGTGCATCCCATTGGGGCCCAAGGATTTGGGGGTGTTCAGTTTGCCTAGATGATCTCTAACCCAAGCCTCTTCAACCAAGGAAGAGTCTTCCTTTCTCCAGACTTTCTCCCCTACCTCCAGGGACTGGGACTCATGAGGGCCAAGCCTTAGCAGTAAAGACTCATGCAAAGAGGCATTCAGTAACTCTGCCTTCTCTGTATCCTCCATTGCCAGGGCATCAACCTCATTCAGCAGAAGGCCCAAGTTTTCTCTAGTCTTCCTTTTCTTACTGATGTACTTGAAGAGTCCTTCTTGTGGTCTTTGACATCCCTTGCCAGATTTAATTCCAAGTGGGCCTTAGTCTTCCTTGTTGCATCCCTGCATAAACTCTGGTAATGTTCCTGTATTCCTCCCAAGTGGCCAGTCCCTTTTTCCACATTCTGTAAACTTCCTTCCTCTATTTGAGTTTTTCCAGCAGCTCCTTGCTCATCCACGAAGGTCTCCTGACTCCCTTGCTTGACTTCTTACTCTTAGGGATGCACCAATCTTGAGCTTGGAGCAAGTGCTGCTTGAATATTAACCAGCTCTCCTGGACCCTCCTACCCTCTAGAGCCCTAATCCGTGGGATTTCTCCAAGTAGCTCCTTAAAGAGGTCAACGTTAGCTCTCCTGAAGTCCAGGGTTGCAATCCTACTTGTTGCTTTACATCTTCCACACTCGATCCTGAACTCTACCATCTCATGGTCACTGCAGCCAAGGCTACCCCCAACCTTCACATCCTCAACCAGACCTTCTTTCTTTGTTCAGCAGTACACATCTCCTCATCGGCTCCTTCACCACCTGTGTCAAAGTTATCAGCAATGCTCTGCAGGAACCTCCTGGACTGTGTATGCCTGGCTCTGTTGCCCTTCCAGCAAGTATCAGGGTGGTTGAAGTACCCCATGAGAACCAGGGCCTGTGATCATGAGGCTACTTTCACCTGTCTGCAGAAGACCTCATTGACTTCCTCTTCCTGATCAGGTGGCCTGTAGTAAACACCCACAACATTGTCTCCCATATTAATTCTGCCTCTTAATTCTTACCCATAAGCTCTCAACTTCATCACCCCTTAAGCAGAGCTTAATACATTCCACTTGCTCTCTCACATAAAAAGCAACTCCACCACCTTGCCTTGCTGGCCTGTCTTTCCTGAAAAGTACGTAGCTGTCTGTGACAGCATTCCAGTCATGCAAGCTACCCCACCATGTCTCTATAATTGCAATGAGACTATGGCCCTGTGATCACAATACACATCTCTGAAATCTTCCTGTTTATTCACCATGCTGCGTATGTTGGTGTACAGGCATTTCAGAGATGTAATCTAGCATGCAGGTTTTCCTAGATGGGTGCAAGAGGATCCCACATAGCCATACCCTCTCTTGGCCTGGTAGGCCTTATGGTTCTCATTGTGGGAGGCAGTTAAGAAACATTTGTCGCAGCTCTGTTTGGCCTGGCTTATTTCCCATTTGAATGTGACGGCATGAGCGTTGTCATTTTGGACACCTCCCACCACCACCCTCGAGTGCTTCAGCTTAAAGTCCTCAAATAAAGTCTGCATAAGAAGCATGTTTTTCGCTAAATCACAAACCAAACCATTTTAAAATAAGCACTTGAAATTAACTGAGAGTCCCTGCTGACAATTCATTCAATGCCCCAGTATCTGGTGTGTTTCTTAAAGCCACAGCATTGTAACAAAAAAGTAAAAAATTTAGCTTCACGACTAGGTTTTCATTAGCCTTAGTTTTTAATTGCCATTGAATCTGCAGCTTTTGTATGCCCCTTACTGCCAACAATCTAATGACCTCTCTTTTTGCAGAAAGATTGACACAGCTTTTGTAGAAGGAACTGTGCCTCTCTTACACGTTAGAGTTCTCTAAAGAAATCGCTGAGCATGCAGGTATGAGAGATCATTGTGATAAAGCCTACTTGAATTCAAGAAAATTCCCTCATTGACGCTAATATGGGTGAAGACTAGAAGTGAACTGAAGGTGGAAAAAAAAATAAGGTAGCAGAAAAATATGAGGTTAGTTTTTTCAAAGGAGGGAATCATTGAAGTCCTGCAGGGACCTATTCTATACCAATAAATGTTTATGTCCAACATATTACCAAATGATCCAGGAAAAGACTGAAATGACCCTTACTCTGAAGTGAACTCTCAAGGTTTGTTGGTCCCACCCAGTTATTCAAGTAAATGAAAACAAAAACTTACAAGACTTACAGGCACCTAAACAATATCATCGCAAAATGATCAATGAAATCCATTCTTAGTACTTGCTTATAACAATTCTACATGACATACACGTGGACGGGATCTGAAATAGCTGACATCATGCATGACAAATTTGAAAGTTATAGTAGAAACCTTTATGAAAACTTAGCTCAGTGCTCAGCACTAGTCAACACGCAAATGCAATTCTAGAAAGTATTTTTCAGAAAGGAAAAAAATTAGAAGACCATTAGGCACAACATAAATGAGAGGTTCAGCTGCACCTTAAACACTGTGCACAGACATGGCTGCCTCTTCTCAGAAAAGACAACAGAACCAGAAAACAAGGAAGGACAACCAGCTTGATGAAAAGCATGGAACAGCTGCCATGTAAGGAATGACTAAAAAGACATGAGATATTCAGCCTGGCAAAGAAGTAATGGGACAGTTTATGATAAATATCACAGATGTCTACAAAAGCACAAGTGGAGGAATTAAATAAAAGAATGGGTTTTTTCAGCATTTCCTCCAAAAGAAACAGAGGTTATCAAATGAAATTAGCAGACAGAAGGCTCAGAAACAATGGGGGTTTTTTCCCACAAAATGTGGCCAAGCTGCATCATTCTCTGACATAGGACAAGGTTTATGCCAAAAGTGTTCATGGGTTAAAAGTTCAATTGGACCAATACATGGAACTAACAAAACAAAACAAAACAAAACAAAAAACCAAAAAAAACCCAAAAAAAACCCAAACCCAAAAAAACCCCAAAAAAACCCAAAAAACAAAACAAAGACATCTACAGCGAGGAAGTCAGAGACAACTGGAAATCAGAATATACGGGTGAAGTACCAGAATGGGTTTCCTAGTCCTTACAGTCCTTTCACGACTGACCTTTGCCATTGGTTATCAGTGGAAACAAGATCCTGGCTACAAAAAAACTCTAGTCAAAGCCTTTATGATCTTCCCTGTGCCCTTACTGAAGAGGTAAGTTTCACAGAAATGGACAGTCTCTTCCAAATTTCTGCAATTCAGGTAGGACTCTGTCATATATGTCAATAACATACTTCACCCTCTGATCAACATCATAGCTAAGTTCCACCGAACAGGAAGTAGAGAAGAGACGTGACAGAAGTCATTTCACAGTATTCTATCAGCATAACATGAAACAGCTGCTTCTCCTAGGGGTTTTCCTTCCTTTTCTCATTCTACAATCTTTTACTATTAAAACACTGCAAATAAGATTAAATTACTCTTCTACAGCAACAGTACATTTGCAGTAGTTAGGATGGGATGTGACAGAAATTAAGTTATTGTCAGACTTGGTGCAGGTGTCGTTTTTCTTTAGATTACAGTATTGCAGCATTCTCTCTCAAAATCCTTACGGCAAGATTTTGAAATGACATCACAGGTGGCAAAAGCAGAACAAGCGTCTCATAAATTTCTACTACCCAAGCACTGTAATAAGAGGGGTTTTTTGCCATCTACCTCATTCCTTTGCCAATGGAATGCAGAATCATCATTAGTCTTCCCAGCACACAGCAAATTAAGTTCCAGTGAATTGTCTCTTCCCACTTCAGGTGTGTGCAGATAAGCTGTTTTCCCCTGCAGCTCTCCTAAGAGCCACACTTACCTTTTTACTGAACAACTACAATCGGTGCAGATTTTAAGAACTTATGCCAGAAGATGCACAATATTAGTGCCTCTTTAAAGAACACTATTTAATCACCAGATATCAGGGCAGTGCAGAGTGTTGTGCATAGGAATTCAAAGCTATTCAAAGACACGGTCTTGCACTAACATACCCCCATGTAGGCTGACTTTGTGGTTTTCCTTGAATGTGAACTCAACATCCAAAGGTGTTTGATATCACTGTGAGTCTAGATATCATTGTGGCATACAGGACATATTGGACAGCTTTTTGTTCCTCATGCGACACAGTAGTATATTCTCAGAGCACCTGTTGACAGAAGAAATCTGACACTGACCGCAGGAAGGGAAGGGAGGAGGTGTTGGGTAGTAAATATATATTCGTAAATGAGATCACAAGATCTTTACGTAAGGCTGTATAAACCTTTATTCTGACTCTGCACAGCTGTTACTCCTTTGTGACGAGACACTCAAAAACTCACCACTATTCCTTTTGTGAACTGGAAGAGTTAGAGGACATCACATCCCACCTGTCTCTATACCAGTAGTACACCTTCATCTCACCTCCCTCAGCATCTTATAGGGTAACATACAGGAAGCCTTCACAATTGCTTCCCGTATTTCCCAATATTGTATATTTTAAGTGACAAAGAGAAGCTTTTCCTAGATGTCAGACTTGGGATAAAAATTTTGAAAACCATCAATCGTGATTCAGGAATCTAAAAAGCCCTTCCAACAGTAGCTCAGATTCCAAGAAGCTTAACTCTCATGAGAAATAAAGCAAGACTGGAAGGTCCCAAAACTCTAGCCATTTTTGAGATATGACCATTTCTCCAAATACCTGCTCCTCTCTTCACTGTCTTCATGTAATTTTCATCTGTTTGTTCTCCTACTTCTGCTCTCCTCTTGTTTAACCAACTTAATTCTCTCTTTTCTTCATGCTTTTAAGGGAGAATAATCTCTTCACACATTTACCCTTTCCTGTATAACATCGGCAAGTCTGTGTGTATGCAAAAGATTGTATTTTGGATTCGAAGGCTTCTTCCTCCACTGTAGTTATGTTCTAGAAGCCATTGTTATGTTGGGCCTAGAGAAGTAAACAAGGAAGATTCATACAGTGGTAATTCGTGCCCCTGGTCACGAGTTACACCCTATCTTAATCTCAGTGCACTGATGACAGGGGGAGACATGCTCCCTCTGCCTGAAAGCCTCATGCTACACACGGGATCCATCTCATGGACAGAATGCCGGCTGTAATGCCACAGTTAATTTTCCCCTTTCACTGCAGAAGGACAGGGCACATTTAGGTCACTGTGAAGAACTCAGAGGTGGAGGCTGCAAAGGGATACACTGGTCCAGCAGTATGGTAGCTATGCTGGCTGCACCCCACTTGTTTTAGGTCTCCATAGAGGCGCAGGTTGGCTCCATTTCCATGCTATTTCAAGAACTGCCATGCTTTGTTCTCACCATACTTCAAATTTAAAGGGCAGCAGAACACTATAAAGCACAAGGCTATTATTCCTGGGTCGTCGCAAAGCCCAGCAATCTCCAAACAATCACGGGTTCAGATAATAAGAGAGGCCCATTTCTGCAGGCTATAAAAGTATGAAGGAGGGGTCTCCTGAGTCAGCATACAACTCACAGCCAGTTGGTGAGCTCTCCTAGTCACTGACAGACAGGTTCTTTCCCTGAGGCCAGCTGGCTCAGAAGGAGACAACAACAGTGATGCTCTAGGGCTTCAACACAGACATTCACATAAGAAAGAGATGGAAAAGACCTAGCAGGTCACCAAGTTCATTTATCCCCCAATGCAAAGAAAGATTTATGTGCTAAGAGTATAAACAGTATGCCAACACTTGAAGACTTACATTTTCACATCAAACCTTAGTGATCAGCTCTGACATTTAGATAACTGAGGCACCTGGGCTAGACTGATTCAGATCACCAAGGTCTGACTCATCAGAATATGCAAATAACCACCACCTCCAAATTAATACAGCAATTAGGCCCTGCCAATACACTCTGTTTAGTTCAGGAAGAAGTCACTGTACAAAGCAGAAGAAAGATCCTTAAGAAACTTAAGTGGAGAAATCTTTTTTCAACCAAACAAAGTAAACAAATGACAGAACACATTCAGAAGCATCTAGGATAGTATACTGCTAACATCACTACAAAGGCTTGATGTTTATAACACTACTGCCAAGCACTTGTTTGCTCAGATTATAAAGAGTTCTATCTACATTTTCTTGCCTCTAATGCCTAGGAAAAAGTTGAGCTGTTCTCACTGCAGCATAGTACCTGTACCTCCTTCAAACAGACATATTTTTCAGCCCTTCCTGGACTGTCTTGCCAGCTGCTGCTCTGCTGGTTTGGTCATCTTCTGCATTAAATAATACTGTTCATAACAATACCAAGGTGCCTTAGTAGCATGCAGTGAAATAATTCTTCTGCCAGTATACTCTCACATTCAAAGAAGCAACTGGTTTTAGGATTAGGGCACATATTAGAGTGCATGGTTACATGGACTATGTAATACAGGCCACGCCTGTAATGAGGTATTTGGTACTGACAGGCTACGATTCTGATCCCTCAAATACAGCCAAGTTCTGTTTTTCTCGGCCCAAGAGGCTAAGTTGTTCTTCCTCTTTAACATGTGCTTTATCACCTGTTGTTCGACTGGAGAGTCACTGCCCTGCTGCTCCTAAGAAATGCCCATTGACACATTTACAATACTGCCATAACAAGCATTCCTCTGAACTTGCATCCCCTGTTCTAAAAGAACAGCCTCTTCTCACAAGTCCACTGTACCTGGGGGAAAAAAAGAGATGTCAGATTCACAAAAAATGTACTTGAAGCAACTCGGTGATTTTTCTAAGAGCTTCAGAGCAACACAATCGGGAAACAGGGACAGTGGTTGTGTCAGATGTTATGATCAGCAAAAGCAAAAAAGCCAAACCCTAGTCAAACGCTGTTTCTCAAAGAAGAATCATCAGCTGGTTACAGAGAAGCATTACTGACCTACTGGATTATAAAATAAGACATCTTGAGGTTTTGCCCTCTGCTACCTCCAGATTCTGTGTTTTTCAGCAGAAAGGATAACCCATCTGCAGCTGGATGCACAGGTAACAGGGGGAATTGTTATGGAGAATTCTTAAGTGCAGATTCTTTGAAGGAGCACAAAACAGTCCGTGCAAACAAGTGCATTTAACAACACAGCAACAGAGAGATCTGCACAGAATTGAGCTCTAGCAGTGTGCCTCCACCTTCAGGAACACTACCCAGGCTATACCACACCTTCAGCTCTTCCTGCAAACAGATGCCTTGGATCCAGCAACTGTGGAGCTAATGGACTTGTAAGATAAGGAAAAACTACAAAGATTCAATACTCATGCTACATTCCTCTCTACTGTTCATTGCATTCGGATCACAGGGAGGCTGTAGAACAAATCGCTGTCATACTATTGTGAGCTGAGCCCTTCCTGCCACTTATACTACTTATTCATAGAATAAGAATAGAATTTCACATGAAGGACTAGTTTACATATCTATTTCTGATCATATGCAACATATGATCTACTACAACTAGTTTACATATCTATTTATGATCATATGCAACTTTCCCTTTTCAAAGGTATAAAGACACGTGAGAACACAATAAACAGCATCCCTCCAGCAGTAAATGCTAGTGGTGAGAACAGAGCTAAATGGCAGCAGTTCTTCTAAAACTACAAGCCTGACCTTAAAAAAGAAAGTCGGTTTGCATTCATTGTTTTTTAAAAGTGGTGTACAACACACTTAGGATAAAAATGCATGCAATCTCTTGTAGAGACAATGATCTTATCACAAAGAAAATAATATGTCATCATTCCTCGTATTAAAATAAAAATTATTTACAGGTATTTCTTCACTACCCAGGCCTACGAGCACTTTTCTGAGAAGTTCAGTATAACCTGAGACAAACCTTAAGAGTCCAGTCTGAATCGAGTTTCCTGTGTGCAGCATCTCTTAATTGATACAGAGTGGAATCACTTAGCATGTGTAGATCCACACACATGTAATATTAGCAAAACTTGCTACATATGTCTATCAGGGCACTGCATTTCAAACTACAATATTCTATTTAAGTTTTCCAGAAATTCCTGAACACTGCAAATTGGGTTCTCCCAATCCACCCAGATCATAAACAGTGGTTCTCACTGAAACTTCTCACTTCTCATCCATTTAGTGTATGTGACAAAAAAAAAATTAAAAAGCTATAGTGCCTTCATCTACAGAAACAAGCTGTGCTTAAAAACTGCTTAGCTTACATTATTTCCAAACCACCCACAAGCTCCATGGAATTTGATACAGCAGATATGCATAATACTTGCTGCACTTGAGACTGCTATATGTCTGCTGAATCAGCCTTCAAAAGCCAGACTAATCATAAGCCGTGGGTAGCATGAAACTGTTCTCATGAGAGCACAACGAATTAAGTGTGCACAAGAAAGTCTGCTTCACTAATGGATCCAAGGTAGAAGGCTTCACAAATTCTCCAGAAGATGATCCATGTGAGGACAGTGGAAGAACTTTGGGTAGGCAGGAAAGGCAAATCAACTGACAGCAGAATAATCTTCTCATCTGGGCAAGGCACAGGGAGCAGCTGCTCCATCAACCACCCCACTGAACTCATTTCCCAGCAGTGGTTAGAGAAGCAGTTCTGTGAATCAGAATTTTATAGGCATCAGCAGCAGAAGAAATCTGCCTGTTCCTCTCTCAACAGCAAAACAAGCAGAAGGAGAATGGTACACAGCTACATTACTGAAATCAAGTGTTGCAAGACCTGGATACCAGAGAATTCCTTCTGCCAACTCACAACAAACTACTTCACCTGGCCGTACACAAACCCGTATTCCAAATAACTTGGTATGGTGGGAAATGTTATGAGGTCAGAAAACCAGACTGTGATCATTAGCAAAGACCTTTCTGTAACCCAGACAGTGTTTCTGCTAACACTCCTAGCATGCAGTCAGTCAGTAGTAACAATCAGCTGTTACCTCTAATATGCCAGTTATACTGTGTATTAACACAAACACACTTACCTGCCAAAGCAGCTCCCAGTTCAGCTACTCATTATGATCAAACCATTTGCTATCACACCAGTAAAGACAAAATTTATGTCACCTTCGGCCATCTAGAAGTAATACATTTAAAGAAGTGCATTAAAATTCAACCACTGGATGAAGGTCAATCACCCTATGGACACCTCTCTTTTTTCTTAGGCTACTAAGTGAGCCCAAACAGTAAAGACTACTGGTTAACGCTGCCTAAGATGCATTCCACCTCAAGTATATACACTTCACCAAACTCAGCTTCCTGAAACCAAGAGAAACACAAAAACTTCCTATCTTATGGGGTATGTTTTACACGCACAACCAAAACCAGTACACTTCTATAATGTTTCAGGGAAAACCGAGGACAGTTGCATGTGTGCTTATTGATGTGACATGAGGCTGTAGCAAAAGAAGTCAGAAAGTCTTCTAAACAACGTACTGATTCAATGCGTCCCAGTGGAAATTAACCATTCAATATTGTGTAAAAGACATAAGCATCTGCTGATGCAAACCAAATGAAAACCACTACGGTTTTCTGTCCTCTAGATAAAAGCTAAGGGAACTCAGAAACAACAATGGATGTGCAAAAGCAAACAGTGGATTTGTACTTTTGCTTATTCTCATGAATGAAGGAGGATTAAATAGTTTTCTTCTGACTAAGTTTTATTTATCCAACAAAAATTCAGATTTAGCAGCAAGGCTGACATTTCCCAGCTGCTTGCAAGAAACAACTGTGTTTTATTTCAACATCTTTTGTCTATTTTGATGAGCACCTTGTTTAACTGTTAAATCTTTGCTCTTAAACATTAGGTATAAGCACAACATGCTCCACAATTGTCACACAGAAACCTGTGTCTTGCCTCTCCAAGGAAGCCTGGTGGAGCACTTACACGTCTGCTGCTCTCCAGCAAGCTGATGCCCGTGTCCCCTGGTTCCAGTGGCTATGAATGCACTACCTACACAGAATTCTGCTCTGGTCAGGATGGCAGGCGAATGCCTAACTTCACAGATCACACACACATATACTCATCATCATATACTCTGCAAGGAGTTCACTCCCCCTCTGTCAGGTTTCTTCTGTTGGAGACCTGGGACATTCTATTACCTTGCTGTGAAGGAAAATAAAATCAGATCATACCTTTTTTCCTTTGTTGATTATTCCAGCTAATTTACCACCACACTCCTCCACTGTATTATTGGCACTAACCACACAAGCTTTATGGCCATCATACAGAAGCCACATACAACTGTCACAGGTCCTCTGAAAGGAATGCTACGCAGCTGCATTGCTTCAGGAACAGATCTCTTAAGATTCCAGTTCTTCCTTCCTCCAGAGGAAAGAAACATGGATTGCTAGGAGAAGCAACACTAAAGACTCCTCTTTTGTATTGTTAGGTGCGAGAGTTGGTGAGTCCTTTTTTCTCGGTATCTGTATTTGCTTAACAAGACAGCAGCATGCAGAGTGGCTTTCTCTCCATCCTGCTTCTCCATCCTGTCACACATACAGCCAAAGAAATCTTTTTCTGTCTTCCTTCTCTGCTTGCAAAGAGCAAATTGCAAGATGACTTTCATTTTTTGTCTCCTTACAGATACACTGAATAGATGGCTTACCGTCAAGGCCCTGCATGTTTATTCTAGTAGATTATTCAACTTATTCTCTGTGGGGCAAATTAATTTCTACAGCAATTCAGCTGCTCCTCCATCTACAGCATACATACTTGCTGGAACAGATGAATTCTGCCATGCAACGTCATCTCTGGTTTTCTTCAGCATTTGCACAGAACTTTTGTTCAGATAAAAGTACTCTTTGCCCCTTGATTTCCCCATTCTCTGCCACAACTGATGTTTCTTGGATATAATATAGTGCTTATTCTTGTGAGTAAAAAATTTTCCAAAAAATTGATACATTCTGTGAATCTAAAATCCACTTTATATTTTCCGAGTCTTCTCCAGTTGATTTGCACATACCTGATTTTCACAGATAGACATTTTTGTGATTTCTAAACACATGGGTTGCAACACATCCAATCCTAAAAGAGAAGGGATTTGAATGGAACTATTCTAAAAGCAGGAAATGAAAAATTTGGTCCAATCTGCAACATTCTGTCACTGCCATTTAGCCACATGGGATCTACTTATTTGTAGTGTTACCAAATGCTTAACTGCGTGCACTAACCTCCTGAGAGGTAAACAATGTTACCCAAATTTAACCAAATTATCTGCTGTCAAACACACGACAATATTTTGACCCTTTTTCAGTATCAGAATGTTCCAAAATGAACTCAGTTCTTTGTGTAACACTACATTGTAAGGGTCATAATGCAGAGTTTACCCGATATAAACATGAAGAAAATCAAGATCTTTGTACCTCATCAGGGGAGAGGAAAAAAAGAGAGATGCATGCCCACAGTTTTTTTGAATACTATCAGATTGAGGTTGCAGTTTGTTTATAAAGGTCTGAAATTGATTCAAATACATTGACATCCTTACCTTGTTACTTGTCCGTACACAAAAACATTTGGAAAAGTCAGAATGATTTTATGTTTTCAACATAGTTTATGACCTGAGGTGACCTTCTGGTGTCAGATTTAATAGAGACTGCTTTCTTGGGAGTCAGACAGAATTTCTTCAGCGCACAATTGTCTGCATATACAAGGCATTTTCTGTACAGTTAGACACACTGTTTTAAAATAACATGGAAGTATAAGTTCAAGTTGCAAAGGGATACATTACACTGAAATTACACTTTGTCAAATGCTCTGAAGCTAAAGTATGTTGTATCACTACAAATAAATCATTACTGCGGTCCTTGCAGTAATACTTTTCTGGGAGAACAGAGACCTCAAGCTGTTATTTCACCGGCTGTCCTATGACATCTCCCCAACTCTGCTCGCCTAACTGAGGTACAAGGCCATTGGTCCAAGCAGGCACTGGCTTAGTCACACATCTCTCTCACAACCCTCTTTATCGGGTGTCTCTTCTAAAAAGGGCTTGTGCAGCTACGACGCATTCCCCAAGCAACCCCACTTATGCCAAAGAGAAAACAACTGCTCTAAGAGGCACCAGGTCTTCAAGAGAACTGATCACAGCAGGATCAGTAGATCATGTAAGACTTTTTCAATGCTTCCTTGCACATCCCCACCTGCCTGCACTCATCTATCGTATCTTCTACCGTATCTCCTCTTATATTCGCAGGGTAAGCTCTCTAAGGCAGATACTACCTTGCATTTGGCATTTGCATATAGCCTATTTTAACAGGGTGCCCTATTTTAACAGGGTCTGCTACTGCAACAATGAAGAAAGGAATACCACTAAGCAGAGTTGTGTTCTTCCTTGAAGGAGAAGACATTTTTTGCATTCTTCTACTTGAGGAGTAACATCATCAATGGAAAGCCAGCTCTAATTTATCCTTTATCTATCTCCACCTTAAATCCTTTGCATCCTTTCTCTTCTTTCTTCTGCCCTTCTACATACCATCTTAGTGTCTAACACAAACCAGCCCCATACACTCTTCTATTTTGCTCTAGGTTACATATCTGAACCTATTTGAAATGCAACAGTGCAGGCCTTGTGTAAGATATATTTCAGTATTGTCCAAAAAATAACATAATTCACCAGTTTCCACGTTTTTAATACACTTGTCTCCACAGGGACAGCATGACTCACCCTCCCAGAGGAAAAACCACTCCTGCTGTTGGACACCAGCAGCAGGGCTGGCATCTAACACTAATAGCATTATCAATTTATGACTTTAGAAGCACTACCAGCATCTAGTAGTGGTGTCTCTAATATTACAGATGGCCCACTTGTCTGTTTTTTCCACACGGCTCTCTGTGTCTTTTCTTACATCCTTACTAGTGTTTCATGAGGGCACTTATCTTCTCTCACGTAACACAGTTTTCAAAAGACTCTCTTCAGCTACAATTTCCACTGTAAACAAGCTAAACCAACACAGAAAGCCTATTAAATTGCCTGCTCTTCAACCACCACCACCCGCTGCCGCCTACCACCATGAAGATAGGCAGCTACTTCTCCTCTAAGTAAGGGGTCTCAACTAAGGCATGGAAACTCACTTTCTCCACCTCCTAGCTCTGCAGTATACGACACAAATCATGCACGTACCAGTCACATTGCAAGGTCCTCTGGGCACTGACTGTTCCTTTCTGAACTGTGAGATGCCAACAAAGGATAAAAAAATGAAAGGTTATGAAGGCTATGAAAAAATGAAAGGCTTCAGATCTCAGAACAACCACATCAGCATCATTGCAAGTGAGAAACACTTTGCACTTTCCTCTGCATCACAAAGTACCAGATAGAGCGTGGTGATTGAAACAGCACCTCTGCTCCAGCCTCAACACCTGTAGCCATGTCTGCCAGCATTCCTCCACATCACCACTTCAGAAATCAAATCTCCAGTTGTAGGAAGAAGATAAGAAGCTGGAGACGGAAGCACCCTCCTTTTGAGTGAGAGACAAGTGGATCCTTTACAAACAGTGACAGCTAGGCAAAGAAAATATTTCTTAGCCATTCCAAGTATTTCCCCATCTTGTAACACAGTTTTGTGCGACTGCATGCATCCTTGTGTCAACTGTGTCTTTTGTCCTTACACGAGAAGCCACACCCACGAGGCTGAGCCAGGTAACTTCCAATATCAACAGATATCCCAAACTGTAAGGGACAGACTTTGATTTAGAGTTTGAAAATCATTTTTAAAAATTGCAGTATCTCATTCAAACACTACACACCTGCAAGTGAAGAAACTCTTACCCTCAGTACACTCGGTGGGGGAGGTCCTCAGCAGGAGTCAGCCACCTCCACCGACATCAACTGTTCTCTGGCCTAACCACAAAATTTGAAACTCATTACTGCCTGTCTACTAGTTCTGCTAGCTTAAAACAAATTATTTTACTTCTTAACTCTCTAATAATTGTGACCTTTATTTCAAAACATGTTACTGAATGAGAAACATTATAATTATTCCTAGTTTTGCTCAAAATATTTACAATTAGTGCTCTACCTACAAACAATATTTAGTACAGCATTTAATGGAAAAACTATAAAGCCATCTACTTACAAAAAAGAATGTATGTTGTATAGACTGGGCAACAGATTTAACTCAGCTGTGTTTTACTATTGTTTTTACTTCAAGATTTGTGTATTTATGTGGAAATTTCTGATGAAAGAACTGCATTCATGTTGTGTTAAAGCATAAGTCATGCTGTGATAAAAATGTGTATTTCTTTATACATCAGAGAACTAGAATAATTGGCTATTACATGGGCAATGTTAGATTTATGATTTTCTTATTTATTAATTTATTTGTTTGGGTATTTTTAACCTAAGTCCTTGACTTAAAAGAGACTGTATTAGTAAGCACAATGCCTAGCAAAACAAGGGTCTAGATCACACTAACATGCTTTAAAGACATCAAATTTACTGAGCTAAGTGGTCTTGCAACTGTATTTTAAATAATTTTGGTTTAATTTTTAATTTTTACAGGTAAATGGAACCAACCTTTAAACACTTAAAAGAAGCCTAAACGTTCTAAAAGCACCACATATCTGCCCACTGCAACTCAGGCCCTTTAATGAATCTCAAGGTGGGATGGCAGCATAATAAAGGCACCAAAATTAAGAGACATTTTGAAAATGCTATCTACCATTCTAAAGGTGCAAAGAAAAACAATCAACAACAAAAAAACCCCAGTTAATAACTATCCCTTCTGTGAAGCACTGGCTAATGAATTAGTAGTCTAGACAATACCTGACAGCTTCTGAACTTCCCTGTAAACTTCTATATGGAAAATGCAGATGAAGGTAACACTTCATATTTTTAATATTTTTTCATATAAAGTAAATGGCGTTAAATATTCTCAACCAATTTAAACAAGCAGATAGGATGCAATATGTAGACTGTTTGTGGCTGGAGTCAACAGAGACAACTTTGGCACTCTGGAGATGTGTAGTTCTGATTTTGCCAATGAACTCTCCTCTGCCACCTTTTGTAAGTGTCACTCATAATTTCCTTCTTAAATGTTCCTAAAGGGAAGAGATAATGAGAAATAGAGGAACAGGAGGAAGTGTAATCCTACAACCCCTGGAGTGTCTTTTCATTTTTGAAAAAAGTAATACAGTCTGGTTCTGAGGTTCATGATAAAAACACTGTCCTGCTTTCACATTTGCAGTGGATTTGCTGACAGAGAAACATGTCTGGTTTTTAAATAATGAAAATGTCTTAAACATGTTCCTGTCATTGAAAATCACTTCTTGCAGGAACCATTGTGAAAATCTACCCACACGTCAAGTGCTAGATGTAATAAGAGGGAAAAAAAAGACAAAAAAGCACCAGCTATTCTAGAAATAATAAATGGAAAGATTCTAAGTCTTTTAAACAGAAACACATTTACTTATGTTAATACAGCATGTTCACTCTGTAAACAAGACAGAAAACTGAAAAATATGTAGGCATGAGATTTCTGAAATTACAAATTAATTGTAACTTTAGCATCAGGTTGCCCCTTGTTACTCCTGTCTGCTAGGTTAACTCAGAAAACACTACCTCACAATACTCCATATACAGACCTATTTAAAAGGGTGCCTGCACTAGAAGATACAGTGTAGAATTGTGAAAACGAGCATGGAAAAAGTGGGCGGACATACAGCAAATGAAGCTGAAAACATCAGCATCCCATAGTGATAATACATATGATAAAGCAGAAGAGAAGGTAGGCAGAGCAAGGCTAAATTATGAAGGTGCAAAAATGCATTTGCAGGCTAAAGTTTGAGGAAAAGTGGGAAAAGGACTCTTATCTTTGGCCAGTTTTAAATATAAAGGGTGGTTCCTCAGTTGTAAAGTGTATTTTGCAACAGATCAGGTAGGTTCACACAGAAGAAAACAGGCAATCCTGGCAAAGAAAATATGATGGAACTAAACCAAGACAATGATTTGCCAAGGGCAGAGAAGATATCAACTTCTATGATTTAGTAAGTCTCATGATGTTAGAGCCTGCCCTGATCCAGAAGCGAGGAAATTATGTGACTTGTCTTCTCTTATTTCAATTTCTAACGTTCCTGATTATATAGAAAAGTGAAAAAGCAAATCCAACATTCAAAATCCTGAAAGTAAATAAAAGGGTCCTCAAAAATCATTAGAGGCATCATGATTTTAAGCAAGCTCTATTTTAAACCTCTGGCACAGAATTATTAAAAGCCAACCATCAGCAATGGTTTATATGCTTCCTGGATGAATCATGGCTATTAATGAAGACACTGTTTTGAATAACAGGAAAAAGAGCCAACAGTGAGGGAGACACAAAAGACCCAACCACCAATGAATCATTTGAAGGTATCCCCAATGCACGGAATTACCATCCCCATTAAGCAACAGCCATTGCAATTAAGTATTGTTTGGCTTAAATCAGTTACCTGGAATGTCTTCTGATCGGGCCTGTTCCAATTAAGTGGCACTTACTTATTACCTTAATCATGCAGTATCAGTTCAAAGCAGCATAGTACAGCTTCACCTTGAAAGCAATCAGCCTAACATTTGGCAACGAAAAGCAATAGCCCTTGAGTTTCCAAATGACAGAAAACTGATATATAAGTATAAAGCATCATTACAACGTCTTCTCTCATTTGCTTTCATTTCTACAGTTCTACTCATACTGCTACCAGTTGAAGATCGGATTAAAAGCAAAAGAGAGATTAAACACTAAATACCATGCACTGTGCTCCTCCTGAACAGGAAGATGCTGGGGAGAACATTAAATATGGAAACAGCAAGACAATGCTTAGAACTTTATCACTAGAGTTTCACTTGTAAAAGTGGAAATTTCTGCACTCCCTCTCCTGCCACATAACGGGCTATACGTGTCTTAGTTTTGAACATGTTTTGCCACTCTCTTAAGTTAACTTTGGGTTAGATGCTTCTATGATGCATACCTCTTCTCTTTCAGAGTATTAAGTATTTTTTGCTCATTTGAAACCATATGTTCACATTTGGGAACAACCCTTTTTCCTTCAGGTAATGTAAGTCCTAAACTTTTGAACCTGAACTTCAGGTATTTCCTTTTAAGTCTGTCTAAACTTCGCCTAAGAATAGAATTTTCATAATCTCCCTCATTTCATGTTCGGTTGCTACTTACATCAGTTTAAAAGTACACATACACTATAAACCATATAGTACACATATACTGTATGTGCAATGCTGAACAGAGACATCTAACATAGCCTTCCATTTGGAGAGCAGACAAAACAAAGATACACTGACATGTCCGCCTACCTGTAGTAACTAATCCAGTAGTAGACTTAAGTACAACCTAGCTCTGTTGCCTTTGTTCTCTAGGCTAGTTAATTTTAAACTACCTCAAACATTCCTTCACAGCACTACATAGGAAAGCTTACCTACAGCCTTCCTGAAAGGCACCTTGCTTTTCACACATATGTGCCTTTGGAAAATAAGATTCAACGCCTTTGACAAATGTTACCCTGCATCCCCTGGACTCAGCTCTAAATACAGTCATCATCAACAAATCAAAACTCTCAGTGGTCGCTGACAGTTCACAGGGCATTATTTCAGGCTGTTCTATCTGACGTAAGTTTGGCACAAATATTAGGACAGGCCTGTTCCAGTCTTCAATTTCAGCTTATAAAAACCTGCAAGCAAAATATACGTCATCAAATCCTATTTTCAAGGGGAACACGTGGGTGTTAAAGCTCAAGAGTCTGCATGAAGTTCAGAGCCCTGCACTGTAGAACTACATAAAAGACTGAGAATGCTAGGCTTGTTTTAAACAACTTATACAGCAGGCCTTCCAAGTGCCGCCCGTGATTAACGAACATCATAAGAATACATTATTAAAAAGAGAGAGACATCAGTTACAGTAATCAATTTCTGTGACTACTGGTAATTCTCTGCACAATCCAGCCTAGCAAGGTTTCCATACAGCTTTCCCTGCGATGCAGTTGCAAGCTGTCTTCATGCACTAAACACTACAGACACGCATGTCAAGAGACATTGATTCTTGTTGTTTAAGATTCAGTTGCTCGAAAAGCCCAAAAATTCAGTAAATGCTAAATAATTAGCCACTAAAAGTCAGCCCTATTTAAGATGTCTGAAGCTAGGCCTTCAAAAACCTGGACACTCAGAATCATTACTTCCTTGAAGCAGGAGTGGGGGACAAAAGAAAAATCACATCCTCAGTACACACCTACAGAAAAGTGAATTCATTTACCTATAGCTCTTCAGTGAGGAAAAATCCAGACCTACTGAAAATGAGAAGCTCCCACTGTTTTCACCTCGAATCTTTCCTAGAAAAGGCACTTAATACTTACTTACGTACTTAGTACCTCTCCCTGTTTAGTGTTTTTACAGGAAATGTAAGCTGAATTCAGTTAGTCTCCTGAGGCTGCAGCTGACCCAGGCTACCACCCCTACAGACCTCTAGCTGCTCGTCATCACTTCCAGATGATCACCCAGCATGACAGCACATCAGTACTATACTGTACCCAAGTTCTTTCAAAATAAAGGCAGGTTTACTTGTGGTTGTTAAGATTCATAAGAGTAGAAAATGTTTTCAATGTTTATATTGATTTTGGTCATTTTGAAAGAACCGGGTTAGGGAGAAATTTTGTGTGCAGTTAAGCTTGCAAATTTGGATGGAGGCCCTTCTGTCACAAAGGGCACACTGACACAATGGGGTAGTAAAGGTGAACAACTGACAGGGTACCTTCCTTATCACATCCGACTGCAGATCTGTATCATACTAAAACCACTATGGGCCATCAAAAATACATGGATTTGCCTTTTCCTTACTTGCTTGCCCTTTAGCCTGTGCTGCCACTCCTTTGTGCCATGGCCGATGCCTGTGTAGCTGTAAGGTGAGCCAAGTGTAAGAGGTGAATTAATTTGAATGTGGAACCATTGCACCAGCATAAATGCAGGAGGCAAGATGGGAGATGCAGCCACCAGGGCCACTTCTTTCAGAAGCAGTCCTGCTTCTGTTTAGAGAGAATCAACTAGAGAGTATCAGAGAAGTAACACATCCAGCTCATTTTCAGATATACAATAATAAATTCAGCCCTGACACAAACTGACCTGCAAAATTGAATCAGGAGTTAGTATATTTCATTATTTTTTTCTTTTTGCATTAAACTAAGGAGCCAAGAATATCCTAAAGCTTTTGTCTGTGATGGGGTGGGAGGGTGTCCCCTGTCTAAATCAATTCTGAGTACATTTCTAGTCACTGAACTCCCATCTAGAAAAAGATGGAAGCTATCCAGGGCACATACGACATGCTGGCACATGTACACAACAACATTATACATCATGCATGAAGTCTTGCTCCCACGTGATCCTTTTATCGCTGTCTCTGGTGCAGGCACTAGAAGAGCAACAATGTGAAAACTCAGGTACAGTCTCCGCAGATCCAAAGTCATTAAAAAAATGCTCTTTTACATAGCATGAATGTGAAAAGTTCCTGCTCCACCCAGGAAAGCTACATTAAGTAACATGGAAAGGTATATTAAGTAACATGCTGCTACATACATGTATAACTTTAATTAGAGGTGTGACATCTCATCACTAAAAATATCCAGTAATTTTAACTCAAATATTCGATGACACCAATTGTTCAGTAATTATGCATCTGTAGAAGACTTTCTGCAAGGCAGCTGATTTATTACAGCATGACTTTCTGATTCAAAAATTAAGAGGATACTACTATATAAGAGGACATTAAGTGCATTAAAAGGGAGCTAGAAGAGATATTACAAAATACAACAAGGAATTAGCATCAGTGTTTCTGCTGGGTTTCAGCAAGGACTGGTGCCAGACTTCACACCAGTAAACATTTCATCAGATAAAAAGATGATAAAATCAGTAGACAGAAGTAGATTGGCAAAACGTCATAAAGATGAAAAGAATTTTATTTAACAAAGTATGTTTGGATAAAATGAAGTAGCAAGACCACTGCAGACCAGTGAAAAGAAATTGTAACGTATGTACAGCATAGTAGACTATATCCTGGATAATCATGACTCAGTTAAGACAGCAAGTATTGAGGTACACAAGTTACGCAATGCAAACTCTCATTGAGATATTACAGCAAAAAGCATGAATTTGAACCTTCAATGTAATGAAGAGAAGCAGGTAAGTGAATTCACCTCTGTAGTACTGAGAGTGTTGGAGAGACCAATACTGAAATACTATCTCATGCTTCTGGCATCTGATTTTCCTAAAGGGAAATCAAAAAATTGGAAGGAAAACAGAAAAGTTATGCAAATGTATTTGAAGTCTGCAAAAAAATGTCCTCCAGTAAGAGTCGGAAAGAGGTCACTCTGATTAGCTTAATAAAAAGACGACACAGCAGTGTCTCGAGTAAAAGTATTTTCAGAGGGAGAAATAAAGAGTTACAGAAGGGCTTCCCAACATACCAGGTCAAGTCATAAAGAGAACCTCTGCCTAGAAAATTAATTCTAAACATCTCCGATGAAAAACAGGGCTTTCTAAAGGAAGCAAACAATGAGAATCATTAACCAGTATAATAAGTATCAAAAGCTTTACTGAATACTTGATGCCTTCCTTCAGATAAATACTTACATTTTGGAAAATATTTTGGTCAAACAAAAGTCAGACAGTAACCACAGTTTTCAATTCAATAGACAACTGGAAAGTAAGTAATGGCTGAATCACCTGGTCAGACTCTGTGGGTAAATCTGTGGCTTTACAAAATCATATTATTCTCCATACCAAATCTCTTCCCTTTCCTCTGCATATCAATGTGAAACATAGAAATCACAAATAACATCAGTTCTTAAGATGATTATTGAAAAGACATCTTTAATTTGCTGTATATTTTACTGCTGAGGAGAAGACAGCTAAAGAATTTATCACCTTAGCTACCTTGGTTAATATCATTTCATTCAGACAGTGTTATCTCCTTGTCTCCTGCACAAGAGTCATGCTGTTATCAAAGTCTTTCTCACTAAACAATTATTTCCTTTTATGATTTCTTCTGGCTGGTCAAAGATAAGACTTACAGTGAGCTTGATTAGAGTTGCAAACAAATAAGAGTAATACTAGAGCAGACATAACTAAGCTGAAGTAATCAGCACTATTAATAACCTTTTGATTTCTAATCAAATACAGCTCTGACTTTTGCTGCCACTTTGCTTTACATCTTCTAAACTACAAAAGAATTAATATTTTTATAAAATATTTCTCAGTATGCCAGTCCTTTTATTCTTGTTTGCTTTTTGTCTTATACTTAATAATTCACTGAAAAAAAAAAAAACCAACAAATCTTCTATTAAGGAAAACCCCAGATCTACATTTCATACTGCCTTCCCTGGTGACAAGATTTAATTACATAACATAGTATGAAATTCTGCATTTTTTTTTTTAATCTAACAACATTCCTGAAGACAGTAAAATCACATTTACTGATATCTGCATTAAAAAAACCCCAAATGCTAGCTTGAGACATACAAGAGGGGTAAAAAACAGTTCACATAGTTAATATCTGGCAAAATTACACCCAAAAATAGGAACCTAACATGGTAACGCCTCAGAAACTCGCACTGCTACATCCATTCTTCGTCCTGGGCAACTACTAATCCAAAGCCAGGGAGTCATTCTGCTTAAGTAGCGGTCAATTCCCTTTACAGAAAGAGTCACTGACCAGCTTCCTGTGCTTCTAAAACAGGAGAACAACATCATCTCCCCATTCTCTGCAAATCCCAGATAGGCAATATATTCTTCCAAACAGGTAAAGATTTTCATCAAGACTCTCAACCCAAGGAACAACATCCTTGTTTCAGGATGCTCTAATGAATAGTCTTCCATTTCATATGACACTTTGCAACACTTTGGCAACAAGTTTGCCATTTTTTTTTTTACATAAGAATCAAGACCAAAAAGAATAAAGAAGATATCATAAAACTAAGAGCTTCTTCACAGAAGTTCCCTTTTCCATAATAACTGTGTTGTGCCTGCCAGCAGACTTAAAAATAAACATCAATGTTAAATATACAAATCACTATGCTAAACACATGGTAAACATGAAACATGGGAAATATTCTCCAGAGTTCTCACCTAGAGAATATCTTTCAAAGACAAAAGCCAAAGATTAAGAAAATGAAAAAATTAATGAATGTGTGAAGTGTTAGCCCATACAGATTTGAAAAGATTGTGAGCTGCCACACAAAATGGCCAAATAGCAATATTGATATACAATATGCACTACGATAAACTAGTCACTTTTATTTCAACTTTGTTAGTTATCAATGTAAATAATAAGTATTTCTTCTTTTCATTTTTAACATAGTTTTAGGAGGCAATGACGCAATGGGCAGGCTCTTTTTGTCATAGGTATGCTCAAGATTTTCCTTATAATTCTATGTATGTTCATAATCTGACCAACTTCACGCTCATAAAAAACTACTTATTTTCTAAAGGCATCTTCTAACCCCATACTAAAAAAAAAAAAAAGAGAGAACCAATTCATAAACCTCCCCCAAGTAACTTTACTTTCCAAAAAAAGCCACACATCTGTTTTCACAGCTGGAAATGATTCAACCATTGGTAACCAGAGAAAAGCTCCAGTGTGTTAAAATATTCTAGCCAAAAACTGGCACACCAGCAAAGACAGCTACTATGCCAGCACAATCTGAGCAGCTGTTAGGACAACCTTTATTTATACTGAAAGGGCATGAGATATCCTGATGCTAGTACTACTAAACCAGCAAATCTTATTGGGAAGACACCACTGGTTAAAAATGGACAATGCAAAGCACAACATGCATTTTACCAATCAAGCAGATTACAATTATGTGAGAACAGTGACGTGCAATAATCCACTCTCTACCCACTTTTCTACAACAGATTCTGCAGGGCTCAGCTTCTGGGGAAAAAAAAATCCTTTGTAAATTATTTTTAATACGACTGTTATTATGAGTGTCAGAAAAATCAATTAACAATGCTGCCCTAACTCTTTAGAAAAAAAGGACTTAGATAAATAGAAAAAGATTATGCTATGTCTTTTACAGCATTATTTTTATTCTGAAAGTGACATCAAAGACCCACAACCCCTCCCTTCCCGCCCCCCCCCCCCCCCCCCCCCCCCCCGCCTCTTTTGGTTTTGACATCACACAAAGAGAAAAGTATTTCTTTCACTGTTTCTTCTATAACTGGAGCATCCAAGCTTCTGCACACTGTTATCACTTGAATAAGAATTATTTTAATCCTCCAGCAATTAACAGTCTTTTGGATGAAAATAAAAAAGGTTAGAAGTGCAACCTCACTTTTGTTTTGCCAATTTATTTGGTCAGGAGCTCACTTACTCATTGTTTCATATGGCTTAAATATTTAAGTGTGTGGATGTCCTACGTATAATCATCTTTTTTTTTTTTTTACTATTACAGGTTTTCAGCCATTTTTATTATTATTATTTTAAACTTTGCTTACGATGCAAAAGGAGTTACCTGTCCTTAAATTTCTTTCACGCATGGCTTTTTGTCATTGCACATAATTTTGCATTTTAATGCACTACCCATTCATTTCATCATATGGCTTTTTGCATGGGAGAAGAGGAGGAATACTCTTTTATTTGCAAATCCATTTAACAAAGAAAGAGACTGAACAGCCAGTGAACAATACTGTAAACATTACCAGGTTTCCTTGATCTCCTCATTGCTTTCTTGCTCCCACTGCCATAATTATCATCAATAATTCTGATGTAGTGGAAGTATGGCAAGTAGTTGACAAACAGGAAGGAAGCAAAGTTCTCTGTCCTTAGGACATAGCTGTCTAAGGCCCCAATCCAACACACTACACGCTCATTTTAAACCTGTAAGCAGTTCCTTTGACTTCAAGTGTTTACAGCTGAGCAATTAAGTGGTCTGCTGGATCATGGCCCAAGAAAACTATGAGCATATAGAGGTAGCAGACAGATATAGTAAGAAGCTTCATTAATAAAAAGTCAAAGTTTAGCAGATACATCAAGTCACAATGTGCTGCTGGACTCTAGAAAAAAGCTGAAAACAAATGGTTCAAGTGAGTTATCTTCCTGGAGTGAGTTTTTACAATCAAAATACACCCCTGACATTGTGAATTGCTCAGATCAGGGACCCCAGGACAACTGTGGATATACTTTATGAAGCCACGTATACATTTGTAAAACTAAATTCCAGCAGTCCTTCAGGCATCATTACTGCAACAGATACCCATTCTAAGCTTCAAAAGGCCTCACTGCAATTGCGCAGCATCATGACATCCACCTCCTGCCCCAGCCCAAGACAGTTTGCTCAGAAAGTTAAAAAAAAAGCGCTAAACAAATAATCAGACTTTTAGTCAAACTGAGAAAACAAGTAACAGCTGCCCCAAAAATAAAATTACAAAAAAGCTCCATCCTAAGCAATCAGCTCCACAGTCCCAAAAGAAGGGTCTAAGGCTGAATACAGCATCCTGAATTGCAAGTTATGCTATACCCATTTTATCATTCTTTTTCTTCCCCCTTAATTGCTTCACTTGTAATGTTTGTTAGAGTGGAGCAAATGAGAAATGACATCACTAGTCTTTTTTTAATTATTAGAAGAATAAAAAGCTATTGTTTATCTGATCTAGAGACTGATCAAAGCATGGCAGCAGATACCCATCTAAAGAAACAAGAAGATGAACACAGTGAAATGCAACAGTCAGGGTGATGGCTGGGTTTTGGTCAGCTTGTTCCACAGTTTTCCAAGCACAAAAGAAGTTTATCCATTTTAAATAATTAGACACCAATGGTTTTCAAGAGACCAGGTAAAGGAAAGCTCCCATGATCTTCCTCAACAGGCTCATGACTCCACAAAGTAAAAGCGGAAAGTGTGGGGATAGCAAAAAAGTGCTGATTAGGAGAAGCAACCCAGCAAGCATCAAATCCAGCATCAGTCACAAACAGAAAGAGCTGGTGGTAACAGTAAACAGGGAAAAGTTAAATTATGCAAAGGCTTTAAAAGGACAACAAGAAGACCGAAATCTAAAGCACTAAATGAGGCAAAGTATGGACTTTGATTTGTATTTTTAATTAAGAGACAGGTAGAATTTGGGGGCAATCGTGACAGTACGTTCAATAAGGGCATAGACTGCATACAGAATGGATAGGTGGATGGATGCAATGGGGTTACCAGGGAAGACTGTAAGAAAAAGGCTAGTGAATTCAGGTTGACAGGAGGTGATGTAGGTGGTGGTCTTATGGTCAAAGCTTTAGAAGATCAAACAGACATACAAACCAGTGTGGATAAAATCATCAGAATTTAGACAGGTTCCTTGAAAGGAAGGGTTTGGAAATGATGCTTGGATTATGTCCTTTAGGGTTATGAAGCAAGTGTCTGCAAGGGGAAGAGAAGCAGCGGGATTCTAGACTGTTTCTCACATTCATTTTGGACTGTTTTTTTAATGTGGACTGGTATTTTTCCAAGCACAAATACCTCAGAAACATATCACAACAACTGCCAGTGAAAACTTGTTTCATGATAGTCAAACTAGTAAACTCATTAAAGTACAAGATATTACCTTTCCCTCCAGTAAAGACATACAGCATTCCCTCATCAAAGCAACTATAATAATGTCTCTTCCCCTTTTTATCCTTCTAATAACCAAGACCTAGATCATAAATTCAAAAGTGGCAGAAAAATTCAGATCACCTTCAGCAGGCTTTGGTTACAGCCTACAACATATACTCTTCATTCTCCTCTACAATTTCAATCTTGATCTACTAATTCGAGAATACTGTGAAGCTCTCTAACCATCACCATCATCAGTGTGATTTGTGGCTCAGTGCTCCCCTTCTGGAACATTTGTACAGGTGAATATACATGAGTACGGCTTCACACAAGGACCACAGAGACAATCTGCAGTTTAAAAAAGGCATATATTATGTGGCATGTATTTTGTGAGGGGGTGGTTAAATATTCTATAAACAATTACTAAATTGTCAATGGAATTCAATAAATGTTGTTTAAAAAAAAAACTAATTATTTGTTACAATAACCAGCTACTATTGCCATTTGGTATGGGAAGGTTTGTAAACTACTTCCATTTGAGAAGTAATTGATTCCATTTTTATCATTTGCTCAAGTTTATGTGGTTGTTCACATCCAAAGAGATGATAACATCTATTTGCAGCAAATTATACATTATAATTCCTCATTCAAAAGCTGTAATGGAAAACAAAATGCTAATTTATGCTGTAAACGGAAGTACAGAATCGTAATCACTCATTGTTAACATTAGGAACTAAACTGCTCTCACAAATAATAAAATGGGTTAAAAATGTGGAGGGCTTTTGTGAGCCAAAGTACCAGTGCCTCTTACTCGCTCACGTGTTCCATTACAAGTGGTGAAAGGAACCTTTTCTCTCCATGCCAACACAAACTACCCCTTTTTGAAAGAAAGATAATGGTCTTATGATTGCAACATAAGGATGCATGTCAAGTGACCGTTCTACCCACAAGTTTCCAACCAGCCTCCCAAACACAGACTTTCACGTGCTCTCTGCTAGGTAAACTCAACTATGCGCAGAGGTTGTCTACATGAGCAAGTAATATAGAACTGTAAGACTGGAAGAGCCAGACAGCTGGTGCTGAGCATCTGATGTCTACATTATATGCTTTGCACCACTCACTTCAGGGTGTGGTTTGATTATTTCATTTCATCCTAGCTCTGGTCTCATCTCATTAGCTAAATGTCAATTTGTGGCTCAAACGCACTAGGGGTACTCCTGGAACATGACTCCCAGTTCAGTTCTATTTTGTTCATTTGCAGCAAGACCAGTCTGCCAGACTAACCAAAGCACAGCAGGTGCTAGTGTGACACACCTCTCATCATTTCAGGTCCCAGTGAGTTCATACGGGACCAAGAATGCCCAATTTCTCCTTCCAAAATTAGGACCACAACGTCACAAGTGCCATATTCAGAGCAAGGGTCACTCTGCCATTAATCTCTCTTCACCTTAATTGTACCTTTAGAGTAGAGAAAACAGCTACTTAGCAGAAGGGGAATCTCAACTACCACTTGTAGAGAACAGAGTCTAAGACAAAAAATACCGTAGAATTATTTGGTTTCTGTTCTTTTTAGCAATTTTGCAGCCCTATAGTTTTTCAATGTACAAGGAGATTTGCTCACACAGCAAACAGACACATCAGAGGAAATAAAAAAAAAAACCCACCGACTGACACATTAGGACAGTGCACCTGCTCTCCCACATTTCATTAAGCCTCTACACCTAAATGTACGTCAGGTTCTCTCCTATGTGCATCCGTTGTGCTGGTATCCCTCAGTGATACCTTCTGGTCATGGCGAGACAAACTGGATCACAAGCATCCACACTGCCTCAGGAAAAAACATTTAAAAACCCATTAACTTTCAGTAAGTCAGATCAGATTGTTATAATCTAAATGATAAATGCCAGATAATATGTTAAAAAACATGTATATGTTTGTAAATAAGCTGACATTTGTAAACAAGCCTCTCCTAGCTTACATTATATACCGCAAATCCCTGTAAAATAGCTGATTTGACAGCTTTTTTTCAGTTATTTGTATCTAAAAAATACAATTATGTTATCAAAAATTGAAAATTGCCTTTTAGGTGACCAAAAGAAAGTTCCACTGCTTCATGTAGTAAATCATTTTGCTGCTGCCCTTTTATATTTAATACCCTTCTGCAGTACACATTTATCTCTACACTAGCAAAGTGTACTCATTGATTTCCTATGGTCTCTCTGGAAGAAGGTTCTGCTTCCCTGATGATGAGTACAAAGGGTGGATGACCCCATTCTCATTCCAATGCAAACCCTGCACTTTTACATTTCTGCTTAGACCACATGAACATTTGACCAGCTGAGAACTCCCTGCCCTCTTTCTACAGAACACGTTGCTAGAACCACTGACATTTTCTCCTGAACACAATTGCGTTTTTGAAAATCTCGTCTTATGTATAAAGCACTAAAATGCGTTAGCTCATCACAGCCGTAACTGTAACCAACAATTTGCACGTGAGTTTGTCTTCTAAATTAAGATATAAAAATAACATCTTGCCCGTGTTCTGCGTGTGCTTTGAACTCACATTGCTGTGCTCTACTGCAGCACTATTTAGATGTTTTGCTCCGGGGCATGAGGTAATGGTTTGTACCCAGGTTAAACTGTGCTTTTTTTGTCAGAAGAGACTGCCATCAGAGTCCGCTTTTCAAAGTTACTGTGTTGAATGACCAATTAAGGCATTAATCTCTGAAAGAGAATCATGATTTAACAATATTTTTTAAAGTCTATTACCTGTTTCTGTAAACTACCTCTTCCTCATTACCCTATTGTTTACCTCTTGATGGGATGTCAAGAAAATAGGCCTCTTCAGTTTCACTTTCATTTTTACCATGTTCCATTTTCGTGGCTTTGTGCACCAGTATACAACACCCCTTGGATATAGAAGAAGAGTCAGCAAATTTTCAAATCCAGAATGAACTTTTTTTTTAATTACCAAGTCTTTTCCGTTAATACTAAACCAGGATTGCTGCTTTCTCTTAACTAACTTAGTTTTGAAGGTGTCCTTTTAATTTGCAGAGATGTTACTGGCTTTGCTAAAATACAACTGAAGTTGAATGATGGTTTCATTCCATTGGTTTTCACAGCCAAATAAGGTACAACTATCAACTGAGTCTTTTTCCATTAAAGCAAAAGGTCTAAAAAACATCAAAGTGCATTGCCCAGTCTTGTGCAGATTGCTATAGTATCTCTCATTAAACATCCCCATACACACTTAGTGTATGCTATACAGGTGCAGTGCATTAACCTGAACTCATCTGGCCCATTTCCAAACCTTCACAGACTCAAGAGTTCTACTCTTCAAATAAAACTTTTTTACAAAGTAAAATCCAAAAATCATGGAAACAAAAAGAAGTCAAAAAGTCTCACTGGCTATGGACCAAAATAGAAATGGCCATTGGACTTACCCTTGTTAAAAGAAGAAAACACATAAAAGCAGTATGCTATATTCAGTCCAGCTCCCCAAAAATACTGGCAGAAAGCTCTGACTGCATTGGGGTACGTTTGTTCCTGAACACCAATAACAAAGAGCCAAGCCACAAAGCTGGTGCTTAGCTTTATTTTTCACTGACTTATATCCACAGAACACATTCTGTTGAAGTATGTTGTATAACATAGTGCCATGTTTGAAAACACAGGACAAAGAGATGGTGCCAGGTAACAAGCCCTCATCCGAGTGTCGCAGAAAAAAAAATCTCTGAAATAATGGCAGTAATCAGGCAGCACACTTTCATTTTACTTCTATACTGTGGGGATTTTTCTTGAGGTTGAATTAAAGTAAGTATCCAGATTTATGCCTTAGACATAGGTTTTCGTTCATGAACTACATTTCAAATATTTTCCAGCACTTCCCAACCGTATATATTAGTAACATAACAATGTATCCAGTTCTGGAGTGGAGAGCGAAAAAATAATTAATACAAATAATTCTGCTAGTTCAGCATGGACAGGTTATGCCCAAGAATATTACTGCTCTTGCAAGGCTGAACACCCCCTCTGCAGTACTTAGAAATAGCTGTTCTTTCCTCATGACTACTAATTAAGAAAACAGATGTAAAGAGAATTTCAGTTAGCCAGAAGATACACTCAGGAAGTTTTCGGTGAACACATATTCACAAAATCAAGAACTAAAAGTGGAGTGTTTATTGATGGTCTAAAAATGCAGATCACAGAGCGCATCAACAGGAAATCTCCTAGATATTCCTTAGCCTCAGGTTTACACACATTGGCAAGACAATGGAGGTAAGTTAATGCAACCACAATTCTTAGTTCTCAGGATTTAAGTCTACAAGTTTGTCTAGTCTAGAATTTAGCATAACATTTAAGTCCCTGTACTAAAATCATTGGGAAAAAAAAAAAGTTACACTTATTTGTAACTGTTACAGAGCCTTATTATCTGGAAGACTGTCTCAGAAATTGTTTCAAAACAGACTTCATAAAGTTTCCAGACATATTTTTTCCAATACAAGCTTTTCTGTGATGCACTTTGGAAATTAACATGCAATGGAAAAAGTTCCTCCCAAGAATACTACCAACAAATCACGCATATAATCTTGTGCTTAAAAATTAACTGCAATAACGTATCAAAAATATAAAAGTTGAAACGCATCTCTCAACCTTCTTGAATTATAAAGCAAATATCCCTCCTCTGCTTTCAAAGCTGTCAGATAGTATATTATGATTCTAGAAGAAACCACTGTTCTCTTTAACCTGACTGGTTCCATTATTAAGTCCTGTTTTGATTTCTTATACTCTCATTAATGTCTTGAGATGCCAGGAAAAGATTCTTTCAGTAAGCTATGGCTGAATCGCTATTAATATTATACAAGGGATCCTTTTACCTTGTACTAGATGTTGAGAGTGCATCATATTGATCTAGGAATAAAAAACTATTTTTTTCCAGTAGCCAACCCATCTTCTCATCTCAGCACTTTGTTTTCAAGTTTTTCTGTTTGCTGTTTTGTTTTAAACAGAGCACACAAAACAAATTCTATTTCAGCTACGTTGTTATATTTAGCAAGAAGAAATGGTTTGCAAGCTTTTTTTTTTTTTCCTGGATGGAATTCAGGTAAAAACAAACACATGCGAATATGGCTGACTGTCAAATTTAAGCCAACTCTGCCTTTGTAAGTGTTAAAACTTGTAAGAAAAATCTATTTGCAGCAAAATCCCATATTCATTTTGATTTCATATTCAGACTAACATCTACTGCTAATCCTCAGCTGGTGAATTTGACTGATGTAAATGCTAACGTAATACGCAAAAGACAAAAATAGAAAGGAGCCTTGAGCACCAGAAAGAATATGTATCTTAAAAATTCTTCTCATCTTCACCCTGGAAAGTCTTGCAAGCTCATCTGTTCCTGCTGTAATGCTATATAATGATTACACCTTCTCCTTCTAAACTCCTTTCCTAATCATGCATATTTAATTCAACTTTGTGTATGTATCCTACAGTTTATATAGTCCTTCTATAAATAGACCTTCTGCATCCTGAATTATCTCCCCCGTTTTTCCTTAGATACAGTTCAACATTGGTATTTAGAACAGATCAACTCTGGATTTGTCAGTAATTCTTCCTGCTTCCATTGTGATACGGGCTTGCTCTCCTGAAGAGAAATGTGAGGGAACAACCTATCATTTCACAACGCCATTCTTTCACGGAACTGTTTCGCTACAGAATGAAACTAACTTTAGATAAAGGAACTGGTTTAAACCTGATTTTATTGTCTACGTTCCCAACCATTTTCCTCCTCTGATGGTTTCAAAGGGGTCTTTGTACGACCGCCTGCCTTTTATACCAGACATAAGCCCTTCCTAAGTCTCAGTTACTTGTGTGGACTCGTATTTAGCAGGATAATAATGTACGTTCTCCGCTCACATAAACACGCCGGCACCGGTGTGTGCCCTCGGTGCGTGCACAGAAAGGCTCACCGGCACGGGCTCAGCAGCACCGGCCACCCCAAGCCACCGCTCGCGGTAAGCACCGAGCAAACTCACGCCACAGCCGCCCCTGGGCAGTCGGGCACGCCGTGCTGCCGAGGGCCAGGGCCGGGGCCGTGAATTCGGGCAGCCGCCCACCCCGCCCCGAGCGGCGGCTCTCAGGAGGCGCCTGGCCCGGCCCGGCCAGCCGCGAGCGAACGGTGGCCGTCACGGACCCGCCACCCCTGCGCACCTGCCGCCTTCCGCCCCGCCGGGCGTGGGGCTACCGGCGACACCTGACGGCTTCATAGGGCCAGAGGGTCCCCGGCGCGCTCGGAGACATCGACTCAGCGGCGGCTGTGGGTTTGATAGGTGCCTGCGTGTGCCCGTTCCCCACAGGAACCCCCTCTTCTCCTCCCCTCCCCTGAAGCAGCCTTGCTCCTTACTGGGGAGGCTCTGCCCCCGACTGGGGCGGCGAACTCGGCGGGCAGCTCTACCCAGCACGAGGGGCCTCCCGAGGTGGGACCGGCAGGTGTCCGCTCGCACCCGGGACGCCAGAAATCGGCATTTATTAGGCTGCTCCAAGGGACGACCCGGTTATCAGGGCTCCAAGGCCTCACCGCGAGGGCCCGGCCCCCGAACTCCGCCGGCCGCCCGCGCCCGGGCTCGCCGGCCGGCTGGCTGCTGCCGGAGGAGGGGCCCCGCTCCTCTCCGCGCGGTGCTATTAACTCCTGGAGGCAGAGAGGAGCGCGCCGCTCCTCCATCCCTCACCGAGGTGTAACCTTAAACTGGCAACCGCTAGTTTGGGGATTTCGGTTCCCTGCGGACCGGGGCTATGCGCTCTTCCGTGAGCTTGGCGGGTTCTCACCCCTGCAGGGAGGGAGCGGGGAGGCGACCCCCCCACGCCCCGAGCCCCTCACCGCCTCAGGGGCCGCGGGCGGCTCTCCCGCCCCCACAGCCCGGGGGTGCCTTTCACCTGCTCCGCAGCCCGCTTCCTCCACCCGCTGACCAACTTTTCCTGTCACGCCAGCACCAGGAGCCCTCTTCCACACGCACGCACGCACGCACACCGATGTACTTTAGAAATGACAGTTGCCTGTAGACTTTCACCAGACAAGCAGCGGGGGCAGCAGACTACAACAGTTATTTAATTAAAGACGTTTTGGAGTCTCCCAGAATAGCTCTCTACCTCTGAGGCGCGATTTCTGGTTTCTCCCCGCTCTCCCTCACCGCCTCGCCACACACGCGCCGCGGGCCGAGCCACCGCACGGGCGGGAGGGTCCGACCTGGCCGGAGGAGCCGGCGTTATGGGGCTGCGTGCTCTGCATTGCACAGTCATCAAAGTTAAGTACGCGGAGGGGGCTAGGGGGCTGAATCAGAAGGGTAAGGCGAACTATTTCCACCTAGGCAGGATCCGAAATTACGAGGTAGAAGATATATGCAGCCATTTCTGAGGGAGAGGGGAACAGGGCGGCGGGGGGGATCCCTCTCGCATCAAGCCTGTCACTCGCACGCCTACGCCCGCCCCGGCAAACTCGTCTGGCTGCCCTTAGCGGGGACCCTCCATGCGCGGAGGACGGCGGCGAGCGCAGCCGAGGGAGAAGCTCGGGGACGCTTCGCTCGAGTTGCCTTGCTGTGCCCCGAGTTGCTCCCGGCTAACGCGCACTAGCGCTCCCGTTCCTCAGCTCTCTTCCCGCTCCTCTTCCTCACGGGAGGGGCGGAGGCGGAGGGAAGGGGGCCGAAATGCACACGGAAAAGGGCTCTTTTCTCTCGTTCTCTCCTCCACTGAAAACGCCCCCACCTCCCGCTGAACAGAAACACTTCCAGGCCCTTCCTGCACACACTGGCATCACCTTCGCCTCCCCCGAGGAGCCCGGCGGGCACAGCGGCGGCGAGCGCGCCTCGGCAGCACCGGCCACCTCTTACCTGGTTGTAGGAGGTCTCCCAGGAGGAGGTGTAGTTGTAAAAGAAGGAGGAGAAGCAAGCGTCTTCTGACAGTCCGCAGCCAGCCATCCTCCGGGCGCAAAACCTGTTCGGGAAGGCACGCAGCAGCCTTCGCAAACTCTTGCCGCTTGCGCGATCGCCGCCGCCGCCGCTGGTGCTGCCGCCGCGGAGTGTGCCGACAGCTTCGCCCTGGCGGCGGCTTGCGCGGTGCGTG
Organism: Bucorvus abyssinicus; assembly: GCA_009769605.1. Taxonomy (NCBI): domain Eukaryota; kingdom Metazoa; phylum Chordata; class Aves; order Bucerotiformes; family Bucorvidae; genus Bucorvus; species Bucorvus abyssinicus. The sequence goes on from CM020026.1 coordinate 19,823,218, forward strand.
CGAGAGGAGCGTGCGGGAGCGAGCGCGGCGGGATGGAGGCGAGGGAAGCGCGTGTGTGCGTGTGTGTTTGTGGCGGCACCGAGAAGCCGGAGCCGGCGTCACGTGCGCGCGCTCACTCCGCTGCCGCTACCGCCGCCGCCGCCGCCGCCGGCGGGGACGGGCTGCGCTACCGATCCCGGCACTGAATCACCAGCGCCGGGCGACCTCTCCATCCCCACCCACCCCCGTCCCTGCTCGGCAGCGCAGCCTGCGCAAAGAAACAAGGGGGCGCTTGCAGGACCTGCGCCTGCACCGCGCCGGGGAAGGAGCGGGCAAGTGGCGACGCGCGTCCTCCCTCGCCGCGCCGGGGCAGCGCCGCCGTGGGCGGGCCCGCCCTCCCGGCCGCAGACCGGCCTCCCCCGCCCCGCCCCGCGCCACGTCGTGCCGAGCCACCCCGCGCCTGAAAAGTTGGAGCTCGGTGTCCAGCAGGCGAGCCGAGGTCCGCCGAGGCGAGGGCACAGGCTCGACCCGGGCGCCGCAGCCCGGCCTGGGCCGCCCGAGGCGAAGGGGACGGGGAGCTGCCTCCCGCCCGCCCGCGCGAAACTTCGCCTCGGAGGCGTCAGTGGGTCCCCGTCCTGTCAGGTCAATTTCCGCCGCTGTTTCCTTTTCTGGGGAGTATTGTGCTCAGCATCCCGTTTTCGAGGAACGCGAGAAAAGCGGGTGTTCGGGTTTGGTTTTGGTTTTAAGCGTGTCAGTGGTCACAGAAGAGGCACTGGAAACGTGGCTTCCCTCCCGCCCGTGCCGGTGCATCCAGCCGGCTGCTCCTGTCGCAGCCGTGGTGACAAAGGCGCCCCGCAAAGGCGCCCCGGATGAGCAGGGAACCCTCCCGGGCGCAAGGAAAAGTCAAACTGACGGCCCATGAGCCGTCGTCAAATTGTTCATCGGACGCAGTGAAGCCACGCTGAATATAATGATTTTAAAGTGTTTGCCAAGCAATTAGCAGAAAGAGATTGGATCACAGTGACCGCATTCCTTGAGTTTCCTTCTCCAGGTTGCACACCCAGCACCTCAAGCACGGCCCTCTGACAAGGGGAATGTTTTCCTCATCAGCAAACATTGATCTCACAAAACGCAGATAATTAGAAATGGAGAGCAAATAATGTAGGTGGAAATTTTTTGCGTAATAATTGTTCTATGTCATGTCAGAATGTATGTTTTTCTTTTTAAACTTTAAAAAATATTATTTTTGCTTCCAAATCATAGCTGGGAGGGCCCAGGATGGTTTGCTGAGCAGCACCCAGCAGAGTCATAACAGCCCGTAGCCATCAATGGAAAAGACTGGAGGTCGTTTTCTGCCACAACTCCCATCAAATGCCTGCTAAAGCTCCTCGGTCCTTCTTACCTGATGTTTAAAGGAAGAGCCACCATTTAGTAATAGCCATGGAATCCTTTGAGCCTTCCAGTTGTTGAGGAAATCTTATTTTCTTCAGTCCCCAGTGTGGCATGAGTATGGAACACCATGAAACACACCTGAGTATAGTAGAAACTCAGCTTGGTGTGAGCTGACTTTGGATAAAGGGTAGCCAAGAACACCTGAATTCACCATCCAAAGCAAGCTCTCTGACAGGCAGCTCTGTTCTATACAAGGTCAGCAAGCCTTTCATCCTGCCCTAAACCAGGTGAAAATACAGCAGGAAGGTTCCCAGCAACAGAATATGGAAACTACATCAGAAACAAGGCGTTCACTATGTCTATAAGGATTTGTTTCTCAAATTGCTTCAGTATTTTCCTTCAGAGACTTCAGCCTGTTACAGCTGCTTATCAGTGACCCACAAAACTTCACAGGGTTTAAAAAATTATTTCAACTTTTCTGACAGCAACAATTAAGGCATAAATTCCTTTCTATTTCACCAAACTTGTTCACTTGTTTTCTTCCCTTCTCTCTGAGGGGTCAGTGTTCAAAGCATCTTGCTTCCAAAATTGTAAGCAATTTGACATTGCATCTTTCATCTCCTATCAACTCTTAGAGTCATCCTGACTCTGTACGCCAGCATAGCCTCTGAGCTGTTTATTCTGTGCAGGTAAAGTTTGCACTATAAAATTCTGTAGTTTGAACCAAAGTTCCTACATTTTGAACTGAAAATCCTACAGTTTGGACTATTCTCCTTTCTGTTCTTCTCACCTTTTTTTTCCCCCTCCTAATACCTGATGTATTTATACACTTCAGTAGGTGGCATTTACCCTGCTTCCTCTCCTCTAGTGACAGACATGCTATCTGCCCTTCCAATGCAATGTTCTTTAAAAGTCTCAAAACAGATTATGGGTTCTTAAATGTTTAAGGTTTTTTCTTATCTTTTTCCTTCAAACATTGTTCCTAATCCTGCTGTTAACCATTTGCTCTAGCTCAAAATCTCTTCATTTGAAGTTCAGAGAGTTGCCCATGGGGGACCATCACTGGTAGGAGGTTAAGTTTAATTGCACAGTGATCAGTTACTAATGGAGATCCAGCTGTAGTCTTTTCTTATAGCTGTGAACTACTCAGAACCTATTCAAGGCCTCTGCGGAGCACACTTCCGCTGGCAGCAAAACAAGATCTGAACCCTTATTTATAGCATTATGTGTTGCTCCTCTGGACCATTTGTAGATGTTTTCAGCCAACCAGCCATTACCGAATGGCTAATAATCTATTTAGCTATTGCATGAGTTAGCACGCTAACATCATTGTTTCTGTGATGTTGGTGATGAAGCCAAAAAACCGTTGCATGTTATTTCTATTTCTAGAAGTGTGTAACCAAACAGAATAAACGTTGTCTCATATTCCATCCCAGGGTGCCAACAGCTCTATAGAAAAGATGCTGAAGTGTATTCAGTCCTGTAGGCAGGAGGAAGTACAGTGGAGATAAAATTAACTCTTGTAAGGAACAAATGGATGGGTGAGGGTGGGGGAAAGGGCAAAATCGAGGAAATGTTTGAATTACAAAACTAACCTCAGTATAACCATTAATACTCTATCTATGCTGAAAGAAAGAGGCCTGGTGCAGGTGGAACAGAGAAAATTACTCAAATCTCTTCAGAGATGCACACAACATAATACTGTGCTGTTAGGATGCACCAGAGGACTGGGTAAAGAGTAGCAAAGCAGCTAGAAAGGCATCTTGTTAAATACAGTCTAGAATTTAATTTGGTTTGCTCTTTGCTACCATGTTTTCAGCTTAAAGTCTTTGAAAGTCTATTAAATAAACTAGGAACTGCTTGGAGGGGAGGTGGGGGGGGGGTGGAGTTTGAGGTTTTTTTACTTGCAGAGCCTGTCTGGTGTGAGAATACGGTGAATCAGGGAGAAGCTTTCAAATTTGGGCTGGTCCTATCTTCTCACAGACAGCACATCCTCATTTCCCTGAGGCTGGTGCACAGAGACAAGACTAAGGCCAGGAACTGCTGTCTGAGCCAGTCATAGATCTGGTATCACCAAGTGCCAAGTTTTGGGAGAGATCGCTCAAAGAGTAAACGTATCCCATTGCAGTGTTGCAGGCAAAAGTCAGAGCATCAGGAACACATCTTTCTTTTCTTTATGCAGCGTGATCTCTTGAGAAATTCCCTGGAAAGCAAGGCTTCTAGAGGTCTTTGGTTTGAGAAGCATGTGGAGAATTTGAGAAAGAAAAGACATTCATCATCAACATATTCCATGTAAGCAGACAGATTCTCATCACAGCAGTCCCAAGGGGATCAAGATTCAGCTCAGCTGTAGCCTCCAAATTAAGATTCTGTAACACAAAGTGATACTTTGGGGCTGTACATTTTGTTCAGGCCATTTAACATCCCTCCGATAATCAGCGTAGCATCTGAGTGCTGTGGTCCCCACTATTTTTAAGCTTGTGATCACAACTACCTCAAAATGTTTTATAGGGACTGTTCTTTTATTCACCATTGTCACTTTTTTTCTTTTCGGGTTTTCAGCATTAGCAGACAGATGTAACGTCTTTTATTTCTGACTTTAATAGACTTCGTTAGTCGGAAATCCCTTCTCACAGGCCTGTAATATCAGATATTCTAAAATAAAGTTAAAAGCTATCCCTGTATCTTTTTTGCCAGTGAAAAAAAAAGACTATTTCTACTTAGCCTATTCATAAGTGCATAAAAGCCTTTTAAAGTCAATTAAGACAGTCCATAAAAAATGAAGAGGAAAGGCTTTAAAAGTCCACTGATAGGTTTTCTATTAGGCTAATACTTTAAAGCTTCCTTAGCACCTTACATCAAATGATTTCATTTTGCTTTATGAACACCTCTGGAGCTAGGCATTACATCCTTTTAATATTTGAGATCAACAGTTTAAATACCAGACCCTTGGAAAAGTCAAGCAACATTGTTAGACAATGTTTATAAAAGCAATTCGCCCCAGATGAGCAAAAACCTACTTACAGCAGAAGTGGAGACTCCAGAGTGTTCAAGTTTCTATTTAACTTTCACAGTCTATAGTATAAAAATGTAAGATTAGTCCTAGCCGAGAATGAGACCACCAGTAGATAAGAGCACAGCACCCACCGTCACCTTCAAAGCATCGTTTCAGTGTTCTGCTTTTTTTCATTGGCTTCTCACTGTATTCTAACTAAAATCCAGATGGCTTTTTTCACCTTCACCTGGCTAGACAGCACAGTTCCAAGCTACCTGAGAGACCTGGAGTTCCCAGAACAGCTTCTGTACATTGGATTCATCAGCCTCAACCACAGGAGCTACACGTGTGCAGATTTTCCAATATTAGCCTAACAGATCAAGATTAATCAAAATACAGCTTTTCTGAAGTATCCCGGAATACCACTCCCAAACTTCAATTACATGCCACCATTCAAAAAACACAAGGTTCTGCTGAAAGAAAATGGCATTCAGAATACTGAATGTTGTTGATCTAAAGACAGAAAACTGATGCTTTCCATGCTCCAAATTGTGGTGGTATAGGAATTTATCAGAGCCAGCATTTCTAAAGGTTTGTTCTGTCCAATATACTTCTCATGACTGTATACATGGGAACACTTTCAAACTGTGTGCTAAACTAGGTGACTAACATCTGCTCATTCTTCCTCTTATCAAAAAGGCGGCAGTATTGTGTTAGACTCTTTGCTATCTATGGTGAGAGAAGAATCACTCAAAGAAATGGTCCTGGCAATTAGAGCAGAAGGTAGTGAGGTTCTAGGTGATTATTGGTTCCTGTTGAAATGTGTTACACCGTCTTGTTCTGATGGTTACTGCATGTTTGCAGCAGAGACAAGTTTTACCCTTATTTCAGAAAGTTCAGTTTTACTGAAGAAATAGCTGGCGCTGGCTTTGGCACTCATGGTTTTCATCCCAGAGTGAGTCCAGGCTGTTAGGAGTCTTGAAGGAAGAAAACACAAGACCTGGAACAGAACTAATTTTTGTAAGTTTGCTCATGGTGAGGATTGCATCAGCTGTTGTGCTTCATCCAAAAGACAGAAAGATTGACTGCTAAGGTAGGATGGCAGCTCCAAGAAAGACAGAGCAGTAGAAAAGTATATTTTTGTGAGAGCATCAGAAATGAATAACAAGGTTCTCCAAAGCCATCTAAATGCAAAGACCAATTGCAAATATGCAACTTCAGAGAAAATGCTACATTTTCCAAAACATTCTGATCTCACCATCAGTCTATTATTTGCCTTGCCCAAGTTCAAATTCAGTTGCTTGCTCTTCATCCATGAGCTAATCCCCTCTAAGCATTGGGTCATCGTGATAATTAGAAGTAATGTGAAATAGGCAACTGAATGAAGTAAAGCTGATTATTCAAAAAGAAAGAAAAGTGTCAGGAGTTTAAAAGCTAGATTACATGAATTTTTGCTCATCTCAAAAATGTAGGAAATTATTTTCCCTTGAATTCGGCAAGATCAAGTGTGCCACTGATTAAAACTTTGTCTGCTGAAGTGGAAGAGCAGAACACTGATGAGTTTGATTGTCCTGCAAGCAAGATATTTTCAATGAGACTGTTAACAAAAACGAAGCCACTGTGATAATTTAATTCCTAGTTCAGGCCTTCGAGCAGCTTTTCGACATGAGTAATCTCCACCAGTTCAATACCCCCAAAATTATAAATAACAGCCAGTGAATACATGTCATTCAAATGTAGGCAGGCGTGAACTTACGAGGTAGTTCATAACTTTTATAGTCTCACCACCAATTAACAATGTAAATAAATTACTAAAGCTGTATCAGATTATAATTTCCCCAAAATAACATTTCTGTGATTATGTTTCTGTGATTTTTGTGATTATGGTTATGAAGTAACTATATGAAGTAACCAAAGTGGGGAGGGGAAATCCTAGAATAACCCAAATCATCTGGAATCAAGACGTTTGGCTTGTTGGGAGTCTGCCTCTGGTGCAAGTATCTTTACATCTGAGAAAAACCCCACAGCTATTCCACCTGCTTCTGGGTATTTTCGGATCATTAGCAAAATACTGAGCAATATAAACGGAGTGGTCTCACTCCTACTTTACCAGTCACGGTAAAGATGTTGTCTAAGAATCAATGTACTGAAAGGTATGACAAGATCTCCTGTCATCGCTCAGAAAATGAAAAAGTTAAAAGGCTTCATCGTTCAGCACATTATTCAAAGCAGAGCACCTCATCATCACAAAGCATACTGCAGACACTCAAACAAGACTTGGGTACTCCTTTGGCAGGATACACTGTATCGTGTGGGAAGGAACACGGAGGAGGGACGAAGAAGGACTCCCAGTCACAAGTGGTAGAACTCAGGGAAATTGCATTTAACCGTCTTTTGCACAATCCCAAGAAAAGCTTTGATCAATACACAATTCCATTTTTACACAAGAAATACCACAAAGAGGCAGCAAACCATCAGAAATAATTGATGGATATTTCAGAAGGGATTTGACAGATCATTAACTTTGGATTTCTTCGGTGACATCATCCTATTTGATCCAATTAATAAACCCAAACCTCACTAGGAGAAAACCTAGGCAGGCGCTTGTACCAGCCATGGTGCTTACAAGCTGTAACACATGTCCCTTCTGTTACCTATCACCCAAAATCAAGGGAAAGAATAATCATTTTTCTTAAAGCAGGTTAAAGTGAACGCAATGAAAGGCAATCAGAATGGCTCTGCAAAGTTTTACTTTTTTAATGTCGAAGTTTAGGAAATCATAAGAACAAGGATTTGATGCTTACTTTGTTGCTAATTTAGGAAGATCTGTTAGGACTCTAGACAGCCCAGCATTGCTAAAGTTGGTTTTATAAGCAAATTAGTTGATCAAGAGACTGCTAAAAAAAAGCAAATTAACTTCTGAAACCTCACTGTACCTAATGACACTCATCTCATATCAAGCCAATAGACTAGAAACGGTTGGGTTCTTAGGCTTTACTTACAAAAATAATATTAATTGCAGGCAATTATTGTGTGAAGAACAAACATGATTATGAAGGAGATCATGAAGTAGGCCATTACCATTTCATATAACTGAATATTTTGCTATTCACTTTTTCTTCCACAATTCTCTTCCAGAAACAAACAGGATTTCTCTAGGCTGCAGAAAAATCACAACTCTACCGTGTTACTGTTTAACCTTGTTACTTGGCAATGCTCAAGAATGTGGAGAACAGACATTTGAACAGAGTGTTTGGATTTACAGGGCAGCGAGTCCAACAAGGAGCTTTAGAGCAAAAACATATAAAGCTCAGCCTGTCTAACATCCAAAATGAAATAAATATTCTAATGTTCTTGTTTCCATTCTCGTATGGATTTTTCTTTAACATCGGGTTGCTTATAGGGAGAAGTTGTTCATTGTCCATAAATTAAAGTATGTAAAAGTAGCAGTAATTTAAGTTTACTTCGATTATATTGCATAACCCAGTAACTCACTGGAATGAAGCTGTCAATATCCTCCTGGACAGCCAACTGCTAACAGTAACAGTTTGTGGATCACACTGCTTCTAACCTGCTGCTGCTGTACAAACTGTAAGCCTTTCGGGAAAGGTTCACCAGGCATTATTTTTTCTAAAAGAACAACTCTGTTACAGTCAAAGGCTTATCAGTTATTTATTATTCAACACGCAAAATGAAACAGTCTCAAAGATACCACTCTAATGTTTGAAAGGTCAAGTTTAGTTTGTAATTCTCTAAAATCACACATGAATTTTGATAGTAAACACTAACATCTTCATAAAGCTGAAAAGGTTTATTTTTTGAGGATAAAACTGGTTGCTAATATAAGCAGAAGTGGTTTCACTACATGGCTGAATATTTCGACCAAGCACTCAGGGAAGAGGTCCACCAGAAACCCTCCATCCTATGGAGCCTGGTAAGTGCTCAATCCTTTAAGTATTTATTGTTGATGGTGCTAGAAGCAATGAGGCTGGGAACATTAATGTGATATGCTTACAAAATAAACACCAAATTCAAATAGAAGGCAAGAGCCTGCTTTAGCTAAAGAAAAATAAGACCAACCCAAAATAATAAGTGTTTAGAGCCACAGGGAATATTTATTATCAACATTAATTTGTGCTATGTTTTATTCTTCTGTACAGCATAACTACTGCATAGCTTTCACAGCTGGAAAAAGCTTAAAGAATCACTCGGAGCCAAGATGTACACAAATGAAAATCATCATGTGTCCAACATACATTCAGTACTCCTGAGAAACTATGACATCTGAGCTGAAACTGCAAGATGACAACACCTCTAATCAGCAGAGCCAGTCTATTACCCCTGCTACAGGAATGCTGTTTTACCGCTGTTACCATATTGAGTTTAATCCCTTGATGCTGGAAGCTGGGATCTCCTTGATGCAAACCACTTATCTCAAACACATCAGTGCAAACTGGAGACAGCCCAAGCTTGGCATTTGTGAAAGGAAAAGTGAGAAAAGGGGTAAATGCTCATATAATGGTTTCATCCTGGTTTTAAAGCTTCTCAGCTTGTATTACTGATGTTTGTATTCATGGGGACCAATGCCCAGTTTTGTAGCAGAACAGCTCTAGGAAGCACAGCAGAAAAGGAAGCTACCAGTGCGGGATGACTTAGTAGACAAATGAACTAGGTTGACCAAGTAGGTAATTTTTCCCTCTCCACATAAATCTTACATCACATACATCGTCCTGAAGTTAAAAAATTTTAAAAGGTCAACGGAGTACTGATACAAGATTATACTTCTAATAGTAAAAGATGTTTATTATTAAAACCTTCAGCTGTTCTAAGGACAAGATAAATGGCTATTCCTCACAAATTACAGTAAGTGAATAAATTCATGTACTTTAGAATACAACTCTCTGCGTCCTAGTATCATGGTGTGGTATAGCTTTTTATTGCTAAATTGTCAGAAAACTAAGAAAACTATCAATCTGAATACAAATTCCTAATTGAAGCTTGACTGGATGGAAGGAAAACTCTGCCCTTTGTCTTTTGAAAAGGTATCTTTTCAGATGGCATACTGAAAGCTAATTTCAGCTTTTTGCTTTAAGCTGCATTTCTCTTTGCAAACAGCAGTTTGCAATACACACTGTGTAGTAGCGCAGGTTGGAAATCACGCACCACAAACCACTGCTGTTTCATAAGTCCCGGTCCAAAAAGGGAGAAGGTGATCCGGAATCATGGTGTTGCTCTGTTACGCAAAGCTGCCCAAACCAGTACAGAACAGATCAGCACAGCTGTGGCCTGCACCAGCAGCTCTTTAATACCAGTGAATGAACACAGGCACAGCCAATGAACATGGTTCTGTAAACCAGCCCCACCCCTCCCAAGGAACATTAGCACATGCTTCTTGCACTGGTGTATGTACAGTTCTCCCAAAAGCCAGAGTTCAAGGCATTTATGACATCAAGACATAGCAAAGCATGAAGTCACCATTTATTCTTTTCTCTGACAAAAATTCTAAATGCTATAAAAACCCTACAAACCTAAACACAGTGTAAGTGGTCACTTCTTTATGTCTCCATAGTGTTAATGGATACATATCTACGCACAGCTTTAGAGAGTCAGTCATTAGTAACTACCTCTGTATCTAACAAACCTGAACATCCTTAGTACCTCACATCAGTATTAGCCCTTTACTGCTCTGAGGTATTATACAGAAACATGATTAAGATGGGAGACTCTTCAAAAAATAGACTCCTTCCACTTCGTACCATTTTCCCATCATCTAATTGATTCTATGTTTTCCAAGTTCCGCACTATAGTTTATTTTATACAAACCATGAATTTTCAAAACCCACCAGAATTCCTCTGTTTAAAAAAAAAAAAAAACCCACTGTAAGTAAACAAAGCGTTGCTTTTTCTTTTAGATTGTTCCACAGCAGATAACCAGCTAATCCTAAGGGAGCAATTTCTCATTTCTCCAGAACAAACACGCTTACACCCTAGCTGGTAGTGCAAACACTCTGAAGCATCACCAGTAAGGCAGACAACACAGTGGAACAGCTAACACTGGTAGGGGCAGCTGATGTGCTTCATTCAGGACCCCTGGGTCCACAGGGTCTGTGTCACACAGCCAGCTGTGGCATTTCACAAAATGCACAGGAAGCCAAATGTCTATTTGACATTAGCAAACTCTCGCATATTTTACAATTTCCAGCTTTTCCTCCTATTTATGACAGTCTGCAGCCAAAACCAAAGCTCTGATGATGAGCAGGACTGTGGCTCTTTAGAAGTGTTCTGGCAGCAGCCTTCACTCACTCATAAAGCAGCCTCATTCCTACACCTCCTCCTTAATCTCCTTTTTCTCTGGGCAACTTCTTTGACAGTTTTTCCACCAGAAAAATGGGAATGAGGTTTTACCTTTCAACACTTGAGAAAAATCAGGGCTATTGTCAAAACCAAGTTATTCTGCACACATCTGTTTTATCCTCAAGGTAATTGCAGTTAAGAGGCTCCCTGAGACAGCTCCCTTTTAGGGCCTTGAAAATGTCTGTCCCTAAGAAGCCAGGCTGTCCCTTTCACTACTCCTTTGGAGAGGGCAAGTAACACGTTCGATAACTTGCTCCCTCTTCTCACTGCTATATGGCTCTAAAATTGCATTAAAAAAAAGACATTTGCAGTAATTCTAAAGGTATACACAGTGATCAGAGTGAGTTTATAGGCTACTGCCCCAAACCCTGAAAGACCCTCAGCCATTGCACAACGCCCACCTAAAGACACTCCAGCCCCGCAGCCATTCTCCACTATATGATGGCTCATGAAGGAAAAACTGTGTATTTAGCACACACAGTCCAGCCTGAGAAAATGCTTCAGTCCTACATTTCGGTATTGCAAGTGCTTTGCTTGTCAGGTCCTCAGTAAGAGAAGCGTTTTCGAGGGAATCACAATGACACACACAAACATCACACCAGTATCAAACGCACTAGATTCCCCAGACACAGGAGCCTCAGTACCTTTTTTAAGCACTGGGTCCTGGATTCCAGTGGGTACCAACAGCCAAGCTGCTCCTCAAGGCTCACATTCCTGCTGCCAGGAGAGCAGAGGGCACCCCGCCTGCTGTGTCCCTGGTGACAGCTAGACATTGGACAGCCTTCCAATTAAGCCAGTGACACTGGTGCACCCCAGTGCCTTTTGGGTGATTGCACAGGTGTCCCTGGCTTAATTGGAAGATGGTGGCATTGCACAGCTGTCAGGGGACGTTCATCTGGCCTGTAGTATTTGCATTCCTGGTAGCAAAGACAGAGGAGAGTGAAAGATCCCAGGTTGACTGTCACAGCCCAAGCTGAGTTTGTGGGTATGACAATTAAAAAAAGGAAAAAAAAAAAAAAAAAAAAAAGAGGCCAAAGCCTCTCCCACGTCAAGTTCCACTCACAGCCACTGCCATCTGCTCCCCCATTCGCAAGTACCAAAGGTACCAGCTGGTTCTGGGGTCCTCAAGGGGTATCACGCTGAGAATTGGCTGTGCTTGCGGACCTTGCCATACCCAGGGAAAGTCATACAGAAGGTGGCTCTACACCATTTAGCTGAAGGCTGCACACAAACACTGAAGAAATTCTTACCTAGGGAACAGCCACTTTTCAGCACTGCACAAAGTATCCCCCCTCCCCGAACCCCAAAGGGGGATAAGCCAGCCATTCAGAACCTGAGTTATGCTAGAGCAGGAATTCGTAAAACAAACATTTGTATGTTTAGGAATGCTAGTTTGAAAACAAATTGCTTAACATTCAGGATCCCCATGTTTTAAACAAAACCTCTTGTAACTGCTGTCGGAAAACTTAATCCAGTTCAACATTTTATGAAAAGCAAACCTCCCTCCTACCTACTGAAAATTATTCCACATAGGGCAATGAAGTCCAGACCCAGCCCACAATGCAGGAAGTGGGGAAGATCCCTCACTCGCTTACCAAACTTGAGGCAGACTCAGAAGTCCCACTATGAACTATAAATTCAGTCAAATTTTAATCTTCAGACATGTTTTCCTTCGCAATACTGTCTTTATTATTAACAAATTTTCAAAACTTCTCTGTTCCCCATCATGTAAATGGCAATTTAGGAAAAAAAGTTGGAATTGGAAGAAAATCCTCTAATTACTTTATTCCAAGTAATTTCATAGCCAACTGCTATGACTTAAATAGGATACCTCCCAACATCAACACTTAGGATTAGTCTTAAGGTTAGTTGCCAGCTCTCCCAACATAACCTGTTTTTGCTTTAGCCTTACAGCATAACAGCACACAGCAGTCATTCCAGGGGAACCCGTTTCATCAGCAAGAGCTCCTCCAGCTTCTCTTTGACAGAAGGATCAAATCTCAGTGTATTCCATGGAGACGAAAAGCTGAAATCTAACCAAATATGTTAAATCATGAAATGGTTTTGGTTGGAAGAAAACTTATAAGATCATCTAGTTCCAGCCCCCCTGCCATGGGCAGGGACACATTCCAGTAGACCAGGTTGCTCAAAGCCCCATCCAACCTGGCCTTGAACACTTCCAGGGATGGGCACCCACTTCTCTCGGCAACTTGCTCCACTGCCTCACACCCTCCTCACAGCGAAGAACTTCTTCCTTACATCTAATCTAAATCTACCCTCTTTTCCAGTCTAAAGCCATTACACCTTGTCCTATCACAAAGTCCTGCTAAAAAGTTTGTCCCCATCTTTCTTAGAGGCTGGAAGTACTAGAAGACTGCAACAAGGTTTTCCCAGACCCTTCCTTCTCTTCTCCAGGCTGAACAACCTCAACTCTCCCAGCCCGTCCTCATAGGATAGGTGTTCCAGCCCTCTGATCAAATCTTACTGTAAATTCCACGTGGGATTAGCTTTCCCACATTGAAAATGATGTCAAATCATATTTCACTAAAAATCACTACAAGATTACAACGGTGCAATGCAATTTGACCTACAGTGTTGTTTATGCTATCAGTGTGATCTTAAACTGCACCTGAACGTCGCCCAGCAGGGTAATTCCTAACTGGCCACAGACACTTCACCTTACAGGACAACATCGTACTACAGTTCTGCCCAAGAAATACCCAGGAGTATGTTTGAAGAAAGCATTCTCCAAAGCTGTCTGCATGCATTTCATTTTAAAATGAACCTCCTACATAATTTAAACAAGTTTGCAAGGGCTCAACATTGTATGCGTTGTGTTGCTGTCATCGTAATCATGCCACTTAAGCATCCACACTTTTAATATTAAAATATTAAACTACTGCCATGCCAATAAAACAGCAGTTTACTGGGAAACTAAATGGCTTCTCATGTCTCAATCAAAACAGAAATACTGACGTACTGTGGCACAAAATTAGTATAAATAGACTTTATTGAAGTCAGTACCTTTGTACTGAAGCCGAAGATTGTGTCTACATAAGCACAAGTTGTAACATTTCACAACTTCTAAAAGGAATGTCAACAATTACAACGATCATGCATACCATGGTCGATAATCACATTTTTAGAAGCATTTTCAACCATTTCTAAAGAAATGCTTATAACATTGTTATATATAGAACTACTTTCAATAAACTGCAAAACATTGATCAGCTTTTCCAGTATGAGCTACAGTGTCAACACAAAAGGGAGGCATAAATGTTTAATTTATTAAATCAGAATGGAATATTTACTGTAAAGAAAAATTAAAAAGCTTTCAAATAAAGGCCATTATTGAACCAAAGTGAAGAGCACAACTTGAACTTTGAATCCTTTCATGTCTTAAAGCTGTCCTCTGAGTAACTTCAGTTCAAAGCATAAATTCAGTACTGTGAGTATTCCTTGGACTGAAGTTTGGCAATGATGCGATCCAACTGTCTCTTTGCTTCGCACTGTGGAAAATTGCTCATGTCATAATATTGAGGGGCAATTTTCACCAGCCTGTCAAGAAAGGAGAAGTTTGTTACTGATCTCAAACTTTAAGTTGCATCCTACAGAAATCCTACTGCTGAAGGAAACAAGAGATTATCCATCTCTTCAGCTCATGCTGTGATTAATGACAGTTTACACACGTGCACACGTAATTAAACCTCAGCCCCACCCCGGGCAAGTGCCCAAGTCCAAAGCAAAAAAGCACATGCTTTAGTCTCACAAGAAGCTTCCGTTAAGCTGTATGTCCCTTATGGACCCAGGATACTGCTTCAGCACATGCCACTGAAGCTCATGGAGTCAGAGCTGCTGCTTAATGTCAGAGTCCACAAGCCACTGAAGTCCACCTAAGTACCAGTTTGTGCAAGACCACAGTTCAGCCTTAGCTGTTTTAGCCGGAAAACGCAACCAAGGCCATAGGATCTTGCTTTGGGCTATACAGCGCTTGTTCAAAAAAAGATTTCTAAGGGAAGATCCAAACACTTATTTTTCCATTAAGATACTATGGACAATATATACATCTGGTATGTTTTCTGGCTTATGAATCTTTAAGCTTGTTCTTCAACAACGGCTAAAGATCCTCCCATGTGCCCAAAGCTTACAATTCAGATGTCTGCCTGTCTGCAGAGGATCAAGCCTCTAACTTCCTTGACACACACTCTATCGACTAATACTATGACAAGGCAGGCTGTACCAATATTACCACTTATTTTCTTCACATCTTAAGAAGGCACTGAATCTTGTTCAGATCTTTCCAGAAATATTAAACTCCTACTTCCAGGAGAGGTCCCTAGACCTTTATAACAGAAGCATCTACCAGCATCTCTTAACTTAGGTACACAAGTGGGTGTTAGGACACATCCCCAAACCCAGCACCTCTAAGCAGCATCTTCCCAACAGGCTTACTAAAGCAACCAGTTTTAAGACAAGGATCTCTGAGCACTGCATACAGAGCCTGTGCATCCGAGTTTTACACACAGCTCCCACAAACAGAAACAAGTACCCACAAACAGAAACAAGTACCCACAAAGAAAATCTTTAGTCATCTACAAAATCAAGTCCGTGTCATTGCTGTTCCCCATATAATTTTAATAATATTAGCTTCAGGAAAAGTGAAAGAAATTACCTCAATTTTAAAAAAGAAAAAAAACCCACCAAACAAGAGCTTTACAGTAGGTCATGACTGTTTTACGACTTTTGGCTTACCATTCTGGCTTGATGTCTGTACATGTCCGGATGTAATTCTTTGTGGTAAGGACAAACTCATTATAGAGCACCCATTCTGGTTTATGATCAAGAACAGTGGAGGGATGCAACTGCACCACCTGGTTATCTTTTACTGTCAAGTAATGCCCTGTTCGTTCCAAATGTGCCACCTAAGTAAAAAGACATTCTTTCATTACCACAGGCAATTTTTAAATGAAGTGATTTCAAGCCGTTAAGTGTTCTATACAAAATATACCATCACAACTTTCAAACCTCATCTAAATTTGGCACATTACTTGACCACTTCAACTATTCAGGTTTTTTTTATAGACACAGTCAAGATGCCAGATGTTTTCGCTAACTGCTGTGGTAAGTGTATATCGTAACAGATAATTCAAGCAACATACAAAAATAGTTATCACCCAAAGAGGAGAATCATTATTAGAACAACAGCAATGCAAACAGAAGTACTAGAAGGGAATAGCTATTGGACAGGTCTGTAACATCACACAAAGTCATCTGCTTCAAGGACTTCATTGTGGCTCACTGGTCCCACAGAAGCTACTGCAATGTTATCCTTTCAAATTTTTATTAGTACAGCATTTCACTAGTAATTTAACTGATGCACATATTATCCTGCAAATCCTCTCACACAGTGGCCCTGAAAAAAATACGTCAGTCCAGTAAGAATGGGAAGTTTAGTATGTCAGAAATAAGAACAGTCTTGTAACAGCATGAGCTTCAGAGCTGGAAAATGTAGGTTCAGCAACACACTTCTGCTGTGACCTTGGTGAGAATCAATTAACCTCTCTCTGACTAACCTTGCTCTGTGAAAGGGAATAATGCCTACCTCAACGAGATGCAATAATACCCAGCTCATTAAGATTTGGTAAACTAGAAGGATATCCTCTATAAGAACAGTTAATCTAACAAAACAGGTTAACTAAA
This sequence comes from Bucorvus abyssinicus, assembly GCA_009769605.1. Classification (NCBI taxonomy): domain Eukaryota; kingdom Metazoa; phylum Chordata; class Aves; order Bucerotiformes; family Bucorvidae; genus Bucorvus; species Bucorvus abyssinicus. The sequence continues at coordinate 19,839,638 of CM020026.1, forward strand.
ATTAACCTTTTGATACTGGTAATTCAAGATGACCTCAGTACTTATTTCATTATGCATATATACACACACAAAAAAAACTGTAAAAAGATTAAGCTGTGTGGACAATGGCTGAAAGATCTCTGAAAGACAGTTTTAATCAGATCATCATTAGCTGCTTTCCTTTAATACAGACTGTGTACTTCCTTGTTTTCTTAATTCCTACAGATCTCACTTTTTTTTTTGCCTAGTCAAAGGTAAATTCCATTTAATAGATTAAAATCCCAGGACTTCTAAAGCAATAGCTACCTTGAATTTTAAGTCAGAATATCTTCTTAGTGTAAGTTACTATTTTGAGTGTGCTTCTCTTTTATATTTTACAACATTAATCCCCAAAACGTGTTTTAGGAGTGGAACAAAGTATTTCAATAGTCTGCAAATCTTTTCACCCAAGATTTTAGAGATTACACTGCTACTTATTTCAAGTCTGGGGAGCCAGCAGAGGCTCTTTTAAATGGAGATTAACAGTGCACTGTCTGTAATGATTTAGGCTTAATTTCATCCAACTCAACCCAATGTTTGCAAAATTAAATGGAGTATAGCTGCAAACCAGACTAGAAACTCATCTAGCACAACCACAGCACATATGCTGCTGTGGGATTATGATTTTTTTTTAAAGGAATTTTGTTTTCAAATCAATTTCAGTTTTCAGATCAAAAGTAAAGCACACGTATAAAAATATTCGGGTGCTTTAGCTCTTTCTGGTCTTCCTATAAGAGAACAGAACAATTAATTTATTTATGCTTCATCCTAGAAAACAGTGTGCTGTTCAATTTAACGCAATACACTTTACCTTTCGCGCCTGTCTCAGATGTATTAAAATTGTAAAGTTTTATCATCCAGCTTTCCCAAATGCATACAATTTCCTTTTCCATGTATTTTATGATGATAGTAAAGAGCTGTATTTCTGGTTTACTTTGTATAATTCTGAACTAAGAAAAAATATTCTGAAATAACTAATTAAGCATACTCAAAGAAAAACAGAGAAGTACAGTTAGCTCTTAATTTCCAGGGAAGGACAGTGACAGGAATAACCCCAATTAAGGAAAAAATGTTTTCTCAGAACATGGGTATCAGGGATAAGTCACCTTTAAAGTGCTCACATACTATTTTGAGTTATTTCAATCTGAGCTAACATTGGGCTACAGTATTTATCCTCTGTAGGTGTTCCCATTAAGAATGCTTGTTAGCACACCGATTTGGAAAGACTTGCAAGGTTCAGTCATGGCCACTCTGCCATGAGATACACACTGTGAAGGTATGGCTCCACCGCAAGCTACAACGCTCTTACTGTCAGCTACTACACCTTCCTGCTCTCTCCTGGCCTGAGCTGTTTCACCATAGCTGACAGAGCCAAGTCTGCTGCTTCTCTGAAGGTGCAAGTGGCTCGCCAGATCACTATGCTAAAAGAATTGACCACAGGCTCAGGCAAGCACCAAGGCTGATACAGGGGAGCAAACAAGGATGCAAAAGAGGCAGCATATACACTTATGCCCCTTTGAACCCCTGGCATGCAACCAACTCCACTGCCTGTTAAATACAACGTCCTCCAGGTGCCCCTTCCAACCTCAACCATTCTGTGATTCAGTGACATTTTTCAGAGTATAAAAAGCATGAGCCTCCACAGAAACCACAGAATCATACAAAGCGTGTCTAGGAAATGGGTTCATTTTTCACTGAGTAACATTAGTAAGCAAGATATTAGGGAACACACTTGGAACTCAAGACATCATAAAGGAATCTGTCCCATATTAGTATAAAACATTTGTGAATTAGGCTACCTGAACTAAGAACATAGGGCTGTAAATAGAGGGGAAAGGTATTAACAATAACGACTACATAACATTAGGAGCTACACAAACATGACTCTAAAAGGATCATGAAGAGCCAAACCAGCCCATGTGTCTCTGCAACAGGTGACTGCAGAGTGAGAAAGCCCACCTGCTGATCATTTAGAGACAATTATCATGGTTTTAGTAACATGACAAAACAGCAGCCACAATGGCACATGCCACCATAGGAAAAGGTTCGAGTTCTCATAACAGGTTTCACAGATGTCACAATTTTATTAAGCATGACACACTCTCTTCTGAAATTTTAAGTGTGGCTGTGCTTATTTATTATCTATCACATCATTAAACCTAGAGGGCCCAACCAGGGGTTTATAGTCAAACACTGCACTTAAAGGGGCAAAAGCAGGAAGAGCATCACAAGATCTGAACTTTTTTTTAGAATTAAGGCTGCAAATTTTGGCAGGCTAGTCTTGACAGACAGTTTGGAAAAATGATTGTTTCTTGTCTGTCTTTTTCACAAAAGAATGCTAGCATGCTCATGCATGAAAGGAGCAATGTCAGTTGCTTAGATTTATGAAATTTCTGCTTGCAGAGCACAAAACAGTGTTTCTGAAGCTATTAAAAAGTTTCAAACTGTTCCCCTGCATTCTTGAAAAGCAAAATGAACACCATTAAATGCACTGGTGATCACCTTCATGCCATAGGCTTATTTTATTATCATTCTATTATTGTAGGAGCCTGATTATGTAAGACTTCAAAATATGCATCATTCTATGCATGAATTAGCACCAAAGACTGAGTAACAGCAAGAATGAGATTCTAATTAGTAGTCCAATCATCTGACATCTAACTTCCTGTACAGCACAGGTCACTTAATTTCATCTTCTGTAAGTGACCCTGATATATCCTGTGTTTGACTAAGTCACATCTTCCAAAAAAGGTTCCAAGCTTGATTTGAAGACACCACAGGTCTTTGTTCCACTAGATTGGAAATGCAATGAAAAAACCCCCTAATTTCTAAGACAACTGGTAACATCAGTCCCAAAACAAACAAAAAAGGCTAAGAGGAAGATGACCCATCTTTAAGTTACTCTGGCATTTATTTACCTTTTCCAATTCAATTTTAATAGCTTCCTTAGCTTACTTCCTGTAGTATAATTATTTTTGGCTTACTCTTTACCACAGTTACAGCTAGGCATCTATTAATGTGTCTTTAAAAATTATAAGCTTCGTTTTTATACTTCTGTAGACTAAATAATAATCTGTACCTAACACTACTGTTATCTAGCAAAACGCTAGAGCTGTAAGTTCTAAAATTTTCCAACCCCGCTCCCTTCTGAAGACAGGCTATGTCTCGTACTGAAGTATTGAGAAAGTAGTATTTCTCTGATGCATTTTACTGTCAAAGTGCAGTTCCCTGGTGATTTTGCAAGCATCACTCTTGCTCCCTTTTATATATACTTTGCATATTCTAATGTGTGATATAGAAATAGTTTACTGAAAAAAAGCCAATAAAAGTTTTAGATTGCGAAAACTAGAAGAAACCGGGGACATAATGCGAAAATTTTGTAAGACACAACTTCTTAACAATATCTATCCTTCCAGAAGTTTTTCTACACACAGAATTGTTGACAGTTTTGAACTATTTTACTATTCCCTTTGCTTGTCTATGGCAGGCTTACTGGAATTCAAGTTTGTACTTAAATATGAAGGGCAAAGAGATAATTTATCAGCAGGAGAAATTTCATATTTATCAGTCACTGACACACAACTGAAGGCAGGCAAATTTACAGTACTTTAGTATCAATTATATAATTAGTACTATTTCAGTAGTTAAAACAGGCCCACACTCTGATATCAACCACAGGTCTTGATTAGTACAGAAATTTCTACAGTAAAATTTTATGATTGTTGTTAGGACACTAGGTAATTACCAAAGTATAAAACAATGCAGCCAACAAGAACTATTTTCCAACAATGGCTGCTACTGGTTTTTTCCACGTTGCACTGCATTTTTAAACTTAAATCAACTTCTGCTATGTGCTGCCCACAGACCTTAGTACTTTACATGCAGGAACTATCTACGTACAGTACGTGCATACATTTTGCAAGTGCTTAGACTGGAATTCCACACGTGATCTGTACTAAGATGAAGAATGACATATGCATTTCCTTACTCAGGTTTTCCGAACACGAGCCCCCAAATGCCAGGGAGTCTGAATATCTGCTTGGAGAGGGTAAGTTTAAGTATAAGTTTTCTACTGAAGGTTACTCAAAGCAACATGAAGTTCATGAGGAAAGTTTCAGAGACAAGGTCAAACAAGTATCACTTATCAGGGAGGTTTCAGAGTCAAAGAAAGTCAAAGTAAAATGGACTCAAATACATCAAAGCAGAAATGAAACTGTTGAAATGGCTTTCACTCCAAATGCCTTCAACAGGTCTGCAACACTATCTCTTGATTCAGCCCAAAAACTCAATTATGCATTTTGGGTGAGGGGGATGGTAAAGGAAGCTGAGGAGACTTCTGGAAAAGCTTTCATTTTCATCTGTATGTGACCCCACTACCCTCTTCAGAGCGAAAATATAAAGTCAGGTCTTTTAACTCCTGAGAGACAGAGACCAAAAAGCTACCTGCACCAACAGTGCAGTTCCACATCCATACCAGGAAAACATCTATCCGAGTTTCACTCTGAATAACACAAAACAAACTGACAGTGAACAAACTTCCAAGAACATGACCATGAACATGAACATAGGTCCAAGCAGATGAAGGAAACTATAAGGTACTCTGCCAAACAAAAGGGCAGCTGCAGCAATCAGACCTGTATCAGGTCACCAATAATTTAAAACCTACATATTCTGCAGTTACTTTGAAATACTTTATCAAGTTACTTTCTCAGCTATTCAGAAGTTAGCGGTCAACTCCTGATTGGTCATGCCAAAAACTGTGTTTCGATACTAGTAAGATTGCCCTCAGCTTCTCTTCCAAATAAGATGCGAAGAATGTACTCCTTGAGTAATAACCAAGCAACCTGACAAAGACTAAGTGGGATTATAGTTAGCCAAACATAATTAAAGCAACATTCAAAACGTTTTGATAAAATGTAATAAATATACTAACACTAAAAGCTATGTAAACACGTAAGCACACACACATACCTGCATGAAATACCCAGTAACTAATGCCTTTCTTATGTTGATATAATAGTCTCGGCTGGTAAAGTCTGTGCTTCTACGAGGCAAATTAAATCTATCCATGATTCGTGACAGCTGTTGGCGTACATTGTCTGCAGACATCAGGGACCTGTAGTTAATGAAGTTGTCGTAACACCACTGAACCGACTCATGATCTGCAACATTAAAAAACATGAATCAAAAATTAGTATTTCATCCAATTAGAACAAGTAAATAAAACAGCAACTAACCGATTGATCAGTCAGATGAACCAGAAAAAAAATACCATAAACTTCTATAAATCACTGTAGCTCTTAGTTTACTCAGTCAATTTCTTGCATTAGATAATCTGCCCAAATTCTTTCTGTTCAGGAAGTGTGTGGTCAAGATAAAAGAAAATTAGCTTTTTCCCCCCTTACCAACCTAATCACTGATATTTGCTGAAATACCACACCAATAAATTTTGCACATTTCAAAAATCACGTCCTGTAACTAGAGAATTCATCTTCCAAAACCTGCAGCGTAAAATGTAACTGCATGCAAGGAACACTGCACAATCTTTAACTGTAGTGTGCAATGAACATACAAGATTGTACATAATTATGTTCTGTTTGAGAAACCAAAACCTTCTTAAATTAAGCATTCAAGTAACAATTAGGAGCTCTACAAAGACTAATCTAATACACAGTGTGATGTACCTCACAGCAGTAAATATAAGTGACTAATAAAATACAGAACTCTGTACTCTTAAATTACTGCTCCTACTGCTGATCGCTCTAAAAAGGATTTAAGACAGCAAGCCTAAGCCATTCTGTCAGGATAAAACCTGCACGTTTGACACCAAGAAGGCCAGTTCTCCCTACCAACTGTGTTACTTTTGAAGTGATGCTCTTCTAATCTCAGTCATTTAATAATCGAACACAACTAGCCCTAATGAAAATTAAAACTTAAAAAGTATCTCTTGTACAAAGAGAGACTATTCTTAATTTGCATTGAAAAGAAGGAAGGTTACATAATTTGAGGATAGTTTAAATTGTTTCTGGACTTTATCTTACGGATTATATTTAAAGTGAAGTATGAATGCTGGAGCTTTTGTACACTATACAGTAGAATCATAATTGAAGTACCATAGCATGTTACTTTCTGTGCCACTTGAACCATACATTTTAGAAGACCCCAACTGTTTCATATTGTTCTAGATACAAACAACAGCAGCAGTTTGTCTTCTCATCCTGAATCCCAGAAATCCTACTCAATTTCATAGCGAAACAAAACAAAATATTATTCCCCAAATAATCCCATCCCTCAGTAACCTGAGCATGAAAGCAGTGTCTTCCAGAAACACACACACAAAACATCTGCAAGACATACTGGATTCTATTAACTAAAAAGCTAATACAGAAACCAAGCAACAGATGTCTCGAAGTCAGAGTTTACTAGGAGTTTTTCAGCTATTGTTGTAAATAGTTTCGAATACTTTTGTTTGGACTTTCACTCTGAAGATACCCTTCTTTTGGACTGCCACATAATGACAGTGTTAGAATTTTTCAATGCAAAATTCCTAGATCAAAGCTGCAACAGAAAGGGGCACTAAGTTACGTATTTCTTTTTTTACTCAGGGTGCAAGACTTGCTTTTTTGTTTGCTTACAAGAAAACGCAACTGGAGTACCTAATTTAACCTGGTTGGCAGTTAAGAGTAATCTTTTTACTTACCACCAGGATAAATCACTGTTAAAAAAGTGTGCCACATTTTTTTTTTCCCAAAGAGACATCCTAGCTTCACCTGTTCATTCCCATCTTTTTCAAGCTGCGAAATACACTTTAGTTCTGCTGAGGAGGACTGTACCACACAAAAATGAGGTAAATAAATGTACAGTATGACTCTAAGTTACTTCTTGTTGATGCATCACCCCTCTGCCTTTCAATCCATCCTAAGGCCTTATTACAGAATTCCTAACTATATTAAAGAGTTAGGATTAAAAAGGCTTTGGTTTTACGAACACACTTCTCCAAATTCACAGCATTTTCTGCACAGCTTTCCCTGAAAAGGAATACTAAGCAATTATGCAGATTTTTCTATAATTAATGTCAGATAACAAACTTCCAATATTTCTTAATTACAGGAACGCTTACTTCCTTCTGTCCAAGGTTACCGAGCATTGATTTAAAAGCCTGGCTTGTCTCCATACTCATCAGTTTATTACAGGATCTCTTGGCTAGTTTTCTGTTTTGTTTCCCCCACAAAGGCAAGTAGCACTTAAATAACTCTTTTACGTACTTAAATAGAATGGTTCAAAAACAAGTCCTAGCCTTTCAGCTGTCCTTGGAATTGAGGAACAAAAGCTGGCAGCACAAAGTATTAGAAATAATTTTTCTAAAACAGGCGCACACTTACTTTGTTTGAAAGCATGGTAGACATTCAGCAACGTCAAATGATCTCCATCTATGTGGGCAAACCTCATCTTGGCTTCATCTGCTGCTTTCTTTGCTTCCGTGGGGCGAACAAAACACTGTGGGACTAAACAAGGTTGGTATGGGCCCAACACAAACGCCCATATCGATGAGTCACGCATTCACAGATAGAGGAACAAGGCCTAGCTAGGTCAGTTCACAGAGCATAGGGCAGGGCAGGATGGCCTCCAACTGCATCTTGGACTGTTTACTACCTTGATTTGGTACATCAACACCTAACCACATCTGTAAGACAAGAGGGTTTCATAGCTACAGAGTACCTGATTATTTTAATAGAACTATACGTAGGCATCAAAATCTCTAGTCTGAAGGCCATCAAGATTGCCTATGTATACTGGAAGGCTAAACAGATCGTAGTTCAAGACCCAGTGCTGATAGCTCTACCAGAAGCTGGTACCCCAGATAACAAAACACTTCAGTTGCAAATTTCTCAGAAAGCTGCTATGGACAGAGGAAAGATGATAGTTCTGAAACTGTACTGTCCTAGCACAGTCAAAACAAACATGAGTTTTATCACAAGTTTGCTACTAGACAGAACACACTAGTAAAGCCAAGCCCTCCTCCCCAGATGGTATTGTTATCAGCACTGGTATACAGAAACACGTGAATGAACGTATTAATAAGTCTAAAGGTTGTGATGGTAGCGGTAGTGGTGGAAGGTTAAACCGTCCTTTGGTACTACTTGAAATAAAAAAAAAAATTTAAAAATTGTCATGTGATGAGCTTTCTCTAGCACTATATTCTCTTATATAAATCTGACTCAGTCCGACTTGAATCCAAATATCATGTTTTAACATGTGCTTTTCAAATAAAGACTGCCAAAGACCACATATAGTATTGCAGCCAACTTAAATCATGGTCCGTCAACATTCTTATATGTTTGTAATATCAATACTAATTCACAAGATGTTGAAAATAAGAGATCTTTGCTTTAGAGATCTACAGGAGAAAAAAAATCGGTTTAGTTTTAGGCAGATGTAATTTTTAAGAGGTCAAATTCCAATACATTTTTTTTCAGCTGCTTGGGACTACATTAGCCTTTCATAACTGAAGCCCACCAATCTCATGAGAACATGAGATTTTGCAACCCATCTGCCCCTAACAGATGAGGGCCTTTTTGTGGGGTATTATGTGGTTTTACTTAATTTTGTTCTTAAATTCCCAGAGAAGCCCCAAAACACTACATTCCAAAAATATGCCGAGTTCAATACTGGATGGAACTTAAGAAAAAAAATACCCACTGCAACAATGAATCACGTGGTAACAAATCAAGAAAGATCAATGCATTAAAGTAAATGGAAATGCAGGTGCACAATAAACACCCTGTATTTTAGGTCCTGCATTTGAAAACCGGTAATTCAAAGGGTATTTTAATTTCAAACTCAGACTAATAAAAGCAAATTCCAAATTATTCTATCACTGGTTTAACTCATTGTTTGAATAAGTAATAGCACTTTCTACCTATCAAGACACGACGGCTTCTATAAAATCAAGTACAATCTTTTAATCTGCTCATTTATTCAATGCTATTTTCTGCTCTTTTCTGGTACCTAGTTTTCCATTCAGTCCAAACTATTAATACATGGATTGCTATCCAGAGCCTGACAATCTTTATGTGGACTTAAGGCATCGTAACATACAGTCATGTCACTGGTTTAAAACACTGTTTACTCTGGGAAATAGTCCTCACAAGCATTAGGACTGTGTTTTGTTTTGTTTTTTTAAGATCAGAATTAGTTACAACCCATACATTAACCAGGTTCAATTAATTTATAAAAAAATACTTATCATGTAAGTATTGTGCCTTAACACAAAAATAGTATCATGGCCTGGGAAAAGGTAAATAGAAAAAGGAGTAAGAGAAATCAGCTGAAGAGAACAGACAAAAATACTAGACTTACTGTTCTGTAGTAGCGATTAGGGGTAGAGGGAAGAAGGGAAGAGAAAGACAGGCACCAACCTACCACCACCTCCGCAATTAAGCCTACCATCTTATTGAAAAAAAAAAAAAAAAATTACAATTCTGCCCTGCCCATCTGCTCTGAGTCTGAACAATCACAACTCTGCAACAAACATTTTAGCTTGTTCTTAAAAGCTTTCACATAAGTATACTGTAAGACTAAACTGAAGCAACAGATTAGCCAAGGCATTTTTTTTTCTTTCTCTATTCAACCAAGTTAAGCACATACATGTAACCAGTACCCCTGCACTGTGAAGAGCATGGTTAAATAGCACACTCAAAAGACACAGGAGTAGTTATGAGTAAGAACTTCACCATCTTCAAACAGACTAAATCTTGCTGTTTGTCCTATGATGGCTACCTATAACTTGATGGCTACCTTGACCTAAGTCAGTTCTAGATAACTGGGTAATGAAATACAAGATGAGCTTGAGAACGTTTTTCTGTCATCAAGCTCTCTTGACAAGCAGCTCTGCTCTGATGCAGTGCTGTTCACATAACACAGCAGCAAAGTACAGCTGTGCACACAAATTAATTCTTATAAATATACATCCTCCTTCGAAGTTTCTTTCTTCCTTTTAGAAGAATTATTATTCTTCAGCTTTGCCACTTAATGACTGAAAAAATCTATCACTATTTCATGTACAGGCTTATGGTTTAATATAAATTACAGTGTAATCCTTTTGGAAATACTGAAATTTATCAAAGTGCAGAAGAATGTAAAATACAAAATAAATTTCACTGCCTTAAAAACAGAGTGGTTGAGCTGACGTTTCTTGTCCTGAGTAAGAGCCTAAAAACAAATTTCTGTTCCACTAGCCTGATTTTTTTTCCCCCTCTATCAACTCAAATATATACATTTTTAACTAAAGTTAGGAGCAAACTGTTTGACCATCTTATGTATGTTAATTTCTTAATAACTTTTATTCATTAGCTTCAAGGTCTCTTTGCAAACTCATAATGATTAAAACCCTATATAGCATTTGTAATTTTAATTTTATTAGAAATATATTTATATTGATAATGGTTTTCATGTGGAAAACTAAAATTTTCCCCAAACTGAGAAACTGCAGTTTGTTTAGTATCTTTTTCCCTGCTATTACCTGACAACATGGCAGTAATAGATAGGACCTCATTAGAACAGTTGTAGTCACAACTTGCAATAACCATTTTAGCCAACTGTGGGTCCAATGGAAATTCAGCCATCATGGATCCCAACTCAGTCAAGTCTCCATCATCATTTAAAGCAGCCAGATAATTCAAAAGCTCTAAGGCTCTCATCAGAGTTTCAGGAGCTGAAAGAAAAAAAATAAGGTAGGCACATAAAACAAACTGCTTTGAATAAGCAAAAAAAAAAAAAAAAAGAGGAAGCACAGACTATTACAAGCAATCTTAAGTTTTGTTCTCCATTCAACTGACTCCCAAACACAGAATTTTACGAAATTCAGTTATATATTATACAACCAGATACAAATTGGGGGGGCGGGGGGGGGTTAAAAAAAAAAAAATCATAATTTATTTAGAAGAGCTCTTAACTGGATCAAAAGCTTTGAATATTTGAAGAAAACTGCTTTTCAAAATTCAGACAGCAGTAGCATAGTGAAATATTCAGTATCACAGTAATATCATTTCCCCCTCAATGCACTGATGCGTTTTCCCTTGTTCTATACAAAATACATCAATACAGTCCTAAAAGTCAGCCATGTCAACTTGCTCTTAATCCTGCATTCCTTGCGGCAAGTGTGTATTACACCCGCAAACAGAAGGAAATCCAAAAGCCTTCCTGCTAAGCTATCATACGTGCTGCAGAGCACGAAGAATTCAACTGTTTGTAGAGTTATTTAAATGCTTACAGATTATAAATTATATTTTTAATTTAGGTGGAAGACACAATCAGCTTTGATGTATTTATATATGGCTGATCTATGTTTTTAATTAGCAATAACCCTGTTATTTTTAAATTATATACAAACATTTACACTTAGAAAGGAGATGCACATTAACCTTATAGTTTGGGCCAAAAACATTTTTCAGCTTTAAAAATGCTAGCTGACTTTATTTACATACGGTTGTTAACTGATGCACAATTAAAATGTGCAATCAAGGTGGTAAGTAAAAAAAAAAAAAAAAAACCACAACAAACCACGCATCAAGTAATGGATTTTCTAATGTCCATAATTTTGTCTTATCCTCTGCAGGTAAGGGGCATTCAGTAGATTCCTTGGTTCCATTAAAAGCTGTTATAGAGACAGAGACATAAGCAGCTTGCTTTGGCAAGACAGAGCACTAATCAGGATAAACAAAAGGCATTCCTTACAGATTAGAATAAAAACAGTGAAAAAACATGGAAGAATTTATGCAGTGGTGTTTTTATATAAAACACTCACCAAAATAAAAGTTAAAGCATACCACTTACAGTAGACAAGCTAAAACAGAAATAGATACCTGGAGGATCCATAAAATCAAAGTGCACCAAATCATCTATACCAAGCTTCTTGAGCTGCAATACTACAGATCCCAAGTTAGACCTCAAAATTTCAGGGTATGTGTTGTCCTATGGGGAGAAGGGAAAAAACAAGAAAATTCAGAACACTTGCTCTTCCAAACACTTAAAAAAAACCCACACAAGCATTCAAATTCTGATTTTGTTTGGTAGCATGGCACTCTACTCCCTGTATTGATCAATGCTCTTATATATAGTATTAAAAAAAAAAAAAGTAATCTTACCTGCATTTCAGTTTTGTAAGCCTTCTCTGTATAAAGCCTGAAACACTTGCCTGGTCTAGTACGACCAGCACGGCCAGCTCGCTGCTGAGCAGAAGCTTTACTAATCGCAGTCACCAAGAGAGACTCCACTCTGATTCGAGGATTGTATACCTATTGGAAAGTGAAATCAGAGTACGAAAGAAGGAAAAGAATGAACGCTGCTCCTGGATAAGACAACTATAAAAAGACCGCTTTAAACTTATTTTCTAACACAGCTTCTGACTAGGAAATCACAAGTTTTACGTATCTGAAAGAAGAAAAAGAAATTGGCTACAAAAGCCTATGGATCAGTGACAGAAAGCCTCAAATACAACTGCCTAGAGAACAGCATTTACTTTTTATTCATTTGTTAACAACTCCTGCCAGGCTCCCTGCCCTCCTTAAATTTGTGTATTTTTAGAGATGTGTCCAATTTGTTCTATAGAATGCTAAACACACTCTCAATGCTCAAATAGTTCCATGAAAAAAAGCTGTCTTGATACAACAGGAAGGTTGAATAATAATCTTAGGCTTTACTGATATCTGGAAAATTAAGGTTGAACGCAACTGTAAAAATCAGTCTGACGACAAAGCAAGATTGTATTTCAAGAGTACATGCAGACTGTCAGAGTACAAACTATATGCTGGAATTTACTGTAAATTTCCATTGCAGTCATAGATAAACAGCAGCCTTGCCACTCATTAGGGTGCATGGAAGAGAACATATTGTAAAAGAAACAAACCAGCAGTCAGTAGTTTCATTTGAAGATGATCTTTGGTCCATGACATTCTCCTGGTATGAACAGGTATAAAACATGTACAAAAACTTTCTTGCTTATGACAGAAGGTATTCTTCCAGTATAAGAGCCACTTGTGAAAAAACCTTATCCTAAATGGTGATTGAAACTTGTGCCTGAAAATGCACTAACTGTACTCACATTCTGCTCTATCTCCCATTTTGCACAAGTCTAAAAGAGTGACAATGGGTATGAGTATTAAAGGAAAAGTCTAAGAAACCAAGTTATAAAGACACTTATAGTTAGTGAAAAAAAAAATTAAGAGATTTGTATTTCATTCCCTCTTAGTTATTGGGTTGACTGTTGGAAAGCTACTTCAGCTCCTCTGAACATCCCACAATGTTCCAAGAAGCACAATACAATCTTGACAGCAGTGTTCAGGGCTGAAACGGTACGTGATATATACTGACAAGAAACAGTGCTATCCCAGGTATCATTTCTCTCTTCTCATTTTAGCACTGAAGTTTTCTACGCTAACATGACTTAAGAGGTGGCTTCTAGCTCCGTTTTTATTTACTTTCATATGATTTCTTCATTTTACTTGAGCATTCTCAAGCATAGACACACAGTATAAAACCATCCTTCCTAAAGCATCTAGGAAATCTCTGGCCTAACACTGAAAATCCTCACATTTCCATTTTTTGAAAACAAAATTCTTCTATACGACATTGTTTTGGACTGCTCTAGATAATTAAAGTTTGCAGCCTAAGTGCAAACCTACCATAAGGTAAAAATGAACCAACCAAGGTCAAGATTTCAACTGGGAAAGATGTATCTGTTCACAAAGGGAAGAGTTACCTGAGCAAACTAGATTCCACTAATTTTCTTACTATAAAGAACGAGAAAATGAAATTGAATTTACCTTCTGCTTTGCAAAGCCAGGATCAATCACAAACACAACGCCATCTATTGTTAATGATGTCTCTGCAATATTAGTGGACACAACAACCTGTCAAAAAATAGAACAGTAAATGTAACTCCTTTGTCCTGAAGATGAAGAGTTCTACTTGTGTCTCTGCAACAAGAATATTCAGTAAACTTTCCTTCATTTCATCGGAGCTATGCTCCAACACTTTCACAGGACGATCTGAAATGAAGCAGATAAACTTCTATTGAAATAAGAGCAATTTTTGTCCACTGTTTCTGCTCCCCTATGTCTCTACTAACAATATAACAACTTCTAGTTTTGAGAAAGAGAAGGTCAAATATTTTACTTACAAAACTGCTATTCAAATCCACATTCAGCTTGCTGTTAGAAAATGTACCTTACCTAAAAACGTCACAGCATTTTCCGGATCTACTGGCATACAGAAGCGTCCATACCCAGAATCTTCAAATACCAGTTACACAGCAGCAGCAAAAGATTTTGGTCCTGCTTTTAAGCCCCAGTTTCTATTAGGATACTTCAATACCAGTAACTCCATACTGTTAATATGTTTAGTCCACAAAGGTCCAGTAACTTAACTTGTACTTGAATTGTACAGAATTTTCCAAAGGTAGAAGAAAAAATCAGTTATTTACACAGTGGATTCTGTTGTATGTACAGATCTCATTTGTTAATGTCACATTGCTTAAAAACCATAACGAATGTAAAAATACAAGAAATTTAACAAAAAACTTGAGGAAATTATGCTGCATCTTTCAAGCCTAAATCAAAGTACAAAGTTACTTGGAAATCAAAACACATGAAAGCAGTGCTAAACGTAAAATAATACATTCTACCTAATTAGCTCTAACTGCAGTTTTGCCATTACTGAAATGGTTATGTTAAAAATGTTTTTAAATACCAGATTAACAGTTTGCTACACCAAAGAGTTTTAGAGATTAAGCTAGTTACTTTGAATATTAAAATATGCATAGTACCTTTATTAAAAAAACCAACTGTATTACACATGTATTAACTAGTAATGCTTAAGACTCCTGTAACAGAAAATAGAAAGCAGTTTGGGAACAAGGGATAATATAGAAAAGGGGAGTAGAACGGCTTCTTGTTAAGTCATCTTCATCTTCCTCCACAGTATAAATTAAATATTCTAACTGTATGCTAGTAAAAGCTTTTTTTTTTTATCTGTAATCTTCAGATTTCTTGCATAGGACATCTAAGACAACAAAAGAAGCGCTAAGTTACAAAGCTGTATCAGTACTAGCTGATCACTACTCCAAGATACCACACAACTTTTAGTATCTTACTTTTCTTTCATGAAGTTAAGCTCAGAAGATACTTATTCGGATACTGCAAGCACTTAAAAAAAGACCATTAGAACCTTTGAAATTATTCAGACCTCATGCTAGCTCTACTCAGCAGTTCTAAAAAACTAGGTTCAACTCCCACAGGGAATATGAAAGAAGACATCTTCTAAGATAGTGGCGACACAGCAGCACAGGGTCCTACTTTATATATCTTGATCATTAGGACTAACTGAAACTAAAACAACATTTAAACAAATTTACAACACACAGACACACTTTCACTCATTGTTAGATCTGTTATGGAGATACAAACCAAAACACAGAAGCCAGAACATTTCAGCCAAAGCAGGCAAAGAGGAAAATGGTCCTTTTTAAAAAACAAACAAAGCAACAAAAACCCCAACAAAAAACCCCATCCAAAACCATAATGGCCTTATAAGCCTGAATCTGTTGCTTATGTATTTTGAGTCTGCTTTTGCCTACAGTTGATTTCTTCCAGCATGGCAATTTTTCTTGTAGTAAAATAGTTGCTACACAGAGTGTCTTCCTCTCAGACACTGGTACTGGCTTTGTCAGTTCAACATAACGAAAACCACACTGCATCTGTTATCCTCTTATCAAGAAAACTAGAAACTATTTTGAAGTGCAGAGTTTAAACGTGAATGAAAATGTAACAAAATACACAGCTATCACTTGTTCATCACTGAAAAGCAATTTCATTCAATTAAGTAATTTGCTAATACAATCCTGTTGCAGCATCAGTTTCATGATTTCAGACTGAATGCTTTCTACAGTCAACTTCAACAGGAAAAAGAGGATCATTTCACTAAATTTTAGTGATTTATTCTTCCAGAACACTAGAAAATTGTCAGTAATATTATACATGCATTGTACTGCACAAAAAGGCAAATCATCAGGAACAAACTGCCCAGAGCAGACAGTATGATTCAGCTTTGACCTTCAAAATCTTAACATTGGGATCACTACAGTTTCATACAGCATTAGTTTAACTTGACAAAGCTCTATTAAGACTCCTTCCGAATGTTCCGTTTTAGAGCAATATCCACATAGTTCTAATGTGGTTTATGTGAGCATTCAGGAATTGAACTATTAATTTTATGATGAACATTCACTAGTGCCATTTAAAGTTTTTCAGTTTCTCAATCCATTTTCCCCAATGAAAGAACCTCAATTCCTCGTTTACTATCACAGAAAACACGAACCTCTAACTTGAATGTACTTGTTTTAACTTGCACTTTTTCAGAAACTTTGAGAAACAGACAAAACCTGCCCGATAAAGACCCTTGAAGAAATAGTCCATTTTGTTTCCCAAAAAAAACCTACGCCTCAGAATAATTACTTAGGGAAGAAATCCCATTCCTCTACATAAATCATATGGTTGCCAAATTATATATATTTATTATTTATTAATTTATTTATTAATTATTATTATTTATTATATATAATATGATTTATCATATGTCTCATAAGAAATTTAAATGATTGCCACTTCCATTTGGTCAAATCGTTAGTAGAACATTCTGGCCTTATAGATGGAAGTCAGAATTCTGATCTGCACTGAGAAACAAATTCCAAGTTATCTAGGAAATTTAACGGGACAAAATACTGGATTATTAAAGGCTTCCTAAAAAAACCTTGTTCAAATATACTTAAACCAGCTGCAACTCATAGTTAATTGCCCACACAACTGAGTAGCAGTTGATGAACAGCATACTAAAAACCAAGGTATTGCTTACCTTTCTTCCTATTGCTCCGTTCTGTTTTTTTGGTGGGGAGGTTCAAAATCCTTTGCTGTTGCTGTGGAGGAAGAGTGGAATACAATGGAATGATTTTGATGTCACCAACTTCAGGGCCTAAATCATCAATTTCACGTTTTATCCTCTTGCAAGCTTCATCAATCTCCTGCAAAACAAAACACTGGTTAAAAGAGAACTCAATGAAAAGGCAGCGCGTTTTATTTTAGAGTGCCTTATGATAACTATATTAAGTCTGCACCCGAAGAACAACTACAATAACTTCTACTTTAAAAATAAAAATAATTTTTAAAAAGTCAATCAAGGTACTTACCAAATTTACAATCTGATTCCACAATACTTCAAGATGCTTCAGCTTCTATACTCTAATGAACAGCCTAATTTGCATTCAACAGCTTTTTCTTTTAGTCATGTTTCCTAATTAATTCTCTACAAATTGTACTAAAATTGAAATCTCTCACCCTGGAATATTAAACTGCTCTCGTGACCTTTTCGATTTTCACAATCTAAAAGAAATTGATGTGCAAGATATTTAAAATAAGCCAATTAAGCTTTAATGTCACGTATCACTAATGCAATTATATGGAAGATTTGCTTCATTGTACCTAATGAGAACAAACACCTTTACAGTATAAACACGGATGTGCAAAACCAAACCTCTCAATACAGTGTTTCAGATTTTACTTGAAAATTAACTGAATTCCCATTTAATCTTAACTCAGTGAAATACTCTCAGGATGAGAAAGATTTTTCATGCCTCTTTACCTTAGCATTTTCTACAGTATTTCCTAGCCTATTTTCTGACTAGCTTACCACATCAAAAATTTCACCACAGCCCAAACATTTATGATTCCATTTCATTTTAAAACAACTACATTTAAGTCAGCTAGGTGACCTGTAGTTATGACAAGAGTTAATGAAAATTAAAGTACGCAGAAATTTAGGTTCATGAATAGCACAACTAATTAACTTCAACTTTAAAATTACCACAAAGCACTCACTGGTATAAACTAAGAGACACTCTTACCAACTACTGATACTCCAAGCTGAACCACTGATGGGAGAATGAAGTCATCATGACAAGAAGCACAAGTAGGCAAAACCAAAAATAGCTACAACATACAGAGAGAGAGAGGCCAGACCTCCTGGATCACAAATAATTCACCAGCTTGCAGCTGAAGTGATAGTTAAGACCCTCAAGCAAATACACACAACAGGTGAACCTGAAGGCTCTGTATAATTACTGCTTTAAACTGTAATTTGAACACACAAAAGCAGGCTCCTTTTGAAAGCCATAAATTCAGATAGATCCTGGAACAAATTCAGGTATTTTTCACTTGTTCTTGAAAAGACTAGTAGGTTTTCAGCACAGTTGTACTGAGTATGTTTTAAAGAAGCACAGACAACACTCATGTTCTGTATTGATCAGTATTCATTTAAGCATGCAAAATTAAGCTCTTCCTTTTGACATCAAAGAGCCCTTTAACAGTAAGCCTAATGGTTTCTGGCATTATCTTGCCAATTTGTACAAACTGCAGATATTTACAAAAAAAACACATTTAAACAAAGGTGCACTTTGCCAAGAAATCCAACACATCCTTCATAAAATGTAAGAGGCATTCAAGAAACTGAGCTGGAATGCCCCCTACTGGTTTATTAAGAGAGAATGAATTTCTTTACACAGGTGCCAATAACTGGTGTTCTGCTGATAAACCCCTTTAAGTTCAGTAATAGCCTCCCAGTGAAAGAAAAAAACCTAACTCAACTGACAGATCGTACAAAGTAGCTCAGTAAATTAATACTTTAACAATGATGCTTATGTAAATGACAACATGTTAAAAGTAACTAGTTGACTAACTAGGCAGTGACACTCCCTCTCAGATTTGCACCTATTTAAGATCTTGACAAACTGATACTTGGGCCTATTAAATATTTATTACAAAATTAGATTGTTTCTTTCAAAAAAAAAAAAAAAAATCCTACAACACACACAACCACAAGCCAAACACTGAAACAAACACAGCATAGACCTGATCTGAAGGTCACTACACTGTTTCACGGTATTTGAGCAGCTTACACAGCATAATTGGGAAAGCCTGATGCTGGATGGGATGCTTAATCTTCAGCAGTAATGACTAGAGACTCTAAGACAGTTGATACTTAAAAGATAGTACAATACAAGCAGCGGTGATAAACAAAACTACTACACTCCTCAGGCCACATGTGTTCACAGCCACCTATCATCTTTCAGAAGAGATAAAAGTGTTGTTTCTCCCTAGAGTTTCCCAGTGTAGTTTCAAAGTACCCATAATCAGGACTCATTAAAATACTTCACACAGAGATGACAAGTGCATATATAACCATTACTCTCCGCAGATTTGCAGAGCTAACTACAGTCCTCTCATCATGAACTGCTAAAAGAAAATGCAAGTCTCTAAGAGCCACTGTCACTCATTTAAAGACAGTAAAAGAGAATTCTTTAGTACTGAATTGTTTTAATTAAAAAAAAAAAATGGGTGGTTTCCTTTAGGTTCCCATGCTGGCAGAAAATGGTATCTCTACTTCCACAGTATCCACAACCACCTTCCAATTCCAGCAGACAACTAAAACTGGTATCCCAAAGTACACAATCTAGAAGGAATGAATGTGTGTAGTAAGAACAGTTTGAAAGTATTAAGGATTCATTTAAGTGTTAAAGATTCATTTGTATCACATGAAAACATTTAAGTTTGGAGATATAAGAGATACAGTTGAAGGGACAATCCTAACTTTAATTCCGTTGAAGACTGAGCAACTGCAATTCAACAATCCCAATTTACTCAAGTATGAAAGGTTTTTTTTAAAAAACCACGCACACTGCACACCATCGACTCCGTATCCATTACAAAAACCCCTTGAAGAGGGATTATTCCATCAACTCACAAGTAGGAGGAGGTTTTTCTTCTTGGAGAGAAATGAGGGAAGGTAGAGTGAACTTGCCTTGCATTTAGATTATGTCTGAAAAACTCCTCAGAGCCCTGACTACCTGAGGTAGCAGATATCAGGGTACTGGAAGCAGGAACAGACACAGGATCAAAGGAGCCACAGTTAGGTCCATAACTGCCTAGTGCATCAGCATAAAGACCTCCTTTAATGAAAGAAGAAAATAGGCCTAATATGCAAAACTGTGAGGCATAGGCAGCACTGAAGTTACTAGACTGAACTTGATCCTAGTTCCTCACAAAAATGAAGACTCCTTTGGAGTATTATTGAGAAATAGTTCTCAGTAAAACTGTAGTCAGTGGAATTGTCCATCAGTACACATTCTAAAAAGAGCTGACTACCAAAAGATAAGTAGCAAAGGGAAAGGTTACATACTAGCTAAAATGCTCCATGTATCTCAGGCTGCAAACCTCACATTGACTCAACATATTTGTTTTTCACCACACACAGCCATCAGGTGAAGCTATATTGGGAAACTCTAGGGAGAAACATCAGAATTGTCCAGTCTGTTACATAAGCTTCTAAAGTAAGTTTCAAAAAAATTTTCTTGATCCAATCAAAATGAATTGACACTATATGTACAACATCTATAGTTCAGCTGCAACACTATGGAAACTAGAAGCAAGTAGCAGTTAAGAAGGTCCATAGTAGTACACTTTGAACATGAATTCCTTAGCATTATTCCACACCCTCAACAGCATAAGCTATTCTCCTTAGAAAAGCTCCAAAGACAGACAAGAATCAGCCAAGAGAAAATATTTCTTTTTATGAATATATTGGTGATCAAGGAGGTAATGGGGTGGCGAGTATTTTTCTACCAGGAAAAACAAAGTCATCTAAACATCCAAGTGAGAGAGTCAACAATTTGCATTTTGTCCCGACAGCTAAGATAGTTTACAAAAGGAAAAAAAAAAAGCAGCAACCAGGAAAATTATTTAATCAAGATTATTATTAAATCAAATTTAAGCTAATTTAAATAGTATTCCTTCTAAGAAACTGGCACGATTAAGGCTGTTCTACACACAGTCCTGAACAGGCTGCTTGGGTTTTCAAACAACTGGTAGACACAGGCAGTATTAGAATATCTGTGAAATTAGGTGATTTCACTCAGGAGCTTAAGTATCAGAAGGCAATTTTGAGACACCAAAAAACTTCAGGATTTCCATGGAAACTTCCATTGTGCCACAAATTTCAGCAAGACCTAAGTCTGTACTGAAACCAATGCTTAGCAGTGTCCTGTTTAGAAAACAAAGCAAGAACAGGGTGCACAGTTTCCCTCTGACTTGAGAGTAGTGCAGTCACCTATATCTTCATGTAACAGTAAGTAGGTTACTTATGCCTCCCGAATCTGACAGGATTTTTACTTCATCTTACCCACTTTTCCAAAGAAAAGGGCAGGCTGATGACTAGCGTCTAAAAAAAAATCCTTGATGCAGTAATTTTATTCCTCTCACTGAAGCTGTTCTAGCTGCACAGAAGCAATGCACAGATCCACCACACCAGATGGAAATACTGAGTCTGAAGTCTGTTGCACAAAAGGAGTCCTGAATTCTCAGATGCCACGATTGCTGCTTATATTTCCACTTGAATATCATCTGGATGGGAACAGCAGTATCAAGCTCTCAAGAAATAAGAAAGCACCATGCTATCTTTATTTTCCCCTTCTCGTGGCAGATCAATACATCTACAGTTAAATAAATGGTTATATTAAATGCTTTATGCTGACACAGAGTAGAACTTTTGCTACAGCTCCAGTGAAACGCAGTGAGAAAACTCCATCTCCTATGAAGACAGGCTGAGAGAGTTGGGCTTGTTCAGTGTGGAGAAGGCTCCGGGGAGACTCTATAAGCAGCCTTCCAGTACCTAAAGGGGGACTACAAGAAAGCTGAAGCAGGACTTTCTACATGGTCATGTAGGTGGAAAAGGTAGGAAAAGGGGTAATGGCTTTAAACTGAAAAAGGGTAGATTTAGATAAGATATTAGGAGGTAATTCTTCCCTGTGATGGTGAGGCACTGGAGAGGTTGTCCAGAGATGTTCTGATTCCCCCTCCCTGGAAGTGTTCAAGGCCAGGTTGGAGGGGGCTTTGAGCAACCTGGTCTACTGAAAGATGTCCCTGCCCACAGCAAGGTGGCTGGAACTAGATGACCCTTAAATCTTATCATGGAAAGGTTTAGGTTATCATGGAAAGATGTCACCTGGAGATATTCACAGGTAAACTTGCTGGACTATACCATGGAAACTGGCTGCATTCACTCTTCGTACAATGAGTGCTGAATGCTGGTCTCTGGTCAACAGCCTTGGTACTCCTTTGCAACAGTTAAACTAACCCAGCTGCAGATTAGTTTCTTTACATTCGAGATTGTCTTTTCACAGTGTGCCCCGTTGTCTTCCATCTCTCTCTCATAGTGCCCCATGAGTACCACTGACAGGACTAACGTTTAAAGCCCCCCCAATCCCCACCTTGATTTGTATTAGTAAATAATAACAAGACTTAAAACATGAAAAGGAATCAGTATTACAAAGTATTACTAAGTAACATTTAGTAATACTCTTTTCTTTTTTTCTCAAGATCTCACTTTTGAAAGCCTGATTATCACAGAATATCTTCTGGATGTGACTTTCAAAGATGGCCCATGCCAGTTAAATTTAGAAACACATTGGTTCCTCTGTCTTTGTGTTAGAACATACAGGGAGGAAAGAGACCCTGAAATAAATGACCACAAACCAATACCTCAACAGCTGCCTCCCATATCACATCTCCAATGCTTAAGTTTATCATCTCACTACTCCAATAGTTAATATTCCTAGCTCTGCACCAAAAACTAAGGATTCAAACATATCATTAGTAGTTAATCTAAAAGGAGCTGTATAAAATTAACCACAGAGGAGACTAATTTGCTTCTTATCATGTACAGCACATTATGTTCAACAGCAGATACAGAAAAAAACATCTTTATTATGCTATTCAAACTGAACGCTCAGTAGAAATTCACTTCAGTTTCTTTCCCTGATAGTATTTCTGCAGTAAAAAGGTGCTCATACTGGAAGGTTACTATTAGCAAGAACAAAAACAGAATTATAGCAACAGTTACATACGCTATTCAGTTAGTCCACTGCATCTTTAAAAAGCAAGGTGGTGCTGAACAAATACTGTCAAGGTTCTTACATGAAGAAGTTCCCTTGAATAGTAGTCAAAAAACCCCAACATTAGAAGAAACCCAAAAAGACTAGCAGCAATGAAGTTCACAGAATCACAGATCACCAAGTTGGAAGGGACCTCAACAATCACCTGGTCCAGCCTTTCTTGACAAAAGCACAGTCTAGACAAGATGGCCAAGCACCCTGTCCAGC
Organism: Bucorvus abyssinicus; assembly: GCA_009769605.1. NCBI lineage: Eukaryota > Metazoa > Chordata > Aves > Bucerotiformes > Bucorvidae > Bucorvus > Bucorvus abyssinicus. The sequence continues at coordinate 19,862,916 of CM020026.1, forward strand.
CAAATCTTAAGTGTCCGAAGTTGGGGAATCACCACTTTTCTGGGGAGATTATTCCAATGGCTGACTGTTCTCATTGTGAAAAATTTTTCTCGTGTCCAATCAGAATCTCCCCAGGAGTAACTTATACCCATAACCCTCACCTTTCTATGTGACTTCTTGGAAAAAGGGAGTCTCCATCTTCTTCGTAGCCACCCTTTAAATACTGAAACACAGTAATCAGGTCTCCTGTAAGTGTTCTTTTCTCAAGGCTGAACAAACCCAGTTCTCTCAGCCTTTCCTCACATAGCAGGCTTCCCAGTTCTTCGATCATCTCTGTGTCCCTAAGTTACTGAGTTAAATTGCTCCCACTAAGTTAACAATCCAATAACCTGAATTTCCTTCCCTTTTGTTAGTGTGCAAGTTCAATCCATGCTGCCATGGATGAGTCTTGGAATTACATGGCTAACCTGAAGTTACCTAACAAATGACCGCAAGTTACTCTGAACTACCAAAGTACTTCAAGTGTTAGCAGTCATTCTGGTTCACAGGCCAAACTAGTATGTGTAAACATGCATTTAACTTGCTGGTCAGGCTCCACTCAATCTTAAAACCTAAACTGTATCTCATTACCTTTAGAAAAACTTTCTACAAAAAGATGGTGACTAATGGTGCCATTGGACTAATGATGTTCATGGAACAAGCTGCGCACTTGGCATGCAAAATGGAATTCCGTGATTATGTAAACATGGTCCTTGGGAACATTATTTCAGAAACTCTTTCTTTGGCTGACCCTGTATGTGCAGCACTTGAAGAATCTCATGAGGTGAGCAAAAATTCAAGACTGCTCCAGTTAGGACTCTCATCTCCTATTTAAAAGAGTTTAAAGTATGTTCTATCTACAGTGTATCAGCTGCTACCCTCTATACAGTCAGATTTAGCTTCACTTTGGATAAGTCAAGTAGACATAACTGTGAAAGTCTGAAGGAAACTAATGCCAAAAAAGTATAAGGCAATTTTACCTTGTGTAAAATGAGTATGAAGAGGGAAAAAAACCCCAAAAACAAAAAAAACCCACACACATAATAAAAAGTACTTCCCAAGCCAGAAATATTTGGCAGACATCTTGACTCTTTCCCCTTCTCTTTCAAGTTCCTATCACAGACAGGGGCACTGCCAGACACATCTGGCTTTGATGACATGGACCTTCTAGAAATTTTACCTTTTCCTTAAAGCTGCATGGAACTTCACTAATTACCCTTTCTTCCTCCAGAATTGAAAGCAAACTGCCACAAGCTAAAAGGAGAAAACAACAATAAAAAGCACTGGACTTAAGAGCTGCACCATTTCAGGAGATGCTCTGAATACAAATTCAGAGAAACAAAACTTTGTAAAGTTGTGTACTTAGACAAAAAATGTCATCCACTTTGTGGACAAAAAGTCAACACTTGACCATTACCGAGAACCACTTTGTCAACAAGTCAAAACTGAACTTGTTATAGCATGATTCCTACCTATATTCAGGACTGGACCTGTTCTGAATATTTAATACTGACATCACCTCAAGTGAATGAAGAAAAAAAGAAAACTTCCCTTTAGCACTTGAACACAATAATATTCTTTCAGTTTATGCTCTCCAACTTTAAGTGAGGCTTAATAAGATAACTTGTGTTCAGTGCAGCCCAGCATACTTACTGCCTTAACCTCACCCAATCACTACCACCAAGACTAAGAAAGCTGACATTCTTACTTCAATTTCCTCATAAGAAAGTCTCTGCTATTTTCTTCCACAGTTCCAGAGCTTAACCAAACTGTGATGAAAAGTGTGCCTTTAAAATAAATCCTTGTTTATAAAACGTTCTACCAACACTGCAAAAATGTTTGTAACTCTTCCACGTCAACATCAGTTTTGCCATCATCACTTGAAACCTTTTGCAACGCTGACACCAGGACATTTTTCAGTATATTTATCTACAATCAAGAACAACCGTGCTGATCTGTACTTCAAATCTCCAGATGCAGCCTGGATTCTTCCACCTAAACGTGTAACAATGTATTTGGCTTTATAGAGAAAAGGGTACTGGGGTGGTAGAGAACACACTTTGCATTCCTTAAGTGCCTAGATTACTAAGATATGTATGACAGACCTAAACAGTTTGTGTAATTATTTCTGCCTTCCCCATCCCACAGATTTCATGTGTAAGGATTGTACACCTGATCTCAGATTACTGATCTTAATGGAGTGTGAAATCTAATACTGTTTCAGCAGAACTCCAGTAGACAATAAACCAGCTGCCTCTGAGATCTGCAAGAGCCAGTCGTGAGACCTTTAAAGTCAAGTTTAACAGATGTGTATCTACACAACTAGACTAACAAATTCGTAATCTCAGTGACTGAGAACAAGTTTGACAAAACCTATTGCCCAAGAACGACATGTTGACTGAAATATAATTATACTTTTCCCTTGCGAACAGAACTCCCTGTCAGCTTCCAATTTGCCTGTGACTAACATCATGCCACCTGGCTTACAGTCAACCAAGTTCTCAGGTTATACCTTTTCTGAATAGTGACAAGAAATACGAACATTATTTCCATCTTCTGGAAACTCCCTAATATACTAGGGTGGGGTTTTGTTTGTTTTTAAAACCAATGGATGAGCTCTCTTCCTTACAGGGACTGTGGGAAAAGTCTTCTTTCAAAGTTTATTTCTAATAAATGTTGTTTTTAAAACATCCACTTTTGATACTAATGGACCAGAAAGCGGTTCATGCAACCTAATCATATACTTTTGCTCCTTTCAGGATTCAAGAAGGAAGTTTTATTGAACGCTTATTTCTGCACCATTACAACAATTTTATCTTCATCTAGTAGCAGGCTTATGCAATTCCTTTGCTTTCCAAATTTATTTACACTTCTTTTTATTTTGGGGCCTGATAATACAGAATCTTTCCTAGTATCTCCAGGTTCAATCATTAACTCTGTCTTAACTAACCTGTACTAATTAGCTGCTATTCATCTTACTGTCCATATAAAACTACTTCAGGTTCTGTGGTAAGTGAAGGCAGTAAGGACCCTCATTCTGCCTTAGACTACTGCAATTATTCCTCACCTGAAGCCTCTCAAATTCAAACAGTTCACACTTGCACAGTTCCACCTAAAACATCTTCCCTTTATGTAACTTCATTTGCTTTGTAAATGCATCTTTTTGACAAGAAAATCAAATCATCCTCTGTCCATATTGTTTTCCAGAATCCAAAAGAACTACAAAGCATTTCTGCAAAATCAGTGGCAAGACTCAAGCTACTATGCCTACTGAACCACGTAGTGGTAATGGTACCTTCCAGTTCTTGAGACTACAGTAGGCCCCATCACTTTAGATTCAGCAGTAACACACACGTGGACTGTATTATGACGCTGAAAGATAGGCCTCAATAGAGTACGCAAAAACATCATGAATCAAAATGAACGTAACACTTCAAAACTTCTCTGCAGAAGCTAAACCAGACTTTAAGAGGAACTTTACGCTAACTAGCTAAACTCAGACTGGCTCCAGGCAGAGCCACTCCAGTGCCCCTGAACAGAATCATCCAGATACTTAGACTGGAGAATTCTAGACAAAAAAAACAGAGGATGCTGGCTTACCAATACAATTTTTAAGTGATTCAGTAGGGCAACATAGGGATATTGTTAGATATATTTATGCATAATTATAGCTGCACAAATGAATATGTACTATATGCATGATTTTACTAGATTTTTTTTTATAATACAGTATGTCCTGTAAATTAATCCAGTGGAAATCAAAGAACTTTTTCATACAGAAGAACAGAGTAGCTCTGTAGAACTGGCTGGTTCTAGACCAGTTGGGTCTAGAGCCATTTGTCAAACAGGAGTGGTGCTCAGAGGTGGCAACACCCGAACACAGTCGTCCCATTCCCCACCCCCAAAATTCCCGTTATATTACAAGTTATTTAGAGCAATTCATAGCAACTGATAGAGCAAGGACATCATTTATCACTGATAATTAGAAGGACAAGTACTTTTCTTCATGGAAGGTTAAACACCAGCCTTATTTAACATCCTGGTAAGAAAACCAAATCTGCTGAAACCGCTGGACAGCTGCGTTCCCTTCTGTTTGCCACTGGCTCATTCACCCACTTGCAACAGTTCTATCACTAATTCTCACATTTACCTGCCAGACTAGTCTGAAATAGAACTTCTAACTAAAGCCAAAACAGGCAGGTTTCAAAGCCACAATCATTAAAGTATTTTTCCCTACCTGCACTTCAACTCACAGCAATACTCCAAACAAAGGACAAATGCAAAGGCCAGAGTATCCGCTTTTACAGTGACAATCATCATTCTGGTTTTCTAAGGGAGGAAGATGACCTGCCAGAAGACATTTCAAGCAAATGTCTTTTAAAACTCATCTAAGGAGACAACAGATCTTTATGAGTGGCAAGTCTACTCAAGAAGCCTATGTACATTTAGCATCACAGGTTATTTGTACCATTTTCCCCCTCTTGGCATAATTATGAGTGTGTATGCTTCAAGACACTGAATTGTTCCACATCCTTTGAAGGGTATTTCTTCAAAGAGTGACTGCAAGAAGAATGTGTCAGAAAAAACGTTTTTGCTAGCTGCATTTCTCCCCCTAGTAAAAATATTAATTTAGGTTGACCTGGTCAAGTAAACTTTCACAATGCCTTTGTTTTGTTTTGTGGGGGGGTTTTTTACCTCTTCTCCATTTCAGTGTAGTAATACAGACACTCAAAAGAGCTTCAAAGCAACAGATTAGGACTAAAAAGATAACCCAGCTTATTTCAAGCTAAAGATTTAAGACTTCCAGAAAATCCTCATTTCCCCTATATAGTTTAGCTTAAGTGCTTTGTACAATCCTCTTTTGCAAGGCACTGAGTCCATTTCTGAGATGCAAGTTCTCGTATTTGTGGTACAGAAAGACTACAACCTAATATTCAAAGCTATTCATAAAAACCAAAACCCAAACATTCTTATTAAAACTACTACTGATTGCTAAGTAGCAGAACAAAGGGTTATTCTTCAGATAAGTTCTAAAATACACATCCAGAGTGCAGAGAACTAAATTTTCCGTAAATGGATGCCATCAGGTACACAGAACTTCCGAGTTCCCATCAATACAAACCCAGGATTCACACTCTCCATTTCTATTTTAGAAGTACACAAGTAAGATGAGAATCTTCATTTTAGAGAGGGCTTGTACAACATATGTATATTACGGATATGAACAATGACTAAGGACCTCAAATGTATGGCAGGTAGAAAACCTCAGGTCATTTAAATGATAAACTAGAAAAGGAAACTAAACATTTCAGTATATACAGGACACTTAAAACATTTCTGTATGGAATGATGGATAAAAAAAACCCAAAAATATTAAGTACCTCCTGTCCAGTAAGAAAGAGTAAGAGATCTCCTTCCTCTTCTTCACACATATGAATCTGGATTACTGTTCGGATGGCAGCCTCAAGGTAGTCCCTTTCTGGTTCTGGAGTATAGAATATCTCCACAGGATGGGTGCGCCCCGGGATAGTTAGAAGAGGACAGTTATCAAAATAGATCTGGAACTTGCCAGCATCTAAAGTAGCACTCATAACTATAACCTGTACATTTGAAGGACAAAAAAAAAAAGTTACTCCAAAGGTTAACACAAGTTGGTGAAATGTTATGCACACAACTTGTAATAGTAAGAAACTCAACTGTTGACAGTGATTTAAGCATGCTTTTATCATCTGAATACACCACCTTTGTTACAAAGATCAAAACAATTCCTAGTCAAGCATGGAAAAGTTAAGCAATAATTATTTTGTTCCAGTATTTTCCTCAATACAAACTGCATTAACCCTACGGTTATCTTTCCAATACAGATTACCATTAGATCAAAAAACATTGATCTACTTTGGTTGACTATAAAAATCAGCTAGCAGTAAGCACACAGATACCTTATTTCGTATGCCTGCAACCAAAAAGTAGATGCTGCTGGGCTTCATTACTGACCTTCAAATCAGATCTTTGTCTTACAACTTCCTTCAAAACCCCCATCAAAATATCAGTAGCCAGTGTTCTCTCATGGGCCTCATCAAGAATTATAACACCATAGCGCTCGAGCAAAGGATCATTCATTGCTTCACGAAGTAACATACCATCAGTCATATACCTGAACACAAATAAAAACAATTTCAACACAAATTTTATGAAGTCAGATACAGAATTCTCTTCTGTATTATTCATCAGGTTCCTTGAACTAAGATTTTAATCAACTTTTTAAACATAAAAACATCAGTAAACTAAGATTTAATCAACTTTTTAAACATAAAAACATCAGTAAACTATTTCCAACATGGTAACAAGTCCATTTTAAGTTTTCAAACAGAAATTACTGCAGTGTAAGTGAAATCAGGGAGTAGGGGAGGAAGCTTAAAAGAAAAACAAAGTGGGGGGGGGGAAACAAGGTTTAGCAGTATTTATAACTAGTTTGTAGGCTATTACTGGCAGACTCCCAGGTCTACAATCAGAAACAGGAAAAAACACTCTTTGAAATACTATTTCTGCAACTGTTTCTTTCTTCTCTTTTCTGTTTGCAGATAATCTGTTCACTTTTTGCTTTACACATTAACTTTTTTCCCAGCCTTCAACTACTTATATGAGCAAAAGACATCCTTTGATAGAAAAACGCTATTCCTTGAACCACACTATGTGGAATCTTTTTTAACCAAGCATTCTGAACACCACTTGTAAATAACAGATTAAGTGGGCCTGGTTCCAGCTACACCGCACAGGAATCCAGAACAGTTGACACTATAACACTACGGACTATGTGTTCCAGAGACAGGTATTGAAACTTTTTGTCCAGTTTTGAAACTTTTTGGTAGTTCTCCAGATTACCCTGAGTAGGAAGATATCACAGACATAGGTGATATGCATAACATGAAGAGAAACTGAATGCTGAAGGGCTTTATTCTGAATAGCACCTTAATCACAAAACCACTTCTTTGGTTCACCCTATTCTTAATGGATCACTTAAAATTAATATCCATAGGGTGTGTTCTTTAGGAGGAATGACTCATTTTCAAGTCTACTTCAGCCCCACACCTCAGGTTGCTCATGCTATGGCTCCTGTCTCTCTTCTCCACTCAGACATAGTAAATGCCTGTCCACAGATTCACTCCATTCCTCATTACTCTTTTCATAACTTTGCTCACACCCTTCACTACCCTGTGATTCCCCCCACCTCTGAGTAGGCTGTATTATAGCTTTACCTGACAGCTGCCATACTTACTTCAATATGGTTTTTGCACTACTGCAGTCTTCAAAACGAATAGAATAACCAACCTCCTGGCCCAGCATTACATCCATCTCATCAGCGACCCGCTGTGCCACACTCATTGCAGCTACTCTCCTAGGCTGGGTACACGCTACTCCCCTCTTTGGTCCAGGTAATGACCGCATGTAGTCAACACACCATTGAGGGATCTGTCAAGAATAAAATTCAGTTTCAAATACACTTCAAATGGCCAGACATAATCTGTAACCTTTGCATTTTATCAAATGAAATTATTTACAATTCCTCTGAGATGCTAATTGTATGCACAAAATATCTAAAGCATGAGAACAGATAGTTGGACCCAATGCCACTAAATAAAGCAACTCATATTAAGCATGTATATAGCTATCTTCAAAGTTAAAGAAAATACACAGGTTCACAGTACGTTTAAGTACTGTTAAATCAGTACCTTATACAGGTATTTACCATCAGCCAACATGCTCCAAAGCAACCAAAATTAAAGTTAACACTCAGAATTTGAGATCTGCAGCACAGTTCATTGTTATAAGTTTTCAGTAAGCAAATTACACTTTGTGGCTTTAAAGAGTAATGCTTATCAACACATTAAGCAAAAAATTATTTTAGTAATATAAAAACTGTCTTAGCCAGGAGTCACGACAAATAAAATGAACAAATAATGAATTATGTTAATCTGGCTAATTATTATTCTTTTGAAATTTATTGATCAGATATGAAATCCCTCTGTTTTCCTTCCGATGTTAGCACTTATTTGTCAGTCAGCAGTTTTCTGCTCCTGTTAGGAATCTGGAAACCATTTAAGAACCATCCAAAATAAGCAGCTTTATTCAGAAGAATTTCTAAGGTCAGTACACTTTGATGAATACAGAATATTCTAACACATGTTCTCAGTGTGACATTTGAGGAGACATCTCGAGGCATAACTAGTTCCAAGTCTACAGATCAAAAAATCCACTCCTCCTCAGTAATTAGTACTCTTAAAAGCTCACATTTACAGCGGGGGGGAAAGAAAAAAATTATACATTGCACCAACAAGGAATAACAAGAAAAGTAGTACAATTTAAACAAGGAAAAGTTTTCTTCTACAATACAGTATTTCCACAGCAAAATGGACATAAAGTATATCCACAAGCAGACATGTGTAAACTGTAATGAAACCTTTTTTAAAATGGAGAACATACTTTCATTATAAATACAAAAATAAAGACTATCAAAATATGACAGGAAACTACTAGATTGCTGAGAATAACTCAAATTTCTGAAAACCCTATTCAGAACTAAAAATTGAACATTGATAACAAACCTGAAACCCTATGCTGTAACATATGCACACTGCCCTAACATGCAGTGTAGGAAAAGGAATTTACTTCCCAAGTCCCTAATAAAAACTCAACTCAAAGCATATTAGTTGAAGCACCTTGACTTTAAACAGAGCAAATCCTGAAATAAAAACAGCAGGTCCGCTGGGCCACAGTAGCATGTAATAAGAGTAATTTAGAAGTGGTTTTCCAGTAAACAGCACTGATGTCAAAGAAAAGGGCTACATAGACTTCAATGTGTTATGCTGATTTAGATGAGCATGAGAACACTTTTCACGTCCAGCTTTAAAAGGCATATAAGCACTAGATAAAAGGACTGTGCCATTCTACATTTTCTACCTCACAACTTGGAATATACTGAACCCTTATCATTTATATAAAACCTATCATGAAGTTAACTCCACTGACACAAAAAAACCCTACAAATCACCAAAACCCTTGACTTTCCTTAAGAAAGCTATTTTGTCAATATCAAAGCAAGAATGACTCTAGTTAGCACCATTTAACATCAATAAATTTCTCAAGAGAGATTTTCAAATATAACTTCCATAAATATGAGGCAGTAGGGACTATACATACAGTGGCCTCTAGGACCAAAGATAAGTGCACTGAGGGCTGGTTAGACTATTTCAAAGTCAAAGGAAAGCCACGTTTTAAAAGGAATGGAGGGCAAGATAGGGAAGAACACTCTCCTGGCTTTCCGAGCCACACCAATTTATTGAAAATTTATCTGTTAAAAGTTATGTGGCATAATTCTCAGAATTTTCAGTAGTTGAAAAAGGTGTCAGACTTTTACCCTTATCAATTCTCTTGTGGACTGCAAGGACAGCAGGAGATTAAGCTATACTCTGAATCACCTCGCTTCCGAACTTTACCTGCCAAGAAAACTTGCTGACAAAGTAGCACCCCTCATGTTACACCAACAAACATCCTACCCTTTAAAGACTTTCAAGCAAAAGGGGATGCTACTCCATTATTCCATCTACAGAAGAAATTTAAATTATTATACCAGCACTACATATGATCCCACATTTAAAAGGGAGCACACACTGTAATTATAGCATTACCATTCAGCACAGCCATTCCACCACTGCACACATTCCAAGAGCATTTAAAGAAAACAGTTCACCTAGAAGGTTGAGTTTAAATTACAAATTAAGCCATTGCAATACTGAAGACTTGAAAATTAATGGTCTTGGCTTCCAACACACTTCTTCAGTGCTTTGGGTTTAGCCTATGTGGAACAAGACTTTGAGAAAGTTTTATCTCTTGTTGTTTCCACTGTCAAATGCAAGCATTTCCAAACCTGGGTGCTCTACAAGACTAAAGGGAAAACATGCACTTAAATAAATCAGGGAAGGGATTTGACAGGCAGCAGTTCACTCTCAAAAATGTTATCTACTACTATATAGCCTTTTACTGTGGCCATGAAAGGGAAGATAATAAAGAATTGTTCTTCCAAAATTATATATTTCAAATAACGCCAGCTTTATCGCAATAAAAGCAAACATAAATAGTTCATGTACACCCTTCAGCTTGAGCACTAGTGGGTTTCTTAACCGCAGATGTTTATCTTGCTCTAAGCAATGAATCTAAAGATAAAAACAACTATGACCCAACTGGTTTTAAGACAGCACTTGATCACAAAAAGAATGTGACACTATCACACGCAAAACAATGTTTTCATTAAGTGGCAGCAGGATCATTTTCAGTGATATGCTCCTACAGAAACACTTTCAATTGTTTCAAACCATATCTATAGTCTCATAGAATTCAGAGGAAGCAGTGAAGCTTCCAAGACAGCCTACGTACTTTTGGTACCCATTTTTAGGAAAGATGCCTTAGGTTTCTTAAAGTCCTTTCAGAAAGTTAAGGGGTAAAGTAGCAAGACAATTCAGGAAATGGTTTATGCCTGTGGAAATGATGTTGTAACAAGATGTACTGAAGTTTAAGTCACAGATATTAAGAATCACACCCTTCAGATTTTCAAATTCTCAGATCACGCAATGAGAAATCTAGTTTTCATCCAAGTACCAATTTTTTTTTCTTTTACATAATTGTTCAGAATACTCTCTCTTCCAAGTACCTACATAATCAAGCTTTTCTGTAGAATTCCATAAAATTCTGTTCACAGCTTATACATGTTAAAAAAATCAATACAGATAATGCCATGAAGTACCTTCTCAAAATGATACTGCTTCCTAAAATTTGCGGTAAGGGCATCTAACTTCAAATATTTCAGGCACAGTTATAAAAGGTATCCAAGGTACTACTATGTCCTTCACATTTCTTGACATCCAAATGACTAAAAATTTATTTCTGTAAGATTTACTTAAGTTAGCTATAATCCATTTCATAAAGACTAAAATATCATTCAGTTTTTATTTTCTGCCTAGACAAAAGGAATTTATCAGGCTACAGAACAAAGAACTTTTTTATATCACTTACATCTACACTGTTTTTAAACAGCAAACCACAGGACAGATTAAAGTTTTGAGCAAGTCTGTCCTGCTATAAATACACAGTAGCATTCCTTCTATCTTAGATCTTCCCTGTTTACTGGAATCCAAAATTCTTCTTAAGGGTTAAGGACGCTCTGCAGATCTGTTATCACTACTTTCAGTGCCGAGGACCATTTTTAAAGCCATTATTCCACAAAAAAAAAGTGATTATAACTGCAACACTAGAAAGCTCTATGACCTCTGAGAAGTTTTAGTTCAAAGGAAACACAAGTCTCTTTCTCTCAGGTTCAAATATCACCAAAACACATGATCCAATCAGATCATGTTTAAAATTGTATCTGACGTTACTGTATCAGTAGCAGTTAGGTTTCATATAACACTAACAAGTTCCTACTTCTGAAATATTTTTCCCTACTTTCCAGCTGCTACCTACACAAACAGCTTAGTAAACTACAGATGTACATTTGGGACCATCACCTCAGTTTGTGAATTAGTACATTTCTGTCTAGCTGTTAAAATCTCTTTAACTTTCTTTACCAAAAAGGTAACTGCCAATCATAAAGCCTCATAGAACCAGGGGCCAGAGAACAGGACTGGACTGTGAAAGGAGAATATACTGAAGATTCATCTTACTTTTGTATTAAGCAAATAAAACATTCATCAAATTAATTTTGCTCACAATTTGTGAGGTGTTCTTGCACAGTGAATTCCAAGAAACCAAAGCAAGTTTTACCCTACACACATCTAGCAACCTCAACCTTTAAAAAAACCATGGTATCATATAGGTAAGAACTCACCTGTGTTGTTTTACCAGACCCAGTCTCTCCAACCAGTACAAATGACTGATGCCTAATCAAAATATCCGTAAATCTTTCCTTATATTCCCAGACAGGAAGTTGTAGCCTTTTTTTCAGGATGTCATAATATCGTGGTGTATGTGGTAGATTTGTGAAAGGGTTAATACTGTGTGGAATCATTGCTGGTTTTATAGTTGGTAACCCAGCAGCTCCATAATACGCGGAGTTAGATGTAGGTCGCAAATCTTTTTCCTTGTCCCTTTCTCTGTCACGATCTCTATCTCTGTCACGATCCCTGTCGCGATCTTTAGACACGGTCATCACGGTCCCTGTCCCGGTCACGATCTTTCCTAAAATGAGTTAAGAGACACAGCAGAAAATGAGATACTTGAGTATTTAAATGTCAAGTAGGAATTCAAATACAGCATAACTTAATAGGTATCCAGTACAAAGTGGGTATAAACCAAATATTTTAAAAAACTTTGCAAACAGATACCTAAAAGGATAAGCATCAAAGGATAACAGTATATGACACATAATGAATATTACATTTTACATGCTCATTATACACGAGCACTGCCATAGTTCCTTTCATTACAGGCAATACTGAAAAAACCCAACACACGAAGAGAGTATTGTCTTCACCCTCTTCATTTAATGACTATAAAGAATCAGCTGTACGTTCTAGACTTTTCCCACAGTTCTTCCCATCCCTACATGCTGCTGCTGCAGAAAATAACAGTCATCTTGCCTACCTAAGCAGGGGAATTATGCTAATCCACAAAAACTAACTCAAGGCAATAAGCAAGCCCTGGAAGAAAAGTTTGATTTTAACATCCCATGATTACTTTGTACCTTATTTTTATTCAAAGTCTTCCATACAATTCTGACTCAACCAACTTTGATATACATGTTGTTGAGTCCGAAACTTAAGACTTAAACCAGCCACTACAGTTCACAGAATCACAGAGTTGTTTTGGTGGGAAAAGACCCTTAAGATGATCAAGTCCAACCATTAACCTAACACTACCAAGCCGCACCATCTTCTCTAGTAACACCTTCTACTCCACACTTAAAACAACCAGCATTTATGCATTCCCATTTGTTCCAAATAGTAAGAAAAAAAAAAGTCCACTGCACTTGCAAAAAAAGAACAGTAAAGAAGAACAGTACTATTTTCACCATAGTTATCCACTCAAATTTCAAACTCTGGCCTCAGACTTAGTGGCAGTTTCTGATTTTGCAAATGACATACTTGTTCTTGCACAAAATCTCAGTCTCCCTACAAACACTCAAACACTTTCAAAGAAATCCCAAGATTGACCCAAAGAACTATAGCTACATGCTTTTAATAAAAATCCCTAATACTAATTCAGCACTCTGAAACAAGCCCTGCTTTACAAAAACATCCCATCACATTTTAAACTAGTGCAAGTCAAAAGAGTAGCGGCATCTTTCTGCAAAACTGAGGATATCCTCAGCTTCGGCTTCTTTCGTGCATTATCTTAACTGAAATCCCATCAAAAAGGCAGAACAAATGAAGCCAGCACCAGCTTTATAGTAAATGCACATAAAAATGTTTTTAGAATAGTCATTAGGAGAAAACTTCCCCTCTTCACACACACTTCACTGAAGGGAAGAATAAGACACACTACTAATGGGGCATTTTTGGTTTGCTTTTTTTGGTTGGTTTTTTCCAGAGTGTGTGCGTGCTTCTGAAGGATTTTTATTCTTCAGTTCTATCTTGTCAAAGTGTAAAAAAAAAAAAAAAAACAAACCCACACCAACAAAACAAACTATTCCATAACCACTTACTTAAACAGAATGATGTCAGAAGCTTCTACATCACAGATCATCAAGTGTATCTTCAGGTATGCTTCAACCTCACATAATCAGTGCTACTGCTAAAATCAAGAGACCACACTATTGCCAACCCTTCCTGTGTGCTGGTATAAGCACTTCAATGGCGCTGTGAAGAACAAGCCCTCTCTAGACCCTCTCCACCAGTGTTAATTGTATCTCAAACCACTTCTCTGATCTAGTCTCCCAGACACTCACTTGCAGTACAAGGGAGAGGACAGCACTGTCTTCAGTGTAGCAATTTCTGTGGGCTTAAAGCATAGATAAAAATACAACCTCGAGAACAAGACAGTGGATTAAATGGACTACAAAGACGATCCAGAATGGAGAGTCGGTTAATCTCCCATTTCTCAGTTTCTTCATTGAACTCTTAGAGCTGTTTAGTCATACCAATAAGAAAACAAACCTATCAAGTTCTATCTACAGTTCAGAAGTAAAAAACTACTTACAAGTTAATCAAGAGAGTTGCATCTCTTTCTTGTTTTAAAAAAAGAAAGAGAGAGGCAGGGGCAACCAGATCTCAGCACAGAAAAAACACAAGACATAACACGCCCTCAAACTTACACTCTAATGCCATTTCATAGCAGTGGTTGGTTGCGTTTTTTTTTTACCTCCCCTAAAAGTGTTTCCCAGTCTCCCATTACTACTGCAACTTAACAGGCACATCTAGACTCTTTTGGTCAGCATGCGAAAAGAAGAATGACAGTTATGCTGCCACACGAATTTACGAAGCTTTCTGAAAATGCAACTTGGCACTGTTATATTTAAGTTACTTTTCATTACTGCACAGAGAAAACTCATCTCAAACCCAGAAATGAACAATAAAAGAATCATAATTTAATGATCACATTTGTCTTGTGCCTGCATCCCATAACAGCCTCCATAATCAGAAGGAGCATGGGTTGTTGGGTTGGTTTTTTTTTTTTCCTCAAGTGAAGTAGTCTGTTCTGCTATCTGCTTTCACTTCCTTATGTCCGCACATACATAATATATAGACACACAGACACAAAAGAAACTCGGTAGAAATCACTACATAAGAGGATGAAGAGCATATAAAATGACAATGGAAACAACGGGCACAAGGTAAAACCACGGATCACCTCAGTGAAAGTCAAAGCGTATCTAACAGAACAGCAGTGGTTTTTTCTCCATTACGAGGCATGGCAACAGTTGATGCAAAAAAAAAAGCCAATGCACCTAAAGGAGGATTTCTGTTCTATATATTAAAACAAATCAGAGTACAGTTAGTCTGAACGATGCATCCCACTTACACAGTAACTGTGATGGTACACAATAACTACTGAATTTAACTGTGTTTGGGATCTTCCATACAATTCCCATTATTCCAAAAAACGTTTTCACTTCATAGATCCACACTTCAAGAATGGAAGAAAACAGGTGTCATGCTGATGCTTATGGTTACACCAATTACAAGCCTGTTGGCCTGGCAGGGTTGCCATGTAGAGCCACACATACCGATACAGGCCTCAATTAAAAAGGAACTAAAAAACACTGGGTAACTTGATGCAACTTCCGTATTTAGTCAGGTGGTCCAGTTTGAATGCAAGATAAACTACTATTCTACATATGAAGTTGTAACCGCCCAAGGTGCTAATTCATCTTAATCCAGCTCCAAAACCAACTAAATTGCATAAAGGCACAGAGGAAGACATGTACATGCACACTATTAACAGAATCCCTCTGTGCATCTTCCTTACAGCCTTCCATAAGCTGTAAAACCAAACTACCCTAAAATAAATCAAGACAATGTAATGTTAGTATGGCTTGCGCTACCTGAATTAAGATTTCAATATTAGAAATAATCACACTCCATAATTAGGCTTATAGTGACTTGTTCTCAGTCCTATGCCATTTCATGCTTTTATTGGCAGAGGAGGAGGAGACAAAGAAGGGGCACAAGATCAGCACTTCTATAGTTTTTAGGTACCATAAAGGTCAAAGGCTGTTGGTTAACAAGTTTTACTGTTGATGGGAATTCATTACAGTATATACGAAATGGTTATAACTAAGAGTTCAGGATGACGGTAGGTAATCAGTAAAAACAATAAAACCATACCAAAAGTATAAAACCCACCAACATACAAACAACGAAATACTGACCTGTGATTATCTTTACAACCAACCATTAACACTTTCACCACATTTCAATAATGCCCAGGTTTCACATAACCATTTGAAAATTTTATAAAAAAACTCTACATACAAAAAAGCTGCATATGTACAGCTTTTGTGTATACATGGAAGAGTTACTTCAGCTTCTGATAAGTCACGCAAAAACGTAGTAAAGACGACAAATAGCTGAATACATTTATTTAAAAAAAAAAGAAATTATGGTGATCCTACATACAGGAAATATGTTCAATAATAAACACTCACTTTAGTTTGGCAGAAAAAAATGCATCAATCTCTCGGGGCTAAAAATTGAAGCTATACAAGCTCACCCTAAACAAAAAAGGCAAGTTTTGCTAAGACTGTTTATCAGTGAACAGTAACTCTATGGTAGACTTTTAATTATTGCAAGATTTGAGAATGAGATTAAGTAGTTTTCTTAGATAAATACTCTTAGTCCAAAACATGCTGTTGGACTTCAGAAACGGGTCAATACACGAAGTCTTTTGAGCATCATCAAGAAGGACAGACTACATAAACATAGCATTTATTTATGTTCCTTTAGACTTCAGAAATTTACTTTAAATAGCCGTCTCCCTCCCCCCTCACCCCCCATTAGAGGGTAAAAAATTATGCAGAGAAAGCTCTAAAACAACCGTGTATTAAAGGACAGCACCAGTGCATTGTCTCTGTTTCTGCATATTAACTTTAATGAAAATCTCGTAAAGCTTGTGCGGCACAGTCCTAAAACTTTAATCTTTGCAAAACTACGGAAAAAATACAATCCCTCCCCTGACTCCTACCCCAAAATCCATCTCACCGTCGATTCTTACTTAAAAGTCAAGCATAACCCTGCCGGTTACTGAGTGAAAGACGTTAACAAAGGGATAACGTCCCTACCAGGGTAGGCACTAACTACATAGGCGGAACAAACCTCACGCAGACCTCTAGGACCACATTTGCCAGACCTCTCAAGTCAGAGAGGGGAAGAAGGAAATAAACAAAAAATAGGGGGGAAGATAGATAACGAAGGGCCACAGACAAAGCCGGGAGCAGAGGAGTGAGCCGAGAGGTGCGCCGCCCCCAGCTCCGCCGCGACGGGAGCCCAACCCAGCTCACCCAAGCAGTTAGGCCGGCAGCTTCCTCCCCTTCCCCCTCCCAAGACCGCTGCACGAGGTTCTCCCCGCCCGCTCTCTCCCTAACACCGCGCTGCCGCCATCCGCCTCCTCCGCCCCCACCGAGGGGCCCGGCCGCGGCAGAAAGACCGATCTCGGGCGTAGGCCTAGCACTCCAGAGAGCCGCCGAGGCTCCTGGGCCTGCCCAGCCAAGGCGTCGCCGCTGGGGGCTCGCCGCACAGCTTAGGCCGCTGCAACACCCTTCTCCCCGCCGCATGGCGGCCGCCCCGCTTCCCGGGGAGGCCCAGCCCCGCGAGGAGCGGCCAGAGCCGAGGATGGGGAGCGGATTGCGCGAAAGCCGCTGCGATACCCCACCGCCACAGGCCGCGCTCCCTGGGCCGGGCCACGCCGCCCCTTACCCGTCGGTGCTGCGTTTCTTGCTGGAGCTGTAATCATCCCCCAGATCTAGGCGGTGGCGCTTGGACATGGCGGCGGCGGAGCGGCGAGCGGCCGCTCGGTGCGGCGGCAGGCCGGGCGGTGGATGGGCCGGCCGGGGCTGGGTGCGGCGGGGCGCGCTCTCGGCTCCGCGAGCGGCAGCAACAGCAGCGGCGCCGCGAGGCCAGACACAGCCACTAAAATGGCGGCCGGAAGGAAGCGCCGGGGCTGCGCGAGACGCTGGCGCGCGCGGTGAGGAGAGGGAGGAAGGAGAAGAAAGAGGGTGGAGCGCGCGGGCGCGCGGGTCCGCCTGCATGAACCTTCCCTCGGCGCGCGCCCAACGGTCGGCCACGCCCCGCGCGCGCGTTCCCATGGTCGTGCAGAGCCCGCCATGATGGGGGCGCGGGGGCAGCCCGGGCTGGCGGGGCGGGGCTGCTCGGGGAGAGCAGAGCCGGGCTGTATAGGGACCTTCTGCCACCAGTCGTAACGGCACTGCCAGGGACTGTCAGCCTGGCCGTTACCGCTGATGCCCTGCGAGACAAACCCCTTTCCACGGCCCTTTCCGTTCTGGGCACGCGTGCGCTGGGACGGGAGTTTCTGCGGGGGGAGTTCAAACAAGGATAAACCTCTGCTTTAGGCCGTCACGGACTGCCCTCGGTACGTTAGCCCTGCGTGCGGGAAAGGCAGTCTTTCACGAGATGCCTGTAGGAGCAGAAATACTAGAAAAACAGGGACGTTAAGGCTACGTGCTGTAAAAGCACACACAGCCTTTAACTACTCCAATGTCAACAGTAAGTATTCATGGCAGTGTATTTCATGAAGAGAAAATGTAATTGTCTTTCAGAGACCCAGAAACAATTTCTAGTTCTTGCCGGTTTCTCTTGTAGAGTGTGTGCACTGTGTCTTAACGTAAGATCACCAGTCCAAGGGAGGCCTGTGTTCATGACACAAACTCCAGCAGGCCAGTTTAGTTCTACTACATCAAAGTCTTAGGTGTGAGTGAGCACGCATGGCTACAGGCAGTTAGGCACAATTTCTGAATTGAAACAAGACACATCAGTGCAAGTGCCATTCCCTCACTGCAGTTAGGTTTTGTTGAACAGTTAACAGCTGTAATTAGTTATTTTTCACACTTTCAACCAGCAGAAGTCTGCAAGTTTAAGCCTGATCTGGATGAGTTGATCCTCAGAATTTCTTCTGCCCCTAAGCTGTGCCCCGTCTCCTACCACCCCCAGCTCCTTTCAAGAACTGAGTTAACCATCTGCACGAGTTGCGTTTTTTTCTCTAACTGAGGGTACAGATGAGCCTGGGCAAGAAAAGATGAAGTCAGGCAGGCAATGGGATGCTTCTAACAACTATGTCTTCAGATCAGAAACACAGTGCTCAGTGAGCAACCTCTGCTCTCACATAACTTCCCTCAGCCATTTCTGCCTCCTCCCAGCACTAAGTCTTAGCAGCTGCCTCGCCTTCCAGTACAGTCACTTGATACTTCAGCACAGCTCATAAATGCTTCTGGAAGTGCAAGAGGCACTGTTCTTGAAATTTCTGAAGCTATGCTGGACATTCTGTTCTCTATTCCTCTCCGTTCCCAGTCTATTTCATGCTCCTTCAGCACCACTGTAGTGATTTAAATTCACACCATAGACAAGTAATTCTAAGATAGAAATTAGAAGCACTATCATCATCTCGGTATTTCTCTTCATCTAGGTACATTTGTTGGAAAACATGCACTTTGCAAGGCTTGCTCCCCCATCACTCTTCACAGCTTTTCTGCCAGATAGTACCACAAACTTTGCTCAGCTGCTTGAATGAGCACTCATTCCCTAAGCGTTTTGGACAAAGGAATTGGGTTAGTTAAGATGTTTTAAATAACAATTTTTTTTAACTCTATCTGACTGTGGGTGTGTGAGACAAAGAATGTTGTCCTTGCATGATAAGAACCTGATAAGGCATGCGGGAGGCTCTCTGGCAGGACAAGAAAAGAAACCAGAGAGCAATTAAATTAAAGGAGGGAAGTGCTAGACAGGAGATTATAAAACCTTAAATCTGTCAGCTAGGGCTGTTTGAGATAGATGGGGTCTGTTGAAGCAGTACTGCGCTTGCTTAATAGGGTATTGAATATTAACTTCTCCTCCCAGGGGAGGCATAATCTTGCGATAATGAGACATGTGACTTATGAACTGATATGTACCGTAACATGTAGAAGGCGTGTCAGGTTAGTCTGTAAACTTTGGAGTACCCAGCCAATGGGGAAACAAGGTAGGGATTTTGCGGCCGGGAATAGGGTATAAAACTTCATGTATTGCTCTGACAAGGTGTGCCTACTAGTTAGACACCCGGTCTTGCAAGAACGTAATAAAATTATGTGCTTCATTGTGGGGTCTGACCTGAGTCTCTTTCGCGGGGTTTTGCTCGTTTCTCACAGGTGCAAGGGAGAATTCACATAAATGGCTCAGCTAACAAATATGAAAGTGATCAGGAAAGACCATCTAGTAGCAGTGACCTGTTCCACAAGTACAGCCAGCTCAGCAACTGGGTGTTAGTCCATAGCTTCATTTTCCGAAGATTTTCTGGGGTTACATCAGCATAACTACTAAAATATTTCATGTAGACAACAGTCCTTAGACTATGTTCTTTAATGAAAGAGCATGCCTGTCCCTATTATAACAAAATGGCACTCACAGCCCTACTGGGGTTCTAGACACTAATATAAGTAAAATAACATTTTTCTGCTTAGAGTTATTGACCAAAATAAATATTCCTGGAAAACTGGAATTTGAGCTTTTCCTGTGAAGCTGGAAGTAATTTTTCAAGTTACATTACCAAAAAACCCTGGCATATCTGTGTCAGAGGTTGCCAGAGAGTAAGTGTTACAGGGTGTCTCTCTCTACCCCAAATATCAAGCTTTTTTCCTGTGGTGCTGTGGTAGTGCACACAGAGCTGTGTTCTTACAATGCAGCTAAGGGAACCCTTTCTACACATCTCCGCAAGTGGATTTTCAGTGATGTCTGTCTTAAACAAAAGCAAATGATTATTGAAATAGAGTGTTTGAATAGCACACATTTAGCTTTTCAGAGAAGAGAGGGGGGAAAAAAGTGGCTAAGTCTCCCTGGAAAATGGAAAAATGGGAAGAAGTCAAAGGCATTACATGCAGAAGTTGGAATGAGCAGCTACTGCTGTGCGGTTCTCAGAAGGCAGCATCTGTCCAACAATAGGAGCCTGGAGAACTCTGCAGCTATGCATTCCAGGTCTTGATTGCTCTTCCTAAAGCTGCTTATAGTCTTGCTCCAAGTTACCACATGACCAACACCAGGGAAGTTTCTGCTTCAGGGGACAGGAAAAAAGGAGCAGGTATCTCAGCAGGTATGAGAACTTAGGCTATACCTAAGTATATATTTTGCCAATGCAAAAATGAAGGGAAGAAGATTATGTGTTAGGTGGGTGAGCAGCTACTTGAGTGCTGTGCTCCAGACTGATATCCCACACACTAGCTCACTCTGTTAGCATTACTTTGCAAACTCCTGAACTCGCTCTCCACCCAACCGTGCTATGAGCTATGAGACTGCGTAATAAATATTCTGTCCCATACCAAAGAGTTTACGATGTAAGGCCTTCATCCTGCAAGCACACGCATGCCTTATTTTACTAATGCAAATAATCCTTTTAACTTCAAAGGAATTACTAAGAGTAGCAGAACTAAGCGTGTAGGTAACTGATTGTAGGATCACAGCCTAAATCTAAGAAGAGATGAGAAAAAAGATTGGTAAGCACAAATTGACATAATGACAGTGATAAGTATTATGTCAGAAGTCTAAAGGATGAAAAGAATGTGTAAAATAGGGCATATTTGAGCATATTTTCTGCCTTTTCAAAGGCATTTGTTAAATAAGAGTTTTTTATATCCCCCCAAGTCATTTATATCCATCTATGAAAATGAAAATCTTAGATTACTGAAACAGGAGACATATATGAGTTGCCATTTGACTGTCTACCCTTCTACCTCCATTTCTTACCCGAGTTTTAAAAGTGAACTCACTGGTATCAAAATCCTCTTAGCCAATTTCCATTGAATATTTCTTTGCTTTGGGTTGAAAGGATCCTTAACATTTAAAATTGAAACAACGGCTTAGGAGAATAACATCATCACTAATTTTCTTTCTTTTTTTTTTTTCCCCCGATTGTGCATTGCCTTCTCCGCAAAAGAATAAACATGGATCTCAGACAAGCTGTAATTCAAAGACCTACCCTGGATCAGGTGAGGTTTCTGACAGAGAAGTCTGGTGTCACAGATTAGGGTATTCTTGCCCGTGGCTAATTGCTTCACCCCGTTGCTAGAGATTAGCAAATCTCTAAAGGGCAGAAAAATGAGATCTATCCAGCATAGCATCTTAGTTGAAAACCTTTTTCACTGGCTTAAGCTAGCACAGGGGATGGCAAAGTGAAACCACAAACTGCTGCCAAACAATGGAATCCATGAGCAGAGTTGTAAAACAACACAGCTAGGAGAGGTTAACTCTGCTAAAGCTTGTGTCCAGAGCCCTAAAACCTCTGTAGTACGTATTTCTTCTATGTCTGGCTGGCTTGCCGGTCTGTATACTACAGTCTATATGCTCCCAATGCTAAGGCCACACTTGCACTGCCAGTTAATAAGAAGTCTAACTCCTATTTTTTCTAAATCTACAAAACATGATGCTAAACAATTTCTTCCAAACTAAAAGTATTAAAATAAAGTATTTCTGATAATTACCATTGCAATTACTGTTTTAAAATAATATATATAAAATGGGTAATATCCCTCAAAAATTATGTGGGATCCTTAAATGCAAATGCTCATCACGGACAAGCTCTCATTCTCTCCTCCCCCACCAAGCCCATGTGAATAAATGGATATCATCCTCATGTTCTGTCATATCATCAGAGAAAGAATACTTGAGACAAGAACCCACAATCAGAGTATGTTTAAAAAGTCAGACTTCCACATTTTTCAAATTTAAAAATATGAAGATGAATACATGAACTGATCTCAATTTCTGCAGTGAAGAAAAGAGGCAGCTTCTCTGTAATTACAGAAGCTAAACTTTGCAACACTTCAAATATATATAAATCAACACTTTGAATTGCTCTGGGAAGTATGCAGTAGGAAGCCAGCATGGCAACAGCAGTATTTCCATGACAGCAAACTTTATCAGCCATACAGACATTATCTACTTTCTGTACCAAGTCTGAAATCTTGTGAGAAGTTCATTAAATGTAAGGTGTTCTTTGGGAGTAGTAACTATTTCATGGGGAACTGTTTAAAGTCAGAGAAGACCACAATTCCAAGCTTGCTGTTTGATCTTGTGCTAGAATATTGGAAGAAGAGCAAATGCAAGTTTTTCAGTTGGCATTTCTTTTGCAAAAGTCTAATTTTTTCTTGCATTTTCTTTGCAAATTTTTCATATCAGCAGAAGGAAAAAATGTACCATATTGGTATATATTTTTTCACTCCTTTTGTATTGAGTGCAATTCACTATTGTATTAGTTCCTTAAGACTTTTTTTTAAAGCCCTGTCTTTAATATAATCCCTAAAACATTCATATTCATGCCTAATCTTAGGCATGCTGGATCTACCAGTGGTACCTCTTCACTCTTGAGTATCTGCTTAAGTATCACGAAATTTATTTGCTTAGTTTCTGCTATCTCTGTAGAGCATACACAGTTTCAACAAGCTAAGATTACAATGAAGGTAGTGAGCAATGAAACGCGTGATCTAATAACCTCTACCTCATGGGCTACTAACATCTAATGTGGTAAATATTAATCCTTATCTTCATAGGAAGTTCCAGACTACATAACAAAATAATAGCAGTAGAAAATTATACAGACTAAAAATCCATCATATCCTAGAAATACATTGTAACAAACCATAAACATTGACCAGCTGGGTCCTATTTTTTAACAAACTACCTTCTTGTTCTTTCCCCAGATGATCAAGACTTTTTCTCCTAGCTGTGTTACAAGTCCACTTGCAGGAGAATCCTCAGCAGCCAATGAAAGCACTGAAAGCAGATATAAATTTCTGCAGCTGTGGGACTTCCCTCTTGACAACTTACTACCACAAAGCCCCAGCCTTGTAAAAATGAGGTTATTTGTTAGGGTGTGACATTCTATCCCCAGGGGTAACAACCTTAATATAATCTGAAAACCTGTATAAGGGTTCTAAAGATGCTGAAAGAAGACATTGGCTAAGTTTGAGGTGTTGGACAATTTTTTTTTTTTTTTTTTTTGGGGTGGGGGGCGAGGCATTAATGTACAATTATATCACATAGCATATCCTGTAATGATATCCTTCTCTCTAAAGAGCAAGACTGTCCCCAAATGAAAAGGAAAGGGTGCTGCTGCTGGAGCTCCTCGTTCTTGCAAAGACAAAAGGACTGTTTCGATGCTCTTCTTTGTAGAGAGGGAGCAACTCATCTCTCAGCTGAAACAAGGAGAATGCTATATTGGCAGCAATTTTAACATTATAGCAGCCATATCTAGGTTAATATAACGAACTGTCTCATGTGCCCTTAAGGCTTGCTTTTGTATGTAGAGTAGTGGTGACCTTGTCTATAAGAAGAAGGGAGGCAGAATTAAGGTTATCACAGGTAAAGAAGTGCTTTCTTCTGCAATTTTAACTTTTTGAAGTACCTATGCAAGCAAAACATGTAACACACAGCTCAGTCTTACATTTAACATGCAGCAAGTAGTTCCACAGGAGGTCTTTCAGGATTGTGCTGCAGCACTACCTAAGCAGTCCATAATCTTCCCAATCCTGACTTCTCAGTCCCATCTCTGCAGTACCCTCTTCCTCACTATGGCATGATTGTTTGGGTAGTCATGAAGTATATAAGGCTGTGAAACTGATACGGCTGAAAATATAGCCTAGCAACAACAACGTAAAAGCAGTTTGGTTTCCCAACAAGGACAACAGACGGAGTAGATGGGAACACAGACAAGCAACCGGAGACAAGACACTGTGTCAGCTGCTGGATCACCTGAAAAAAACCATGATGTAACAGCCTGACACTGCTCAAAGTGAATAAGTTCAGTACTTGAATATCTCTTTGGAGGATCAGAACAAGATCATTGTGTATTTTCTTGTAAAAGCTATTTTTTAAAAAGCATTTTTCCATACCAGATGACTGATCCTACATTAAAGTGACATCCTGATTCATCTGGATACATTTCCATGAATAATATTAGCTGTTGTTAAAAAAAAACTTATTCAGCATTTTTTGCAGAAATGTTTAGATATTTGACATTAGCTTTATTTTTCCATAGATTCTAGGGGAAATGAATTAATACCTTGGAGCAAATTTATAGTAGAGAATCCTAGAGAATTTTCTTTCCTTTAAAAGAAGGCAGTGCTACTTAGCACTTTGTGTGGGAAGATGGTGGGGTAAGGACTGAATCTCAGTACCAATATCCCTGAAAAGCATTCATATTCTATGAAAAGCAGGCAATATCCTACAGTGAAGCATGTGGTCTGGGGGAACAATAAAGTAGGAAAAAAACATTTCAAGTCCTCCAAGACGTAGCTGAAGCACCATGGACCTTGTAGAGGGTGTTAAATCAAGTGAGACTCTTACGTGCTCATCCTTTTAACAGTGTGTCTATTTGGGCACTTCAAAATAAATCTAAAATAACCAGAATAAGACTTGAGCTGCTCTGTTGCCTGTCTATTGATAGACATTCATAAACAGAAAGCTCTA
Source organism: Bucorvus abyssinicus (assembly GCA_009769605.1). Lineage (NCBI taxonomy): Eukaryota > Metazoa > Chordata > Aves > Bucerotiformes > Bucorvidae > Bucorvus > Bucorvus abyssinicus. Next base: position 19,888,085 of record CM020026.1, read on the forward strand.
ATATCCCTCCTACACACCCTTTAACTCTGAAGTTCTCCCATAGGTATAGTTTTTATAAGCTTTCTGATCTACTTCTGTGAAATAAGCCGCATTAACAAAAAGCTGATTTTTTTCACTGTTTTAAGTTAACCTTTCTCATTTGGACAGAAATGAGTTAGGGAACACTTACATAAATTGCTTTCTTGGAAGATTAGGGTAGAGGGAAGTATTAACAGCCTAGCAGAGGGACATTGCTAGGAAGCTGAGGGTAATAATGTCTTGTAATCCCTGCAATGGATCTAGGAGAGGTTTGCTGCTTTGTGCTTTAAGAATACCACTGAACAATAACCAGTTTGAATTCTGGAGGTGGTCTATGGCAGCTTTATTTATAAACACAGCATCTCCCATCTCTATTCTGATTGAGAGTAAATTTCACCCCGGCTAATGCCATGGTGATTCATATTATTGAATTGAAGTGTTCCTCAGTGGTAATACTAAGAAATTGCTAAGAGACATGTTCATGATCTGATTTGTCATATTTTAACAACAAATCACTTTTCTATACTAACTCCACAATAGTCAAAATTGAGATTGGTCTCATTACTTTCAAAACCATCTGCTGACTTAATCTGGAAACTGTGCTGTTTCACAGGATCACTATGAAAAATGCTAATTTTTTTCAGCATGAAGTTTTTGCGATATAGTTTGTCCTATGTACTCTTACATTCACAAAGTCCTTCAGTTCTGCTCATCTGGATGCTTTCTGTAAGAATACTACTTCTTTAGCTTCATCTCAGTTCCACATTCTGTTCCCCCATGCAGAAGGAAAAAGAGCAGGGTGTATAAAAGATTAGAATGCCAAGGGAAAAAAACCAGTAGTGGTAAAGGGACAGAAGAGCATAAGAGCTTACAGTTACAAGAGAAAGAGAGGCAGAAACAGAAGAAAGACAAAGAAAAAAATCAGCCTTCTGAACAGAGCCTCTTCTCAGACTTTCTAAAGGGATAAAGTTTTAAAGTGAAGGTGGAGGAGTCACAGGAAGTAAGACTGAAAGACTAATTGCTTGAGGAAAAGGATGGGTATCACCTTCCTTTGGCTTAAAGCCCCCATCAGACATTTAATATGCAAGCTTGTGTGTCTTCACCAGCACACTGGCATGAAGTTGCAAACCTCAGGCCTATTTCTTACCCATTATTACCCCTTTATCCTACTGTTCTAAAATACCTACAGCTTGTGGCTACAGAGCCCTGCCTGTCCTCAGCAGTATTCCTCAACATCTCCCTCTGTTCTGCAGGCATGCATAGGCTTGCATAGGCTGTGTATATAGTCCCACACACCAACATTTACTTTTGATTAAAAACAAGTTTGCAAGTTACCAGTGTTGAGAAATCAACTCTAAACCACAAAGGAGAGAGAAGCAGAGCTAATATTTCATTGGATAAAAAAGAATAATATGGAACAAATTAAGAGAGAAGGCTCCAGGTGAAACTTTGGTCAGGGAAAGCGCATAGTGGCCATATGTTCTAGGTATAATGTCACAGGTCTTCCTGGAGATAATCCCAGATGCTATGTAGAATGCAACTGTGACTGTCACTGAGCAGGTGAAAATAAGAAAGAAAGAAGAAACAGGAAGAAAAAAATTCCCAGTGTTAAGTACCACATAAATCTAATTATGCTACACTGAGTCAAGATCAAAACTAAAGCATTAGCCTGAATTCTGACTGTGCTGCTGTTCAGTGAATGCAGCTTTCTAAGTTTCATTGTAATTTCTTTCAAGATCCCTGTGATGCAATACATCCCAGTCTGCACTGATGCTGCTCTTAGTGCCTTTTCCTTCCTGGCCATTTCTCAATGTGGTGTTTACCATACACGGTTATCAGTACTAGAGTGCTACTCTGTAATTTTTATTTCTTATCATCAGCTTCATTTTGACTCAAATAGATCTGCTGGTGTTGCCAGCAGCTCCATAAAACAGATCTGTGCTGGAAGGATAACAAGGGCTTCTAATTTTGAAGAGGAGACAGGTAAGTGTTTCTTTACCCCTTATTGCAGTGTTCTTTTACCTTCAAATTAAGACTCCATCCCAGTGTGTATTCTGTATTTCTGGGTAGGACTTCATTGACAGAAATAGGTACATGTTACTATGTGGCAAAAAGCACAACATGCTTAAATTTTGCTCTTGAAACTAGCATTATAACCCACTCTCCCCCAATTCCGCAAACCTCCAGCTCTTTCCCATCCACATCAAAAAGCTTATTAGGGAAAACAAAAGAGCAAAAGACTATTTTTCTTGGTATTTATTTGAAGTGTGCCCAAGTAATGGTGCCTTGGCCTGCAAATTCCCTTTGTTACCTTCTCTTCTTAGTCTGGAAGAGGAGTAAAAACAATGTATTCATGGTACCAGACAAACTCTGAACAGGAATGACCTTCCTGAAACCTGTAAGCAGCCCCAGTACAGTCAAGAATCAAAGCCAAGTCTGTACCAAAGTTGTGTATTCCACAACAGTTCTCCAAGAACCAAAGGTCTTTGTGGTTCAAGTCCTAATATAGGAAAACTACGGTAAGAAATCAGTGGCTAACAGTGAAGGGCACTGGCCAGGGCATATCTGGAGCCTGTGTCCAACTCTGAAGGGGATGTGGAGAAACTGGAGAAAGTTCCATCTGAGGGCTACCAAGACTGTTGGGACATCAAGGAGGAGTGGTTGGTCATTTGCCATCAATGATCAGTGAGGGATCTGGGCTTTGTTCAGTCTAGCAAAGAGCTAAGCAACAATCTATTAGCGGCCTACAATGCTTGAGGGGGAGGCACAAAGGTGATGGAGCAAAACTCTTCTCCATAGTAACAGAAAATATACACGGAGCAGTGGGCACACATTTCGAGTCAGGAAGGTTTGGATTCATTAGGAGGACAGTGTGGCACTGGAACAGGCTCATGCTGTTGCTTCCCTAGGGAGATAATAAATCTCCATCCTCAGGGCTTCTCAAGACTCACATGTATAAAACCATAGCTAATCTGATCTAGCACTGGCGACAGTCCCAGTCACACAGCAGGCTGGATTAGAAGGGATCTTTGGAGATCTGACCAGTATTTTTACAACTCTATGAACTGAACAGGCCACCTGATCAGGAACGGTAGTCAATTAGGTCTTCTACAAACAGCTGAAAGTAGCCTCACTATCACAGGCTTGGTTCTCATAGGGGACTTTCATCACCGTGATATTTGCTGGAAAGAAACATACAGCTAGACACATACAGGAGACAGCTAGACACATACAGGGGGGTCCGCAGAGCATCGCGATAATATTCTGACATGGGTGGGGAGGAGCAAGGAGAGGAAAAGGTGTGCTGCTGGACCTGGTACTAACAAAGAAGGTCTAATTGGGGGCGTAAAGGTCGAGGGCAGCCTTGGCTGCAGTGACCATGAGATGGTAAGTTCAGGATCAGCAAGGAAGAAGCAGAGCATAAGTAGGATTGCAACCCTGGACTTCAGGAGAGCTAACGTTGACCTCTTTAAGGAGCTACTTGGAGAAATCCCACGGATTCGGGCTCTAGAGGTAGAGGGTCCAGGAGAGCTGGTTAACATTCAAGCACCACTTGCTCCAAGCTCAAAATTGGTGATCCCTAAGAGTAGAAGTCAAGCAAGGAGTCAGGAGACCTTCGTGGATGAGCAAGGAGCGCTGGAAAAAACTCAATAGAGGAAGGAAGTTTACAGAATGTGGAAAAAAGGGACTGGCCACTTGGGAGGAGAATATACCGAAACCATTGCCGGAGTTTATGCAGGATGCAACAAGGAAGACTAAGGCCCACTTGGAATTAAATCTGGCAAGGGATGTCAAAGACCACAAGAAGGGACTCTTCAAGTACATCAGTAAGAATAAGGAAGACTAGAGAAACTTGGGCCTTCTGCTGAATGAGGTTGATGCCCTGGCAATGGAGGATACAGAGAAGGCAGAGTTACTGAATGCCTCTTTGCATGAGTCTTTACTGCTAAGGCTTGGCCCTCATGAGTCCCAGTCCCTGGAGGTAGGGGAGAAACTCTGGAGAAAGGAAGACTCTTCCTTGGTTGAAGAGGCTTGGGTTAGAGATCATCTAGGCAAACTGAACACCCCCCAATCCTTGGGCCCCAATGGGATGCACCCACGAGTGCCAAGGGAGCTGACAGATGTCATTGCTAGGCCCCTCTGCATCATTTTGAAAGGTCACAGGGAACAGGAGAGGCACCTGAGAGCTGGAGGAAACCAATGTCACTCCAGACTTCGAAAAAAAGGGCAGGGAAGACCCAGGAAACTACAGACCGGTCAGCCTCACCTCCATCCCTGGCAAGGTAATGGAACAGCTCATCCTCACATTAGAGATAATGTCCAGAATTTTTTTCCTTCTCTGTGGAGGAAAAGAAGGTTGTCAGGAGTTTGTTGGCATGGATTCACCAAGGGGAAGTCATGCTTGACCAATCTGATTGATAGCTTCATCTTCAGCAAAGCATTTAAACACTGTCTCCCATAACACCCTCATAGGGAAGCTTAGGAAGTGTGGATTAGATGAGGTGGACAGTGAGGTGGATAGAGAACTGGCTGAAGGACTTTGTAATCGTGATGCAGAGTCTAGTTGGAGGCCTGTAGCTAGTGGTGTTCCCCAGGGTCAGTGCTGGGTGCAGTTCTTGGTCAACATACTCATCAGTGATGTGGTGAAGGGGCAGAGTGAACCCTCAGCAAGTTTGCTGATGATGGAGAACCGGGAGGAGTGGCTGTCACACCAGAAGGCTGTGCTGCCGTTCAGCGTGACCTGGACAGGCTGGAACGTTGGTCGGAGAGGAACCTAATGAAGTTCAGCAAGGGCAAGTGTAGGGTCCTGCACCTGGGGAGGAATAAACCGCATGCCTGTGCACCAGTACAGGTTAGTGGGTTATCCTGCTGGGAAGCAGCTCTGTGAAGAAGGTCCTGGGAGTCCTGGTAGACAACAGGATAACCATGAGCAGTAGAGTGTCCTTCTGGCCAGGAGGGCCAATGGTATCCTGGGATGCCTTAAGAAGAGCATGACCAGCAGGTCAGGGGAGGTTCCCCTCTGCCCCTGCTCTGTCCTGGTGAGGCCACATCTGGAGTACTGTGTCCAGTGCTGGGCTCCCCAGTTGAAGACAGACATGGAACTACTGCAGAGAGTCCAGTGAAGGGCTACAAAGATGATTAGGGGACTGGAGCATCTCTCTTAGGAGGAAAGGCTGAGAGACCTGGGTCTGTTTAGCCTGGAGAAGAGAAGACAGAGAGGGGATCTTGTCAATGCTTATAAATATCTAAAGGGTGGGTGTCAGAGGATGGGGCCAGACTCTTTTCGGTGGTGCCCAGCGACAGGACAAGGGCAACAGGCACAAACTGGAACACAGGATGTTCCATCTAAACATGGGGAGAAACTTCTTTACTTTGAGAGTGATGGAGTGGTGGAACAGGTTGCCCAGAGAGGTTGTGTAGTCTCCTCCTCTGGAGATATTAAGAACCTGCCTGGATGTGATCCTGTGCAACCTGATGTAGGTGAACCTGCTTTAGCAGGGAGGTTGGACTAGTGATCTCCAGAGGTCCCTTCCAATCCCTATCATTCTGTGAACTGGAAGTAAAACAAAAAGTCAGGAGTGCTTCAAGACCAGTTCAGTCATGGCAGAGTGAATTAAGCAACATCATCAAGTATTGCTTGGCTGATGTCGCTGACATTTGCAATGAAGTAACTATACTTGACTTGCATAATTCAGAATCTCCAATGACAGTTTTCAGCAACAGTCCTAGTAATGTAAGGTACATGGATTTTAAATCACATTACCCTTTCAACTACAGAGATGTAAATTGCTGTGGAGTACTAGTGGATAACTTACATCATAGATTGTCCAGGCCAAGTTTCACGTATAAATGAACTGCACTATTTCTCAGTTTTATCATGCTGGCACTTTTTCTTAAAGCTAAATTCACTTTTAAATAAAACAATAAACAGACTGAAAATGTATCTCCCTCTACAAACAAGACTTTCCAAAGAAATTCTCTGAAAGTGAATGGAAAGGGAAAAGCAACCAAGGGGTGGGGGGGATGGTGAAAAAGGAAAACACTGATTAATGACGTTTGTTTGTTCTAGGGTGTGATCAAACAGGCCAGAACCATAGTCAATAATAAAAGAAGGCAAAGTGCTGTGCAGACTGTTATATTCATCTGCTTAAAATTCACATGGTCTGAGTGCTAGAATAATTTGCTCCACACCATCTGGCAGACATTAGAAGTATGAATATGTAGAGGGGGAGGCGTGAGGAAGTTTTCTGCCTTTCTATAGCATGTAGAAATACTGTATTGGAGTCTGCAACTTAATCACATGTAACTGTTCATATATTAAATTCACAAGTAAGCTGTAAACAATCCAACAAATGGCAATTTTTAAAACATGTAGAAACAAACTTACTATATTGGGATAATCCCACTCTTTGTACTTTATATTTGGAACCAGAATATAATGCAATGCAGCAAGTCAGTACAGGTATCACTTATTGACAGAATGAGCCACACCATGGCATCCATGCCCAAACTAGAGAGGATGAGTGTTGCAGCTCTCAGCTAAACCTCTTAGCCTCACTTACAAGCTCAGGTTTTAAAAACTTCTGCTCACAATAGTGAAAACTCCACTGTTTGTCAAGAAGGGAGATACCACAGAAGCAAATATTCCTTGAAGATTTAAGTGCTGTAGGATAGAGTTATGTGGAATGAACTTGCGTATCTCAAGGAAATATGAAACCAGTGTTCTAAATATTTCTCTTTACAGAAAGTACAGTATTCTCAATACCTTTTATATTCTTGGTTTGGTGGGCAAGCTATTCAGTTTTTTCCAGTTTTAGTTAAAAAACCAGGCAAAATGATGGCTCTTTGACAAAGGTATACCAAAACTGCCCTGGATTCAGTCAGGCACCAAACTTAGGGTCCCACAATTCTGGACATCAATCATGATGTCCAGGTGAGCCTGAATGACAGAAAAAGTCTTGTTTGCTCCATATTTATACCTCAGCTTTTTTTTTCTTTTTTCACTATATGAAAAACCATGATATTTCTTTAATTATAATGATTGTGTTACTATTCCCATAGAATAGAATGTCATTTATCAGACTGAGCAGTTCCAAAGTTTGTCCTTACCCTTTGTCGTTGAAGAATTCCTGGAGAGCACAGAAGCTCTGTTGCATATGAATATGTACCTATTGCTCTCAAATGCATGCTTAAGAACCTTTAGCTAATAAGACAGAAGCATGGCTGAGTAGCTGTTCTCTCTAATGAGAAAAAGCTGTGGTGGTGAGACTCTGACAGATAGGCTCAGGAGGATTCAGCTGAAGGAGTTTTGGATGTTCCTGGGCTGCCAACTCTCCATGCTGGCTAGGAGGCTGCCAATGTCCAGTGAGAAAGACTCCCTGTACCTGCTGCCACCCCTTCACCCTACGTGTATTGTAACTGCTCTTCTAACTACGGCACAGACTTACACCCATCTGCTACTTTCTCTGCCCTTGAAAGCGTAACCAGAGGAGAGTGAATGGCAACAGTCTCAGATGACTAAAGCTGAGTCTCCTGAATCCTATAACAGACAGCTTTAAGAATTCCCTCTTCCTTAAGTACAAAGTTTTGACCAATAAAATAAATAAATTAAATCATTATATCAGCGCAGGCTTATTGCCTGAGCTATATGGGGAGCAGATGCTGTCACTTTACAATGCCTGAGAAAGGGTTAACTCTTAGCACATCTCGTCAGTCCCAAGGGTGTTGCTTATACAATCTTAGATGACAGAGTGTTTCCGCTTCTCCAGGCTGTTGCAAAGGATATTTAATTACAGTAATATTGCTGTCCAGTGCTCTTACAGCATTCCAAGGCAGTCATAAAGGCTGAGAAAGCATTCTCCTGCTAAGCTTCTGTTGTTTAGTGGCTTATAATGTTTCCAAAATGTGACCTTTAGAGCTGGAATTATTGTGCTTGCATTCTACCCAAAAGTAATTTAATTAGGAAGTTCAAAGAAACCTGTTTACCAAGTTTGGAGTCATCTAGGTGGTAAAGAAGTATTTTCAATTGCTAAAATAATTCTTCAAATGCAGGAGAAAACTGTACAAAAATAGATTTTTTTTCACTTTAGGCATGCCACATGCTGAAGAATAACCTCATTGCATGCACCCCTTTTCAGATTTCTGTGTCACTTGCAGTCAGTTTTCTCTCTCAGAACAGCCTCTGATGATAATTTCCACACCTTGGCTGTTGTTGTCTCAACTCAGTGTCTGCATGTTTACAGAGCTAGAGCTATGACAACAGCAAGTGGGGGCAAATAGCATTCTTACAGTGAATAGCAGTCACTTCAGCTCAGGTTGTGGAAGAAGGTCAAATATCTTTGGCAGCGCCCTGCCTGTTCATTCTTATTAGAAAGCCGACCTAAGTTTTTCCTGTAGAGAGAGAGATGAAATTCCAGCGCGTAGTAACTGCCCTGTAAAAGTGAGATCAAGACAATCATGCAACAAACTAGTAATTGCACATAGCTATGCTGTGATTTTCATCACTGATCATGTAAAATAAAGAATTCATGGCTTTTTAAAACATTTATTGGCTTGTGTCAGCGCTGTACTGATACGGACTTGTGCTTTTAGCTGGTAGGAGCACTATTGCCTTCAAAGGGACAGAAGGAGGGAAAATGGGACTGGGAAGAGACTGAAGTCTGCTGTAGGCTCACAATGGTGTGGCCAGCTTGACACTTGCGGGTGAAGCCGACAGAGATCCGATGGATGGGACGTGTGAAAGCAGTAGCTCTGATGGTGTCTGAAACATGACGGGGCAGTGTAATGAGCAAAATTACTCTAGTGATGGACAGAAAAGCCAGGATGACAGGGGGAGGTAGGTCTCTACAGGAGTGGGGTGTCTGGGAACAGATATTTGGAGATGAGGAACCTGAGGGGCAAGCACTGTGGAGACAGGATGAAAACCCAGTCACTCACCATATTTAATCTGCAATGTTATTAATAGTTTCTAGGTTAATATCTATTTCCACAGTCTTACTGTCTGGTTTGAGCTTAGAAACAAAGCTCATTCGTTCAGACATTTACTTCAGCTCAGCCTCTCTAAGTGACTGCACTGTCTAAAGTTAACGGCATGTTTTACAGACAGGTCTGCTTCTAGAAGTGGTAACACTTGATGTTTACAGTTACTACCAGGGACTGGGGTGCAGAAAGGCTCTTGCTTGTACTTGCTCCAGTGGAGACCAAGGTCACTGCTAAATCCTGCGTACCACGGTGGGGGTGCAGTAAGTGAGAGGCTGCACCTGTTGGGGGTGAGCGGACAGGACAGGTGACCCTGCAACTGACCAACAAGGTGTTCCATCCCATAGACGTCATATTCGGTATAAAGCCAAGAAGGATCATAAGGCTCAAGCTCTCTTCTCAGTGGCATCCAAGGACTCTGTCCATTCTGGTCTTCGATCCCAGTTTTACATTCCTGAATCCAGTTCAGAATCCAGCTCCTGAATCCAGTTGTTGCCTTCCGCTGAGTCCAGTCTGGGATTTCCTAGCATCTGCCCACAGCATCATGGTGATGGTGACATGATTGCCATGGGTGTTGGGTTGGTATTGGTGTTGCTATACATTTGTATATATATTTCATTTTATTGTTATTATTTCATTAAAACTATTTAGTTTTCTTTTCCAATCTGTAAGTCTCTTTCCCTTTTTCCCTTTCTCTTCCCTTTGGGAGGGAGAGGGAGAGAGTCTGTCATTCGTCTAGAGGCTGGCCCAGCTTAAGCCATGACACTTACTAAAGAAAAACGTAGGGCCTGAGGAGCATACTGTGGACACTTACTACATTTACTTCTAAAATGTGGTTCCTTATCATACTACTGAGCATGTAGGGACTGGTGTACAAACATTGCAGGAGAAACCTCTTCTGTGGGATCAGATACAGTAGGAATTTCACACAGTCCCTCTGTGAAAGCAAATGTTAACTAGTAGAGGGCCAGCCAGAATTCTAAGACAACTGCTGGATATCTTTACCTCACGGAAGAGGATGAGTTTGGAAAAATGAAAAAAACAAGTAGGCAGGTGTAGATCAAAAAAAGGAATAAGAAAAACAAGGAAAGAAAAAAAGAAAGAGTAAGGAAAGAATGATAAGGGAGAAGGATTATTTTTATCAAGGAAAATGAGAGAATGGAGAAGGCCAAGAAATATCGAAAATGATGGTGGATCAGGGAAAGACATGTAACCCATCCCTGCTATGTTTGTGGTAGCTCTGTGTTTATGTTATGCAAATAGGCTGTTTTGCATATATAAAATAATAACAACATCAGTTTAAAAAAGAAATTAGTATCAATTATAAGTAGTAGATAATAGCTTTTTTTTTGCGTAAAGTCCTGTGTTTGTCTACAAGAAAAGCCTTTCACAGATGCAACTATGCCTACATGACCCTGCCCCAGCCTGAGAAGGATGTTCTCCTTGGGTTAACTGATTCAACTTCCAACGCTTCTGCAATTTGCAGCCTTTTTGATGAACTTGCAAATTATTCCATAGCGTAACGACAACACAATTTAGGGGCAGAAATTTTTCAAATTCAGTGTTCCGTGGATGGGTCTAATGGCTTGTGTACACACAAACATTACTCTAGAACAAGGTAAGGTACAAGCTTAATTAAGGAACAGCTCTTCCACAGTAATTCCACGTGTAAAATCACCAGCTGTAGCTGAAGCAAGTTCTTTCCCTATTCTTAGTTTAATGTGCTTCTAGTGTGTTCAGTGTAATGATTCCTTTATTGGTCCGTTCACACAGAAGCTCTTAGCGATGAAATTTTAATCACTGTTCAGTTGAGCTGAGTTTAGCTGGTGACCTTATAGGTGGAAAGGTCAGTGTCCAAATGTCACACCTACCTCAGGATATGTCCCCAGACCTGGCTGGCTAGCTTTGCTTTCAAACACTCATAGTTAGTCCATGAATAAAGAGAGTAAGGACGTCCAGAAACTGGTATGAATTGAGGAGCAAATGATAGATGGTAGAGAAGGAGATGCAAGTAGCAGCTCTCAGCAGTTTCTCTACTGAAGGTTTGCATGTTTTTCAATTGTGCTAAATGAGGTAGGTCTTGAAACTCATGTTAAATACATGGAGGTAAAGAGTGTCTTATTTCACACTGAAAGCACATCTGGATTCCAGCTATTTAAAGAAAAAAAAGTGGTAAATTTCGTAAGTTACTCACATGGTGATTTCTGGTACCTGGACTCAAAGCAGATGAAGAAAGTGAACAGTTAAGGATGAAACACCCATATATCCTTCTGGTAACAGCACAGTAAGGTACTACATAAACAACTGTCTTTCACACTCCCTGTTGAGGTCTCATATTGAAGGCCATTGAATGCTTCACCCCTAACTTTGTTTTCCTGGAATTTACTCACAATTTTAGCACTATTAGCATAGAGCTTTGATCTTTGGAACTATTTGTAATATCTTTAACAAAGATTTAATTATTTTGTATTTAATAACCAAAAAGCAGCAGGACTCAAGGTCTGTCTTTGGAATACTTTTAAAAAGGTATTTTTAAGGACAGAAGACGTATTTACCAATCCGTTTAACACAGACATACCAAGTAAGTATGGTTACACTATTCGCAGTTTACTAGTAGATTTGAAAGTGCTTCTCGCTATACATGTCATCCAGTTTGCTTCCAACAGAAACTCCCCAAAATTAAATAGTGTTTTCTGTTTCCTCATTGTTATTAGCAATTTTACTATCTTGACCTAGTTACAAGCTTATAGCAATTGCTGGGATTTTACTTTATAAAATCATCTTTCACTGTCATGGGTTTTTTCCTTGTCTTTTGCTTCTCTTATCCATTTGCCATGCTTGTAACATTCACTCTATTCGTATTACCACTTCCCATTTATTATTACTCTCAATGTAATTTATTGTACATGCAACTAATATGATATTTTAATTGCTAAATCTATGTAATCACTGAATCATGATGGCTTTTAGCCAACTATTGCCTTGATTGCAAAACCAATTTGGTCCAGTCCTGTATGTAAAGGCCAGGAGTAAATTTTAAAGAAAACCTCATTTACATCAGCAAAAAGTATTATAAATATGTTATCCAGGACAAAATAGAAGACAAATATATTTGCCTGGTTTGTACAATGTATCCACACCCTGTTGCATCGGAATGCTACAGTTAGAGAAATGAGTTTATGGGAGAAAATATTTAATTGCATGTTAAATATTGTTTGTATTATTCTAAGTGTAAAAAATGAAACCAAGTATTAAGAATCATTAGTGGTACATGATAATTAAAGTCTATATGTAAGTGAGGATTTCTTATCTGCAAGTTTACTGTAGAGAGCTCACTGGATTTCTAAAACAAATCATCGGGGACTGGACAAATGATATTTACACTTTTAATTATCCAGTTAGATTAGTGTTTGTGATCTGTGTAAGTAGGTCACAAACATAGCAATGAAAATTAATTGTGCTACAGAACAGCAATGATTCATATGTTTTCTAGTTATAATTCTAGTAGTATTTTAAAGATAAGCCTCCTTAAATAATTTATTTAAAGAAAATCTATTAATGACATTAAAAGGATACTTTAAAAAGAGAACAAAACACCACTCTCAGTGGAAGTAATTTCTCTCTGCATTTATCCGGTTTTACTTTGCTGTACAATTACTTCCATTTTCAGAGATATGCAGAGTCAGCACTCCATCACATGTGCTGTCTGTCAAAAATGTATGTCTTCAACTGAATTTTTTTCTTTTTCAAGTACAGCGAATGGGAAGGGATGCTCTGTCACCAAGAAAAGGTTCTAGCCTATTTTTTACATCAGCTGTTATGCCAATTTCAATAGAATATGCTGGACTTGGCCACATTTATGTCCACACACGCGTAATTCTTTTTCACTGTACTCCAGAGTTCATTACTTTGTGATGTTCTTGCTCTCAGACACTTCTTACAACAGTGCTGGCACAACACAGTGCTCTGCAAATGTCAGCAGAGGCTCCTGCCACATGCTGTAGCTGCTGACATTTTTTTTCGCATTGCCCGCCCCCATACACATTAGGCTCCAAATCACACCATTTCAAGGCATTACCAACCTCTGTGGGTTTATTCTTTCATTACACCCATTCATTTTAGTTATTACATTAGTTCCATTTCCACAGTCATAGTTAACACTAGTGTATCAGCATTTCCCACTTCAGTTGTTTTCAGTGCATTAAAAATTAGTCATAAATATTGTTTCATGATCAAATTTGGCATAACGTGCTTTACAGGTCAAGCAAACACATTTTTCTTTCACAGATAAAAAGCAAGATCTGTTTGATCGTATTCAAGCCATTTCATTAGTTGAAAAATATTTAGGTATATTTCTGGAAACACTGTGCCAAGTTCTGCTGTTATTTATACCTCTGTTAATCCAGAGTAACTCAACTGTATTCAGTAGACTAGTCTGAATATAAAACAGTGAAAAATTGGCCCCTTTTAGCTTAAATAATGAGTAGAAAAAGGGGGGAAAAAAGGAAAGAAAATAAAGAAACACACTGTTTAGAAGAAAAATTTGCCTGCTCATTGAAAGGTCCGAATGAGTTGCTGTATAATGCTTCATTGCTGCAATACTTGCCCCAGGAAGGATGGCAATTGCAAGTGCAGTTCCCATTGACGGTTTTGTATTTCCAGTTCAGCCGGGGTTTAATTTATTTGCATTTGAATCATTGAATAGCAAGAGAAAACTGGTGTCTCAAGGAGCAAAGCTGCCTTTCCTGAGTAAACATTAACCTCTTTCACATATGGAAACAGTGGTTAACGTACAAAGAGAATTTCTGCACTATGTCCAGTTGCAAACTATTTAGATCACCAGAAAACCTTGAAGGTCAGTGTTCTGAAACGAAATAACTTTTTGCTGGTGCTAAAGGCATTTTACAAGATCAAGACCTGCCATCAAGACGTGTTCTCAAACACATCTATTGCTCAAGAATACAATGCTGTAACAGCTACAATGACGTTTCAGGTTACTTTGATCTAGCTTGTGTACCTTGAAGCTAGGATTTCTGAATGAGGTAGATCAAACACACCATATTGGAATAGCTCCTCTGTGGGTTTTTAATGTTGCAAATACTGAAGAGCCATTCCCAGGGAGGTTTCAGTCCACTGTGCATTACTCAGAGGCTTTCTGGATTCCACAGCTGTATAAATCCTTTAATTAAAATTCCTCCGTGCACGTTTTAAGGTAGGCTATGGTGTTCTTGATGTAGGGTTGGTTAACTGTTCTTTCCACCTCCTACTCAAAACCCCAACAGCTTTGCCAGGTGACAGTAGCCACCTCTGCTACTGAGCTGAATTTCTTGGCACCTTTTTTAATTTCTGCATAGTCATATATCTCTCTGACAAGGATGTACCTGCCTCCTTCTGTTTGATGGCTGTGCCACTGATGGATTCCTTCTCCAAAATCCAGCAAGGAAACCCTTCCAACCCAAATGAAGATCAATCGCACTGCACCTGAAGTTTTGATAAATACTTTTGATCATCCAATAATGACTAATTGCTTCAGGAGAGCACAGTAATTCTGATGACACTCATTTATCAAAGAAGGGAGAAGAGAAACTTGGACCTTTACAGCAAAGTCAGCCATCCCGCTTTAGCAACTATATTTTATGTTATACAGTGTAGGTCAGCAGAGAAAGCCTTTCCTACCCTGTCCAAATTAATAGGTAAGCCTCTCTGAAGCCCAAGAGTGAGCACAGCGTGAATGTTACTGCAGATGATGCCCTTTGTGTGCAGAGTCTCTGTCCTTATCCAGTTGATTTGATGTCTGAAGATTATCAGTAGACATTAAGGAATGGCCAAAGCACATTGTCAGCTATAGAAACTGTTTCCACATCTGCAAACGGTGAGCTTCTCAGGCTCTTCGCTGTCCTATGAAATTCATCTGCCTAAAATAACCATGGGTACTTCATGTTATGCCCGTGGGAAGATGAATCCCAATGTGTGGTATACAGAGCTGGTAGCTGCACTTCTCTCGTGCTGAAATGACTGTGTTTCAGATATGGGCCCTCTCACCAGCTGTCATTGACTTCGGGGGACCTTGCCAAAGTAAAGCCAGAGTTCTCCCTGCCTTCTGCTGGAAATGTAGTACCTACCTGCTGACCTGGCTAGTTTTGCCACAAAGCCATCACCCTTCAGCTGCAGTATCCAGGCTGACCTGTGGGTGGAAGTCCTGCAGAAGTGAAAGAGAAGCACAGAGGCAAACTTCTGAACCACTGAAAACCCAAGACATTACCAAGATCCAAATATGGTGTTACTCTGGAGGGCGTTCTGACCTTGCTGTCATCTTCCATGACACATGGTAACTGTGCTTCTATGCTCTCTCAGTCAGTGAACAAAAGAGAGTCAATGAGTATCAACTGCACTCTGTGGGCTGTGGAAGATGTCTGGTACAACTCTTCCCTCCCTTAAATGCATGCAGTGGTGGCTAAAATTAATACATCAGTCGTAAGCTACTGCTTTAGTTCATGCCATAGATTACTGCTTCATACTGAGCTCTAGCTATAGAAGCTAAGGATAATGCACTGTCTAATCTGTCATAACACTGCAAAATGAAAACTTATTACAGAAGGCATTGCAGACAGTGGAGTGATAATCTTGGAGTTACCACAGAAAAACTGAGTAGGACTGGAGGATCAGAACTCTTGGACATAAGAGGGAATGAATGATTTTCTGTTTGGTCAGTGCACCGTTGAATTTCATGCTGTCCTGTTGCACATCTTGATGTAGCTTCCAATAAGGAAAGGACTTAGCTGAGGCGTACAGGATTTCATGCTATACACAGGCATGGGTAAAAAGCTCTCAATTTTAGGGTGATAGCTGTAGAGGTTGGAAGCCTCAGAGACAAACCTACTTTGGTTTGAAGGGAGAAGAGATTGCACTTGACCTTTTCTTTTATATAGAAACTGCCTCTGGAGGACGCTGGCCATAGTATCCAATACTCCATCTTCATCTAAGCAATCTCCATGGAGTTTTGAACTGCCACCTGTGCTTAGGAAATCTAAGTCAGATTTTGGATGCTGTGCATTGTTGTCACTCTGGAGGTCAAACGCCTCGAAGAGAGGAGCATCTGTAGCAAGGATGCTTTAAAGGTGTACACGTACGTCAGATGTAACATCTTTGTTACATCTTGATAATATTGGCCACTTTACTTGAGTAACTGAAGTGAACTTAACTTGCCCCAAGACAGTCCTCAAATCAAGCTCTATATACATAACTATAGAACTCACTTGTTACTATTAGTGCAAGGGAGCATACTGATGAGTACATTCAGATTCCAAGGTTTCTAAGGTTACTGGTTATTACTTTGGCAAATCTTCATGGCATTAAGATTACTGCTCCTAGGGGAGCAATCAATAGAAGCCCCAACCTTATCCTTGCTAACATGGCATTGATGCTGTAGAAAGTATAGTGGGGAACAAAGAAGGAAAAAAATGCATGAATGAATATTCCTCTTCTAATTCCTACGTAACTCCCATAGCAAGCCATCAGCTCTATTGGATTTGTGGTAGAATGGCAATAGCCTCATCTGCTGGCTCAGAGCAACCATGGAGGTGAGTTGCTGTTGCCTTCTTTGTCACCCCTGTTCTGAAGAGAGAGAGACATTACACACCTCGTTCTTTCTTAGTTTGGCCAACAAAATGATTCCTGATAAACCAGACAGCAAGCCTGGAGAAACCAGTTAAGGATTTGGGTCAGAACATGGTGTGAGGGCTGTTTCTTTCTTAGCCTTCCCTTGTTTGCTGATGCCAGGTTTACCTTGGAAAACAAGAACTTTTACATAGCAAAGGTTACCGCACGCTGAAGCGATTAATTCAGTATGTAGGATCTAGACCATCGGATCCTTGGATATAAACAATGATCTTTTGTTTATGAAAAATGAAATTATAATGAAAACCATTGTCCCTGTGTTGTGGTTTAATCTTGGCCAGCAACCAAGCACTGCACAGCCGCTCACTCCCTACCCCCACCAGTGGATGGAGGGAGAATCAAAAAGGGTAAAATTGAGAAAGAAACTCATGGGTTGAGATAAAAACAGTTTAATAATTTAAAAGATATTATATTTTTTAGAAGTAAGGAAAAGAGGGAAAAAATAGTAAAGAGAATGGAAAATAAAACCCAAGAAAGGCAAGTGATGCAAATGAAAACAATTACCACCAACAAATCAATGCCCAGCTGGCCCCCAAGCAATGCCCCCCCTGCCAACCTTGTCCGCAGTTTTATTGCTGAGCATGACATCATGCGGTACAGAATATCCCTTTGGTCAGTTGGGGTCAGCTGTCCCAGCTGTGTCCCCTCCCAATTTCTTGTGCACCCCCAGCCTACTCCCTGGCAGTGTGGTGCAAGAAGCAGAAAAGGCTTTGACTTTATGTAAGCACTGCTCAGCAGTGACTAAAGGATGCCTGAATTATCACACTGTTTACATCACAAATCCAAAACAGAGTCCCATGCTAGCCACTACGAAAATTAGCTCTGTCCCCACCAAAACCAGTATACTGTGATGGATTTTTTCGAATCTTACCCTTCTCCACAATCCTGCCTCACAAGCCTGCTTCATGCACATAAATGCACCAATATTGGTTCATACTTACCATCATAAACTTGTTACTATGTGAGCGGCAACTACTAAATACAGGGTTTTTTCACTATACAATGGCAATCTTTTGTCTGTTTTTAAATACTGCAGCACATTGGACCTCTGTTGGAGGACTGAAGTGGATGTGTTTGGATGCATTTCTTTGTGGTGAATGTTAGGGTGTGTTTAGGAGTTTTCACTGGCTGGTATGTCACTGCCTTCATTCACTGTAATCAAGTAAATAAAAACCTTTTCTCTTCCCAAACACCTACAAAGAAACAAGGTTTAAACTAGGGGGAGTCAGTGAGTGCTCTTTCAGTAGGTTAGGAAAGTGGTTAACACTTGGCAGCTGGCTTCCTGGTTTTGTGGTGACTTATACTAAGGGTATGCCTCCTACTCAAGGCTTTCAGTGTGAAAGAGGAGGAAAAACTTTGAATAGTGTCCTTCTTAAAGGAGACACACGTCTAAGGTACAATGGATATGCTTAGCCATGGCTGATGCTAACTATTCAAGAAAGGACACATGCAGAGGGAGCTGACTTTAATGAAGCAGAAGATGACAATGATGATGCCTTATTTTTTTAAGTGCTGCATCAGTATGAAAGAGAAGCAGAACTGAATTGGCTGGACCCTACTTCTTGAAAGTGCCAACCTTTTTCACTAGCATCATTGTAGTTTGCTTCTGTTCTGCAACAGCTCTTTCCTGCTGTCGTAGCAGCTGTAGCTGTGATGTGTCTGCTATAATGACCAGCAGGTAACAGTGGAAGGCGCTTATGAGAGAAGGAGCGGGGTTTCTGAGTCTGACAGGTTGCTAATACCAGCTCCAAACAGCTCGTCTGTGCCAAGGTATTATACCAGGAACACCATTGTTCAGCACAAACCACTGAAGAGCTGTTCCTCTTTACATCTCCCTCTTCCAAAGGAAAGGATGAAAACAGGCTGTGGGACACCATACCTTATGTTCTCAGCCTGAGTCAGTTCACCTGGTCTTTGCATTGTTCTTCTCAGTCTGTCCTTGAAAAGATGTCAGGCTCTTCCACGACCTTCTGATTCTGGGATTCAGCATCCAAATCCCTTTCCTCCTCTGAAGGCATATCCTCTTCATTTTGTTAGTCTGTTCTCCTTTAAAAAACATTTAAAAAACCTTTAAAAAACCCCCAAAGTAAATGTTTGTACCTGTACTTTCTCCTCATATTAATATGCATGTTGTTCTGCCATAGTGTGGACTGTAGCTTGTGCTCCGTGATTTCAGTGTTTTCTGCGTGCTTGCATCTAGTGTTCAAAAGACTCCGCAACTCCCTATTTTTAATTTTCATGCTTATACAGCCATGTTCTTTAGTAGTAACCTTTCTGTTGAACAACAGTTCCTGCAGATGACAACTCTGCATGCAGGTGTATAATACTCCTTAGTTTTTTTATTTAAAACTTTATTTTAACCATGTTAATGTTACCTTCAATGGAATCATTGGCTATTCTGGTCTTAGAGGATAGTGCTTGTTATCATGTTCTTCTGATAAAATTTAAACACATAAGTATCAAGTTACAGCTCAGTACTTCTTACTGCAAGTCATTTCTGCAGAATTTTACCCATTTTCTACCCATTTTCTACCCATTTTCTAATTACCCATTTTCTAACTGCCTTCAGAAACAATGTAACTCTGGCCAATGATGGCAGTAATCCAAAACCAATACATATTTGTCTGTAGTGAAAAAAACAAACCTGTGCCAACCTTAGACCACAGTCTTACAATTTCTGGAATTATCCTCCCAGATTTTTGATTCAGCTATTTTTGATAATTTTTTTATTTTAAACAGGCATTGATATTTTTTTTTTCTCTACTTAGTCCATTTATCCCTCCCTAGCATTGTTCTGACGTATCACCTAGATTTTTTCACATCTAGGTATCCTGTATAGCAGATATAACACTTCTTGCTTCAAGGATTTAGGAACTATCAGTCCATTCTATCCCAGCAAAACTTCAACAATATTATTTCAGGGATGATATATATGTTGTATAGAACAACCATATACACAACCATATAGAACCAACAACAAGCTGCTGTTACTTTTGGAAAGTCTTATTACACTGGGGGTTCTGCAATAACTGGCCACCTTTTCTTAAAGGCTGAGAATCTCCCTTGAACACTGTTGCATGGGAAAGGCTCTACTGAGCTGGACTACAAGTCAAACTAGTCAGCATTCTCTGCTGGTGATGGCCAGTACCGTATGAGTAAGGAGGAATCGCAAGAACAGGACATATACAGCATCAAGAATTCCCGAGAATACTCTCAAAGCCTTCTTCGATCAACAGCCTGTTTGCTGAGACAACCGCAGCGCTTGCATTCTCCACGTGTGATTTTATCACACACCGTTGGAACCGTATTCACCACATCATCTGACACAGTCTCACGTAGCTGGCAGCGCAGTCCCTTTGTGCAGCACGCACTCTCCAGGCTATGTGGAGTTTGCTTTACTACTGTTCCATTCCCCTCGCCGGCAGCTGTTGTGAAATGGCTTTTTTTTACAGGGTGGAAGAGCACTGCTTAGCGCTGTGTGTGCCCCCAGCCGGCACATAATCATTCCGGTCCCTGCATATTCACAGAGTTTACATTTCACAGACTTCTCTTTGTCGTGCCTTTTCTTTTTTTTTTTTTTTCTCCCAGATATTGTGTGCTTCTATGGGTTCAAGACTGACTTACACCGTTATCTACTGCGCAGTCAGATTTCTCTTCAAAAAGTGCAGCTGGTCTGATGACATCTTCTGCCTGTTTTTACAAAAGACTATTTTCTATGTTTTGACTCTCTGATGGATGGAAGAGGCCTTGGAAGCAAATTTGCAAGGTGTGCTCCCCACGCCAAGCTCTGCCTCTTTCTCTCATAGACGCAGGTAAGGAACAAATAAACAATAACTCTGGATCTTGATACTCCAGGGGAATCGCTGCACTGAATCACATCTCTTCAAGGGCTGTACATCCCCTCACTCATCACTTTCTACCTATTCTGCAGCTACTCCTACTCCCACCTTTAACATCATGTACAAAAAACAAGAACAGAAAAATGAAGTTCAGGAAGATATATTACACCTCAGAATACTTTATTTTTTAAATGAAGCTATGTAATCTGCCATCTCCACGCGTCTCTAGTGCTGACCCCTATCAGCAACTTTAGCCATTAGCTAAGACATGGGTATTCCTATGCAAAAAAAAATCAGAAAGAGCAGCTCAGTGTCGTGGTGCAGAAATTGGCAAATTTTTTTTTTTAAACTCACGGTAGATCAGGGAGAAAAAAGTCTTGTAACATATGTGTGCCTCAGTTTCCCATTCTGCAAAATGTGAATTGCAAAACTGAGCTCTACTTGGAAGGTAAATTA
This sequence comes from Bucorvus abyssinicus, assembly GCA_009769605.1. NCBI lineage: Eukaryota > Metazoa > Chordata > Aves > Bucerotiformes > Bucorvidae > Bucorvus > Bucorvus abyssinicus. Next base: position 19,909,054 of record CM020026.1, read on the forward strand.
TAAGTTTAAGTAATTCAGAGTAATTTATGGCTATTGATATGAAAAAGGAAGACTGGGTGCCAGCACTACTAATCCACATCGTTATTAACATCACATTTGTATTCTCTTGTTAACTGTTGTGTTTATTCAGATAGCACCTTAGTAGAAGAACTCCTCTGTCACACCTGTCAGTATATAAATGCATATTGAAAAGAGAGTCCAGACCTTCCCAGAGCTCACAGTGGGCTGGAGAAGGAATAAAGAATGATGCTCCTTGGGCCTCTCTGTTATCAGCTTCCACTGGCCTGGATCACAGGCTTTCCCGTGACATTTCTTTTCTTCTTCCCTCTCCTCTGCCCTTACTACAGCTCTTGATAAATTTCACTGTTGCTATAGTAGTCAGAAACCACTTCTTAAGTGGTTCCTGTGACCCAGTTATTAGGGTAAGATGTCCACCCATCTACATACCAAGGGAACATGCTGAGAAGTCAGTCTGCAGGAAGCAAATATTGTTTTTTAAAACCCTGCATGGGTGCAGTTAGAGGCAGCGAAGGCAAAAGTAAACTCTCTCTGTTCTGTATTATGATACAGAAAAGTTTAGGGAAAGAGTGATACGCAGGAGAGAGCTATGATAAATTATCTTGAAGTTCACACTCTCACTCTGCATGCTGCATAGCCCTCAGGAGCATAAGTTAATGTTCCAGTAAGATGAAAAGAGATAGAGTTTTGGGAGCTGGTGCCACCTATATACACACTGAATATCAATGTCATTTATTTCACCTGACATGCTTACACAAATATGTTAAACTTCAAGAAAATTAGCTTTTCATCTTACTCTAGAAAGCTGAATTTAAGCTTTGGAAAGAAACCACAGAGCAATTCTTTATTTGTTAGAAAGCAAGCTGCTTTCTAAAATAAGGCGCTTCTGAGAATAGGCGCATTGATCAAAGCTGTTTGATCAGGGGACCAAAGGCTTTGGTTTTGGCATGGGTTTTCTGTTTATGTTTGTTCTTTTGTTTTTTCTTAGCTTGTTTTCCATCTTCCTTTTCCTTCCCCTCCCTCCCACTTAGGTCTGTTGGTTTTTTAATGCTGATGGGAGATGTCAGATACTCCCCACATTTTCCTTTCAAACCTGAGCATCAGGGCAAGCCCAGCACTGCTGTGACAGTGCTGCTCATCCTGCTCCAGCAGGAAACACCAAGCACTCGCTCTGCAGAGCCCGCTGGCTTTCGCCTTCTCTGCCACTTGCCAGGACAGTTGCTAAAAGTAGCACTGAGGATTTGCAACACAGTACTTCAGCCTCATTCTTGGACCACTGTTTTAAGTGGAAGTAGGATCAGGTCTTAATTCTTTTGGAACTGAACTGTGGTTTCCAGCCTGGTTTAACACAGTCCACAAAAGCCAGCAAATGGTCGGTGCTTTACATTCTTCAGTAGCTTCATGTGACTTACAACTGAAGCCCCAGCAGCCTTAGTGTCAGTCCCCTGAGCCATCCTGTCCCCATCTAGTTGGCATTTTAAAATTTAAGCACTTTTGTTCTCAGCAGCAGGTGAGGTGCAAGATTAAATAGTCATTTTACACCACCTTTCAAATAATTGGAGAAATCTCTGGCAGTTACGTTAATCCTCCTCTCTCTCCCCCTCACACAAACACTTTGTATGAAAGTACATTCTGCAGTTAGTCACCAAAATCCTCTAATCCCACCTGTCATGCTTTGAATCGTGGCAGATGGTTCAGTCGGTGTGGTCTGTGCCTGCACCTCCAGCCCATGACGCCGGCGGCTCTCCCTGGCAGCAGGACCAACCCTTCTGTACGGGTACAGCCAGTGAAGGTCCTGGAGAGCTGCTGCCTGGACTCGCAGACTGTGGCAAGGGAGAAGTTCTGCCTTTCAGAAACATGCAGTTTGGTCCCCAGATGGAAATTTCGTCCCAAGCTCCCTCTGCCCAGGAACAGAAATAGGATCAAAAGCCTCTGGTAGGGACAGTTGTTAGATGGATGTGGTTTGGCACAGCTGGCAGCATGGCATCGGGCTGTGTAACTGTCCGGAAATCAAAGCAGACCTTCCCTGGACATGATGGAAGGCTGATGATCAGACACGAAGCAGTTAATACAAAGTGTTCATAATTAGATTTCATATTAACTCTCAATTAAGGTGAACGAGGAGCGTTCACACTTCTCTCAGTGCTATTATTTCAGCCTTGCTGGCTGGCAGACTCCACAAGACAGCAATGTATCCTTGTCGTAGGGACCAGCTGTCCCTGCTTAGGTGAAACAGTCCCTTTTTTGTCATTCTGTCCCATTAAAACAATTCATCAACTCAGATGCATTTTAGTAGGGGCTAATGGTGCGACCCTGTTTTCCCTTCAAATGTCCCTATTAATTACCTCTATATATTGTTGTCTGTGTTATATGGTAAAATATTTTACAACTTTTCCTAATTCTTGCAAATTGAGAGTGAAAGAGCTGAAAAAAAAATCCACAATAAACACAACCCTATTTCTAACACAAACCTGTTCTGGAGATGGTAAATCACCACTGGATTATTTTGTCTCTCCAAATACATTGCAGTTAATTGCTTTTTGGGCAGATGCCTATCACCACCCTCTGCTGGATGGAGTCCAAACAATCCAGTCATATATCACAGACCCTGCGTTATGAGCACCCTGCCTCCAGTTTGGTTTTTTTTTTTTGGACAGCAGGTAAAGAGGCAAAAAGGAAGGTTAGGAATCAGTAACTTTTAAATAAAACCTGTTGAGTTGAAAACAACATGTGGAAAATATTTCAAGGTATAGAATGAAGCTATGTAGGTAATTTGTGAAAGAGTACACAAAGATACCAAAGCAGATTGATGGAAGGTTAGACAAAATTTTCAGATCACTGAAATATTCTTTAGAACTTAGTTTGAAGGGATGAATTCTGTTCTGTGTCCATCTAGGAGAGATCCATAACAAATAAATCTCCACTTGTTGCTTTGAAGACCATTTATGCTACTTCTGAGGCTTGTGGTTACCTCATGCAAAGTGCCTATCACAAAGAATCTCGGCTGAATCTGGCCCCTTAGATTAGAACAGCCTCTTTAGTTGTTGTCATGAAAGAAAAGGCACGGTTTAAAAACCCATTTGGTGTTTAAATATCTTCCCCTTTAGACAGATAATGTGGATAGCACATATAATTTTTATTGATAGGACGATCTGGAACAATTTTTTTTAACCTTTTGAGGCTTTCATATCACAGGGTGAAATGGAGTCATGCCATGATCGTTAGGGACAGGGTCTGCTGCACAACTTTGTGGCTGTTCCTTCTGCCACGACCCAGGTCATGTGCATCACACCAGGCTGTACTGTCATAGGGTACACTTATCCCCGAAGTGTCAGACCAGCATGGAAGCAGCAGCTTCATCAGGCATTTGGAGCTGAGCCAACCTCGCTCCACGGGCAGAGCCTTCAGCAGTTGCCATCCACATCAACCTTGGACATGCCGAGGATGCAGCTCACACCTTATTCTCAAACTCACACCCAGAAAAGCTTAGACATCTCTGCTCTGCGGTGTGGGGAGCCCATTGAGACTGGTTCCATGTCATAGCCTCTCTCTGCTGTTTCAGTAACCTCTATCCTCCCTGCATGAGGTGGTCTGTACTAAGGTCTTATCACTTTGAAAATAAAGCCCACAAAGAACCTACATCTTTAAGTGTCATTCAATACATTTAAAGTGTGGTCTTTAATGCCTTTTGGAAAAAAAGGCAATGCAAGGAAAGGTCAAAGCCAGCATGTGTTTTCAGTTCTTATTACTAGAACTTCCTGTCACTAATGTGGAGATGAATGAAATGAAAGTCAATGAAATCAATATTAAGGTGTGTCCTGGACAGATACTTACATTGCTCTCCTTTTACCATCCTCTCCTCTCTTGGAAAGTGCCTTTCTCACACATAAGGACCTGAAAGACACAGTCTCTGGGACACGTCCATTGCGTCAAGAGTTTCAAGAACATACACAATAAAAACAGGAAGCAGAGTGGATTCCTTAGCTCAGCCAGCATTAATCTCTGTTGGACAAGTACCTCAGGTTTCTGGGGCATTCCTATGGATAAAAGGGGAGCAGACATCAAGAGGCGTAAGTCTCAGAAAGGCTAGCCTTGCTTTAACTGAATACCAAGGTTTCCCTCAAACCATTTTTCTTCATAAGGCACCAGTTTCCTGCCTTTAGTGGAGAGGATGGCGAAAGGGACAGACATGGCTGGGTTTCCAGCTGATTTCCTCACATCCCATATGTTTCTCAGCAAGAGGAAAGAACTGGCTCATTATTCAGGAAATTGAAAGATGTCTAGATTCATCAGTCAGTTCTTCATGAAAGGCTTTATTATCTCTGCTGCTAAGGGGGGTTCAGCTCTAGCGTGATTCTTCTTTCTTTCAAGGGTGTTGTTCTCTCATCCTCTCTCTAATTCCTTTAAACTCAAATGGGTGAGTCCAGTCAGCTTGATAACAATAAGATAATAGACAACATAATACAGCTATGAGAACTCTGAAATTTACCTTTCACACCCTCCTGTGCCATACCCATATGAGAGTCTAATGCTAAGAAACTTTGGTGTGAAACTAAGCAGCTAGGATGTAGGTTCAGTGAAAAGAGCGGGTTTTCACTCAGTAGGTAACTGAGGGTCATATCACACTAAAGGTGGAGCTAGAGTATCTCAAACATTAGGCTTATACAAAAGAAGATGAAAATTGACTTCCCGAAGTGAATCACACAGGTACAGGCTAAGGTAAGGATTTTTCCTGGCATAATTATTTTCTCTCTGTCTCCAAGCTGTTTCTTCTTGGAAATTACACATGTAAATGTGCATGTCTAGTTAATGTAAACATAAACAGATGCAAACATATGCATATGGTTTGGATTTGTTCTTCTTTACCACAATTTTTGTTAATGATGAGAACGAAGCATTTTTCTGTGCTTCACACTCAAAATCCCGAAGGAATTTTGAAATTCTACGTTCATACCAGGGCCAGTGACCTTGATCTCACTTAAACACAAGAACTTTCCCCATTGTCCGCATGGATAAGAAAACTGGCACTTTGCTTGATGATATTCAACTCATACACAGCCCTGGCTATTCTAATTTTTTAATGTATTTTATTTATTAATAGGGAAAGCAATGCCATTGAGGGCCAGAGATTTTCTATGGTTGCAGTGAAATGCCATGGAGTCTTTAACTTCCACCTGGACAGCCAGCAGAGACAAACAGAAAGGACCTTGGGTTTAATGTCTCATCTAAAGGATATTATAATGTTTGGCCTCATTATTCACAGCAGAAAAGGCCTTTGTCATGGTCAGATGGCTTTAATGTGTTTCGTATGCTACATAAATTCAAACTTGAAGGCTCATTTATTTGTTGGATTGCAGCGTTATTCAACCTAAATGAAGCCTTGGTATTTACTAATAATTTGGGCTCTGACTGTTGTTTACTTAAGCAAGCAGTGTCCACTGTCTCCTCTGTAGTCTGTATTAAGTTTGGACTCTACTAATTCAAGGAATATTATAGAGGGGGCCAAAAAATTGCAGAGAAAATAGCTTTTCATTTGTGGACAATTATTATCTAAGCCTTGAAAGATTAGTATTCCAATATTGCAGTTTCTGACATCAATTTTCTCAGGGTCAGAAACAACTTCTCAAACTTCATCTAAGCCTCAAAGAACCCCCATGAGAAGTGAGTCATCGTTATCAACATTTTGAAGAAGGGCAAATTGGAGGTAAGAGGAGGTTTGGTGGCATATTCCATGTCAAGAGAAAGACACTGACTAAAATGCGTCCAAATCTGCCTTTAATCTTAGGACCGTATTTCCTCTTGTGATGTGACAATATTCTTTGATGAAGTTACATATAGCAATTATCAGACTATGTAGTCACACCACACCAGAAGTGTCCAGAACACAGAGATTGTCTTCTACTGTCTGAAAAATGAGACTGTATGGCTATAATGAAGACTATGTAACTATGCAATTACATGTAGTGTGCTCCTCTATTCTACCTTACAGACAGATTTACCTTTTGATGGGATGGTTTTCAAAATCTGAATTTCATAGTGGAATTCCAGCTGAACTCTCCCAAAGCTGATTTTAAACATCTTCACCCAGTTGGATATTGTGAGAGCAATCTTGAAATTAAAATCATCCATTAAATCAAATACAAACTAAGAACTCCTACTGTGCCATCTTAGGTCTGGTCAGAAACATGAGGAAATATCCATAACCAAGGCGAAAGATACTCATCCTTCCTGCAGAAACATACAAGTGGATTTTAATAAACTGAATAACCACAAGAACTCGAACTGGTTAATAGATTCAGAGTGGAACAGGATCAGTATGACCAATTCACAGCTAGGAAATACCTAAATATGGTATAAATACCAAATGTTCATTTATGCCACTAATTACTCTTTAAAATTACGTACAGAGACCCAAATGTTCCCTGTGGATACAAGTGGGAATAACTTTAAAACTTAGAAAAAAATCATGGTTCTGGCACTGAACACGGGCGTCCTTGGCCAGTTCTCCCAGTCCTCTGGTACAAAACAGCTGCTGCGTGCTGGATCTCCAGCAGGTTTATAATTTGCCACTCTACCAAGTAACTTTTTGAGTGATTTATTAAGCGATTAAGGGTCTGCTCAGACAAATCAAGTGGACTTTACTTTTCACAGCAATAGTATTCAACCCTGTATCAGAAGGAAAGGAGTACCTGGAAGTACAAAAACAAAGATCTTATTCAATACCTTTCATTCCCTCTTGGAATTGCAAACCACATGAGCTGTGACTTACAAATCTGTTTCCTCTTTTCCATTCCAGTACAGGGCTATGCCACCATCCCGCCTTGCAGGTGTACTGGTTTTGGCTGGGATAGTGTTGATTTTCTTCACAGTAGCTTGTATGGTGCTGTGGTTTGGATTTGTGCTGAAAACGATGTTGATAAAGCAGGGGTGTTTTAGCTGTTGCTGAGCAGTGCTTACACAGCATCAAAGCCTCTGCTTCTCACCCCGCCGCACCGGAGAGTAGGCTGGGGGTGCACAAGAAGTTGGGAGGGGGGCACATTTAGGACAGCTGACCCCAACTGACCACAGAGGCATTCCATACCATACTATGTCATGCTCGGCACTCCATGTGACATCATGCTCAGCCATAAACCCAGGGGCTGAACCTTTTCCAAAGCTGCTGTAACTCAGGGACTGCTGGGCACTGGTCTGCAGTCTGCTGGTGGGAAGAGATGCTTTCTCATCACGGTGTTGTCTTTACCTTTTATTTTTTCTCCTCTCTCCCCATATTAAACTGTGTTTATCTGTCTCAGCCCACGAATTTTCTTGCTTTTGCCCTTCCAATTCTCTCTCCCACCCTGCTGGGGGGAACGAGCAGCTGCAGGGGTCTGAGCTGTCCATGGGGGTTAACACACCACAGCAGGGTACAAGTCACTATGCAAAATGCTGGAAATTTCTTGACTCACCCTCGTCTTACATAAGGAGACAAATTCACTCTGAGAGAGTAGCTCTAAGGTCAGATTATCTTTTTTTTTTTTTTTTTTTTGGTGCGTTGATGTTCTTCTCCGATCTCTTGCTTTAGGTTCAGTAGCTTGAGTTAGCCCCTCACTCACAAACACACCAATGAATTGACATTAAGGGACTTAGTTATGTGTCATCATAATCTCTCGATTTAGGAGCAACAACTTTGCCTAAGGGGCTAGCGTCATGTACTAGTGATAAAGCAAGTTACAAAAAACTACACGAAGTGTTAGATATTTTTTCTGTATTGAACACTGAAGCACAGCACTCATATGCTGATTTTATTTTGTTGCCTATAATGCAGCGGAAAAGGATTTTTTCCACAGCAGTGGAAAAGGATTCCGAAGTGAAGAAGACATTGGGATATTTGGCATTTTATAGTAGTGAGATATTTTCTGCCATGGCCACTACACTTTTATCAGTGAAGCCATTATACAGCGTTTGCAATGGTCCAGCTTTACACATCACAAATGTGACCTGTCCTCAGCATGGTTAGAGAAATGGTCCTTGTTAAGGTGCAGCTCTGTATCTGCTTCAGGATCAGATGTTTCATAACAAGCACAGCAGAGCTTCCAGTGGAATTACTCAGGCACACTGTTGTTAACAAAGTTTGCTAATCCCCTAATAAAAACATCCAATCTGTATCTGGCTTCTACCACGTACTACATAACCTTATAATCCTCAGTTTTAATAACATCTGCAGGTTTGGGGAATAAAGTCTTGCAAGTGACAAAACATGACAACTCATGCGAGGGAAACCTGGAGGCTGAAGATGGAAGGAAGGTTGTAACACAATGAAAGGATGAAGAAAATGGATTTTTCTCTTTGTTTTTCCTGTATCTATTAAACTGCATTTCTGGTGCATTCGAAGGATTGCTTTCCCTTCAAGAAAGCCACAGTGAAATATTTCTGGTTTTATTCTTTGCAAACATCCAAGGATTTTTCCCTGTGCCCTGGAAACAGCTGGTTATCCTATTTAACTGGAACCGAAAGTCTCCACATTCATAAACCACCCCAGCAGGAGCCTTATTTTGTACAAATGTGTACTAACTTCATGGGGGAAATCTGCACCAGCATATCTCATTATATCTAATGGAATACTATTAAGAGCTCCATGCCCTGTGAGCTGCAAACCTTTCTGTAAGCAGGTGGCATCTCAGCCTTGCTTATTAACATACATCGGAGCTGGTAAAAACAAACATAGTCCCTTCGTGTGTTTTGCCTCCCACCTATCCTGTTTTTCTAGAGCCAAACCCCCGGCTTCAGAGATGCTTGAATTCTTTGTGCTGCTGGGTTGGAACTAACGGGATTCACCTGGTCTGAAATCCGAATCCACAGAATCACGCTGCATCTCTGTGGAGATCCTAAAACCCGACACCGTTTGGGGAAACTGCACATTTTCCCACTGCCCCAGTTAAAAGGAAAAAAAGAAAGCCATGCGAATACAAACAACACTAAGAGCATCTTCAGATAGAAGGGACCATTCCTACTTGCTCTTCCTCAGGATGGCCCCTGACTTTAAATATTTACTTACTGGGAATTAATCTTCCCAGGAGAGGAACTCCGGTGCAAATATTTACCTCAGGTAGAAATTTCAGAGCAGGTATTTCTGCAAAATATTTGTGCTAAAATTCGTAAAGGTGAGTCATTTAGAAATTAAAATCCTTTATTTCTTTTGTTAAAAATTGTTCACCCATTTCCACCCAAAGGTGGCCCATTTGACCAGTTCAAGAAAACAATCTTAACGACTTACACTAAAAACGTCAAAGTGATTTTAAACAAAGTAAAAAGATCCCGTGTTCCTAATCTCTAAACATCTGATCTCCAAAATCATTCTCTACGGGGGAACTTAAATATGTGCACAGGCTTACAAAAGCTGCATGAAACTAAGAGATGTTAAGGTCAGATGACGGGCTGGAACCTCTGGAATTTCAGATTGTAAACAGGATTTAGGATCCCCTGTTTTCATCGAGACCACAAAAGCGGACATAACACACATTGTTAAACTTCATGAGCTCCCAGGGTTTCAGTTATTCTTACAAAAATCAACCCACTAGAATAAATGAGGCTAAAAAGATAGGGAGACACTTTGCCATTAAAACAATTTTTACTCTACAAAAAAAATGCCCTTTTTTTTTTTTTTCTTTTTCTGTTGTGAAAGATACAGATGAGATTTTTTTTTTTTTTTGCCACAAACTGCTTTGAAAGTACTCAGAGGTTCAGTCCCTGGACTATTCCACATGATTTTCAAAGGGGCATCCAACAGTAAGCCATACTTCCATTTCATTTGGTTTTTTTTAACTAGTAGCATAGCACAACATCTGCTGTGAAATACCTGCTTTGAGAAAGCCTCAACCTGCTCTCCTGCACCCTGCAGCATTCAAGGACAAGGAACCTCCTCAGGAGCCTCCCAGATGCTGCTGACTGTTGACTTCAGCAAAAGCTCAGGGCTGTTGCCTTTCACAAATGCTGGTCAATGGTACCTACCTCCACGTACAACGTTTGCAGTTGGGCTCTCACCAGAGCAGGAACTGCTCTCTGCTATCAAAGCCAGGTGGGATTTTGTCTTCATAGAACACGATTGCCCTCAGCTTCTGCTGAGCTCTTGTGCGAAGCGGTGCCTTTGGTGCCTGCAGGTGTCAGCAGGAATTTAAGTGCTAATGGGAGGCTCATCTGTGGCATTGGACAGCCAAGATCCTGCTGAGTTTGTAAATAAAACCTCCTAATTTTTCACTTTCTTTAGTAACTTGACATGCCCATATGACCCTACATTAAAATGCGTACTTAAGAATGGGCACAGCTGTCCTGCTTTGGTGGGGTGTGCCTTATGGTATTGCAAAGGGTAACGAAGGTGGTGGGGAACATGGGTGAACTGGGAGACTTGCATAAACAGGTGCTGTTTGCAAGAAGTAAGAGGGTCAGAAGGGTGGACCTTTGGAAAAGTATTTAGTCTAGTTAGCATGAATTAACCTCATCTTTCCTTGCATATCTGATGTAACAATAAAATACAACAGGTCCCATCAAGTCTTTTGGCAGAAGGGAGATGGAGCAAGGTGGGGACGAGCACGTAAAAGGTGGCTTTTCATTAGTTTTTGGATGCTGAATGTTTCAGACACCACTTAGTGTCAGGCAGCACTTCAAAGGCACTTCGCCTCTCCCAGGGAAATAACAGTAATGCAGATACATTGAGATAGGGCCAGCAAATCATTCTGGTCCCTATGAAGTCTGAGGATTCAGCGAGTGTTGGTGAGGCTCAATCCAGAAGTCACAGCCACAGAAAAACCACTAAAGGAGGCAAACTTTTTGCATTCACCTGAAAGCCAGAAAGGGAATAAATAAAGATAGTCAGGAATAAAAATTCTTGCATATAGAGAAGTAGATGTTTATCTAAATTTTACTTACTTTAATAATATGTTAACTACTATCTCACATAACATCTTACACACAAGCTGGGGGGAAAAAATGGTCTTGATCACACTCTTGTAAAGCAGGTCCAGAGACAGTGGGAAATCTGCAGGCAGTCTGGAAACCAGTCAGTCCCCACTGGGGAGGACAGCCTGCCTCGGTGCAGAAGTTTGTCTGGGATTTGTTTTTATTCAGCCCTTCTGTTAATGACTTGGATGACGGAACAAAAGTCAACTGATTAAATTCACAGCTGACACCAAGCTGGAAGGGCTGTAAACACACTGTGGGGAAGGATTAGAATTCAAAATGTTTGTGACAAGCTGGAGAAACAATAAGGGGAGGGGGAAATAAATAAAAAAACAAGGAAAAAGGAGGTAACTCAGTTAAGACAAAGGTAAAATCCCGTATTTGGCAGGAATTGCCAACTAAAGAAATACAAAATGGAAACAATTGCACAGACAACAGTTCTGCAGGAAAGGATCAGGGAAAGATCACATTGTGCTATAGGCAGGACCATAGCCTGCAGGACAGCTGCAGTGGTAGTCCATGCTGGTCGGCTGACAGGCTGAGATATTTATCCACTTCTCTTCCAGAAAGGTGCACAGTCCATAGGAAAAAATATCTACTCAACATGGGAACCTGCAAAGTTTAGGAGGAAAGCTTAAAAGAATTGGTACTGTTTAGCTGAAAGAGGGAAGGGCCGTTGGTACAGAGTTAAACTCTCAAGTTTGTACAAGGCTGTTGCAATGAAGAGAGTAATCTGTCCCCCACGTCTGTAGTGGATATGATCAAAACAATGGGTCTAACCTGCAGCGAGAACCAGGCTAGAGAGCAGAAAAACCTCTAAGAGAAGGGATAGTCAAGCCACGGGTGATGGTAGATTCTTCATCCATGACGAGTTTTAAGAACAGGGTAGACAAGGTTAAGTCATGATTTACATCGGCACGGCATGGTACGGTGCCTCTAAATCCCTTTCAGAGCGCAGCACAGGGAGATAGGAAGGGGCCGTGAGCAGGCACACCACCACTTCCCTAGCATTCTTTTAAACAACTTGTATTTCTGTGCACAGTTTGTTTTCCTCCTACTCTTTAACTGCTCTGGGTATGCAAGACAGTCCGTAACCTTTCAAGTAACTTTTGGAGGAGAATGCCGGGGTATGTTTTGTTGAAATAAAGCAAAGTGTATCTGTATTGCGATATGTAAGTCAAAAGAGTTTAAACTGCCTTATTGGAATAGTGTCTGTGAAACTGGGTCAATCCTTAACATATAAATGGAACAGAACTTAAACTGAGATGTGTGAAGAAGGATCAGGCCAGTTTTGGGACCCTTACACCTACATGCTCCTGAGGACAGGGATGAGCCTGGGCCAGGACAGGGCTTGTTCAAGTGGGAAGGGACTGAGCTTCCCCTGTTTGGTCCTGGAAAGTCCTGCTGCCTCCTACTAAGAGGGCCTCAAGTCTACCACTCCCCAGAAGCACCTGGCAGCTGTCGGTACCCACAAACCCATCTCCCACCCCAGCAGTGACAACAGAAGCATCACAGCGTACACAAGCAGAAGGCAGGGATTAACCCATTATCAACGGTTGTGTCTCTTTAGTACACTAGAAGGATAGAAATAACTGAAAATCATGCTCAGTTCATCCGTGGTGAACATCAGGCTTCTGAGACACCCACTATTAAGTGACATAAAAAGAGAGATTGTTTTGTATTTAGTTACTTGTACGTGACTGCTGCTCAGGTGTCTGACCTACTGGCCCAGCTTCCCTGCGGCTCCCCAGCTTTCACTTGGAAGTTACACACGATGTTGAAGTTGTGCAAATATGCACAAAGTGGGCAATGAGCACTTTGAAATAATAAAAAAAAATTTCCATCTATGGCCACTGGACACTGAACTTGAGGAAAGCCTTGTGTTTATTTATTCTATCCTCTGAAACAGCCAACCCCTCTTCAGATTAATGTTACACAGCAGAAAGGATAAACATTTAATAAAGGATCAGGGAATTAATGCAAATACAAACAATAACCTAAATTATTTAATAGCTGGCTTCCATCTCTACTTTTTACATTACCTATTTGTATTTTATATCCACATGTGAAGATGGAAATCTGTTAAATTAGGTTCACAGACCTAGAATGAGTTTCTGAATGCAGCTTTTTCAAAAAGCTTACAGTTCATCTCTCCCTCACTCTCATAAAATGATTTCTTCTCAATTTCTTCCTCAAAGGGAAAGAATTTCAAGGATTTTTCAAAATGCCTGATGTGAACTAGTTTAACAGTTGCATGATCTTCTATTTTCAAGACAAATTATTCCCCAGAGAGAACAGTGTTGTTTCCCTTTTGTATATTTATTTAGCTTGATTTTTTTATGGATAATGCCCTGAAAAGTTGGAAATGCATATAGCTCTTTTGCAGAATATTATAAATGGATGCGTATCTCACACACTAAATATCTTTATTTCTTTAAATAGAAGCACTAAGTCAAGGAGCAGGAAGAAACAGGAAGAGTAAGCCTAGACCAGTGACAGATTTTGCATTTGCTACAGCAAGATTTTTCATTTTCTTTTCTTTTTTTTTCTCCTTACAGCAATTGCCAACGAGTTCCTCCACCGTGATTTCTGTGCGCAGTCCAGCACCAGCCCCGTGCTCACCACACAGGCTCAATCCGCTCACTCCAGGACAAGTCTCTCTCTCGTGAGCACCGGAGCTCCACTAGACATTAACAGGCTATGTTGGAACACACAACAGGCAGTGAATAGCCAAAGCTGTTGCGCCTCTGTGGACACCCCGACAGCATTTCTGCTCTCTATATCCTGCCTGACTTGGCAGCGCTGCTCGTAGCTCCACAGCTGAAGATCAGCACTGCAGGCTTTACCCGCAGACCCGCAGGCAGGAACTGGGACACGCCAGAGGCTACGCGAGGATGGTGCTGGGCACGCAGGCAACTGCTGCACAGAGCGCGTACGATACCATGACGAACTAAACTCATGGAAGTTGTGCTGCCCTGCAGTCTCTCTACAGCAGGTAGGTAACTCCTGCCCACCAACAAATGCCGGGTGTCCCTGCTGCTGCCTGATGACCCACTGTTGTAACTGGCTCCCAGGCTGGGGCCGTGACTCTGAAATGGCAGAGCAAGCCCTTGAAGTGCGGGAGCAGATGAGTTTCCCCAAGATTTTGACTCTGGCTACAAACGTACCCCTTCTTTTAGGCTGAGGCTCCAGCCTCAGCCATATGTGGAGAAAAGCAGTCAGGTCCATCAACCCACTGCAGAAGACGTAAAACCTGCACTCTCTGTCATTTTTATGGGGAATCATTCTACCATAAAATCACAAAGAGCAAATCCAACTGCTGGAGACACAAAACAAGGCTACTGCTTGCTACAAAAGGATGCTCTCCAACACAGTGTTTCATCTCATTTAACTCTATGCTGGACAAATCAAACGATTTGTTGAACAGCCTGGTGATGCAACGGGACCATGTCACCACAAAACAAACCTACCGACCAACCAACCCTGAAGGTCATAGCATGGATTGAGAACTTGTGATGAGAGCTGCCTATAAAGTCCACTGCAAAGCCCATGAGTAAGCTAAGCCTGGTTTTTCTGTGTAGTCTAGAGAGAGAGCCTTGAAGAAGCTGTTTTGATGTCACTGTCTTGTACAGCCCAGGAAATTCAGGATACGACAGATCCCGTACAACTGGGACAAAGCAAAGATCTATTTTTTAAACAGGGATTGTAACTTAAGCACAAGTGCATGGTCAGGTCACTGTGGGCTTTCTTCCCGTTAACTGCTGTCTGCTTTAGAGGCTGTTAGCCCGTTACTCGGCACCGCTTTTTAACCAGAAAACTAAAACATAGGCAGTGGGTAACAATAGACTTTAATGACACACCTGGTTAGTACTTTGTGACTTCCATCTTTCAGACACAGATCGAATGCCAAATCATCTTCACAACTGCATTTCTTGTAGTTATCAGCCCTTCTCCTTTTTAAAATACATCTTTCAGACAGCTGCCCACAGCTAGTATTTCCTTCTCATTCTCTGAAGTGCAGAGCTCTACAAATACATCAATTTGCTCTGCTGCAGTCCTTTCTGTCCCTTTGATCATCTCCTCTACACCCTTCTGCACTTCTGCTTTGTTCCCACATGTGCAGTACATCAAAGAAGACCTTTGCAGCAAGTACCTTGGGTGGTTTTCAGGGTGGCTTTTTCCCGGGACAGAATACCAGCTGGTGTAAAACAGCACAAATGCCACTGAAGTCAGCAGCATTACTGTATTTAAACCAGCTAAAATTCTGACCCTAGTTCCTATTTCAAAATGCCTTTTAATTCAACTAAAGCTATAAAATTCTTTTCATGGAGCACTGACTGCTGGCTTGGAAATTTCCTTGCAGAAGTGTTAAACTCAATTGCAGTCCGTTACTTTATGACTCAAGAAGTAAACCATGAACGATGCTCCTTTATTCCTTCCATTCATCATGTCCCCTTAAAAAATGGTTTATGATGCTAAGAAATAGTTTTTCTAGTAGCATCTAGACTGGACAGTTGCTTCTTGCATTTCACAAATATAAACCATCCCCCTTTCCATTTGGCTTTGTAGTTAGCTGAACATTTTTTGCATATATTTATAAAACCTGATTATAGAACATTTTACTTCTTTCAAATGCTTTCAAACCGAGCGATTTCATAGTATTGCCATGTTGTAAGTGTGGCTTTCCTGAGCTCGGAGGCTGCCAGCGAATGAACTTGGGGAAAGACTGCAAAGGGGGTAGTGTTAGGCTTGGGGTGACAGGCAATCCTGGCTCCTGGCCCTAGAGTTCAGCTTCCACTGAACACTGCATGGTTCCCACGAGCACAGGAATCTGAACAACTCATAAATACCCTGCAGAAAAGAAATACTGGTTGTCCTCATTCATAGATTAGGAACTAAACCCTGGGGCTAAAGTAACACGTTCAATATCCCAATATCCCAAGCAGATGTTAACTCTGTATTTCCAGTCCCTGGCTAATGGTCCAAGTAGTGGACACCCCTTTAGCTCTACTCTCCCTCATACAGAAAGAAAAAAACCAAACCAGCTCTCAGATAACTGAGTATCTCAGGTCTGACGTAAAATATGAGAGCAGTAGGATTAACAGACATAGCTTTAGCATTCCAGAAGCTGATAGTCATATTCCTCATCCAGCTGGCAGGAGACATGAACTGGGAAAAAGGATTTTCTTTGCAATTTTTCTGTGTTGAGAATAGTTCCTGAGGAATAAGAGCTACTCTTCTCTTTCTACAGAAATATCAGCCTGTTAAATTGCTCTTGTGACAGCTGAATCCGCACTTCAGCTACAGCAGTGGGAAGTGCTGCAGGCAGGGCAATGCCCCCAAGAGGAGAGAATTTCTCAGTTCACGGGAAGATGAAACACAAGTGAACTCTCCATGCTACAGCCAGCTTCTGGGAAATAATTTCTGTGTGCCTCAGTCTGATGTTGCAGCTGCCTCAGTACCGCTTACTTCTCTCTTTGGAAAGAAATCACTGCTGTCTCAACAAAAGAAGAGAAAACTACTTCAGTGGAGCACATAAATTGGCAAGTAAAGTAGCAGAGAGTAGCCCTAAAACTTTAGAGAAGCATCATTGAAATGGACCTCAACATCCGACAGTTTGAATTGTGGCCTTCAGGTTTTTAAACCACAGAAACTTTGGTACGTGTCCATGTGGAGTTTATGTTGCTCAAGCACCACTTCCAATTTTGGCTAATAAAGAAAGAAAAATGCAAACCAGCTCCATGACAACCAGCATGTAAGGGAGCGAACTGCCCAACTGTGCCTTAATAAAGCTCCTTTCTCTCCCCTCTCTGCATGTTGAAGGTCCCTTGTTTTAAATAAGCAGATGGAGTCAGCAAAAGGAAGATTAACTTAAAAGCTTGATAACTTTTTTTCCCTTTTCTTCGAGGACTGAGAACCAGACTAACAAACTAAACAAGAAATGACGAAGCGTTTACCCTGCCCAAAATGAAAATGCCTAAAACTTTTTCCCCGTCCCTCCCTCCCCTCCTCCCACAGTTCTCCTGGTGACGCCTCCCCTGAGCCAGCGTTACCTAACCTTTACACAAACACGCAGTTCCCATAAGCATCAACTTCAAACAGCTCTGGCTTTCTGTCTGACTGCATCTTGGTTTAGGGGAGCAGAGGCAAAGAGCTGCTACTGAGGGGTTCTGCAGCAACTCTGCAAGGTAATCAACTCTCTGGATTTTTACTTTTCATTTGCAATGCCTTACTAGTGGTTAAGTAGATGGACCAGAAAAAGCCTCCTGGCAAACTGTCTTGCTGGAATTTGTAGTAGGAGAAAAGTCTCAATAAAAACTCAAAAATAGATTAGACGACACTTTGGCTTACTTGCTTCCTGCAGGGGAAATGAGGCAGTTTGTAAGATCAAGATCTAGCGTAAAATATAAAATCACTAGGATTTCTTTTAGTCATGGGTGCCGGTTGTATGTGTTTAAACATGCGTGTGCATTCTGATTTAGTTCCAATTCATCACATCAGACCGATTTAGAAAGCAGCAGTCTGCCGGGACCACGCTCCAGCTGTTTTGCTCAGCGCTGCCACAGGCTGCGTGCCTTTCTCCCCAGCCGTACTGCTGCAAAAAGCCCTTAATTCTTTGTAGCTTCTTGCACCTTTTGCAGGCTCTGAACTGGCGAGATGTTTCTGCTTCTTTCTCTGGTCACTGGGCTTGCCCTGTCTGCCTCTGGTGTCATGACAGACAAAGAAACTGATCCAAGCCAAGAGTCACTTCAAGACATACAGAAAAAAGTGAACGACCTCTGGAAGAATTTGCTCTATCCGGTGAGGCCTGGTAATGGGACTGATGGGATGATTTACGCCACTTGTGAAATGAAGCCCAGCTCCAAAATAAATGCTGACAAGCCACAAGTGACTGGACAAGTCTTATTCAGGCAGTGTTACTCATATGGAAGATTAGAAGCCATTTTTGACTTGGATGGGTTTCCACTGGATAATAATCAATCTGGTAGAGCTATACACATCCATGAGCTCGGGGACCTCAGCAACGGCTGTGATTCTACAGGTGGACACTACAACCCTTTCAGCGTGAACCACCCCCATCACCCAGGGGATTTCGGCAACTTTTTTCCTAAAGAAGGCAAAATCAGAAAATACAAACCAAATCTCTTTGCCACTATGTTTGGTCCGTATTCCATCATGGGCAGATCTGTTGTAATCCATGAGCAGGAAGATGACATGGGCAAGGGCAACAATAAGGCCAGTTTGGAAAATGGAAATGCAGGGAAACGCCTGGCTTGCTGCGTGATTGGGATATGCAACAAGAACTTGTGGGAAGAGAAACTGTCTGAGGTTTCAAACAAGAAGAAGAGAGGGCTCAACAAACGAGCACAGAACCAGGCTTAAGTGAAGACCAACAAGCCGGCTACAGCCTGGGCAGCCCAAAGTACTTTGGGCTGTGCCACTGGCTACTAAGATGTATGGCTAAAGGATTCCCATTTCTATTTGCTTGCTCTGCTAAGAAATGCTGTATCACTTTGTAAAGCCTCCTTTCTGTAAGCCCACCAATAAACACAGCACCGACTCAACATTGTGATGTATTTTCTTGAAGAGAAAAGATTCCCATTTATGCAGTCTGGAAGTTGAATGCACGTAAGTAAGAGTGCTAACAGACACGGTCGATAGTCAGTAAAGAGTCTGTGCGCTGTAAGGGGCTCTTAAGGGATCACGAGTTAGACAGCAAAGGGAAAAAACTTCAGATGAGTAAGTAAGAAATTGCCTCTCATTAAACACTATCCTGTACTTAGCTGCAAATCTGAACGGTGAAAAGCTCTCTATGCTTTCAACAGCGTTGGGTGTTGTGTTGCAAGACCTGGATAACGGACTTCCCCTAAAAATAAGGGAAAGTACAGACCTTTCTGTTTTAAACTTTAGATCCATTACGTTATTCTACTTGTATCTTCAGGTTTTATACTCAAACTTTATGACCTTCTTAACTATTTTAAATAGTCTACATGGCTATAGCTATGTCACACTGGTTATATCTGAAAGCAGACTTAAAAGAAATACTCCAGTTTACCATCACTCCCCAGCAAAAATTCCCTAAAGCGTCTAGTTTGTGCCTGTTTCTAACTAAGTTGTATATAAAAGTTTTAATGCTGCTTAGACAATGATGATAAAGTTAGCAGATAAATATTATTTTAAAAAATACCATGTGTGTTTCTTCATATAAAATGTAGGAAGTAGATGAGTCAATTTAGACTGGGAGAAGTGACAGTGAAAAGATTAAGCCTAAAAATTATCTGTCTCAAAAATTTTCACTCAATAAAGCTTTACTTTTTAAATTTAACACAACTCATTGGAAATACTGAAACACTACCTCATGACTATCCTTAATCTGATACTGAGAAGAGAAAAGGTAACAAGCAGGTAGAACAAGCATATCAGGAACTGTTTTTATTAAAGATGACAAAAATGTATTAATAGAGTTGAACCGTGTCGTGCAGTTAATCCGGGCAGCAACAAAAGAGAGGTTTGCAAATAAATTAAACAGCATAATTTAGAAAGTAAAACTACAAGAAAGAAGCTGGTAAACACAATCCTATCTTTTAGAAATGTAGCAGACTTTCAAGTTAATCTCAGTAAAGATTTTGAAATACATTCCTGAGCTCATATGGATTAAAGAAATTCCACTGTCTTTATTATACAAATTCCCATAGGCTTAAAAATAGTCTCACTTAGAAAAGAAGCAGCATTCTAAAAGACGCTTCTTAATCTGTCATTTTCACACACTTTTTAAATTCAGGGAACATTGTTTTTCAAATAGCCACAACTTTGTACTTTCAGATGAAATCCTTCTCACAGATAACACGTGAATTCACTTTTCGGTGAGACAACATCCTTAAAATCAGTTTGCGAAATGCATCTTCTCCATACCCCTGTCACAACATTCCCCTTCCCAGTTTGCTTCCCCAGAGCCCAACAGCAAAAAGGTTTGTATGTCTGGATGAGATTCCTGCATTTATAAAGTCCTACAAAAGGGAAAACAAGTCTAAAAAAAACCCCAACAAAACCCAGACAAAACCAAGTCCCCCTGAAAAACCTAAAGTAGTGTTGATACTACAAGAAAACACTAATTAATTTACTGGGAAAGAAATCATCATTCTAATAGCACAACAATATCAATTACAGCAATATCCAAGGAAGATACTGACAAGAGTATTCAATTAGTTATCACACAGTGCAGCAAAGCCATCTTGCTTTTACAAGTCTCCTGGCTTTGAAGTCTTGTGTTCCTGGGAGAAGGCTAAAAATGTAGCTAGAATACACATTCACTAGGGCAGAAGGGAGAGGGACAGTATTGCAGCAGAGATACAGCACTAATAATGAGGTTTCCGGAGGCCTGGATATCTCACTGGAATTTAATGATTGTAAAGGTATTAAAATGGCACCTAAGAGGGAGAATTGTGTGAGGATAATTGCCAAGATGTCCTAATTGTTGGGTTGTACATCACCATGTTCTCACAGAAGAAACAGACTAAAAAGAATCAACAAATGAGGCACTGAAAAGCTGTTGGTCCAGCACTGCTTCTACCCACTCAAACTTTTGCACCAAGCTCTTCTTTAATTAATAGCATTAACTGGCTGTTAAGGGACCAGGAGCAAAATGCTAGCTCACTCAACAGTGCATTAGGCAAGACACAGGGCAGGGAAACAACGTAACGCCCTCAACACTCTGAGCTCAGCTATGTCAAATCTTGACCTTCTCATTCACTTGCCCCTGTTCTGACTGCATTGATATTTAGCTCTGCACAGGATTAGTCTGTGAAAGATGGAAAAAAATACATCTTGAATAAAATGCTACTTCATGTGACATTCAAGTATTAAAGGAAAAAATCCTGCCACGTTCTCCCGGAGATTTCAGTTTTCTGCAGCTATTTCTCTTCCAACTTGTCAGTACTGTCATATAAATGAATCAATAATGCAGTCAGTCACAATTAATGGGAACAGCATAACAATCCTTCAAATACTTAAACTCTTCTTGATTTTACAGGTGATGAGGAACTTAAGTGGTGAAAAGGATAATGAAAGAAAAACTTTGTTTCATGTCCCTAATATGCTTAAATATACAGATAGTTTTTGCTCCTGTGGGCCGCTGCTTAGTATCAGTGAAATGCTGCAACATGAAATTACCTTCAAAGGGAAAGGAAATGTATTTGAGGAGCACTGTGAGTATGGCTTCATGGCCTGCAGACAGACACCGAAAGGGTTACATGAATGCACCTGCTAGGGAAAACACACAGTAACAGAGACAAGCCACATTTTTCACCTTCCCACTAACATTCCTTATATTTATATGTAATGATTTACATACAGCCTTTCTTCTGCTGAATACAAACTGTTCATGGACTCAGACACCTTGATTATGGCAGCACCTGCTAGCTCATCTTCCATATACAGAAGAGTTTGTCAGCATTGCTAATATAAACTGTGTTTATTCAGTAGCTGACAAGTGGGCTGTAAAAATTTGCAGCTGGCAGTTATTTTTCAAAGAACTCAATATAGGAGGGATTTTTCCTTTTTATTAGTAGTATTTTATTAAATTTGGTTTAATGCTCTTTGATTGGTTTCAAGTTCTAGGAGTGAGAAATGAACACTTACAGACAATTAGGTCCCAAGCCAGCAGAAAAATTGCCTTGACGGCTGCTGGTCCATAGAAGATCCACAGCTGCAGAGACTATTCCTTATGTTACAAACAGGAGAGGAAGGACGTGCCTCCCCTTCTCCAACAGCTGCTAACTTCAACGTTAAGTATCCCTTGTTGCTGCCTTCCTAGGAGCAGAGTGGCACAGCTCCAGCATCAGGAGCAAGCTAGGGAATGACACAGCAGCCTCCCTTTTCTCCAGCTATTATAGGAATGTTTGCCTATGACTAAATAAGGAAAGAAGTTTAAGAAAGCAGCAACAATTCAAATAAACCTTCTACCACACCACAGACTGGTGAAATGAGGAGGAAAGGAATAGTTATCCTTAATTCCAAAACATATGAAAATAAAAGACACAGATTCCTTGAAAAAGGAGGGCACAGATGGAGCAGGCTGAAATCTACCACCCGTTACTCAGCCCAAGGGCTATTCCAGCTCCTGTAACATGAGGAGTACAATTCCAGTAGCTGAGAGTGCCAAGGAGGTGCACAGGGCATCACTGGTTCTCCTCTTGCTGTTCTCCTTGCTTTGGAACATTTTTCCCAGAAAGACTTCTGGCTTCTCTGATGTTGCCTTCAGAGCTTCATTAAACTGGGTTCTCAGTGTCTGGTAAAATAACTCCCTGCATTTTCATGAGATGAGCTGGGAGAGAGAAGGAAAAATTTTGTACTGTTAAGACAATATAGTGGTTTGTAATGATAGAACTATATAGATGCAGTGACAGTTTTCAGAAACTTCTTATAAGGGAATAGTGATTTTATTCTAAGGATGGACTTACAGTCACTTACAGTAAAGAGAAATAGAAGGCAGTCTGATAAACAAGCCAAAGCTTGCAGCCTTAAGATGCTTCTCTATCACTCCAAATGTCTCATCCTTGGACAACACTTCTAACCGTTAAAATACAGTCCAGCACTAGGACCATGCATGTTACAGAAGCCTAGTGGTAACATTATGAATCACTGTCTTTGGTCTCTTTGCTACACTAATGTAAATTACATCAATCTAAGTAGAAACTTCAAATCATTACAAAAACCCAACGTGATTAAACCTCATCATTAATTCTTTCCCTTAGGTAATTTAGATTTTTGGTACACTGTAGTCAAAACTAACAGAAAACCACCTTTATGAGACAAACATTAACAGTTTAATGTAAAAACAAACCCTACGGCACACTGTTTCACTGATCATATTTACAGCAGCACAGACACTGCAACAGGATTAAAGTGAGAAGCTTGAGGGCCTGGATTTCATACCTCAAGCCAAACTGTTATCCAAATATTCACACTTTTCAGCAGGATCAGATGGTTTCTTGTTTTCAGATTCAGGGAGCTCCTCAAAGCTGTTATTTGTGTGTGCAGTTGGAACACTGAGCCCTCCATGCCTTCCAAGGTCCTCAGTATTAACCACATCCACAGTGCTGCTATTTTGATCTCCTCTCTCATTTGGAATTTCACAATCGCTCTCTGAGGTTTCGTCATTGTCTTTCAGTGCCTCACTTTCAGCTGTCTGTTCGTTCTCTGAGTTTGAGGGATCTGTGGGGTCGGATGGGTCAGGGCTGGAAAGTGGGAACTCTCCCTCAGATGAACCATTAAGCTCTGCTCCAACCACTGTGTTGTGCTCCCCTGCGGAAGCACCCGCTCTTTTCCCTTCCAGTTCTGCAACTGCCTGCTCTGTCAATTTAATTATCTGACTTCCAAGCTTGTTTATTTCTTCCTCCTTGGACGGTCGCTGGGGTAATGAAGGATAAAAATGTTTATTTTGGTTTCTGTTATTTAAGTTTGTTCCCTCTGGAGCCAGGGATTCACTTGCAACAGCACACATTTCATCACGTTCTCCTTTCTGTTCTGCTGAAAGAGAAATGGAATAGCAAGATGCTCTAGTCAGCTGTAGGTTATTTATTACGTATCTGACCCGAAGACCACCAGCACCACCAATGCCAGGCCACGGAGATGTTTAGCCAGTAAGGAATTTCTAAGAGTGATTCCCTATCCCATCCAGGCCCATTTCTTAGATAATAAGCAATCAGCACTAAGATTCTTGCTGGATCTGGCCCTGTTCTGGAACCTGTCTTTCCCTGACACCAGCAATATAAGAGTGATAGTTGATACCACACTGTACAACAGCAGGATCAGGCAAAGCTTTTCAAAAGAGTATCAACTTTAAGCAAGGCACTCAGCTACAGAAATTTTTGGCACAGCTTACCATTAACTCCCACATCATAACCCCTTTCAGGGGTTAATACAAGCTCCGTTTATTTGGAGCTTTTCACAGGCTTTCATCCAATAATGAAGTTTCATGACTGGTCCTGCAACATTTCTCCTAACTTAAAGGATTAATCCAATTTAGGTAGCAGCATAAAACAAAGCAGCAGTGGAAGAATTTTAAATATACCATTATACCAAAAGGCAAACACTGAACAAACCATCAGAATAAAGACAACGGCACTGGGTAAACAAACAACTCTGTGAAAGAGAGAGAATTTGTCCTCATCTCGATTAAGGACAAAAAGGCTCATTGAAAATAAGCTTGTGAAGTCAAGTAAGAAAAATTAGGAAATGCCAGAAGTACGGCTGCACTGACAGCTCAAAATGACTGTTGTCATGCAGATGCTTTATGTTTTACTATACAAGCCTTTACAGTATTTCTCCCACAGGAATCCTCATGCAATGCACGGGACAGGCTGGCTGCAGGGAGGGACCAGAGCTATTGCGATACAGAAGCCTACTCTCTTTGTTAGAGCCGTCTCACTTAATTTGGGGGCTGCCAAGGGAGTGAGACCAGGGTTGGCGTGAAAGGAACAGACATTCTTGCTACCATTAAGGAGGCCAGGAATACTACTCTGAAGAGCTGGAATTTAAGACTGTGGAAAAGGCAAGGATAAATTAACTTTCAAAAGGTGATCACCCCCTGGTTCTAATCCTCATTATCTGAGCACTCAGCTGGAAACCTAGGAGCTTGCTGTGCAGCACTGCTCTGCTTATGTTGTGTATCTGAACATACATTATCAAAGTGCTCCCAAAAGAGCCAAAACTTATGTACTCAAACTGGCACTCGAAATTAGCAGGGACTCTACCTTAGTCTTTGCATGCCTCAGTTTCCTCCCTCTACAGTGGGACAACACCATCCCATCACCTTGCTGCAATATGCTGAAGATAAATGGTTTCAAAGCACTACATCACCAGAGAAAAGTTCATAGAAAAACAGTACTTTTTTCTTCAGGGAATGCTCGAAATAGTACACAGGCAATAGAGCGGGAACAATGCATTCAACAATGAAGAGGAGAAAACCTGCATAGCTGTTCATTAGCAGCTGTGATGCTCAAGTACAACCTATCCCCTGACACTATCCATCCTGTGCACTGGATAAAGACAGATTTGGAGGCACAAGACAATCTGAAATTCATATGATTGTACTATGTCCTTATGCATTTTCACACAGGACCTGCACAGTATATCCTACAGACTTCTACCATCCAGCCTAAATGAAACGATAGCAAGCACAGACTAAAACAGGCCTTGATGAGAGCAGGGTAAGCAGATAGATTAGATTAAAAAAAAAAAAAAAGCCTGAAAAAGCCCTCTGATTATCTGCAGATCTAGCTAGAGCAACATTTTGTGTATTATAGAAAGTTCTGATAAAGAATGTATGTTAGTGCAAAAGCTAAAAACATTTCCTGGGCCAAACAGGCACCAAATATCAATGTCACCATTTAAAGGACCATAGCTGACCAACATGACATCAGGCCTAGTACTTAAAGATATGTAAGAATTTCATTGCTATTCTGCTTATCAACTGATACCACTCAACTGATCATTCAACTAATAGGAAAACAAAAGTGTTTTTGTTTTTACTTCTGGAATACTTTTAAACCAAGGGCACACTTGCTTGGTAAGCGAAGGCAGATGAATGCATTCCTATGTTCTTCCCAGCTGCCAAGATCCCCCAGATTTTAGAGGTACACTGTATAGATGAAAAATTGCAATATGCACCAAGCTCCTAAAACTCAACAGCAGAGTCCTTCTTCATGCAGAGTGGCACAAAAGGTGACTCAGTGCATCACTCCCATATAGCTGCTGACTTCAGAGGAGCTGTACGACTCCAAGCATAGGGACATGCCCTACAGCTGAAAACACACTGCTTCCTTTCCAGGCTTTGAAGGGAAGATGCACCCCCAAATATCCTCTAGGAAAAGGATCTGGAGCAACAGGACAAGTTACTGTTGCTCCACCTACTGCCCGAAGCTATGGCATCCCCTGCACAGCTGGTAGAACATATGTGCTCATCGATGTCACTGGTAAGTTGGCCCAGTTTTAAACTATCACAAAGGTGAGTTTTGCCTGAGTTCTCACTGCAGGTTATCAGGCATACTGTGCCACATGCAAAGGGAAAACCCAAACTGTTTGTGCAGGCAGAACAGTAATTTCTTGACCTACTCCAGTTTAATAACAGCATTTCTGTGATTGATCTTGGCTCTGTTATAGGGTGGGAAGGAGGAAAGAGGGTGACAACCTACTGTGAGCCAATTCTTCCCACGACTGCCACAGGCCTAATCCTTGTCCACCTTCTCCTCTCCAAGGCTGTTTTCTTCTACTGTTCCCCTGCCTAGCTCTTTGCTCCTGCCCTATATCCCTTTGTTTATCCAGTCCCTACACTCTGCCCATTTCTCATCCACCTTTCCATCTTTTTTATCACACCTTGCTTTCACTGTCAACATTTTGATTCCTCGCTCCTGTGCTCTGACCTCTGCTCAGCCGCATGCAGGTCCCCTTCACACAGGCTTCTTTCAACTCTGTCAATGCCCATCTACCCTAGTCTTCTCATCACAGCCTTCCTTTCCTCTCTGCCCCAGGTTTTGTTCCCTCTTGGTTTACATCATCTTGAAGGAATGGTGCATGCAGAGTTTTACCAGCATTGGTGGCACAAAGCAAGCTCAACTGAATCATCAGTTTGGTTCTTCATGGTTTTTAACAAATGAAATTCGAAAGTGAATGATTTAGAATGGGATGGAAACTCCAGCCTATTTTCTCAGGGTGGAAACCTTTGACTCAGATTTCAAATTCCTTTCAATTATAGGTACACTAAATGCTTGCATGTTAAAAAAAACCCCAAAAAACCATCAGACAAAGAAACAAAAACCCAAACAAAAACCACATGGTCATCAGAATTTAAAACAAAAAAGTATTTGGCTGACATTAAAAAAACCAGCTGAAGTAGAAAACACAGCATGGAAAGCTTCAGCCCAGAGCTAAAGTTTGGCAGTATTACAAAGCAAGAGAAACAGGGTCTGATGAGATTTGACAGGCAGCTTTAATTGAAACTGTAATACCAACTTCATCTAGGACAAACACGTAAAGGAAAGAGCATAATGCCACCAAGTAAATACTTTCAGTAACTGCAGATTTAATTAAAAATCAATGATTAAGCAGGCAAAAATTAATATTTATGAGGTCGTATTACTCACTGAAAACCTATTCCCTATAGTTCCATTTCTTGTTTTTAGCAAAATATCAGTTGATCAAGATTATAAGAAACAATCAGTCTGGCTGTCAAGTTTTATCAGAGGATGACATGGATAATTAAGTCAAAATTAAGCCACAATCTATTTAGTTTCAAGGCTAACAAATAAATTGTTTATGATGCTTCATGGTTAGCTGAGTAAGATCTGGGCATACCAAAATGTTATGCCAATTA
Source organism: Bucorvus abyssinicus (assembly GCA_009769605.1). Taxonomy (NCBI): domain Eukaryota; kingdom Metazoa; phylum Chordata; class Aves; order Bucerotiformes; family Bucorvidae; genus Bucorvus; species Bucorvus abyssinicus. The sequence goes on from CM020026.1 coordinate 19,936,376, forward strand.
AAGAGCTTATCCAAATGCCGATAGGCAAGCATAATAATCCATCTCCCACCCATTATGAACAACTAAGGGAAAAAAATCAAGGTTATCAGCAAAACACTCCTTCTGCTACTGTCAAATAAAGTTAAGTTTGACTTTGGAGAGATGTTAAAGTTTGCTGTCAGGAAAGGATTTTTAATAAAACACATGCAAGACTATAAAAAAAAAAAGCAGTCAATTTCTCTGGGAAAACGAGTCGGGTATTTCAATTTACCGGGCGCAATCAGGAAGCCTTTCATCTAGATATCAGCTATAATGCAGGCAAGTGCTAAGCGAGTTTCACAGACTGCTTTCCTACTGAGCATTTTAACTGAGAGAAAAAAAGCAGTAGCACTTAACTGTAACATAGATGGCATGAATAACTTCTCACAGTATCAAGTTATCTGGCAGGAAAATTCTTTGAGGTGTAGGACCTGATCCCTAGCCCTGTGCAATCTATTCAACAGTCATTTTCCAGTTGTTTCTTTGCTATTTGTACTGGGACCATCTATCCATTTAATTTGTGGATGATTTATTCAATCTCTGTTACCACTGAAACTTTGCCTTCTGCTATCCCAGCAAGAAAATTTATTACTTTTTATTTGGAAAGAAATGAGTGCTCAGCTCTCATCATGCTCCTTACGTTCCAGGTGCTCACCTTGTACTTCAGTCTTCTGTGGTTTATCAGTAAACGCTAACAACGGTGACCTGGACCGCTGCACAACAGGCAAGGCTGGATCACTGAATGTTATGGTATCCTTTCCACCTGAAACAATTGAAGCATTAGAACCATTAATTCACCAATTACACACATTGCCCACTAATGGTATTCAAACATATCCTACACTTTTTTTGCAGCGTTTCTGAAAAGTACAGAACAGGAAAAGCATCTCAAATGATCCTTCGACAGCATGAAAAGAAATATACTCTGTACTGGAGCTGGAATATGCAAGTCAAATACGGAAAAGGTGGATGTTTTTACCTGCAGTACTTAGTAAAAGACAGATTATGAAAGAAGACCAGGTACTGTATGCAAACTGTATTAGCAATTAGCATTCAATTCAGAATAATAATAATCAGATCATACCAAAAGTTTTACAAAGAGTAATGGATCATTTGCATGCTATTACCAGCAAATGTTCAGCACTGACTCCTTACTCTCTGTTACTCTGCCTATCTATGTAATACCTGCTTGTATTACTTATGCAGTTTTACACTACAGACCCCCAGAGGTATTAGCCTACAATGCTCCTGTAAAAAATAACTAAGAACTGAGGGAGCAAACAAGCATACATTCCTGGAGAACATAAGAGGTTTTAATCTGAAAATTCCAAAAGCATTTCTGAGCATTTTAATTTTAAACCAAATGGAAAAGGGCAATTTTTCAGCTCTTCTGCAGACAAAATAGTGCAAGAAACTCTTCAGCTGAGGACTCTGCTGTAGATGCTTAGTCTTTACATATTTTAGCAATATAGAAAGCAACACCTGCAGATCCTTTAGGAAGTCCTCCACGAGTCAGGGTGCTCATGTTTTTAGTGACTGACACTACCTTAAACCTAGAGGGGAAATGGCAGGAAATGTGCAAGATCAGCTAAGCATGGTGTTTGTGTGGCCTCCAGAACAACTGCCAGCCGATAACTAACGGGTGGGGAGGCGGCAAGCTACTGCTCTATTTATCTCCATAAGAACGGACATTTATGTAACAACCGCTTCTCCCCTCTAAATCTGTTTGTACGTTTCACCTTAAGGCAACATCCTAAATCTAATCACCCATCCAAGACAAAGACTTTCTAAAGAGCACCAGGTCAGGAGATACCCAGAATAAATCTAGCCCTGAGAAAGTTCTAGTACCTACTAAGAAATAATGAAAGTCAAGCTGTTCCCATGGAGTCGAACTGAACTGCCCCAATCCCTAACTACTTTTGAGAGCACTGGCTGTAAATACCTTGATCCTGAAGGTATTAATGACTTCTTATATCCTTAACATGTTGGGATATATACTGCAGCAATATGAATGCAATTAACGCTTTTGAAATGTGAATCTTGCCAAGCTTTGATCCCCCTGTCAAGTATGCATCAGAACACTGCCTTCACCATAGTAAGTAATAAAAAGTAGTATTAGCTAACAGCAAAGTGGAGACCACTCCAGTGTAAGGCAAAATTAATTAAAATGGAAAAAAAAAAAAAAAAGGGCAAAACAAATCCAATGGCTATTTCAAAATTCTAAAGCACTGGAACAAATGCACTTTCCTGTAACTGTGAAAGAATTTTGTGTTGGAAGAAGAACTAAATCATACAGGGAACTAGTGGTATGAAAACATCCGATAGATATTCATATGCAGTCAAAAGTAACCACATATCCAAAAAAGAATCCAAGGGAGGAAGTAAAATTCAAAAAGATGATGAATAAAAAAATTGGGAGGGAGGGCTTTAATAGGAAAATAGAAAGCAGTCGTCTTCTTTTTCTTTTTTGGAATAAGTGAAAATAAAGCCTGAGCTGAAGTCCCTGAAGATTGCAAGACAAGCTTCAAAAAAGAAACTTCTTGACTTTCAGCCAGAATTTACACAGTAAATAGATTCACTTTCACATTTTCCTCTGAAAACCAATTCAGTTACAGAAAATAAAGCTAAGCTCAGGATCCACACATCTAAGCAACAGATGAGGCCCAAAGAGTCTGATGCATATTTATTTATTAACAGTGACTCACAACCATTCGTGAAGGAGGGACATGGGGGTATTGCTGCATTGTATTCTGTGAGTTATGATCTGAAGTTGGATTACAAACAGGGACTTTCAATTAGCTGCCGTGTAATTTCATAACTTTCTTAGCTTTGTGTTCCTCTAATGAATTTTTCAAGGACTTCAGTGAAAAGTATACAGATCGCAAAATAAGCAAACAAGTAAGTTTTCAGTAGCAGTAAATTCTTCATTTTCTTCTCCAGGGTTGGGTATCCTCTTGTAACCTCGGCTGCACCCTACACCGCTGTAACTGGCTATACCCACAGCAGCTGCTCAGCCCATTAATTCTACCCTGCCTCTGCTTCTTGCCTATTACTGCAGAGCAAGAGGCAGCGCTGAAACTTTCTTATCATCTCAGACAGAAAAAGGCTGAGTCATGGTCGGCTCTTTTGTTATGCTTTTTTTCAGTGGAAGTCTGGAAATTTCAGGAAAGGATAGATTTTAAAAAATACAGAATTACTTGTCTGAATGTCTAGTGACATCAAATTGTGAGAGGAATAAGGTGGTGTTTACTATGTACTATGACTGAATACACTTAAGATATTATGCATGCATATTTGAACCCCAATGTACCTAAGACAAAGCAAAGAATTAAATGCTTCTGCAAACATCACAGTCTCTGCTTCCTTCTCGAGGCAAGTAGGCTCATAAAAAGAAAATCAGAGCCAAATCTACGCCCAAGCTTGCTTTCTTTTCACCAATGAACCTCACAAGAGATTCCTTTAATTAAAGCCCATTTTCCAAACAGGGGAAGCTGAAGTTTGTGGTAGACAGAATTTCTACAGAAAATGAACTATGCTATCAGTTTCATCACTTCAAAAATTAAATATGCTCTTCCTCTTGATTTAGCTTTCCCATAGTTCATTTATGCATTGCTCGAAAAGCAGATAACAAATCTGTCACATAACAAAAAATCAGAAGTGGTCAAGCTCTTTCTTCAATGGGATAAAGTTATTAACATCATTTATTAACACCATTTGGAAGATATTAATATCATGGTGACAGCAGACGTTATAAATATTATATGGACAATGATGCCTAAGTAGGAACATTAACTTCAGATTAAAAACCTGCAATTTATAATGTGTGTTTCTTTCAGTGCTAGATTGAACATTAGCTTTCATCTGCGTAATTTTTCCAATGACAAGAAGTTCAACTCACAACAAAACAATTTCTTCTTCCTGGATTTAAGACTGACTAGATGAGATGCTCTCCAAGTTCTGCCCCTCTTCCCAGTCAACATACAGTTGCAGAGCCCACTGTGGTAGTAGTTCCCACACTGTTACATGCTTCTGTTTTATGGAGCAGAAGCTTTCCATGCTCTGAAGAGAAAACTGGTGACCCACCAGGTGTTGCAAGGCTCTTTCTGACCACCTTGGGACTCCAGTGCACTTGGAAACAAAAGTGGACTCTTGATTTAAAAGGGGCTGAACAGAACTTGCAATCCAGTGTAAAATACCTGTGCAACTATTTAAGATGATTCTTTCTTACTATTTTCCTCAACCTAAAGGAATTGTCTCGTGGAGCAGCCTCTATTTTTCTTGTGGTCATCTAACTCACTTAACTGCACATCTTAATCTGCCAGATATAAAAATGTTCAGATAACATTTCTGTTTATTTACATGCAGTGACAATATTTAACATACTGCTAAAATCAGTTTCTAAAAAATAAAATATACATTAAGCAGAACCTACTCCCAAATCCCACTGAGACATTGTAGCTCAGGCCTTCAGGCAGCAAAAGAAAGGAAGGAAAGAGACAGTTGTTATTGAATAAACATTAGTTTGATGTCTTACCTACACAGGTGAACAATGGAGCCAGATGTTCCCATTGTCCATTTTTTAAAATACATTGTGCAAAGATTAGAAACGCTACATTTATTAGCGTATGAATTTCATGGAACACTATTTTTGAAAACAAAACCAAACCCAAAACAAAACTAAAAAAACCCCGAACAACCCCTACAGTACCTTAAACTGGTGAGTTTATGATACATGCTTGTACTAGTGTACAAAACCATGTTAGCAGGATCGTTGACAAGTATTTCACCTGCATCTTTGGGACAACGTGGGGAGGGACAAATGCACTAAGTATACTATGTATGTCAGGTGACTAACTGAAGAGTAATCCATGGAAACAAATTTGGGGACCTTCGGTTCTGGAAAGTGTCCAGAAGAGAGTCAGTTCTAGAAAGGTGATTGAGAATGCCTACAATGGGCAAGCTCAAGCGGAAATACACCACATCTGGCCAAACGGTTGAACAGTATTGGTTTGTCACAAGCCCTCTTCAGCTTTGTCAAATGTTTTCTTCTAGATAGAAAGGATGGGGTGGAAAAAACACTGAGCCAAAAACCAAGAAGCCTAAACCACACCATCTCCCACCCCCAGTAGCACTGATAGGAAGCCGTAAACAACGAAGCCTAATGAGGCAAACACCTACAATGGAGTAGCATAATTTACAGTGGTTAAAGAAGACACAAATAGGTGTAATGGGAAGAAAAGAAGCAAAAAGTAAATGTAAATTAAATATTGCACATTTTCCCAACAGCGAGATCTATTAGGAAGCAGATTAATCTCCCACTACTTGAGTAATTCAATCCCAAATACAATACTTAAGATGCTACAGGGAATAAGTCCGTTCTGGAGAGGTGGACTAGAAAATTTAAGATAATTTACTTTTCCAATTTCTCAGAGTTTATGATACTACAGAAAAACATTAAAAATGCAGCGATAAAATCCATGGAAGTTACCAGAAGTACAAAATTAATAAATAAAATTTGTTTAAAAACATAATGGCCAATAACCTGTGTATTATTTTATACAACTGCTTAAATAAAGTAGTTCCCCTTTTTTAGCCTGCAGACTATGGAGACAATTTGATTATTTCTGGTATTTAAAAATTCCTTTTTTTTTTTCAGTCTACATATTTGACTTAAGAGTTTAAAGAGTCTAATGATTTTTGGTTTCAACTTAACATTTATTAGAGGTTTCTAATTTTGCAAATGTGCTGAACAGCACATTTACAAAATAACTGTCATTTAAAAAATTATAGCCAAGCTTTTCTTAAATGTAAATATACACTTGAAAACTAAATAATGCAAGCTGCTCTCTTGAATTTTTACTAACCTGGAAGACTCCACAAGCCAGCAATTTCCAAAGTTCTTAATTTCTTTTCTAGTTCTGCCACTCGATTACCTAGAATTCTTTGGAAAAAGAAAACAAAAACAAAAGCCAGGGGTAGTCAGCTGAGAGGTGATTTTTTGTTATACTAAGGTAACCAAAGCTCAATTGCCTACGTGACTACGGTTGGATTTTCAAGTTGTTACTTAACTAGTGCAGTAAACCTGTCAGTCATCTCTTTTCACTAATGGCAATAGACAATGCCTCCCAGAGTTAAAAGACAATGAAATACAGTTGTCTAATCTATCCCATGATTTAAAAAAAAAAAAGAAACTCGCAGTTTAGGAGGTACTGGACATTCAACCTTTGCCCTTCGGTGAAGACAAAGAATAGCAACTGACAATATTTCTATCTCCTTGCCTACAAAGATCTCTTCCCAGTTACTTTTACTTTCTCTACAGCTAAAACCAGAAGGTAAAGGCAAAATACAGGAAAGTCAAGACAACATCTAGATTGATTTTGAAGTTCTAGACAGAATTTTTGGCTCTTCCTTTATTCACGGAGGTTTCTCTGTCACTAAGATTCCTTAAAACTGCAAGGAATATTTTTTTTTTTTAGTGCCGTACTCTGTTTTCTACTTTACTAAAAAGCTTCAAGTTCTTTAGTGCCTTTATCACCCACTCTTAGTTTTCACTGCATTTCTTGGGTCATCTCTTCTCTTGTACGTGATTCCTACACAAAAACTATTTGCAGTTGGCTCTCCTGCAGAATTTAACTTTCAGTCCTAATTCTCTCCCCAGATCAAATGAGAGATTTCTGTCTTGAAAAGAAAGATTTTTTTCCCAATGAATTTCTGAAAGCTTTTTTCTCACAGGCACAGCAAGTCTCCTGCAGTCAGAAGTCTTTAAATAAATCCCAAACAATACTCAACAGAGTGAGAAACCCAGAGAAGGCAGCAATTCTAAACATGACAGCAGAGATAATGGACAGCAAGTTTTACTCATCAAATTACAGCAACAGGATAAGCCAGTCAAATTTGAACTGAACGGTGAGAAGCAGCATATCACAACACAACAAGGCAATAGTATCTTCCTGTGCTGACCAGAGCTGTGTAATACTGCACTGCATGCTCTCCAGTGAGGGTTTTATGCTGCAGATGTTTGAGTGTACTGGGAATGTCCTTACTGACAAGATGGCAGAATCTGGGAAGGACGTGAAGAAGAGCAAACCCAAGCGAATATCAAAGCGAATAGAAAATTTGATTAACAAGGGCTAAGTATTTTTGAAATCTCTACTGAGAGAGCTCTGCAATGGCACAATAAAAGCCTGGAAGTATTTTAAAGATTACAAAAATATCAAGATGGGAGAGAGAATGTAAAAGAGAGAGAGAAAGCTTATAATAAATATCAAAGAATACACTAAGAGAAACAGGGGTGTGTATCAACTAAAGAGCAAACAGTCCATCACATTTACAAGCAGAGAATACATTTGGGAGCAGTTATGTTTATTTCCCCATTGAAACTCAGTAATCAAATGGGTTATCAAGGTTATGATGGATCTACTACCGTCTTCTCCAATTAAAATAAAAATCGTTCTAGCCTAGATTTCACTTTCAGAATGTTTCTGTCTGGCATGGAAGACTCAGCCTTAATAACCCCATTTCCATACCCCAGTGTATGGCCCAACATCCAACAACTGCACTCTGCAGTACGAAGCAACATGCGACCGAGAAAGGCAACTTTCAGGAAGCTCTACCTTGCACACAGGGAGCCCACTTCCATTTCCCTAAGGCCCCATCAAGGGTCAGCTGTAGGATGTGGAGTTCCCCCAGCTTAGAGGGGCAGGGACCAGACAGAGACGATGCAAGACTTCTTCCTCGTTATATTAGCTCAGCCAGGGAGCCGACAAGGTAACATTGATTTGGCTAATGACTGTCACCACAAACAGGTCACAAGTTTAGCACTTCTGCCAGGAAAAGAAAAAATCCTTATTATTTTCCCAAGTAGTTAACCAGTACTTCCAGGACAGAAAAGGGTCAAAACATACCGCCCTCCCTGTCAGCTAGTTGTATCACAGAAGGAAACTCAACCCTCTGTATCAAGTTCAGTTATTGCCACTGCTCTTGTTATTCAGATGACAATAGCAATGTCGCTTTTCTCTTGCTTCTCCTAAATTTTGTAATTCATTTATCAGCTGTGCCACACTATTTCTCAAGGTTTTGGAGCAAATGTATCCTGGTAACTCCTACTGGATCCTCAGAAGAGGCACTGAGCTACTTTTTAACCTTTGTTGCAGGTTCTTACATGGAAGGATCATTCTGCAGCTCTGAACTATGGTTGGCAAATGGATACGTAACCCTGCAAACAGACGGTTGGCAAACAGGTAAGTAACAAATACGTAACCCTGCTCTTTTTATTCAGGAAGAGGGCAAAATACATTCAGTGATACATATGATTCTAGTTTGCCTCAAACCACATTGTCTGAAGACAGGTATGGGAGAAATGAACCCTACATAAAGCTGCAAGTTCTTACAAAAACATTTTGAAAAACAAAAGTGAAAGCAATCCTGAACACAACATGGTTTATCCCATTCCTTCCTTTCCACTGTGACCTCCAGATAATTTGCTACCTCCAAATGTGCTGTGGGAAGACTGAGCTGTGGTGTGCTGGAACAGTTGATATTTTTGAAGGGCCTGCATGGGTTGGTAGCATCAAATTCCCTAAACTATTTTTTTATCTCTAGCCACAGTAGACCAGATCTTTCAACTAAAACAGAAGGATCATGTAATGGACAAAGGTGCCAATAGCTACTTCCATTGTCCTCAGGTCACGTGTCTAATGCAGCAAGGGAGTTAATCTAAACGTCCCTCCAGGGTAAGATTTTACAGAAAACTGTTGTTCATGTAAACAGCAGTAATGCTTCCACCTGAATACAGAAACTCCCTTCTAACTCTCCCATGCTTCCCAACCTACATAATCTTAAGGGAGATGTGCTGATTTACAATATCGGAGCTCCGTTCACCTCGTTTCAACTTAGATCTTGCTACAGAAGACATATACCCTCATACAGATATAATCACCCAAATATCTGTAAATAGGGTCTGTCATGGTTACGTATCTAGTTACACACATCACATGGAAACATTTACTCAGTTACAGACTGACACAATCCTTTCTGTAATTTTGGTCATGACCAAGCTTGCTCAAGTTAGAAATATTAAAATTATTGCAACATGTCTAAGCAGTAGAGCAGCTTCTATACTAATCTGGCTTGCATGGCTGCCAGCAATTTCAGGAACAAATTGCACTAAAAAGAACTTCTAATAAATGGTTTGTTGCTGGCAGAAGAAAAAAAGATTTTTATTGACTTGCTAGGCAGGGTTAGGTCTGTTTATTTTTGCATTTATGAAACTATTTAATCTTGCAACACATTACTGCATACAGAATTAATTTACAACTGCCTTTTCGAATTAAGCTAACGCGCTTGTGAGGAAAAACATAGGATGTTATTTAAACTTAGCAGGAGTAGCTACCAATCACCAGGGGAATTTTCTGTTTTCTTCAGAAACACCTTTTTTTTTATTAAAAGCAGGGCTAAAAAAATAAAAGCTAGATTTGTTTCTAGGCACATACTCCCACAGCTCCTTTTGTCATGCCACATATTTAGAAAAGTGGCAATAATAGTACTTTGTCTGTTCCAAGAGCAAGTGGCAACGGATGTTTTTAACAACAGCATAATAGCAGAAAGTCAACTTCAACAGCACGTCCAAATTCTCATCTACGTAAAAAAAAATCCACTGTCTTATTATTGCTTCAGCTAATCAGAAAGCAAATCTACCATTCTGCTATTGTAAACTTATATAGCCATATCTCAGTCTGCAAGCAACAAAAGAGGTTTTGACTTTAGAGTAGGTTAACTGTTTGGAGGAAAGTAAGTTCATACTGAAAAAGTCTGAAAAGCCTCATTTGCTGGTAACAGAATCACTAATAGGTCAATCACATATCAAATATCAAAAGCAGAATTTCTTCCCTGAATGAAGCAACCACCCTGAAATCTCATGTTCTTTACCCAATAAATCTCACTTTCTTCAAACAATGTCAAAGAGCCCTGTGTCCTTTCTCCAAACATGCTCTATGTGTAGGGAAAGCCAGGCAAACAGGACAGATAGGTGAAGAAGTGTTCTACCTTCTGATTTATGTAAAGCCTTCTGTCATTACAATTCTCTCTAGCCCCACATCCTTCTCAACTCTCTACTTTGAATGGAGAAATGTCTTCAACAAAAGAACGCATCTTCTACTAGTACCAGTTTGTGGACGTGTCTGTTTTATTGGTGCACTGACCTCAATCTCACATCTAACCTCTTCTGACAGGTGGGCAGTTTATTCCCCATTTTCAGAAGTCAGAAGTCTTTACTTCTGACTTTTTCCACAGCAAGTAAGTGGCCCCAACAATGAGCTAATGGACCTCAAATAAAGGATGTTTTCCCCTGATGTCGTACCTGCATTTCTCTTTTTCACTTTAACTCTTTCATGTCTTAGGTGTTTCTAGTTGAAGTAGTTCCCATTCCTCCTATCTCCTTAAAGGATTCTTTAATCCAGCTAAAGCCAAAGGTGACCAAAAAAAAAAAAAAAAAAAAAAAGAAAAGAATGAGCACACCACATGGAAGTGTTGATGAGGCTCTTCACTCAACTTGCACAGGATTTACCTTTCTTTTTCTTCCCCTGAAGCATCCTGAACTGAATACAACACTGCAGTTCTGAGCATACTCCTGACCTAGGAGAAATGTGGACTGTGATCTCCCTCTAAGACCTGATCTTCTGTTGAGCATAGAACACTAGTTTGTGCACACATCCAATCTCTACTCCCTTGGCTATATATGACCATCTGGGCATGCAGATAAAAGAATCGTATCTCCTTGTGAAGGCTTATGTCAAGAAAATCCAAACTTAATAGTTGAAAGCAGAGACAGTGGTATCAGAAAAGTAAAGCCATCATCACAATGATACATTTGAGAGATGCAACAAGTGAATGTGATCAAAGAGAGAGACAAAATTAAGAAAAAAGTTTGCTATTGTTATAGGCAAGAGTATGCAAACTAGAACACCAGGTAATGATACAGTATCAGGATGTAACAGGCAAAGATTGGTTATACCTGGAATAACAAAAGTTGTTCTCTGGATTCTTTCCTTCTGATATTCCATTAGCAGTAAGAAGGGAGCAAGCAGGTGGCAGTCCCTCATTAGCATTGCTCAGTGCAGGAAATCCTCTTGCATTACATTGCACACTTACAGACATGAATTGACTGGGCTGCCATCAGTTAGATTTGGGCTACATTTTCACCTCTTTAGTCTTCCCCTTTAGCTGATTTGCTTTCTCAAGAGTATTAAGAGTGGCTATAAACTGCTCCTCCACTTCTGTTGCTACATCACTAAGAATTATGCAATGGAGTCTGCCTAGTATCAGAGTTATCAATTTTAAAAATGAATCATCTATTCTAGTGCAATATAGTTTACTTCAGTACTACTCCTTCCTTTCATGAAAGATGTCTGCCTGTTTCTGGCATCTGGTCCTGATGTGCTTTTGAGAAGCTTGAATAACCTCTGATTACCAGTAGTGACTCAGTGTTCAAAAAAAAAAAAAAAAGAAAAACCAAGCACAGAATCAAGAAACACTTCCTAGGCTCTGATTTTCATACACTCTATAAGGACAATAATAGCAGAATGTCAGAAAATGTGTCAAAAATGATTATATTCTGCCATGATAGGAGCTGTGCAAGACAAAAAATTCTACTGATGAGTAGAACAGCCAAGAGTAAACAAATTCCCCTTGAAAGTTCAGTTCAGATTTAAAAAAGAAAAAAATCATATAGTAGCAATCCAACTGTGTTTATTTCCTACAACTTTTGGCAAAGCAACTATAGGAGCAACAGCTATCATCTATACAACGTATAGGCCACTAGTCTGTGACAAACGTTACACTAAAACTTTTCAGACCCTTTCCTAAGGGCAGCTTTTACTATTCCCTCCAGTGTTCATTAGCAAATTCCTACATTAACAACCAATTATCACCTATCTTCTCCTCCAGTTCAAGGGTGTTCTTCCTCCCAGCAGCTTTTCTTTAGCCCTCCCTAGAGCTTACCTGCTAGAAGTTCTCCCTGTGTTATTAGGGTTTGCCTTAAACCTGCGCAGCAAACCAGTTCTTGCCTAGCAGAGGTAGACAGGTCTCTGTCAAACTAAGACTTTACTTTGAAAATGTAATTTTTCGCTAAACACAAACCTGATTTTAAAAACTAAAGAACCCACCAGTTAACAATGAATTATCTGTGAAAACAGACCTTCCTTCCCATTTCCCTGAAACTCTCCCAAAACTATGACTTTTGCATAGCTTGGTAAGTTCTATTTTACTTAGAAGTCATGCTACCTACTTGTTGGTTTGCCTCTGGTGTTGTATGACCATGTTTTTTTCATGGATAGTTTCCAGCAATGCAGTGGCCAGTGATTTGAGATCTGAAATGGACTGTGGTGTGGCTGGTAGGCTACATCCATGGTCCTCCGACAACAACTCTTGGACTATAATGTTAAAAACACAAATGAGTTTTGGCTTGTCATGTACAGAGATGTGACACAAACATTTACTTAGCATTAAAGAACTATTCTCATTACTTAAATGAATACATATTTTTTTCCTTCAACTAACAAAGCCAAAAGACCAGAAATAGAAGCTCTAGCTGGCATGAAGATGGTGGCTTTCTAACTGATCGTTATTCCACTGCAATTGCCAGAACAAGTATAGGCAGACACATCTCATGTTGACTTAATTCTGCTTTTGGAACATTGTTTTTGAGCAGAAGGAAACAAACTCATTCTTCTACAGGCCTACAGATTGCTAAAAATCAGTAATTTCTCTCCCACTTACCTTAAAACTTAAGCCCCACAAAGAATTACATTAATTTTTAGAATTATTATATCCATCAGTTTATTTAAACTGATGTGAAAATACAGACACCCATGAACTTTTCCTCTGCAGTGCAGAGCCTATACCTCTCATCCACATCAGAAAGTTCACTAGTATCATTACCTTCCATAACCAGAATCTGGCTCTGCCTCTTTTTACATTTTTTTTTTTTTTTCCCACAGAGAGAGAGGATAAAAGTTAAAAACAGAAAAGCCAGTTTCAACTTACCATGACAAATATTACTGTTCTCATGTGTGTGTGTATGAACACATCACCACCTAAACAGCAGGGTGCCAGGCATACTCCTTGGCTCAAAGAATTTCCTCTCCCCCTTTCTTTCCTAATCTTGGTATTTTCTTTGAAGGGGGAAAGAAAAGATTACTCCATTTTGCTAGCCATGAAGAAATATGGCACAAAGGATTTCTTGCAAACACCTGAATGTAAAAGCTTCCAAGAAAACCTGACTTAGGGCCCCTGCTCTACCACCCAGTCTATTTTTCATTGGAATATGAATTGTGATTGCCATTGTTAGCAGAGCAAAGAGATGAGTAAAGCAGTGATTTGTCAAAGTTGCAGAGGGGTTTAGAGATTAAACCAAAAAAAATTATAAAACCAATAGGGGAGAGAATGAATGGCAAGAGTAACAAAAGGAGAAGCAGTTCGCAAAAGGCGAATTTTATACTGTCAAGTCAGCTGAGAAAAGGACAAAAATTAGCACATAATAATAAACAAAGATTTTAGTTTGGTTGGTGTGGAAAGGGTTACTGAAATTAAGAGGTAAGATGGAAGGAGTTCAATGAGATATGCAACATCATGCTGCATTTATGTAATACCTTGCTTTGCAGACAGGACTCCAGTCAGAGCACTGCTACTGGATCTACTATGAGTCTTTGAATTTTTTCGTCTCTCTAGTGCATTCTAAGGAAACAATAAATACCTTTTTTAGAAAAACAGTAGCCAACAAATCCTTTCATTCGGAGTAAAGAATCTGAAACTTTGGATTTTGGTCTCAGAACAACTCTGCAGGGCTTGGAGCTTACACCCATAGTAGCCTATGGGAGTGTGACTCTTTTGGAGTATTGTTCTCCAGCCAAAACAGTCTTTGCAATGTTATAAAGGCTCATTCTGTCTCCTTGCAATCACTTTGTTGTAGTCTCACCCACCCACTCCCCCCAACGCATTTTGAAGACTTGCCTATTTTCTAATAATCTGTTGAGTGCCAGTGAAGATACTGCAGTATCCTGTAGAGAATATCGGTTGGGAACAAAATCAGACTTTTGCAGCATTTCTTTGGACAGACTTCAAACGGAAAGCTCAAACTCCTCTAACACAGTTTCTAGAAGCCCTTTTAGCAGAAAGTACTGACTTTCAGGAATTAGCAGCAGAATGATCCTGCTACAGAAGTCCAGCTCTTCCAAAACAATTACAGTTCTGTGAAACCCACCAGACCACCAAGATGCTCAGTTCTCACTGATAAACTAACTCACACTCTGAGAGACCCAAATTGTAAGCATGAACAAACACTGAAACGATCTTGGTACTTTGAGGAGCTTTGCTCATGCACAAGAAGCAGTTAGTGCTGTGACTACTTCATAGTGACCTAACTGGCTAAGAAGTCCTATTGACAGTCCTAAGTCAACCCTTCTCATGCCCTGACAAGCAGCCCTCCCCTCCCACACCCCCAAATCATTTGCAGAAGAAAACAGAGTGCTTGACTTTAAGGAAGAGCAAGAATATTTTGCCCTCAGGATTCAGTCCTGAAGGTTTCACGCAAAACAGCCTATAACTTAATCCAGGAATGGAAGAACAGTGAAGACTTAGCAATCATTAAGACACATGAAGAAATAGGGAACAGGGAGACAAGACCTGCTTGTGACAGCAACACAGCTGCATTCACCACACTGTGTGACTTGCTACTTTTCACCTACCACCAGCTGGAAGGCTCATCACTACCACCACCACCCCCCAGCAGAAGGAGGGCTCCCACACAGAACTTAAAAAGAAGATATTTAATTCATTTTTCAAAATACTTTTAATGGGTATTCCCTCGTACTACATCAGCTAAGAAGCCTATGAGGAAGATCGAGCATGTAATATGTATACAAACTAACACTGTCAGAATGTTAAGGGTGGGTTTTTCATTGAAGACACAATTTTATTCTTTAAATGCATATGAACATGAGAATGAACAATAACCTCCATGAACAAGGAAGCACAGTTTAGATGATACACTGAAAGGATCTTACCTTGTATTTAGTAATATTAGACTTAAGAAGGTTGACTTCCTCTTGAAGTTGTTTTAATCTCTCTTGAAGATACCTGAAAAAGAAATGTAATCCTTTACTTCATGTTACCTTCAAGTACTGCCTCAAGCACTCTTCTATACTATTTGGCATGTCCTCTTTGAACTACCAAGAATTCTACCCTTTGCAGTTCTGTGAGGGATAAAATTGTACTGATCTTGACCCCATAAAACTTTAAGTAGGAAAACAAATTGCATTAGAAAAGGAGGCTGCCCTTCTGTTAACGTTTGTCAAACATGCTGCACAAGCGTTTTATATCGAACCTCAGTTTTTTTTGGGAAGGAAGCTAAAAGTATCTATTTATGTCTAGAGGAAACAGTCAGGAAGCATTTACTTGCATCCTCTTTACTTGAAGGTCTGTGAGATGGACACATGAAGATTTGTATATATGTCAACACAAGACTCAACTATGCAGAACTTTTGCATTGCAATATCCATCACTTACATGGCACTTCTCATTACAAAGCAATCGCAAAGTAGAAAATTTAACAGTATAGTTGAAAAATGGTAGACAGTTAACTGAAACAGTAGAGTTCTTCCTAACAGAGGTTATGCACTTGGATTAGGTGGCTATTTCCACATAGGAAAATATCCTTTCCATGTATAAAGAGTTTATAAACTATCTTCTTTCATGTAGTGCAACTGCAGCTGTATTAGGGCTTGTGACAATTGAACTATTTTAGAGAAAAAGTCGTATCACTGTCAGGGGACTTAAATTGGTTCAGAACTCTGTAGGCCATGCAAAACAGATAAAAAACTGGAGTTACTGGGAAGAAGTAATGCCTTTGATATTACACCTTCGTAGCATAAGCCTCTGTAAATGGGAAGTGTCTTACAAGATCTATTTCACTTTAAGGTAATTGTTGATATTAAGGGAGGTACCTGCTATGACTCTGTCAGTGACTCTCTGTTGTCCTTAGCAGAGACCATAAAACACATTCTTCTCCCAAGGAAATGGCAAGAATACCCTCATGGGTGATTTCACCAGCAACTTTTGTTGGCAAATCACTCCATGTTGACAACCTCTCCCTGTGGTGAGAATTACGTCCAAAACTGTTAACTCAGTGTACTCAAAGTCCCTGTTTCCAACTGAAGATTAGCCCATTACAGCTCATTGTGAGTTTCTGAAGACACTGATTTTTAACATTCTTGGTTTTGGTGCCATACAGTGATGGGAATAAAAAGGTCTGTACTTCTCTTCCTTTTCCTTGTTTAGCTCTATTTGGGAGTATCACTGACATCTCTGTAGTCAAACAAAACACTGGTAATTTCCTGCAGCCTAACTTTCTCAACAGTGTTTGATGGTTAGCTACAATACAAACAAAACAGACAAAACAAATTACCAAAATCTCTTAACTTCTATTCTTGCATATATTAAAGTTTTGTTGTGACTGACTTCTTGATGCTCCTGTTAAAGCAATAAACTGCTTGTTCTAGGGAAACAGTAAGGTTTGCAATGTACTCACCTGTTCTCCATACACAGAGCATCTACGTCAATGATACGGTTCTCATGCCCTCCTAAGACATGATTAAGTTCTTGGTTTAGTCTGTCAGACTTATCCTGGTAGAAAGAGCGTTCCTCTTTCACATCTTGTAACTCATCCAGTGCAGCCTGAAGCTCATATCTCAGAGTCTCGATCTGAGAAGAAAGAAGAGCTGTATGGCTATTTTGAAGTTTACACAAAAGATTACATAGTGCCCAAACTGAAAACAGCAGCAGGTTCTGCATGTCTGAACAGGATTGATTTTGGACAGTCAAAAGTCTTTCCAAAGCTCATAATCCCCAGTACTTTTACTCTATTTTGGTATTATTTCATTAATTTGAAGTTAGGTAACTTTAGCAGTTAGACTTGTTTTTTACAAAATTTCTAGAAAACAACTAAAATGTAAAAACAGCAAAAGAAACCTTAATCCATACTATAATTCTGCTAGAAAAATATTAAGCAATTTTTGGCATATAATTTCTAGGTTTTAGAATATAATTTCTAGGACTCCAGGAATTAACTCAACCGAATAAAAATTTGGCAAATTTGGAGGATGAAGAAAATGTCTGTAAGGAGGAGTTTATACTAATTAGGGGACTTTGAACAATGAAGTTTCACAGAACAGGAAAAAGAACTGAGAAAAGTACAGAACATGCCAGCATCACATTGACAGGGTGAGCTTTGCTATTAAGCAAAAGGGCGAAAGAGTCCAGTCAGAAAGATACTCAAGGACAAAGAGCTTTAAACTTCCAAGGAGAGGAAATGAAGAATGTGAGAAAAGTCTGCAGTGAGCTGAGAAGTTTCCAATGACACCTCAGAAAACGCTGATAAGCCAGGAAGGACAAGAGAAGACCGTGTAAAAAGAGACCAGGTGATGAGCAGAGAGCGTGAGCTTGGGAACAGATACCAGAGAGAATCTTACTGGAAGAAGACCAAGTTCAGTCAACAGTCCTTCTGGTAATCTAAAGTAGCACTGCACTTGGTTGAAGACTGAAACCCAAGAAATACACTCCTCCTCCTTGTTCACAGAATGGCTCATTCAGGGTAGAACTGACATGGGTAGGAATGAGCGTGAGAACAACAGAGAACACAAATCCCCAAAATTATCCAGAAAGATATGTATCAGTATTAGGGAAAGAGTCTGATTAATTGGATGCTGCATGGTACATAGGATTAATACAGACTTGAGGTAGGGAAAAGAGATCTGATGCATGAATTTTTCAAAAGAGAGGAAGAAATAGCTAAGAGACAGGAGGAAGAGGAGACTAACAACACTTCTAGAGAAAATTATATTCAGAGAATATCTTTAGGACATGCATCAGTCACCACATATCATGGTGTCTTGTAACAGCTTTCACTAAGGAGTCTCTTCCATTGACATTCATTGACAACATTCAATTGTCAAAAGTTGTTGCTGCACATTATAAAAAGAATAAAATCAATAATCTAGAGAAGGAATTCCTGAGATTAGGAAACTCACTCTAACCACGTATGTGTATTTAAGTTAGTGCTGAGTAAGAACTATTTAATTAAATATCCCAACACCTTCGCCACTGTTTTCAACGTTGATCAGCTACCAGCCCTCCAAATGCAGTAGAAGCAATCATTTACTTGCTACTGCACTAGCTCTGTAAAACATGACAGTATATGCCCATTTAGTTATTACCTGTTCTCGGGCCTTCTCCAATTGTTGAACAAGGTCCTCCCGTTCATGAGCTGCAAAGTGGCGAGCCCCAACTTCATCATCTCCAAGTCTTTGCTTTGCTATTGTCATTCGAAGGAGCTGCAATTACAAAAAGAGATTCGGTAAGCAAGAGAACACACTCTGTAGCATCACGGTACATCTGCACTAGGAAGAGGAAAGCGATCATAGATTTCATCTCTTCCAGGCCAAACAGCTAGTATTTTTTAAAGAGATAATTTTCTGAACTGAGGGCTCAGTTCTGTTCTCAGTGAAAAATTCCAGTCAAAGCATCAACAGGAATTAGAATTAGACCCTGCAGCAACAGTTATCAGAGTATACAAAAAGACCAAGTAAACACAGACACATGATCAACCTTTTTTAAGGAGTGACAGGCACTAACTTGGATCAGACTAAAACTAGAGAATTCTCAGAATGCCATTTTCATAGGTAAACCTTAAAATTCCCTGCAGCAGAGAACTCTTCCTAGTTAGGAATAAAAGGCATGAAGTGACTTGCCCAGGCTCCTTTTACTGATACCACTTAAAATCCCACTGCGCTACATCAGTACCAAATTTGCATTAAGAGCTGCTAATATATTTGCTTGTGCATGATTTTTCCATCTACTCACAAAAGTTAATTCATGTTAAAAATAAAAAAACAGGCCAAAACCAAAAAGACTTGGCCAAAATGCTCAAACAAATAATGAACTCATGAGCTTTGTGACTGCTGAAAACAGTCTGACTTGAATTAATCCAAAGTTACATTCAATATCCAAAGCAAAAAGCAACTACCTTTCAAGAATCATGGAGTATTAAGGTATCAGTCTATAAGGCATTCAGCATTTACAGTTGTTTATACTGAGTACAACTAGGCAAAGGTGTTATCTTCCCATGGCCTCATTTGTAGGAGCTCCACAGAGACTAGAGAAACCCACCACAATAACAAGCCTGACTTTCCCCGTATCTTTGACTGCACCAAGGAATTAATGTATGTCATTATATTGCAGAGTTAGGAAAAAATCAATCTTCTGAAGTAGAAGATTGTACATTAAAATCTATCTTTGGTATTTATGGGATGCCAGTCACCATAGCTGCAACGTGCCAATTAAAATCCTGCTGATGCAAGACAGACTACCAAAATCATCCTCCCCACTTATTTCAGCTCCAGTTCAGTGGAAGTCACTGAAGCTAGTACAACTTGTTCTGATAAGCAGTTCACTTGTTCAGGGGAAGGGGCACCGCACCCCACCCCCACCCCCCTCTCAAGTAACTGGTTTTGGCAAACTACATTTCCCTATCCCCAGGGAAAGTACAAACCACTGCACAGTTAGTAAGGCTGAACGGATCCTAAGAGATATAATTCCTATTAATTTCTTTATCAAAACAAGTTAAGTCAAAAAGGCAACTAGCAAATCCTGGAATGGCTTCATATCTATGGGACTGGGTTTTTTAAATGCTAAAAGGCTGATGATTAGAAGGTATGGTAATGTGATGTCATCCCGTTTGATTCATTTAATTTCTAGAATCTCCTGCTAGTAAGAAAGGCGGTAAGAAACAAATGTAATAACATTTTGAGGACTCAGTCTTGTTCAGAAAAACTGGAAACAGGAAGGGGAATCACCCTTTACCAATGCCTCCAATGCCTGCAGCAGAGCAAAACTTCTGCGCAAGGCTCAGCACACGGCTGGGAGCTGGATCAGAGCTGTGACTCATGCTCTATGACCAACTCTCCTCTAACCCAGGAGGGGGTGAGGCATAAGATGCAATTATAACTGGCAGCAATTATTATTTGCAAGGTCACTCAGTCTGCCAGTAACAGGAGAACTCTTTATTTACTACTAATTTTGAGGTGAAAAAAATAGATATGAAATCTTATGGAAAGAATGCTTCAGAAATCCAAATTCAGGCAGTAAAAGCAGCATTATAAACATACATAAAATAAAATAAAATACCAATCCATAAAACGACAGAGTGCTTCTTCCAGACAGTTGGCCAATCAGAGAGTTGACAGGGCAGAACAGGCCAAGTCCTTTAATTCTGCATTGCGAATGTCTCATGAGGCAGCACCACCTGCTATAAAATTTTTCCCTGAAAATGCTGTGACCCAAAGAGACACTAAGTGTTATGCCAGAGGGTTAAGGGTTTATTTCATATATTACTGCTTTGTTATAAACTTTATACACCTGCCCTCTGGCTGCTGTATTTTTATTTCTGTCATTCAGAAATCACTGAGGAAAGGACTGCTAAACTTCATTTTGCAGCAAGAGAATAGGTTAAGGCCACCCCTCTGGATTCTGTGAACAGCATCCACAGCAGAGTGGATTTAAATTATTGGCACCTTACCAAAGATAGCACCTGTTTGTCAAGAACCCATAGATTGTTAACCAAAACAATCCAGTGTTGCAAGCCACTAGCCTTTATTATTTTAATATCACAGTTTTTTCTTAATCAGTGTCAGCTAAAATAATTATTTATAAACTAGCAACTCTGTAGCACACCCACAACACCCCAAACAGGCTTTACTGTGGTAGTTGCTGTGCAGCTAGGAGTCCACAGACAATGCCTGCACCAAAGCTGTACATTCCTGATCATCGATAAAACACGCAGAAAGAAAAAGAAAACAAGCACAACCAGTACATTCTTCATGGAAGGCAGAAACCATCATGTTTAGCCACAGTCACTGACAGCAATTGTCTTCACCATGTTGCCTACAAAATCTTAAAAAGTGGACCAAAACTATGCAAATTTGCTACGTTAAGACCCAGTTCTGCCAAAACATATGCACTACATTTAACATTTCGCGCTGCTGGTGCATGAATGATTGTCTGCCTCATAATAATGAACTGTCAGTAATACTGCAGCCATTGTTTTCCTCGCATCTTCCTCTCACTTTGCACTGCCTTCGACAGCTTACAAAATAATTTCTTTGCATGGGTAGGAATTCAAGTGAAGGCAACTGAGTCATCTAGTCTTCCAGAAGCCTCCAAAATCCTTTTCTTATGTTTTCCATTTTCACCCTTTTACAAGAGAGAATTAGATTTCCTAACTATCCTCTTCTAAGTTTCAGTAATTGTTCTCCTAGCATTGCTGCCACAATGTTACGAATCAAAAAGATCTACAAATAACTATCATAAACGTAGAATAGTTTTCATGTCTCAGAACTGATAAGAGATTGTGATCAATCATAAAAATAAATAGTGTTAGATATCCGTTGCTGGAGCACTGCAGTTCAACTATCGCTGTATTTCTCAAACTGCAGCAACAAATCCTTCCAGAGACTGCCTGAAAAAGTTTTATTATTTGTGCCAACAGAATTCTAGCTGAAATTAAAGGAAAAAATTAGTTCTGTTAAATGAAATGCAAGTAATTTGTTATTGCCTAACTGATGATGTACTTAACATAATTTCAACAACAAGTAAAATGTCACCAGTTTAAGGTCTTCTTGCTAATCCAAGTGACTGCATCCTACTAGCAGCAAACAAAGTGGCGAAAAACAAGTCAAGCTATCAAAACAGTTCTTTATCAATAGAGCTAATGTGTGATATTTAAAGAGTTTTTTTCCTTTTTCAGTACTACAAAGCTGTTGCCACTCAGTGACAAAGCCTGCATGAGTCACCCCTGCTCAGACAGAGGCAGAATTGTTCATCCACAAGCAGCTTCACTTGCTGCAAAAGCAGCTGTTTGTTCATCTCTTGCCAGAAGTAAGGTTGACGTAGACCAGCTGGGCAGGATGCCCTCCCTCACTTTAGAAAAAGCAGAGAGAAGAATGCAGGGAAAAACTGTAAGAACAAGCAAATTATTATAGTTCTTTGTTTTTGTATATACCACGCATTATCTGGACTCCAGTGCCTGAAGCAACCCAGCTGAGAACTGATGAGCAGAACAGAATGGCTTCAGGAACCAGTCTAGAATTTTATCACTGAGGCTAGGAGGGAGCAAAATCTGACACAGGAGGAGAGCGTTAAATCCCTCGGAGAGATGGCAATGCTTTTTTAGGCACTTCAAAAAACCAGCAACCTGACTCTAAAATAAGCTCTATTTCTCATTTATCAGGAAAGTGAAGAATGTGTTCCAAAAATGAAAATCCTAGTCTAAATTAATCCCTGTCCGACGCAGTTTTTTCCTCACCCTCTTTATTTAGTGATGCGCTATTTTGTATCTTTTGGAGAGGGCCATGTCGGGCAAAATAACTCTTTTCGTATTTTTCCATTCGTTACGAGGATCACGAATTTTAAATTCATGCTGAGAATACAGGCGTCCCAAAGATGACCAGCTAATACCGAGTTAACCTGCAAAGGCAAATCTAAACAAAGCCAAGTTCAATCACAAAGAAGTAGGCTCTGTGTTACCAAGACTGCGTTGTTATAAGGAATTAGAATAAATACATAACCTTGACACTTAAATATGTTGCAGTTTTACTACCTTTGTGTTCTGTTTGTACTTATAAACCCTTGTTATCTGTTCAGGGCTGACTTGGGAAAGGCCATATGGCATAGTATTGGTACTGGAGAACTGCAAGGCACTGTCTTCTACACTGTAATATAGTCCAAACAGCAACACGCAAATGAAAAGAAACACTGGGAAAGCTGGTCCTCGAAGACCTGAGCATACTATGCTATGCATACTACAAATCCAGGTCTCACTTGACTCTCTTCCAGCTCCTTGCATACCTTCAAGCAAGTCCTTTGTGATAAACAATGAATAAAACTGTATTATCACACTATACTTATGTTTAAAATAAAACAAAGTAAAATTAACTTAAATGGAATTAAAAAAAACACCTGAACAATTAAAAGCCGCATCTTTTTTATTAATACTTTTAAGTCCCATAACTTAAATAGTGTGGTTGAGGAAGTTATCATTCATTATTTGTTTCATTTTTTTACTTTGTTAACCACCTCGATTCTCAAATTCAACCTCTCACTAGTATGATCTCTGAACATACTTTTGCATACAGCTCCAGCTGTGAATGTTACACACATTTGGCTTGAGTTTAAATATTTCAATTAACAGAGACAACAGGAGTTTGATTAATACCAAATGGCAGATTTTGAGCAATGTTCCATATAACTTGCTAAATTTAGCAACAAAATAAATTGGTTATGTAAGGGTAATAGGACGAGGGCTTAACACAAAGCTCACTATATACATTTATGATCAACTGCTCCATATTTTTGAAGGGAAAAATTATGCCTCCCCTGCTGGTTTTATCATCCACTAAAACTTTGCATTTTCATTGTAAAAAAATTGAAAATCATCACATGATGAAGAGGACATGCTTACTCATACTTACTTTTAAGAAGAAATACCAGTAATAAAATACATCAGGAGAAAGAGAGATCATTAAAGCAAGGTTAGGTGCAAAATACGGAGTTAAGGACAAAAAGAAAAGCAGCATACAAAAATATGTAATAACCTGCACTTAGAGGTATCCTGTAAAAACTTCTGTTGTACTTTTTTGAACATTTATTGTAATCAAAGAATTCTAGAAGTTCTGTAACCCATTGTTTTACTTGTTTTCATAAGAAGTAATGCAAAAATTCATCCCAGTTTGCACATTCCATGCCATTTACTGATAACAAAAGTTTGTAATACCTTATTGTCCCCTTGTACTTCCCCCAGTCTCTGCTGAAGCTCTCTAATCTCTTCTCCAAGATGTTTATTTCGATCTTGAGCCTCACTCAGAAGTTGAGCAAGATTTGCCTAGAAAAGGAGTAAGTATCAGTCAGAAGTTACTGCCTATAGAAAAAAGTGTAAGTGGTGATTGAAAAGAAACCCCAGACTTTCTCCTTATCTGCCAACAATCTTTACTTTTTTGTTGGTACCCAGACTTCATTCCTCATTAGACAGATAACAAAAAAGTCACTGGGGTTCCTTTGTCTTTAATAATAGGAAATACATACAGCATGTGTGCATACACACTCCCAGAACTGCATACAAACCCCAAGCAAGACAAAGAGAAAACATCTACACTAGTTCTGGTATCTTGTTTGGTGGAAAGAGCAAAACAGAGAGTACTTTGACAATATCTATACAAAGTTGCCAGAGTAATAGTTTTAAACTTGCATATAATTAGACAAAAGCCCCAGCTGAGGAATAATTACGATATAATTATATTCCCTAACAGTGTTTAGAGCAGATTCCTAGCCAGTAAAGAGGATGGCAGCCAGAGTCCCTGCCCCTACATGGAGCTGTACCATGGATATTTAGTAGCACAAAACTTCAAACATGATCTCACTTGTGTTGTTAGCTAGTACATAGACTTCTAGAAAAACAGAGGTGAAAGCTAGAGACTGAAAACAAACACCCCACCTCCATCATCCACACCGAAATAATCCAGGTCAAAAGTTATCATTCATATTAATCTACTAAATTAGCATGGTGAGCAGTCTGGTCTGTAATTTTACAATTAAATTCCATCAGCTTGATCACTAATTGAAAAATAATGCAATCTCCACCTTTCCTATTTATGATATCTGAAAATGAGCAAATGCTACAGATAAATTTATTATATTTTTACCCTAAAAATGTCTCATAAATACACAAGCATTGACCCAGCACAGGAAAAGCCTACCAATGACATCTATTCTAAAAGAGTTACAATCACAGTGGCTAGTGTGCAGCCTTTAAGACATTGCCTATATACACTAGGTGTGTCACCCATTCCCATAAATCTGAAGAGTATAAAATGAAATGAAAAAAGAATTTTCAGATCTTCTAAGCACGACTTGGTAAAGCCCCATGAGTCAGTACTTCTAAGCTACCCTTACACGTACTGCCTGAGTTTGAGGCCAACGCATCAACTGACTGTTCCTAGTTCTCTCTTGGTATTTTAGGTTTAGTTTTAGACTCTGCTTGCTGTGCTTCTCTTTCAACCCCCACATTTCTCTATCTTGACATCTCTCCGTCTTTTTCAGATCCACTCTTGTACCCAGTCATTCTCACTACCACTTGACAGTCTCATAGGACGTCCATGTGGGTTTTATCTCTAAAACTCATAGAAACTACTTTGCTACTATCAAACCACCATGGTGTCTGATAGCCATTCCTGCAATCTTTCCCCTTGTTTACTAACAATTGCAATTTCCACACGTCCTGTTCTATATTTCAGAGAACTATTCATGGCTTGGCTTCGCGGACGAAGATTTGGGAAGGGCTTTGCCCACGCTTATTGCAAGCGCGCTGATGGCTGAAAAGGCCAATGCGGGATAGGCAAGACCGGTTGCAAAGAGCACACCGGAGGGTCTCCTTGGGTGGTATAGTCGAGGCACGGTTCTTTCTGCGCTGTCTTTTCTCCTCGAGACTGATTCTACGCGTGCTCTCAAAGGAGACAGCAGCGTTATGTATGGTGTGTCTCCAAATCTCCCGATTGGAGGCCAGGGTGGACCACTGATGGTGGTCAATATGGCCTAGGCTGAGGTGTTGTTTCGGGGAGTCCTTATATCTCCTCTTTGGAGCTCTTCTCTTGCGGCAGCCGGTGGCAAGTTCACCATAGAACACGATCTTAGGGAGGCGGTGATCCGCCATCCTGGAGACGTGCCCTGCCCAACGCAGCTGCGTTTTCAGCAACATGGCCTCAATACTGGTGACGTCTGCCTGTTCAAGGACAGCAACATTAGTCACGTAGTCAGTCCAGTGGATGTTTAGGATTGTGCGGAGGCAGCGCTGATGGAAGCGTTCGAGGAGTCGCAGATGGTGGCGGTAGATGACCCATGATTCAGACCCGTACAGAAGAGTAGGCAGTACCACGGCTCTGTAGACACTGATCTTTGTACTTTTCTTCAGGTGTTTATTGCACCAGACTCTTTTATGGAGTTTTCCGAAAGCTCTGTTTGCCTTTGCTATTCTGTTGTCTATCTCTTTGTCGATCGTGGCATCTGAGGAGATGATGCTACCCAGATAGCTGAACTGCTGGACTGACTGAAGCTCTGACTCGCCAATGGTGATGTGGGGATGATGGTAATCATCTTGTGGTGCTGGTTGGTAGAGAACTACCGTCTTCTTCAAGCTGACTTCCAGCCCAAAAAGCTCAGCCGCCTCTGCAAAGCAGGATGTTAAGCGCTGCAGAGCTGCTTCTGTGTGGGCAACAAGGGCGGCATCGTCAGCAAAAAGCAGCTCG
Source organism: Bucorvus abyssinicus (assembly GCA_009769605.1). Taxonomy (NCBI): domain Eukaryota; kingdom Metazoa; phylum Chordata; class Aves; order Bucerotiformes; family Bucorvidae; genus Bucorvus; species Bucorvus abyssinicus. The sequence goes on from CM020026.1 coordinate 19,962,796, forward strand.
CGGACAAGGTGATTCAGGGTCTTGGTGTGGGCCTTCAGTCGCCTTAGGTTGAAAAGGCTCCCATCGGTACGATATCGGATATAAATGCCGTCTTGTTCGTCGAGGTCTGCCGTGGCCCTTTGGAGCATCATGCTGAAGAAAACTGTGAATAAAGTGGGTGCGAGAACGCAACCTTGTTTCACACCATTGGCTATTGGGAAGGGCTCAGAGAGTGCATCGCCATATCTGACTTGGCCGCGCTGCCCCTCATGTAACAGGATAATCATTTTGAGGAACTTGGGGGGACATCCTAATCGTTCCAAGATCTGCCACAGACCTTTTCTGCTCACAGTGTCAAAGGCTTTGGTGAGATCAACGAAAGTTACATAGAGACCCTTGTTCTGTTCCCTACGCTTCTCTTGCAGTTGTCTAAGAACGAATACCATGTCTGTGGTACTTCTGTGGGCTCTGAAACCACACTGACTTTCAGGTAGAAGTTCTTCTGCGATAGCGGGTACCAATCTGTTCAATAGTATTCTTGCGAGAATTTTTCCAGCAATGGAGAGCAGAGTTATGCCTCGGTAGTTTGAGCAGTCTGACTTTACTCCTTTTTTCTTGTACAGGGTGATGATGTTGCATCACGGAGATCTGGTGGTAGTTCGCTTTGTTCCCAACAGCGCACAACTAGCTCGTGAAATTTAGCATGGAGCTTTTGGCCTCCATGTTTCCAGATTTCAGGCGGGATTCCGTCGACCCCAGCTGCCTTGCCGGTTTTCATCTGCTGTATGGCCTTAAGGGTCTCTCCCATAGTAGGGGCTATATCCAATTCATTTTTCACCGTTTGTTTTGGGATGAGCTGGATTCCTGAGTCTTGGACTACACGGTTGGCACTGAAGAGAGTTTGAAAGTGTTCAGACCATCGATTCAGGATGGAGGTTTTATCTGTGAGAAGCGTTTGGCCATCTGCGCTGAGTAGGGGGCTTTGAACTTGGTGTGTGGGTCCGTACACTGCTTTCAGAGCCTCATAGAATCCTCTGTGGTCACCCAAATCTGCGCATAGTTGAGTCTTTTCTGCTAGGTTGAGCCACCACTTGTTCTGGATGTCTCGAAGTTTCTGTTGGAGTTTACTGCATGCAAGATGAAAGGCTGCTTTTCTTACATGGCAAGATGGCTGAGCGAGGTGTGCTTGGTGAGCAGATCTCTTCTTTGCCAGCAATTCCTGGATCTCTGGATTGTTTTCATCAAACCAGTCTTTGTTCTTCTTTGTGGAGAACCCTAAGGATTCTTCAGAGGACTGCAGGATGCTATTTTTAATATGTTGCCAAAGTGCTTCAGGAGAAGAGTCTATGGGACGATCTTCAAGCCTAGTTTGAAGGTTTGCCTGGAAGCTGTCTCTCACTGCAGCTGTTTGAAGATTGTTAACTTGGAGCCTCCTCCTCAGAATGCCGCCCCTCTTAGGTTTGGGCTTAAAATGGAGGTTAAGTTTGCAGCGCACAAGGCGGTGGTCTGTTTGACATTCTGCACTAGGCATCACTCGGGTGTGACAGACATCGCGAACATTTCTCTGGCGCACTAAGATATAGTCAATGAGGTGCCAGTGTTTAGATCGAGGATGCATCCAGGTTGTCTTCAGGCTGTCTTTCTGCTGGAAGAGAGTGTTGGTGATGGTAAGCTGCTGCTCAGCACAAAACTCTAGCAAGAGGCGACCGTTGTCATTGCAGTTTCCAAATCCATGCTTGCCTAGTACTCCTTTCCAGGCTTCAGAGTTCTTACCTACTCAGGCGTTGAAGTCACCAAGGATTATGATCTTATCATCCGCAGGAACCTTTTGAGTAAGGCGGCGCAGATCGGTGTAGAATTTGTCTTTTTCTGTAGGGTCAGCTTGGAGAGTTGGGGCATATATGCTGAAGAGAACAACATGTTGCTTGTTGTGTAGCGGGAGGCGTAAGGAGATAATGCGATCGGAATGACCTGTTGGCAAATTTTCAAGTTTAGAGGCGATGGAGTTTTTAATCATGAAGCCAACTCCGGAATGATGACTTTCGGTTTTGGGTTTGCCTGACCAATACAGTGTGTAGCCGGCACCATGTTCTTTAAGGCTGCCTTCCTCATGAAGGCGAACTTCACTGAGAGCAGCAATGTCGATGTTGAGTCGTGACAGTTCGTGAGCAATTATAGCAGAACGGCGTTCAGGACGCCCACTGTCTGCTGTATCGAGCATGGTTCTGATGTTCCAACATGCGAGTGTCAATCTGGACACACCTTTGGAGGCAGGTGTATGCCTTTGTCTCTTTGTCTTTGGTTGACCGCAGAAGAAGATGTCCGTTGGCCGCGGCTAGCCAACCGGATTGGAAGGGGAGATGAGCTTTGGTTAGGCCACCTTTTCTAGGCCCCTCTCCATGTGGAGCAAGCAGTGCTCTCCTTGAAAAAGGCTGCTTGGTCATTCAGGATGCTGCCGAACGAGACTGTCATCTCCCGGGTCAGTCTCAAGCGACCAATGTCCTGAACCGCCTGCATGCAGGGTTGGGTCTGCGGCTTCCAGTGACATCTTTCCACCTGCCGTTTCGTCCCTTGCCTGTTGCTACAGGGCTTTGCAAACGTGAGTACACCCTTCAAGCCTGCGCGGTGGATTTTTTAGGTGAGGCGCAGCGTGCGCGAGACTGGCCCCACCCTTTACACCTGAGGTTCATCTGCCAGGGCCTAGCGAGCTTGGACGGTGACAGCGAAGTCCTCAGGTCGTAGGTTTGGTTAGAGTATCCTTCTCTTAGATGGATGGCCTTACAGGGCTAAACGAGCTCCATCTGCCCGGGTTTGGAGTTAGAGTTGTCCTTCTCCTAGGATGGTTGCCTGAAGGCTAGTGAGCCCATCCTGCCCGTGGACACACTTTGTCTGACCCTTCAGTTGAGACCTGTCAGGCTTGGGAGACCCTACCGGAGGCATATGCCACCACCAGCATAGCTCTCAACTTCGCAAGGGCACACAAGCTCTTTCCCCACGGCAAGGGGGTGCCCATGAAAGAGTTCAGAGAACTATTAACATGACTATATTAACATGACTATAGCTATGCATGCATCTGACCATTTGCAGGGTTAAACTATTAAACTATCCTGAACTGGAACTTTTGCACACCACTATATGAAGAAGCCGGCTCCAAATTCCAATTGGACTAAAATAGCAATAGCTTCAAACTTTTAAACAGGAAAAATAACTCGAGAAACTGATATATCCTACTTGATGAACAACAAGCTTAATTCATTGCTACAGCTTCTGTATTTCTGGTGCTGTGAAATCAAAGGTTCAGAAGAAAGTAAGGTAAATTTCTCACAGTTTTGGAAGAGAGTAAAGTATTTTTTAAACTACTGATAAACTTGAAGACTGCAAATAAATACTTTGTGAAAAGAGTGTTAATAGCAAAAAATGTGCACAGCCAATTACATGGCCAAAATTCAGCTGCCTCTAATTTTATTTTCAAGATAGCAACCATTCAAGCAATGCAAAAGGTTCCTCAAGCATGCTTTGGTAGAATGAATTTTTTTTTCCTACATGTTAAACAAATGTGTAATAGTCATTCACATATTGAATGAATCAAGGAGCTTCAGAACGCATTCAGGCAAAGGTTTTAAGAGGTACTTCTTAATGGCTGTTTAAAAGAAAGAAAACAAAGAACCCACGTTTGCAGAAAATTGTACTTAAACTGAAGTATCTATGGCCACTGTTCAGACGCAATTTTTTTTTTTTCCCCCAAGAAAGCCATGTCTCAATAAAGGCCATCCTACCACTGAACTGAGTGAGTTAAAAGGAACATGATTTGCACAAACCTCTCTGAAATCCTTCAATTTATAAAGTCCCTTTTTATGATTGATTTTAACAACTCCTAACACTGCAATAGCACATGTAATTTCAACACCTGGGAAGAACTCAATCTCCCTAATCAGTATTTACAGCCACACCACCAGGATTCTAACAGTCTAGTCAAAGCCCAGATCCCAGTAACCGCAGGAAAGGTATTACCATGCCTATACTAAATCTTCCTGCTCAGATTTATTTCATTTAAAACCATTTCTCTGGGATTGCAATTCTTTCCTGAATTTTATTTGTCAGTCATGTAAATCACTTAATGTGACAAAAATCTTTATACTTAAGACAGGGATTTTGGAAGAAACTTTAAACAAAGCATTTTAGACACCAAAACAAAATAGCCTTGTTTAAGCATGCTAAGAGCATTAGAATGAGCCAAGTATAGACTTGCTCTGTAATGCAAAGCTTCTATTATACTTCTGTTAAACTAAAACAACCAAGCTATGTCACAGAAGCAGTCTTTAGCAATTATTCATTTCCCTGGCTTAGGGGTTCCATACAACGTATAATTCTGATTGTTCCAAGTTTTAAAGGTTTTGGCAAGACCTCATTAAAGCTCTTGCTTAAATGTGGATAGAAGGAGAAATATTTGATTTTCAAAAGTGCTCTACTGGGCTTAAAGAGAGCCAGCCAAGAGGATACGTTGAACGATACCTGGACTTGGTACTATTTCTTTGGCATATACAAGAAAACATACCATATGGCTGAAAGATGATAAAACTAACAATGGAGGACTGGCTTCGTGAACCTGTAAGCATGTATTTTTTGAGGAAAGGGAAAAAATCTATGCAAGGAAAAAGGCAATTCATTTTTCCACCTGGCAACTTCTATTCAATATTCACAGAACAAACATAGAATCCATTTAGAAATTCAAGACAAGTTACTTCAGCAGACAATAAAGCTCATATCATTTACCTGTGCGACAGAGAACAACTCTCTGAAAATTAGCCAGATTCACCTTGTCTAGACTCAATTTCTTCCACAGTTTCTTTTGATTGAAGATGAAACCTTAAAAAAGGACTCCTGTAACCGTCAGAGACTTTACTTCTCTCACTCACACTGTTCAAAACTAACTCCAAAGTACTGATGAGAGATTTCTGAGCCATGGGTAATGGGAGGTAAAGATGCAGAGATCTATACCGTTCTGCTGCCTCATCTTTTCTTGCATCTGCAAGGAACTGAGGCAATGGAAACCGTTTGCTTCTCCTACCCTCTCTCAATCAACTGTTTGTAATGCTAAATAACAGATAGTGCTTCATTCAAGTCCCCAATTAACTGCCTGGTATCTGATAATGTTTCTAGAGCTCTGTCCACCTCTGGTGACACCCAGTTTCCGGCAGGTAATCTTGAGCCTCTGCAGCATGACAACCTATTTGTTTTTACATCCGTCACAGGAAGCCTGCATGCATCACAGAATACCTCAAGTTGGAAGGGACTCATCAGGAGCAGTGAGTCCAACTCCCTGCTCCTTCCAGGACTACTTAAAACTAAACTATCATCCAGATGCGCCTTGAACTCTGATAGGCTTGGTGCAGTGACCAGGCTTCCTGGGGAGCCTGTTTCAGTGACTGACCACCCTCTCAGAGAAGTACGATTTGAGTGCAGTCCAAGCCCCAACTAGACACAAGAAACTGTCCCCATATTCCTTATTCCTCTGACCAAAGCAAGTGTGATCATAGACAACGATCCCACCAGAAGCTAGAAAGAATGGAGAAAAAGATTGATGTGAAAGTGCTGAGTGGGATCGCAGATGTCACACTTTTCCACTTAAGACTTTGTTAAAATTTGCAAGAATGTTTTTGGGATAGAAGGTGGAAGAAAACCTTACTTTTAGCTATAGATGAACATCTGAAACTACTGATGAAAATACCCAGAAATATTCATAGGCATATAGATGAGTACCTGTCAGACTGCAACAGATCTTTTCTCACCACTGACCGATAATCCAAGAAGAAGGGGGCAGTGGGGGAGGAGTAATTCCAAATAGTCATCCCTGGCATAATGCACTATACTTGAATTTGGCTCTTTTAACAATTTTGCAAATCTAACCACACATACACACAGTGTTATTTTTCTTCACACCACTTTAAAAATGATGGATAGTAACACAGTCTTTAATATAGCTCTCAATTCTCTTGCACATAAATCTTATCTGACACTTAAAAAAAAAAGAATTTTTTTTTTAAAAAAGGACTTTCTGCCTTTAGATACTGCCTGAAAAAGTAATTTGACAAGGGGGAAGAGGGAGAAAACTTATAACATACCTTTACAGTTTAAAAATAATTTTAAATACAAACCAGCACCTTTACACTGAAGTTTAGTCTTTCATGTTTCTTTGAGCCACACCTTCAAACAAAGAACAACACTGAATTATAGGGCTGACAGGAAAAAAAGTTTGATGAAACATTAAGCACACTTGATGGGTGTGACTGATAGCAAATTTAATTGCCGTTTCTCCTCCAGTGCATTCATATGATTGCAATGGCTGAATTAATACAGAAAAACCTGCTTTGCTTACCAACTACCACTGTTCACTCCAAGGTGAGGAACTGACAACCTCCCCTAGCTCTAGCTTCCTTACAATAAAAAGCAAAACTTACTGTATTTTTCTCTTTAAGTTGAAAAATCACGTAGAGAAGACTTCTGAAATTATAGATCCTGGGTATACTAAACAAAATACACTCAATATGGATCACAATTCCCCAGAGAAAAACAACAGCAAATATCAAAGCCTTGCCATGCAGTCACATGACACGAACCAAGAAAATCCTCTCCTCCTTAAGGAGTATCTGCCGCTCTGAGAACCAGGCAGGAATCCCACCACAGAAGCACACCAGTCAAACTTGACAAGGCTTTGCAAAACAAGACAGGCTCGCTTGTGCTCACATATCTTCCAGACACTCAGCAATCGGAATTTTTATAGAGCTGATTAATAGAACCAAAAAACCATTTTAGCAGTAGACATATAAAATGAATACTTTTTTCCTCCTTTTCAACCAGTCTTCTGTTTGTTAGATTAGCATAGCATTATACAGGACCAAACATCACCCAGCTGAACCTAGAGCATTTGCTGAAGGCTGACAAACAAAATAAGGTTAGCATCAATACAGACTCCTTTATGAGGCCAGCTTCTGCAATGCAACTTGTTAACATGCATCATAAGCAGCATCCGAGTGTGTCAGCAGAAACTACCAGTATCATGAGAAGTTACTTGGCAGAAATTCCTTCGTTGTGAAGGTTCAATAAGGTACTTCAGCCTTCCTTGCTTCATATAGGCATCAGATTTTTGTTGACAGCAGATGAACGTACTCAAAGAGAAATGTATTTGTACTTACACAAAGACCACTATACTAGGATAGAAGAAAATAGTTTCATTGGCTTGTTTTATCAGAAATATTTCAGCTGCTTTGAGATCTCAAAGACAACGTAAATTTTGAGATAATGCACAAAAAGAATCAAAATCCCTTTAACGTTTTGAGTGTTGTGACTAATTAACCAAATATTTATTGGGAGTGCAGGGGTATGAACAAGCGTCTCTCTATTCCATTAAGGTAAGACATAGCATCCAGAGGAGAGGTTGTTGTCATGAGGTCTGAACAGCACTCTAAATTTTAAAGAGGGACTATCACATCTATTAGAATCAGCATTTCTTCTCTCCTAGCCTCATGTTTACTGCAGAACCTACGTGTTGAAGAAACAGCAGTGCCACCTCAGAAAGCATGACTTCTAGCGTGGCTAAGAAGGTCCAGGTTTTGCATATTGACACCTGCTCCTATCAATGGAACAACAAATTTCAGTGTGCAGAAACCAAAATCTCTTTAGCAGTTATGGTCTCAGAGTAGACACATTTTGCAATCCACGGGAATGTTGCTCTTCGATGTATTGCAAGGACAAGCGATCTCACTGTTCTCCACCTGCAATCTCACACTATGGGAGTCAAACACACCTACAAACCAGAGCAAAGCACACAGGACTAAGTTTGGCACACGCATAACGTTTTTCATCTTCAAACCCTCTGAAGAGAGCAGGAAATCACATTAATCTGCACAGCACCCTTGTGAGATGCATACAAAATGATTGCTTACCCTGTAGTGTATTTTATCTGAAGATTTTATCTCACAGGACTCTGAATGTAGCTTTTGTGCCTTAGCACAAGACTAGCAAAACTCCCCACATTGATTAATTAACAAGAAAGACACAATATAGTCACACTAGTCATTTATTCTGATGATGTCAAAAACGGCCATAAGGTAAAATACCTGAAGTTTGTTTCGAAAGTGAAGTGTGACAGCCTGAGTTAACATTAAACTAGAAGCTGGAAGTGGAAGCGAAAGGGGTCAAAATACCATTTGTGGTATGTCACAAAATACTCCCTTCTGGAATCTTCAATCCTTCTGATGTTTTGCTTGCCCCAAAATGCCACGTTCATGAATTTATTCATTAGCAGAAGTCAAGCTGTCTGACCAGTGCCTCTGTGAGTGGGTAGCATGCTGCTGTGATGTCAATAATTGCTGAAGCAGTTGGAGTCTTGTTTTGAATGAATTACCTTGGAACACCCACAGATAACTGTAAGAGTTAAGGAACATGGCCTTCAGGAAAGATGCACACAGGTTCTCTGATGAGACTTTTTGCCTAGCAAAAAGAGTGGCTATCAAGCTGTGCTCTATACCAGGACTATGGCACCTTTATGTCATGAGGCTCATTACTAGGAGCCTCAAAGAGGGTTCTATGACAATGGGACCCTCTCTAAGGCTCAACAGCTGCTTGGAAGACACAGGATGCACTTGACTACATGAGGCAAAAGTATCTTGAGCCTGGGATGATGGGAAGAGACAGAGTAATTCACAAAGCAACTGAGCTGAACTGCAATTCCCTTGAGCACAGGCACGTAAAGAGGAAGTGCCTGCAGAACAGCCTTACGGAGAAAGCTCTCAAGCCTTACTTGGGACAGGTCAGGAGTCAGCCAAGAGTTTTGGGGTCAAGACTAAACGGGAACGGGCAGATCAACACATGTGCTGTTGTATTAGGTATCTGCTACAGATCTCCTGAGCAGGAAGAAGTAGTAGATAAGGCCTTCTTCACACAACTGGAAGATTCATGTTCACAGGCCCTGGTTCTCATGAGGGCCTTAAGCCACGCCAGTATCTGCACATTTCTGAACACCACTCCCTTCCCCTTTTATATTGTGCAAGTGGTCAAAAGCTGGAGCAGGTTGCCCAGAGAGGCTGTGGAGTCTCCATTCTTGTGAATATTCAAAACATGCCTGGACATGGTCCTAGGAAACCCGCCCTACGTGGCCCCACTTGAGCAGGGGAATTGGACTAGCTGATCTCAAGACCGCCTTCCTACCTCAACCATTCTGTGATCTTGTGATGTTTAGCTCTATTTAATTTGTTTCCTCATACATTTAAAATACAAATAAAATATAAGCCCTCACCAGTGAGCATATGCACTGCGGCTTTATTCTTGACACAGAGCCCCACTGCAAACCCATTACCTCCAACTGAGTGGTCTCACTGAGATCAAATTAAGCAAAGCATATTTAGGAGTGTGGCCCAGCACAGTCATTTTCCTAATCATACATTTTACTTCACCTATGAGCCAGCAGTGTGCCCAGGTGGCCAAGAAGGCCAACAGCATCCTGGCTTGTATCAGAAATACTGTGGCCTGCAGGAGGAGGGAAGTGATTGTCCCCCTGTACTCAGCACTGGTGAGGCTGCACTTTGAGTACTGTGTTCAGTTTTGTCCAGAGAAGGGCAACAAAGCTGGTGAAGGGTTTAGAGAGCAAGTCTGATGAGGAGCAGATGAGGGAACTGAGGTTGTTTAAACCGGAGAAAAAGAGACTTAGTGGTGACCTCACCACTCTCTACAACTACCTGGAAGGAGGTTGTAGCAAAGTGGGAGTCAGTCTCTTCTCCCAAGTAACAAGTGACAGGACAAGAGGAAATAGCCTCAAGTTGCACCAGAGGAGATTTAGATGGGATATTAGGAAAATTATTATATACAGAGAGGGTTGCAAAGCACTGCAACAGGCTGCCCAGGGAAGTGGTGGAGTCCCCATCCCTGCAAGTGTTTAAAAGATGTGTAGATGTGGTGCTGAGGGACATGATTTAGGGTCTCTGGCAGCGCAGGGGGAACGGTTGGACTAGACGATCTTAAAGGTCTCTTCCAACCAAATGATTCTGTGTGTTTGTGTTTCTGTGACTTGTATTAAAAGAACTTGCATTTCATATAGAAGCTCGAAGGATTCGCTGATCTGTTATTTCAAAAACAAACCTTCTCCCAAACAGACTTCACACTGAAAATTTAAGCAATGAGATGAAAATAACAGTCAGTATAAATCAAGCTAGAAATCCCATCTATGTTTTTTTCTTTAAGTTTCTGTAGACAGAGCAACGTTTTAACATGCCTTTCAAAATGGAGAGTGTCTATTGTTTACCATCTCTGGTAAATTTTAACATCAAAATCAACTCTTCACTATTCCTATCCTCCTGAACCATTTCACCTCTCCATTACTTATCCAAAAATTATCCTACACCTAACACCACAAGACTATTATAAGACTACCTTCAACTGAACCATTGAATTGTGAATGTTTGATAAGAGGGGCCAGAAAAGCACTGACAGTGCAGTGATAACACCTACTGTAGGAAAAGAGATTTCAGTAGCACAGTTCTTCATTTCCTGCTTTTATTGATTGATTAGTAGAAGGCGATACACATGGAGCAATCTTTGGATTATGTCAGAGCGCTGCATGTGAATATACCTTTAAGTAACACCAATGTTACAAAAACACATTCTGAGTTAACTGTTTGATGATAGAAATTGCCTGGTTACATGACATTTCCATACAAAACATGAAAACTCCATGTCGAAAACAGGGAGAGAAAGCACGGTGTGTTAAAAAAGGTACTTTAGAGAAGTCAGAGTGTCACTGATAATAAAGGTGAAAAATGAAGAGATTGGGAAGAAAGTAGCAATTCCAACACAACTATTACATTTAAGGTTTTAGACTGCAATTTCAACAATAATTTCTCAGCTGTGGTAAAGAACTGTAACAGGACCAGGGTCTCTGTTTTTATAAGGTGACTGAGATCACAAACTTCTCCCAGCAGGCAACTAGGCTTCTGGGCAAAAAAGGGATGAAAAAAGTGCAAAAGACCACAGAGAACTTCAGTCTTTCTTAGATGAGACAATGCTAAGAAATGTATGTACACTAATAATGGAAAATATTAATAACTTTATTGTATTATTCTTTGATGCATTTCTCAAAACAAAACTATACTCTTCTTCAGAAAGGCTGCCCTAACTGCTTCAGACTATCCACCTTGTATGCTACAGACACACTTCTCAGGAAAATGAAAACTCAGGAAGTGCACTAACAGCCTATTACTGCACAAACTCAAGTATATATTGTCCTTAGGGAACACCTATAAATGACCGCATTTGAGAACAATATTTTCTTTCTTTCACTGTTACCTAGCACGAATACATCCTCAGAAAAAAAGACTCCTAGCTAGATTATTAAATGGCTTTCCAGGCACTTACCATAGTTAAGATATAATCACAGCTTCTGACTTTAGACTAAATTTTCTAGTATTTTAGAAACGAGTGTCAGATTTATTTGTTTTGAAAGATGGAAGATGAATTAGAACAACAAACATGGCATGGCAAATCTCCCTTCCTGCTTATCTCTGTAATGACCCACATATATTGTATTGTGGTTTTTTCCTTTTAATTGTATACTCTTCAGCTCCAATTTTAGTAGTCAGAATGCATAAACATGTATCTGGTCATAAACTTTTATTAGAATTCTGTTGAAATAACAGAATTTCACATAAATTATGCTAAATAGTGAGGAAATTAAATGATTCTACACTGAGCCACTGACTTCTTGGCAGCTATTTGTTTAAGTGCTTAAAGGAGTAATTATATCACCTCTGAAAGTTTAGTTTAAAATAACCAAAATCCTAAGCCCTTAAAATTTTAGAAAAATAGCAAGAACTACTATCAAACTCACAGGGAATGGATGATGAGTAAAACTTCTTATTCATTAAGAGAATGCAATAACCATACTTTAAACATGGTTAAAAGACTTTCAGGACTAGCAATTACAGTAATAATTTTTGTTCTTTTGGGTTGTTCTCCTCTCCCTGCTCACACGTTGTGTCTTGGGTACCATTTTTCTTTAAAAATTAACATAATTTTAACACGTGACAAGCAACACTCCACAACAGGAATGCACTGCATGGATCGCTAGGAACAACAAAGAGTTTTTCAGAGGAACCATAAAATGCAATTACCATTGTTCTTACCATTTCTAACTCACAGAGCCCAAGTGACCTGGGGTAGTACCTAGCGGAAAATAGTACTCATAATAATAAATTAACATTTATGGAATGCAGACAATGCATTCCCAGGTTGCTTTAAATAAGAAGTCCTGTCACAAATGCATTTTAGGACTCAATACAAGAAGGATAAACAACAGGAGAACAATCTCAAGTCTCTGTACACTGACCAATTTCAGTCTCAGGTGAACATAAAGTAATACCCATATATTCTAATTAAGGACAGTTCAGATATTTCAGAGTGAAACACGTTTAGACAAAAGCACAAGAAGCCACAGTTTAAAGACTGAGATTTTCAATAGACAGAAGTGCTTACTTTTTACCAGATTTCTTAGTTAATATTTTCACACTTCTGCAAAGTACTTTTGTAGCAGATAAATATCATCAACTGAAAAATAAATCCTACCTGTTTCCTCTTTTCAGGTGGAAGAGATGGATCACCATCCTACAAATAAATGGACATATTTTATTGGCAACTTATTTCTGAAACCAGCAACCATATTAACTTTGTGGATTGAATTTTAAAATATGTATTTTAACTAAAATGTGATCAAAATTGTTTCTAAAATACTGCATCTTGATACCAGTAATATTAATTACAACTCAAAAATGTGTTTACATTTCTAGAACAGCAGGATAATACAAATTTATGTCATATTATTTTTCATAACAGTACATTAAGTTGCTGTGGAATAATAATACTGCAGCCAGTTTTTAAATGGAATTATAACCGAGACTAATTTCCTCAGTGCATGCACTGTCTTTCTGTGTCTTATATAACAGGCACTACCTCGGCAGTGCAGAACAAATGAGTAATAATATGATCAGGGCTGTATGACTGCAACACTACTGTAAACAAGTACCTCAAGTACCTCAACATTTTTACAGAGGTTATTATGACCTCTTTCCATTTCTTTTTTGAGGCTCACCCTTGTCCCCCAATCATACAGTATTCATAAAGAACAACCTACAATCAGTTCCCGATACTTCTTTTTCAGAGACTGGTGTCGTTCCCGTAACTGGTTGGCCATAAGCTTGTACTGGTCTCTTTCTTGTTGACAGGTGTCCAGCTCTTTGGAAAGGATGAGCAGTGCCTCCTTTTTACTTTCGAGCTTCCTTTTGCACACCAGATACTGCAGAACAGGAAAAAAAAGTAATTGTAACAAGCCATTTCTATCCCAGCCAGCAGTGGTTTCAAAAGGTTCAAGTTTTTCTCTGAAAAGAAAGATGACGACTCTTTGCATGATATCAAACTCTGCCACAAGTCATCTTTGTTTATTAATACCAATCACAGGAAAGAAATCACAGAATCATAGAATCATCTGGTTGGAAGAGAACTTTAAGATCATCAGAAGCCTGAAATCCATTCGAAAGGCCACATGCTCACCTGACCACTCTGAGTTATTCAGCAATTCAAATTTTCTCTTTTTCTTCATATGCCACAGTATGAGGAACCTCACAATTTGACCTGCAGCTCTGGGAAGGCTGCTAGAAGGAAGAAGCCTTTGCAAATTCCCTTTTCTACTGGTGTCCACAATACCCAGCTCTCAGTTAGCAACCTGCGTTTCCTACCTCATTTCCTCTTCCCTCCTCCCCAATACCAGCAATATCCTCTGGGGCCAGCCTCCCTCCTGGAGTGAAACAGGACCACGTCACAGCAGAAGAGGTAGCACGAGCGGCAACCAAAATTTTCCTTGAGTCTGAAACAATTACAGTGTGATACCCTATCAGCACAGGTAAAAGAAACTAGTTCAGCTGCAATACTATACACATACACTTGTTGAGTCAGAAGAACAGGAAATAATGCAAGAATATTGCAAAAATCTGAATGGGGAGGGGAGGCAGAGGTGAGTGTTCCCCTCCAGCCACAGCCTCTTATGAATAGGGCTCATACAAAAAGCAAAGCTTTTGCAAAGGACTTGCAAATCTAAGCTGTTCTGCATTAGTCTGATCTGCTTCATTGCCTCCCCGCACTGAGACAGTAATGTGTATGCCATCCTCTCCTGCAGCGGCTGAATGTTACCTATCAGAAGCTTCAGGCAACTTTTTTCACTTAATGTGATGTTCAATCAGCAGATTCTTCTTACCTATCACTTGACACTGCTCATGCTAAAGCATGTATTTCTATTTCTGATGTTACTCACACAAGATGTGGCACTAAATACTTTCTGAACGTGGTCTGCCAGAGACCAAATATCACAGCAGTCATGAAAACAATTTATAGTTTCATTATATACTCTGACAAGAATACTTTGTCATTATGGGCTCTCGCACAAAGCAAGAGCATCAGCACTTCCGTACTGTTCAAGTCAGTGCTGTTCTTTGGGACAAAAATCATTACTTGTATGTACTGCCTGCTTGGAATTGACTTTGTTAACCTCAATTTCAAGTCAATGAGAAAGGGAAAAAGTGAGTTTGGTATATTAGTATAGCTAATGTTTTCCAAAGACGCTAAACACTTAGTTGCAAAAAAGTGGGAAGTGAATGAGAAAAGCAATTCCAAGAAGGATTTGAACTCTCAAAAAGGACACTTGGATTAATTTTATTTCTGGCAATACCAAAGTTGAAATCCTGCCATAAATTTTCTGGATTATGATGCTTTGGCATCAACAAAGGCAACTGTACCTATGTACTTATGTCCTTACTGATACCTTACACAAATGTCAAGTCCCCTGATAAAGCACTGTAAGGAATCAGAAGCTAAACTTGAATGTTGTCAGCAAGTGATTATAGTGACATGGTAAACTGCTTCAAACTTGATAAATAACTACTTCCCTTACTGTGAAATATTTATCTCTGACAATGTCTTCTTTTTCCAGTTTCATCTCATGTCTTAGTTGATTCTAAAATATTACTTCCCTAAATTGTTTTAAAATACTAACAATCTGGTACAGTAATTGCAAATAAAAATAAGTGCAAGCAAATCTCACAATCGCTTTAAAAAAACCACAACAGCCTAAATCCCTAAGTCAAGGAGCCTGTCCTGCTCCTTTAACCACCAGGAAGAATGAAGCTGGACCATCCAGCCAACACGTACACAGAGCCTATACAATGTACACAGTGGGAGGGGAGCAAAGCTAAGCATCTTGCCACATCAGCAGCAGAGGCACCTCTGAGCCTTGCCACAAGTGCTGGTATATGAAACACTGTACGAGAGTCGGAAGCTAACTGGAGCATGTGGGTAAGACTGTAAAAAATAATACTTATCAGGCAGGAAATGCAGACCTAGTGCTAAACAAATCTTGCTTCTGCCATGAGTCACAGCTTTCACCGCATAAAAGAAGGCTTCACCTTTCACAGCAGCACTGGCGGGGGCCATGGAATTCTCCACTATCTATTAGGTTGAAGATAATGAACCATAAACAGATTGTGGGGACAGTTGTGTTCAAGGTCTAAATGAAAAGGAATAATGATCTCCTCCTTGTTTAAAGTATATTTCAGCTTGATGAATTATACACTGATGATGTGCAATACAGATGGAAGGGGCATGGTATCTCTCATCAATGTACTGTTTGGATTTTACTATAAAAATGACCACCTAGAAGACTTCTTTTAAGTCCTATCTACCTTTTGCATATACTCACTCTTCGAAATAAATGGGACAAAAATATTAATAATACATAGTAATTTGTTCCCATGGGCTTACGGTACAAGAAACGATAAAGCCACAGCATTTCTGTGAAATTTGATTATTTGACAGAGCTATGTTTCCAATTCCCATTACCATTTTTGAAGGAAAAACAAATTATACAAAGATAGACTTCAAAGAGGTTATTCAATAGATACGCTTCTGAATGTAAAAAAAAAAAAATTACTGATAATGGCCATAAACTGACCTAACAACAGTAAGCCGGAAATGATTCTAGTCAGGGAAACAACTGAGGGGCACCAACAATTTCACATATATGGGCAGTTAAGTGCAGCAAAACTGATATGCTGTCAAAAGGAACACAGAAGTTTAACAGTCTTTTGAGGGCAATGCGAGCAATAAGGAAAATTTTCTCATATAGCCCGAGAGGAAGCATTCAATAGATGCTTCTGGCATTCATATAGAGATTTCTTCCTCCACAACGGAGGGAAAGGCTACGTCTCACTTATCTAGTACTGTCTATCAGAGAGACAAGCAAGTGATTTCTGTTATGCACTACAGTTACTAAAAAGAAAATATTCTTTTTGTCTTTATTTCCTTTTAATTGATGTTCAAAAATAATATTTGAGTTTAAAAAACAAAGTTAACCTAGAACCAGCTGCTATACTTTCAATCTAAAAGCTACAATGTACAACTTTTCATATCTGTCTAGTGACTTTTATCTACCAATTCACTGTTATCTGCAATAAAGCAAATTGTAATTGCTACAAGAAAGATCATAATAATTAAAGGAATATATATGACATCCTACATTACTGTCTGAACTGCTTTACAGTCAGATAACTACTTTAGTGAAATTGAGTAAGAAGAGACTGACATTACAGGAGAGTGTAACTGCTCCAAGGTGACCCTCTACATCGAACACTTACTATTTGTCCATCGCTATTTTTAGTGACAAATCTGGATAGATCTCATTAATGATGCCGTAGACACGGTCTAATAATCTGATGAAGCTGGGACACTGTCAAGGTTTTAGACTTTCTTTTTTTAAACCAGAAAACACACTGAATTCCTATCACAAAATAATTTGTTTTAAATTTAAGCAAATTATTGGCCTATACTTTGGTATTTAATGGCAGTTAGTGCCAAGAAGGAAAATGTCTAATTTTCTGAGGGTAAAAGCAGAGATACTATCTCCAAACTGTGCTTTGGAATCACTGTGGAACATATTCTGTGTTCTCTTAACACTGGAGGACCTAGTGTCCTCCCAAATGCCAAAGGGCCACCACATCGTACGTGGGCCTGGAAACCTATACTCTCAGAGAAACCATGAACTCTACTCATTACCTTTTGGACAAGAGATCCGACTGCTATTGAACTGCCTGAAGTTTTATCAAATCTCTCCTCACTGTACTCTTGGAGGCAATTTTCTGCAGCTGACAAACTGAAGAGTCCCAAAATGCAATGCAATGTCACTATTCAGGGTGTTTGTTGACTATGTTTCAGTAATGTTGCTCCCCTTGACTTCAGATTAAACTGTTCAACTTATCTGAAAGAGTCAAGCACTCAAATCCAGAGAAATACACGATTACTGGCCATTTGCCTGCCATCTCATGTCCTCATCTCTGATAAAACCTGAGACAATGCAGGGTCCTTGGTTTTATCCCACAACATTAACTCTGCTTTTACTGCTGCCCAGCACTTGCTTCACTAGCTATCTCCTGACTGCTGAAACACAAAGCAGGCTGGTATCATTCACTCATGATGTAAGTCATACAAGCAGCTCCCCAGAACACCACGTCTTGTCTTGACAACATCACATCATTTTCACTGCTCATTTAGGAATTACCATGATTTCATTTGATTAGTCAAAATAACAGTTTTATGATGTGGCCCAGCCCTTAAAAGTTTTGTATGCTGTGCATTGGATTACATTATTGATTTATCCATGCTTGTTCCTCAACATCCCCATGGGTATCTTAGCTCAACCTGGAACATGAAAGCAGGAGAAGCGAACATTTGTTCTGTTTCCTGAAAGCCCAGCATGCAGGTCTCCACAGCACTTCTCCCATAGCTTCCGAGAATGTTGGAGAGCAGTAAGTTCTAGAGCCAGCTCTTTCAGCCTTTCCGTTTCCTTTTCCAAATGACAAAGCCATTATGATACCAATGCAATCACCTAGAGACCTCAGAGCATTCGCTCCACTTTGTTTTTCCCTTCAGCCACTGGCATTTGCCAGCGTTTCAAAAAGCTCCAAAATTAGTGGCTCCAAAGCCTGTCAGGTCCCTTCATACAGGTTTGGTGAACTACGTTTCACAGTCTGTTTGTAAAGGCAACATGACAGAAAGTTGAAGAGATTATTACAAACATGTAGTCTCACCAATTTTCCTTCCTCTTCTCTCTCACTCATATAAAAAAAAAAAATGCAACCAATGGGAAAGGTATGCTCTGCCAATTACAAGCAGGTTAGGTTTCTCACTCTTATTGAGAATTCCTGTCTGGAACATTTAGCTATTTCCACTAGAACTACTGCTCAATAGTTGCATGTTTGATAATTCCCCAAAACTCCAAGTTTTAACTTGGCAATTACTAGGGAGCTCAAGAGTGCAAGCACGTTAACTTCCCTCTGTGGTGCTGAAGACCATACACAGTTAATAATCAAGAAGTAGCCTCTTGAGAATGACAAATTAACGGAGACTAAATTTTTTCAAACTAATTTTAGGAGGCACAGTCGCATATGAGTAGCTGTAAATAGCATACAGTAAATGCTCTAATGTGTGGGAGGTGACAAAGAAAAGAGAAGAATTTTGACATGGGATTTAATTCTAGAACTTGGTAAATCCAAGGGAGAAGCTAACAGAAAGGATGGAGGACAATCACTCTAAATCTTACGGGTTACCTACGAAACCTTTCTTGCTTCCACAGGAAAACACTGCCAAAAGTACGTGTTCTCCAAGCAATATTAAATCAGGACTAGTGCCAACTCTCAATGAAGGCAATGAAAGCACTCTCAGTGACTTCAGCAGAAAGGAGACCAAACTCATAGAAGTCAGCTCTCTAAAGCAAGGACAGAGGTGGTCTTGCAGATTATGTAAAAGTGTTTTTTCCCCACCACACATGATCTCCCAGTATTGTTCAACTCCCCTCACAATCTCAAGATCATGCTACCATCCACTCCTTTCTCCATAATTGATTCTGTCATCATCTTAGATCAAATGATTCCAAGACAGATTACATGAAATTCAAGCACAAAGTGAAATCACACCCTTCTCCACAGCAGAATAGAGCTGGAAGCTTCCACCACCTTTCAAAAAGAAGCCTCCAACTACCCTTGAACAAAGTTCATGTGTCATGTTTTTCATTCATATTCATGGGATTTAGTTACGTTTCATCTGCCTTATAGAGCGATACGAAAACTGAGCCACTAAGGAACCGACTCACATGAGTTTGTGTACATCAACAACTTAGCATATCCATAGCCACGGCTGTCAGGCTAAGAAGTAAGTATGACTTAAAAACACTTAAAAGCAAACAAACTAAACTCTGCAACCTAGATTTTCGTGACCAAAATTATTTTCAATAATTTTGTTCTCTTCAATGAAGAGTAAGGTATAACCACCTTTCCATGACTGCTTTCTAGCAGTCCGCTCAGCAAAGCAACTAGTAACTGTCACACTTTCCTCTTTTCATCTGCTTCCAAACGGGAGAGGTATTTTGTTTGCACCAATGATTTTTTTTTTAATAGGAGATATTTGAAGGCACTTTCAAAGGAATGGGCCATACTCTTGGTATAGTACCTTGAGATTTATGAAGATCAATTGCTTCTGGAGGACTTAGGTCCCCATCTCAGTCCAGCCAGGAAAAAAGTTCTTGCTACAGCTCGGTTTCTCTTGTGTCGAACAAGCAGTTATTGACCAGGTCTTCAACCCACAGCTTCACACAGACTTTTAAATATCCTAAACATGGGTCATTCAAGTGAGGTAAATGCTAGACAAAAACCCACTCTCTAAGCAAAAACTATGTGGTAATCCAACAGAGTACTTTACTTTTTATATATATTCATCCACCATGAATACTTGAACTCTAAAGAATGAGCAAAAATTATGTGGATTCTCACTCCTGAAGCTTGTTCTTTTGCAGTTTGCGAGATTATCAATGGAAATAATGACTCTTTCTGCTCCTTCAGTGCTATGTTGGTTTTGTCCCAGTATTCCTTCCTAGTTCGTCTTTATTCAGAGTTAGTTTAAAGAAAGTTCAAGGTGCACGTGGTAGAAAGATTGTTCAGAGTACTAAGTATATACTAGCTGTAGAGAAAGTGGAAAAATACGTAAACATGGAGGCAAAAGAACAAGCAACCAGTTGGTGTTGAGCGTAATAAAAGTAGAGAAATATATGTGAAAGGGTACAGAGCAAAAGGCATTGAAACGGAACAAAAGTCAAAAGGAAAAAAAAAGAGTAAATACAGAAAACAATGGAACACACCAAAAAACCCAAGTATTCATTTTATCTAATGAAGAATTAAAAGCCAAACTACAAAAATATACATCTGTGTGTACAAGTGTTTGTGTATGTATATACAAGGACAAAAACTACATCCCACCACTTTTCTTAACATCTGCAATGCCAGACTTTTTAAAATATTACAGTTGCTTTGATGAGTATTTCAATTACTTCTAGCTTTCAAATTTGTGGAAATTGTGCAAATTTGCTTGTGGAAATAAAAAAGAATGTGACCATGGATCTGAACCCACCAGCTTCTGGTCTTTCATACCAAGATTTTGAAACCCATTCTGTTTTAACTGTCCAGCATCAGCACTGTGAAAGTGTTTGTTTAGAGATACCCTGTCTTTTCCTGCCTATGCTATCTTATATTTTGAAAGCACTTCAAAATGTTGACAAAGAGCCCAGGGAACAAAACTTAAACTACCTAGCAGACGTTGAAGCTAAGAGGCCTGGAGAAATTCTGTACCACTGAAGGATACAGAAAACTGGAAAAACATATTACAAGTTACCTCAGAAATTAGAGCCCCTTTCTCACAGCCCCATTAGGATGTTGGAGGTAATGGGTGAATCACATGAAGTGAATCACAACAGCCAAAGGAAGAGTAAGGTAAAAGAGGAAAGTGTATACCCTGACAGTACATGCTACAGACTTCATGCAGAAAAACAGGCAGAGATAAAGGAAGGGAAAATGGAATATAAATTACTAGGTCTCTAATTGTTCCTCAAAAAAAAGAAATTATATGTATGCTTAACAATTTTCAAGAATGTAGCTTAGCACAGTCATTAAACTTCGCTACAACCAAGAAGCCCTAAACCAGAAATAAATGTTCAGTTTCAGGATTGAGTTTTTAGGTTAAATCATATCAAGAGTAAAAAAGTTCCGAAGTAATTCTAAATGACTTATTAAGGCCAAGAATACGGATATTTCCTTCATACACGTTGTGAATTGTCTCTCTTACCCTTCCCTGCCATGTGATACCACTCCCACCCCCAAATAAAACTCCACTTGGGAAACAAGATGTCAGATGCAACATGGGACGATCAAGATACTACTAAAAGTACACTTCTCGCTTTCTTCTGGATTATTTTGTGTGTTTGCAAACACTGTGTGCATAGGCAGACTCCAATTCTGGATATACTGTACCAACACAGATCTGCGCCCACACAAATACCCACTGAAATCACCAGAAGTGACAGGTTCAGGACCCTGAACTCATGTGTCTTTTTGGCAGGTCAGGGCCTTAAGCCATGCTTACATAATGTAATGGAGGCAAAGCCCTCCTGAAATCAGAGGAATTTTCCTGTGTGCATCTAGGGAGTAGACTCAGTCAGGTTGATGTAAACCCATACCATCTGCACAAGTTTTGTTTACTAGCAGTAAACATAGAAGTACTACTGTTATAGTTATGCAAAATTAAAACACTATGCAGAAATCAGCATGCCAACCTACTTCCAACTTCATGGTTCTGTCTACTAAACAGATCCGACTTTGATGATATTACTTTAAATTATACTGACCTCAAGTTGTTTTGAGTTTGGCAACTTATTCTACATGAAAACGTGTACCTGTAAACACTGTGTATCTTTTAATGTGAACATAGTAGCTAATAAAATTTTCTACTCTTGTATTCTGAAAATCCTCCACCTGTTGAAGCTCAAGGCCACTGTGCTATTACAGATTTTTCTCCCATTTTATAAAGGACATCATGAGTCTTAAACCACTTTTATTTGTGATTCAAGTGAAATAAGAAAACAAAGCATATGCCAGAAGAGCAAACCCATCACCCAGGCTGGCTGCTGGAGCAGGGCTGCACTGCTGCTTGGCCTCCCTCCGAGCTGGCAGCAGGGCGAGGCCCGAGGCCTCAGCCCCACGGGCCACGCCACAGGTGAATCCCTGGCGATTCTGAAACAAAACCCTGTTTTCTGGAAGCCACACGTTAGTTAATACACACGAGAGGTTCGCAGGCACTCGTCCCCGGTATTCAGCTGCCTTGCTGGGGGTCGGGGCCGGCGGTGCGAGGGCGGTTCGTGACAGCGCTGTGCCACACAGCAGACGTGGCCGTACAGCTCAGCCTTGCCAGGCTACAGTTCAATGCCCGCCGGCTCCACCTGCTGCTGGCCCAGTCGCGGGAGTCGGAGATCCAATGGGCCCTGAACAGGGGTCCCTCTCGCCGGCTCTGAGCCTCTCCCGGGCAGCTTCTCCCAGGAGCGGGGCAGCAGCTGGACGCCGCGGAGCGGTCGGCCAGCTCGCCCCTCTCCCCCGGCGGCCGCGGGGGTGCCAGTGCCCCGTGTCCAGGCCGCGCCGCGGTAACCGTGCGCCCCGGCCCACGGCTGCCCCCGCCCCGCCGCCTCACCTCGCTCACCAGCCCCTGCCAGTCGCTCTCGCTGCGGTGGGAGCTCATGGCTCCGGCGGGCCACGGCGGCAAGCGGCTCCGCCCGCCCCGGTCTTCTGCCGAGGAGCCTGCGGAGAGAGGCGGGGCCTGGGGCTGCCTCTTGCCGGCCTCTCGGCCGGCGTCCGCCCGGCGGCCGTCGGGACACGGGCCTGTCGGAGCTGGGCCTGCGGCGGTCTGTCACCGCTAGCGGCCTAGTGTGGCCCTACCCGCGGAGCGGTGCCGCGACCCAGGCCGCCTCCACACGCCGAGCTATCCCGACAGGGTCGGGCAGGACCGCAGTGCCCGGGCAGGAGGGCTAGTCCGATGACGGATGTGGGTCACACCACAGACAACCGCCTAGGGCTGTGCAGAAGTGCCTGAGATGCCTTGCCCAGTGAAGGATCCTCCTGACATCCTCCTCCTAAATAACAGCAGGGCTCTGCTGCCATCTCAGGCACTGAACAGCCAGACATATCCATAGAGCAGTCGATGAGGGGACAGGCATGTGTTCAGAGAAGGGCAACAAAGCTGGTGAAGGGTCTGGAGAGCAAGTGTTATGAGGAGCGGCTGAAGGAACTGGGGTTGTTGAGCCTGGAGAAAAGGAGGCTGAGGGGAGACCGTACTGCTCTCTACAATTACCTGAAAGGAGGTTGTAGAGAGGTGGGGGTTGATCTCCCATGTGACAAGTGACAGGACAAGAGGAAATGGCCTTAAGTTGCACCGGGGGAGATCTAGATTACATATCAGGAAGAACTTCTTTACAGAGAGGGTTGTGAAGCATTGGAACAGGCTGCCCCGGCAAGTGGTGGAGTCCCCATCCCTGGAGGTGTTTCTAAGAGATGTGTAGATGTGGTGCTGAGGGACATGGTTTAGGGACTCTGGCAGTGCAGGGTGAACAGTTGGACTCGATGATCTTAAAGGTCTCTTCTAACCAGATGATTCTGTGATACTGTGCTGCAGTAGAGACTTTAATGCAGAATCACAGAATGGTTTGGGTTGGAAGGTACTTTTAAAGGTCATCTAGGCCAAACCCCCTGCCATAGGCAGGGATATCTTCCACTAGATCAGGTTACTCAAAGCCCCATCCAACCTGACCTTGAACACTTCCATTGATGGGGCATCCAGAACTTCTCAGAAACCTGTTCCAGTGCTTCACCACCCTCATAATAAAAAATCTATTCCTTAAGTTCAGTCTAAATCTATCCTCTTCAGTTTAAAACTGCTCCCCCTTGTCCTGTCACTACAGAACTTGGTAAGAAGGACTTGACAGTGCTGTGTTAATGGTAGGACTTGATGATCTTAAAGGTCTCTTCCAACCAAAACAATCTACAATTCTATTCTAAGTCTTTCTCCACCTTTTCTGTATATATACACCTTTATATATTGAAAGGCTACAGTAAGGTTTCCCTGGAGCTTTCTCTTCTGAGCAACCCCAACTCTCTCAGTCTTTCTTCATAGGAGAGGTGTTTCACTCCCCTGGTTATTTTCATGGCTCTCCTCTGGATCGGCTTAAGCAGGTCCATGTCCTTCTTAT
Organism: Bucorvus abyssinicus; assembly: GCA_009769605.1. Classification (NCBI taxonomy): domain Eukaryota; kingdom Metazoa; phylum Chordata; class Aves; order Bucerotiformes; family Bucorvidae; genus Bucorvus; species Bucorvus abyssinicus. The sequence goes on from CM020026.1 coordinate 19,986,977, forward strand.
GTTGGGTGCCCCTGAGCTGAACACAGTACTCCAGGTGGGGTGTCACAAGAGTGGAGCAGAGGGGAAGAATCACCCCCCTCGACCTGCTGATCACACTTCTTTTGATGCAGCCCAGGATACAACTGGATTTCTGGGCTGCGAGCACATTGCCAACTCATGTCAAGTTTTTCGTCCACCATAGATATTATTTGTATGTAATAAAACCCCCGTAAATTAGGTACACACTTGCATTATATGTGTAAAGTAAGACACAGGAGGAGGAGGACAAAGAGTTAGAAACCCATCTTCTCAAAACGTGATACTGTTACACTGCCCACTTTGGGTCCAGATCTCTATTGTCACTCAGTTCACAAGGGTGTAAATAATGTAATGACCCAGGACTTGGTCTGGCTTCTTTTTCTCCCTGCTTGTGCAGACTCCTCCATCAGCACTAACATCGAAGCACACTACCCATGTGGCACTCCACACCTTTCTAGATACCTCCATGGCTCAGCCAAACCCTGCCACAGTCCTGTGGCCACAGCCGCTGCACGGTATGACCCCACCAACCAGGTCTACCTTGAGGCATATCGTGAAATCTTTGTTGTACTCCTAACATGCCAAGCACTTCCAGGTCTGACATTTTCCAGAGAGAGTCGAATTGTCATTGCATGGAATATTTGAGCAGTTTAACCCACAATTAGTCTTTGTTTTAAATAACACAACAAACAGAGGAAGACAACACAATAAAATATGTGTGCCTCATTTGTTACCACAATTTCCTCACTGTTAAGAATTGTTTGTGGTTTGGCATCTAGGCACAGTGTCCTTCTGTTCTCTAAAATGGCTGAGAGAGATCCTCCTTTGACAACTTCACATCCTTCCAGGCAGGTGATGCCTTGGCCTTGTCACTGACATTTCTGTTCCAGGTGCTTAATTAACAGCTTTTATGGGAAGAAACACAGGCCACAGCTAAACCCAGCAGGAGCTCTCTTTGAATGCAAGGTGATCAAGTTTAATAAATGTTTGTTGTTATCTCCATATAAATAAAGTCCATGAGAACAGCCAGCCTTAGTATGAAACTTTAGTTTGATAAATACAGAGATCATACATTTTACCTGCAAATTATAAATCAAACTTAGAAATTTTCTCCAAATTATAGGCCATTTTCTCCTAAATAAGCTGTTCCCCTTCTCTAGGTATTCTGTAATTTTAGTGCTCTAGAGGGTACATTTGTCTTTCCTCTTTGTTCATAACTTTGTCATGTGTTTGATATACCACAATCCTGCATGTCCCTGCAAACAGCAAACCATTGCTGAAAACATCTTGTTTGCACATGTAAGTAGCAACTAAAGAAAATTAAATGAACGAGAACTATAATTTAAACTCTATTAAAAGAATAATTAATTATATTAGAAAGCCTATCATTTTTTTAGTATTGTTAATAAAGTTATACAACTGCTTGTGTAGATGGAACAAACAGAATCTTTTTACCAGTTCTGCTTCTCATTTGGAGAATTCTCTTCTCTGTTTTCCTGGGCTTGTAGTACTCCAGATTCAGAATGCTCTTGCAGAAAGAGCTCCACTTGTAAGAAAGAGAACCCTCTACTAGCCCTCATTTTTGAGGGATGTCACTCATTTTAATCCCAAAGCTGCTCGCACCCCCCACAAACATAAGGTTTTAATTTTTATTGATAATAATTATTCAAATCAGAAGTAAATATTCATGAAAGAGAGGTTATTAAAACAAAAGAAACTCTCAGTGTTTCCAGGACTTACAATTTTATCAAAAGTCTGATGAGAGCTGATGTTTTGCAGAAAGCCCAAGCTCTTGGATTAAAACAACCACTTTCTTTTGAAGTAAAAGAAAGATTCAAGGGAATAAATAAAAAATAAGCTGAAATGTGCCTTGAGTACACTTGATAGGATCAGGAAGGAAATAAAAGAACCCAAATATGTATTTTTAAGTAATCACTTTTAGTGCCTGCTATCAAGCCTTTTGGCAGCTTTTTCAGCTTTCCTGATCCTCTCTGCCTTACTTAGCAGGAGTTACTGCGACACTCCTACGTAACGGTCCCACCTGGGACCAGGCTACTCTGCTAGCCTCTAGGCAGACATGTTCCTGTCTTAAACAAGTCAGGAAGAAGATGATAGAAAAGAAGTACTATCACCGTAGTTTATAAATAGGAAACTGAAGAGAGAAGTAATTGCCTTGCCTGAGAAAACCAAAGTTTCAAACATAACCAGGAAGTGAAATTGCAGGTTTCAGCAGTCTGGTGTTTTAATTGCAAAACTAACAAGGTGTCTTGATTCCTCTCCTGCCTGCTGCAATAACTGCTTTTGCACTGTCACCTTGCCAACATCAGAAGAATACAGTGTTGTCATTGAAAGTCTGAGGAAAAAAATAATCTCTCAAGCTTCCTCTTCAGCTACCATCCCGTCCTCTTTGTCTCTAGATCTATTATCTTCTTTGCTTTCTTCCTCTATACATTCACTAGATAAACTTATCTGCTTCTAGTGTTTAATCTCCTTTCTCTGCAATTGTGCTTTGTGATCAATCTTTCCCATGGTATCTTCAGTTCATCTGTCTTTTCACCAGATTACCCTCCACTTCTCTAAGCATTTCCTACATTTCATTAACAAGGCTCTAGACTTGCTAAAAAAACTTTTTTTTTTGCCTGGACAAATTACATATTCAGAATCAGATCCAAGCTACTGTGGCTCTTTGATGCAACTGGTCAGGTAAACATATGTAGGAGATTTAACCAACAGTTTTCACTTGTAGGAGATTTAATCAACAGTTCTAAAACACAGCATACAGAAATCAGTGTCTTCGCCAGCCATTAAGAAAGAAAACAACACAGTTTTTATCCATACGTAAGCCAGTGAATGGATCGCTTCAAATTCTGCTGCTTATTTTTGTCAACATTTATCTACTGCACTAACATCATCATTATATCCATGTCCAACTCTAAAGAAATATATGATTAAAAAACCAGTGTAAATCCTTAAGATCTGGACAGGCTACATAATTGAAATGTAATGAAAACATGTAGTGCTTGTCCCCTGAAGGATGATTCGGTCTGCCTCTTCACAGATGTTTCAGGGTCCCATTTAATCAGGGTTTAAATACCTCTGAATGAGGATATTACCTCTTATAGATAAAACATCCATTTCAGTACTTCTGGTAATTTATAACAGCAGTATTCTATTTCATGTTCTTGCTAATGTAGTGATAGATAAATATCTGCTCAAAACCTCATGCACCTATTTTGGATGAGGTATCCTATGTTTGTGGGGGGTACTATTAGCATTTATCTGTTCCCCTATTTGTTTCCTTTCCTTTGCATTTGCCTTTCCTTTTTAGAGGCTGCTTTTTGTCCATTTATATTCCAGTTGCGCCTCCTCAATTTTCTCAGGTTCATTGCTGGTTTTGCTATCCTGTATCAGCTCTTCTACTTCACATGCATGATCTGTCAGCAGGACAATATGATCTGACGATCAGAAGCAGTTCAGCAGTTATTCATTTATGTTGAATCCTTTTGTGCCCAGTCAAGACTGTGAAGGACACTTCTTAGGCAAACAACAAAGATCCTTAAAGTGATAGTGTTTCTTTTTTTCCTCTTCAACAGTTTTGGACCTTCAATGTATTGTATTCTTTTGTGTATTAGATGCTGCATGTAATATTAAAATTGGAGACAGTCTTAATTTTTTTTTTTTAAGCTATTATATAACTGTCAGCTGGTGCAACTGGATACTGCAGTTCAGAGTAGAGTAGGTCACTCCTCTAGAGGGAGAGTGGAAGACAGGCATTTTGGGGGAAGAGATAGGAACAGACTGTGATCTGCACAAACCAGCTCTGGGAAGGAGCTAGGTGGTGAGGTCTGGCCAAAGGAAGGAAGGGGAAAATGATGGAAAGCAGCAGCCAAGAGGGAGGAGTGCAGGTAGTGGGTGGGATGCTCATGGAAATAATTGAGGGGAAGGCTGTAAGGTGAGGCAGAGGACAGACTGCAAGTTTGAAAATAAACTGATTTTGAAAATGAATGAACATATATAAGCAAGAGAACTACTCTAACTCTGAGGTTTTCTGAGTTATTGAAAATCCAAAGTCAAAAGCATGCTGTTGTATAGATTTTCTAGAAGTAATATATTATGTATAACTTCATATGAAAGTGCTTTGCACAATATTGTTTTAAAGGCTGGTTTCTCCAAGGCCTTGTGATATTGCAGCATCTAACACTTCTGTCCAGAGAAAACTTCAGCCTTGGGCAATGCGGAAGATTTTATTGGAAAACAGCTGTTTGGGTGCTTCCTAGCTTGCTATGGCTGAAATGCTCAAAAAATGGGTTGGGTGGAGGGCACAGGTGTTTGAGCAGGTCACCAGCCCTTAGATATTGCTGCTAAACGCCCATTATACAGAACTGTTCAGTTCAAACACTCTCTTTTGTGGATGTACTTAGCCTGACAGCAGGCATGGACTTCAGTGAAGTCCCCCAGAACACTAGGCTGTGGACGAGGCTCTGGGAGATGCTGGGGGCAGTTTGAATCCAACTCGGTCAAGAAGGCGCTAAGTTCTTTAAGAGCATGTGTAAAATTAATTGGTTTGATCTAGGCTATGTTGGAAAAGCTTGGCACTGTTGTCTCTGCAAGTGATGGTAGATAACTGTGTAGGGGTTGTGAAGAAGTTATTTCATATTCACCAGCAGAATTCATGGCTCTTCTTCCTCTCACCCTACAAATAAGAATAACTCAGTAGGAACTAGAAGATAGCGGTAAAGAAAAGAAGTACAAAATCTCAGAGCCTGTTTTAAGGCCTTGTCCTTACAGTTGAATATAGAGTTAGTGTAAATTAATTCTGTTTTCCTGGAGGCATCAAACTCCTCCTGTCAAGACAGTCTCTCAAGAGAGACTGGAAAGTCTCTCACTGCCCTCCTTCTGCATTATTTTCCCTTAAAATTTCTTGCTATTGATGTAACTAAAAATGCAATATAAGATCAGAGAAAATATTTTGTCAAGTGACTCAGACAGGCACAGCTGATGGGTACTAAGGAAACGTGTACTGCATTTTATGTTCCTCTGAGTGCACTAGAAAAATTTAGGAAATAGTTCATTTTACTAAGAAATCCAGGCAGGGAATTCACTATTTTCTGTTACTATGAAATTGAAGACTGACCTAGTACTGTCATCAGATCTGACATATGAGTGTCTTTTCAGACTTGTAAATTCATTTTTCAACTGATGGGGTATATCAGATCCCCAAAAGCTGTCTGACCATTGTGGAGACGTTTCTTGCTGTGAGTACACCAGACTCTTCTGCACGAAGATGGTCAATACTCGGCAGACTGTAAGCGAAGAACAAGGTGGGGAACATAAAGGACAGCCAGCCTGATTCTGTGCTTTCTAGTCAATTTAGAGGGAATAAAGAAAGAAAGCCCACTGATGAAGACCCCAAAAATTACACCGAACTTGTTGAGAATATCCCAGCAAAATAATGTTCCATTTGAAAATGTCCACCTGGAAAAAGCAAAATGTATCACCTTTGCTGTGCAATATTTCTGGGTGCCTGAGGAAATTGCGCATCGAACCCTGACTGCATGCCTTAGAATGGACAATAGCACCATGCAGAGACACTGAGCTGAAGTTTGCCTCTTTTATGTTCAAATTATGCATACTTTTGGTGCTTCAACCTCAATCTTTTCTAAGTGAAGTTTGGTAAGCATTCTTTTTATCTCCCTGGAAGCTTCTCCAATGTCATGGTTTAAGCCCACCCAGCCAGCAACAGAGCACCACACAGCCGCTCGATCACTCCTACCCATGTCCTGTGGGCTTGAGGGACAAGACAAACGAACAGGGAGGGCTCACTCACCACTCATGGTCACAGGCAAAAGACAGACTTGACTTGGGGAAACAAAATACATTTATTTTAAACAACAAAACCACAACCAATTCACCAATTGAATCAGAGTAGGACAGTGATAAATACAACCAGATCTTTAAAAAAACCACCTTCCCTCCACCCCTCCTCTCTTCCTGGGCACTGCCCTGCTCCCACTTCTTTACGTCCTCCCCACCAGCAGCGCAGGGGGGGCAGAGAATGCGGTTTGCGGTCAGTCCCAGTCTGTCCCAAGTTGTTTCTGCTGCTCCTTTCTCCTCAGGGGTAAAACTCCGCACAGTCCTCCCCTTCTGCAATGTGGCATTCCTCTCATGGATTTCAGTCCTCCATGAACTTCTCCACCAAGTGTGGATCCCTTCTGCAGGCTGCAATACTCCCATCAACAGACTGCTCCAGCACGGGCTTACCTCAGTCACGGCCTCCTTTGGGAGCAGTCTCCTGTTCCAGCCTGGGGTCCTCCACAGGCTGCAGACAGGATTCTGCTCCTCCATTGATCTCCACGAGCTGCAGGGGCTCAGCCTGCCATCCTGCTACAGTTTAAAGGGGAATGGCTACTCCAGTTTGCTTCCTTTGCTCCTTCCTTACTGACTTCAGTGTCTTCGTGGTTGTTTCTCTCATGTCTCACTCCTCTCCCAAACAAGAGAACCCCCAAAACAAAAGAACTTGCACAACAGGTTTTTCCCCTCTTAATACATTATGGCAAAGGCACTGATTGGCCCAGCCTTGGCCAGTAATGGATCCGACTTGGAGAAGCTGGTGTGAAAACACTTGGATCAAGGAGCTGAAGCTTGGGTTTCTACATCCGAGATAAGACCATGACTGGAAGGATATAACCTTCCTCTCCTCATATAAATACTTAGTTATAAAAGTGCAACAGGTTTAACGGAATAAATTAAGAGAACTGTTTTTGTGCTCCAGGTTTGAATCAGATGAAACAAAACTGAACGTTGTGATTATACAGAAGCCATTGGAATAGATGCAGTTCTATAGTGACCGTTGCTTTTTTTTGCCACTGCCGCTTTCTTGTATTAGTGACAACACCTGCTTCTTTTCCTGTTACCTCTATTGCTCAGTGTTATATAACTTGATCTTATACCTAGTGCAACCAGGGTGCTTAGGAGCTCTTTTCAAATACACACCTCCACTTAAAATACTCTGAACAAGATGTAGATATTATGTAAAAGTTATAAGGTTATTCTAGAATTCCAGTGGGCTTATACATTTAACTGATGAGATTATGATCCCAGTGAAAGTAGGTCTATACCTTTAATATATTTATTGCTGCTTGTTTTGCCCTTGGATTTTATACCTTTTTCTTGATATTCTTGGTTCCTAACTCTTTATTTTTAAAATAAACTCTTTCCTTTCACCATGAAAGGGGTTTTTTTCTTCATGCTCATTGGACATTGAATCAGTTTAAAATACAAAGTCCTGGTCCTCCCAGTGAGAGGTCATATGTGGACGGTATGTATATTTATTCACTCTGACAGATGGTGGAGGCACCAAACAGTCAGTACCAAGCAGAACGTCATAAAACTAGATAAGATAAGGGCTGAGGGCTCTGAATTGTATTCAGCAGTGGGCAGGAATCACAGGCTGAAGTGAGTACTCTTCCTGGCCCTTGCCTTGTCCTCCAGTGGTAGATTGTAGGGACAAATAAAAATTATAAAACAGCTTCTGAATCAGATTTTTAAGCCAAGTGTACTGAAATGAATGAAAATGGATTTCAGTTAATTTGTATATGCCATGTGTATCTATGGTACTTTCTTTAGCCATCTGTTTTACATCAGCCTTCTTCTGCAAGTGAGATTCCTGAAACCTGCCAACAGAGCACAAGGTGTAGTTTTGAGGGTGTATACTAGCAACTTGGTGTGGTTAGTGGTATCAAGAGATAAGGAGCCAAAGACAGACCTCAGCTGAATAGGTGAGACTCTACATGTTTTTGACAGAAATATTTCTTCCATTAAGGGTTTTCTCCATAGTGGACTTCAAAGTTTTATATCAAGATTCTTGTTAAGACGAAGCATCTTTGCTTTACAAAAATGCATGCCTTTAAAGGCTGAAATAAATAAAATCAATTGGTGCCTTCACCACTGGAGGTGGGGTCCAAGAGAATCACACTGTTTAAGCAACTTCAGGGCTAGAAGATGGGGAGACACCCATGGTGGAACTTTAAATGGGACGAGAAGCCTAATTCCCATCGGAACTTTAAGGTGTCTGGCAGTTCCCATCTGAACTTTAAGGTGACTGGCCTTTCTGCTTCAAAAGAAGCAATAACACTATCATCAGAGTGTTCTGAGCAATGTGGACCCTTGTTTCTGTTTGTGTAGGTTGGCAGCCAATTTGTGTATGCATAGACTGAGACTTTGGTGGAACAGTGCTAGTTTTTAGGACCCTTCTATGAGTTTGCTGTGTGTTCAGTCATAGTTGTGCTCAGTTCTAGACTCAGTTCTCAATCTGTTTGTAAAACAATGAGAAAAATGTCACACAGTAAGAACAGAGAAGTCAAAACCTGGTTAAGGCACTTCTTTGGAGGTTTTGCTGATGGAGAGTGCTCTCTGTCCTCTCCAGCCCTCCATTTCTGAACTGTTCATGGGTTTCAATAACAGTATAGTGTAATTTTTCTTGACTTCAGTGGTTGGGCAGATTCTGACACACCAGGAAAATGTATGTGTTTCAATTTGGTATTTAACAAGGTGCACAGATGGTGTTAAAAAGCAGGTAGAAGTGGTTAATCACCTGTGAATTTCAGGCATTTTTCTGCTGTCCATAGAGGACTTCAGAAGTGCATTTACTGCATGGGTTTCTCCATGATGATTTGTATTTTCATGGTTGTTTTCAATCAATCACCCCAGAGAGGTTTGCAGATCTTTCCATTCCAAAGCAGTGAGGACCTGTCCGTGTCCACATTCCTAGCGCAACAAATGATGTGGGACCTGAATCATGTGGTATTCAGTATTCCTGTTAAGCACATCCGTACCTCATCGCACCCTGAATTGTTTCATTTTACCGACACCATCTGTTTCTTGTGCCTAAACCAATTTGTTTTCCATTTCAAGAGTTGTGCCCTATGCTCAGCTTTCTGACCTTGTAAATCGATCTCCTGTACAGCCTGTAACAAATACTTTCCTGAAATCTGGATGAATTATGTCAACAATTCCATCTTTATCAATTCAGCAATGCATTGGAATGACCCTAATACATTTGTCATACATGATCTTCTTTTAACAAAACCATGCAACTTTCCCTTTACTAAATCACATCTCTAACTGAATTGTAATCTTCTTCCTTATAAATGTTTCCATTATCTTGCTTGCCATTACAGTCAGTCTCACAAGTCGGTATTTCCTTGGGTCTTCCCAGTGGCTCTTTTTGACAGCTACTGAAGCCACTCAACAGTTTCAGGTAAATATCATTGATACGCTCCTTAAAAGAAGAAGAAGAAAATTAAAACCTAGTAAAATATACTCCTGGTGTTCAGTAGTAGTTGTAGAAATTCACTGAAATGAATGGAGAATAAAGAAGGATTTCTTTATTGCTGGCAGTTAGTGGCATTGATGGATCGTGGTATAGCCATTCTCAGTATGGCCAAATAATTTCACTGCATAGAATTTTATATAGCTACAGCTAAAATTCAATGAACTGATTCGGAAAGTTCAGGATAAACTATAACAATAAGTTAAGCCTTTAAATCGATTTGGTATTTTAAAAGGATAGGGAGCAGCAAGATGTCATCTTCCTTCACAGATGTAACTTTAACTGGAACTGTAAATCCAAAGCAGAGTATTGGGGGATAAGGGTATATAATGTGTGATTTAAGACCCATCCTGGAAATCAGTGAGGATTTGAGTACACCAACTCTAAAACATAATCGGAGCGTTATAAGAGTCCATCCAGAAAGTTAGGAGGATTTTTTTTTTTTTTTAGAAGAATAAAGATAAATTTCATATCTTAAATGGGCTATTTTTGAAGAGTGCCAGACAAGATGAGAAAAGAAAATGACTGCAAAAGAAGAAGCAGCGGAGCAGCAGAGGCATAGATAACCACTCATCCTACTATCCTCTCAAGATAGGAGCTAGGGATGATTTCTATCAACGACTTCCAAATATAACATTATTCAGATTTCATTATGTTGTCAATCTAATTTGAATGTAAGTTATTCAGAGCACATGGCTGTTTTGCCTTTGTGTTTGTCTGTAAAGCGCTGCGCATCCCAAGCCAGGAAAAAAAGAGAGACTTCTTGGACTAGGGGAGATAACGTCCTCATTGAAAGTCCTGTGTGCGAATGCTTGTTTTCTAATCACCTTTGTGAAACCTGCCCCTGCTATATCACACAGAGCAATTCCTCTTCAAAGTAAGAAGAATTGCAGCTTATTTTATACTAATCCTGGACAGCCTCTTCACTTACGAGGAATGAGAGAAACTACTGGCAAGTTACATTAGTTTCTGGGAAAAAACACCTGAACTCACAGGTCTTGGCTTTGGTGATGACCTTAAGTTCATAGAACTCTCAGTATTGAACAAACTCCACGTTTGAGCTGAAATCCTGGATTCACACTGAAGCGAAATAGAGTTTTTTCACTTAGGTTAGAAAGGCCAAGGTTTCAATCCTTCCTTTTGAGACAGGAGCTATAAAAGTTTTTGCATGCTGTGGCACGGTTACATCAGAATTGAGTGCTGTAGAGATAGCCCACAAGTAATACAGAAAATATTATCCCTAGGGCTGCAAGATCTAAGGTAGTCACTGTGACCTAAAATAGTAGTTCGTTATGTGCTGACAAGTCTGACTTCCTTCTCTTAACTCTAAATAAAAGCATAAAAGTTTAACTGAAGTGACAATTACAGCCTAAGAATGTGCATCTATCTGCCCTTTATTGGCCTGCTGGGTAATTTTCTAGCTTTTAGCTTCCCTTTCCTTTTTCCACCCTCTTTACAATAAATCTACTCTAAATTTCCCTATTTTTGTTGCGTTGGCTCTTTTTCCTCCTCTTTGTATTTTATTTTTGATCTCTTTCTGCCCTTTGTCTCTAGATGGGCCCTTTTTGTGTCTGATTTTATTTCGTGCATCTGTCTTTCAGCAGTTTTCCACACTTTCCATCCCAGGGCCTGACTGAAGGACTAGTTCACAATTACAAAAGTCCAGATCAGAGAGAGTTTTCTCTCCTGAATGCCCAGGTCTGTCACTGGCCCAACCATGGCTCCCATCTCATTCTCAAGTGAGGCTAGAGTGAGGACTGCTCTAACTCTGGCAGTTACTTTTGGGCACAAGGTGCATTTGCAGTTTGATCAGAAGCCATTGCAGAGCATCACGAAGAAAACACTTGTGAGGCACTAGAGCCCATCCTACCCCAGTCTCCAGTAACATAAGCCAAGGCTAAAGGCAGTCCACGAGAGTAACTACTAGCAGCAGACTGAGCAGCACACTCGGACCGGGATGTAACCAGAGACCGTGCGTGTCAGACGTATGTGCTGGTGTGCTGTTGGACCACTGCCTTTCCCTTGGGTGGTACATAAGCGCTGGGTCCAGCAGACCAGTCCACAGCTCTCACAGAGAGTTCACTCCATGCCCTGCAAGTGAGGCAGGACTTTGAAAAATGCTAGCTGATGATGGAAAGCACAAGAATTGAACAAACAAGATTAATACTTACCATAAAGAGCTAGGGATGTAAAAGGTGTAGGCTTGAGCTAAGCCAAGTGCATTGAATATCCAGCTGAGAGTATAATGGAAACCGTTTAACAATGCAGACAATACTGTTTCCATCTCAACAGCCACAAAAAGAAAATGAAAAAAAAAAAAAAAAAGAAAGAAAGAAAGAAAAAGAAGGCTATTACTTGGGAAAAAGCCAGAGGATGGTTCTTGCCTTCATACAACAGGATATACATACTGGTGGTGTGTTATATTCTGGTTCTGGGAGCTGGGCTACCCTCTGTTCACAGCAGCAAGAGGTGTGTCCAGGCAGGTGATGCAAAGCATGGCACATTCGAGCACGGAGCAGGTCAGTTAGTGGTGATGGTGTGCAGCTGCAGAATGCAGAATGGCTCAGTGAGGAACACCTCCTCACCAGGCAGCACAAGGAATGAAGGACAGGCACAGGACAGAGGAATAGGGCCAGTGATGGTGGATTGTCATTGCAGTCCTTTCAAAAACTAAAAGGCAGCCAAGAAAAAGCTGACAGTTAGAAGAACAAGTACCTGAACAACTTACAAAGGGCACAGGAGCAACTTGGATAACACCAAGCTGGGATGAAAGTATGTTCCCACAGTAGAGTCAAAGTACTAGGCCGTCACCTGCCAGCGAGCAAGTCTGGGAGCAGGCATGAAACACCTTCCCAAGCAATAGGAGAAGGCAGTACAGGAAAGCTGAGGAGAGGCAGATTTTCGGGAGAGTGATGGAGACCAAGCTGCTCAGCCCCCAGCCCAGGCACAGGGGTCCTGACAGGGAAGAGTGAGCTGCACACTGTGAAAACTACGCATAAAATCAGCAGTGTTATGTGATCCTATGTGTAAGAAAAAATGGCGATGACTTTTCAGGGGTCTGATTCACAGTTTTGGGGCTTCAGGGGAGCAGCAGTACTGTAGGCAGTTCTGTAAAACATTCTTCGCTCAAGGATCCATCCCACATACACCATACTTTTACTGAATCTTACAATAACTAAGTATATTAGCAAATGATACCAGAAAAAGTGATGTATGGTAAAAGGAGGGAAAAACTTCATGAATTTGAGCAGTCCACAGGATAGCTCTATGGCTGATCTCCATAAGAAGCAAAGAGCTGTCCCAGGCAGCCTGCACCTGAGAGGTTCCCCCACAGCCATCTTCTTGGCCGTAGGGCTGTATCAGTGCTTGTGTGACCTGGACCGTGTGTATCACTCCAGCAAGAGGCAATGTGGGAGCAGACCCCCCCATGCTGCATTGCCTGTTGGGTTCATGCCTGCCACTACAGCTACCATTTTTCCTTTTTGTTAAGGATTTAAATCAGCTCCCAAGTTTTACACTGGTATAATGTTAGGACAAAACCAGTTAGTAACTGGTAGGGAAACCCTGCCACAAAAAATAAATAGAAATGAGGTATTCTGTTACAGTATTGGGGCATTTCAACCCTCAGGGGTTATTCCTGTGAATTAATCTTGTGCTTATTCTGTCAGGGAACACAAATTAATAGCACATGAAGAAATAAGAACCAACAGTCTTAAAACCCCAGAAGAAATCAAATCACACAAATCAGATCCCATTATAGATTTCAGGACCATGCTCTCTATCAGAGAGAATTTTGCTTCCGTAAATAAGGTTGTTAAAGGTGACCCCATATTAGGGTCAGAGTTTTGAACTTACCTCCCAAAATGTCTGAGGTGTTTGGAGCATGGCTTTTCTTTTGGATTGTGCCCATCACCGCATAAAGCTGAAAGGTCTGCAAATATGGTCTATTTGGAGAGCATGTGAAGGTTTGATTGATCCCAGAGTTCTATTGACATAGAGACTTACCGAAGTGTGCTTTCAGGAAAGCATAGCTGACTGTTCAGTGCTACCACCATAAGGGCTAGCATCATTCCCCACAAAAAGTAGTATCACTTCTTCGGCTTAGCTATGACCCTAAACAATGTGTAAAGTTGAACTTTGAGAAGGAATACTTCCTGTAATTCCATTCCTGAAAATGTGTGAATCTCCAAATACTGAAAAAATACCAACATTTGGACTAGTACAGAAGTAAAAAAAATTAAATAGTCGAAGTTTCAATGATATAAAAAATGATCACAATAAAGAGAAATCAGTCTTGATATCAACACCATCGGCAATCCAAATGTCTGGAATTTGCCTGCTGCCTTGTCATCTGCTCACGTGATTCACAGAATGGGGGTTTTTTGTCTTGTTGTCTCTGAGTTTCCACTAGCTCACATTTTCAAACTGTTTACAGCTAACGTGAAAGCAAGGATGAAAAGGAGGAAGATTTTTGCGTGGTCACTTGAACTTGGATTTGGAGATCTAAATTACCTGAGACTACTTTAAATTACCTAATTCACTTCTAATAAGAATAAGTTATGATGTTTAGTCTGAATCAGAATGGTTGTCAGTCAGTGAAGGCCATGCTTGACATCTCAAGGGAATGCATAGTTCCACAGCAGAGGATGTCAGATTCAGCCCCTATCTGCACTAGCCATATTGGGGCCCAGGTACCTTACCTTGCTTATCTGTCTTTAGAGGTCTTTGTTCAGCAAGAGAGCATCACTTTAGTCTTTCTACAGCTTGTTATGTTGTTTACAGTCCTACTCAGGCAGATGTTGAAAATGCTTTTTTTCCTCCGCCCAGTGTGAAGGCACAACATGCTGTTACTGTTTACAGCAAACAGGCTAGCAAAGGAGGAACAATGCGAGCTAAGGAGGAACATACATGCATTGTTATATTTGCTGTAATATTTTCACGCACACTTGAACATGTACAATTTTTAAATAGTTTTGGTATCAGAATGGGTCATTTTGTAAAGGAAAATAAAAAAAGCTGAAAATGAATTTGTGGAAAATATCATGAAAGAAGTAACTTGAAAATGTGACCTGCTGTTAACAACTTCTTAAGAATTGGCCTAATTTTAGTGACCTCTTAGAGAAACATACTACCTAGCCTATTCAGAGGTAGTATATTCTTTCCTGAAAGGAAAAAAAAAAAACCAAACTCCCAGATTAGTGCAAGTAGAAAGCCTGAAAATGGCGTTCTGGACAAATTACTTCCAATTTCATTTGTACAACTCAGTCTGTGAGCCACTTTACAAAGATGTGGTCTGACCTCTAAGGAGCAGCCAGACTTGCAGACTTCAAAATTCATCATTGAGACTCAGAGCAGGAGGCTGCTCTCTGAAGTCACGAAATTACATGTAGATATTTAGAGCCTATATGGTGGGTTTTGTCTTGTCTTTAGAACTCACCCTTCCTACTTCCAGTGTACATGTGTGCATGTGTGCATGAATTAAAACCTGTTGCCCCCTCTTGGTAATATAAAAAAATTTTGTCAATGAATGTGTCAAAAGGGCTTTGGTATCTATCGTAAAATCATAGAATAATTAAGGCTGAAGGGACCTCTGGAGGTCATTTAGTTCAACAGCTTGCTTAAAGCAGGGTGAATGTCAGGTCAGATTACTGAGGCTTCGTGCAGTCTAGTTCTGAGTATCTCTAAGGATGGAGATCCCACAGTCTCCTTGGGCAACATGGTGCAGTGTTTGAGTGACCACACTCATTGAAATTAATTTATTTTCTCCTGTCTAACCAGAATGTCCATTACAGCAGCTTGTGTCTGTTGCCTCTTGTCCTTTTGCTGTGCAATATTTAAACATAGAGGAAAAAATGTTCTCTGTTCCATCTAACTCTACACAGACCTACCCATATTGCAAGGCAGGGAGAATGAAGGCATTTTCTGGCTATTACAGTTTCTTTTTGCAGGCTGCCCTAAATTAAATTATACAGTCAATTTTCCATTATCTGGAAGTAATGGCTGAATTCAGTGTTTTTATTGATGCATCACATTGGTGTTCAGATATGGGATTTCCCGTGCCTCAAGGCTGCCTTTACAAGGCTTAACAAGACTTCATTTATATGGTAGAAATAGACTTGATTTTTCATGTTTATGAGAAATTTGAGGAACTAATGATACTCACCTGCTCTTCTACTTTGTCCTTAAAACATGTGGGGCAGACCTGTAACCACTGAAGTATCTAGTTAACAGTCGTAAACGTTATTTATATTAGTGAATGTAAAGGTAGACTGTGTGGAAGGGAGATTACTTTACATCCTTAATCTAGAATGTCTTGCTTTATTTTTGTTTAACTGAGTTACAAAGAGAGTCTGAATTATAATATTTCATTTAAAAGTTAAGAATTCTATTAATCATAATTATTTTTATACCTATAGGTAAATAATAAATTAAGTGGCTACCTCAGTAATCATCATCTGAATGATTAAGAAATATGATTATCAAAGGTTAAGGTTGGTAACTGAGGTAGAGTGAGACTAATGTAAAAATCCACACTTAGTGCTTGCATGAGACCTTGGGCTATGTTTTGCCCTCATGCCCTATCTAACACCCTAAGTTTTGCAGGGCACCTGCAGTTACGCTTGTGCATGTGGTCAGAACCACCTTTCAGTTTGGACTGATCGACACTGTATCTGTCTTATTAATAAGTCTGGCTGAAAACCTCCAGGATAGTTTTCCTCTACTTAAGTCTCCAGATTTGCTCCACTGTGTCTCAGAGCATGGTTAAAAACAGTACTGGACAAGAAGCTACTAAAGATAAGGGCGACCTCTGCTCCACCTAAAAGTCCCCAAACACTGATGATCAATCACACATATTTCTCATGGGTTGAGGCAGGCTGCAGCTCTGCAGTGAGTCATTTTCTCTTTGATAGGTCCCCAGATGCATACACTGCCTTGCTTTCACAGCGGTGAAAGCTACCCTGCATAATCCTGCATTCATCACAGGGTATGAGCAAGCACCCACAAAGGTACTCTGGAGTGGTGACAGCACTCATCTAGCTCATCCCACAGAAACTTGCCCATAGGGTTCAGCACTTATCCAGCTCCAGGAGACACTCGGGCTGTGAAACCCTTCCTCCTGGTAATAGGGGTCTGCATATTGCGGGGAGGCCAGGGTTATGTGCTTAATTCATGAGAAGGGATAACCCACAGAGTGGTTTGTGGATGGCCACCACAATTCCTAATCTCTTCTGAGGTGACTGCCTCTACTTACAAGCTGTGCAAGGGGGCAGGGGCAACCCCCAGGCTGTTTGGCTGGATGCCCAAGGGACACATTGGCATCCCCCTGACATTCCCGTAAGTCTATCCCTAAGTGACTTGATCATGGATGTATGGACTGGGAGCAGAGCAGAAAAATGCAACTTACGTCTTCAGCATCCTGTCCTGAGGCCTAATCTTATATATAACCATGTCCTAACTACCTTATCATCCATGGTTTCATATGCCAAAGTTAATGAGCCTCAGGTAACATTCACACCTTCACTGCAGAAGAATTTGTCCTGTACTCGCTAGAGGGAGCCCATGTGGTCCTAGAAGTGCTAAAGAAGAAAGAAACTGTTCTAAAGGCAGAGACCAGCAGCATTGCTCTTTCTCCAACTTGGTTTAAGGCACTAGTAATCTTATTCCCTTTTTCTCTTTTCTAGATCTGAGATTTTTATACAATTTGCAGTTGGGGAAGGGAGACTTTCAGAGCACTGTCTGAGGAGAATCTTGCATGTTATTAAAACTATGAAATACTAAGATGGTCAGCTGAGCTTTGGTCCAAACATCATCAACTAAGGTCAAATAGCATAAAAATGCAGCTGTCTGGATGTTCCCTTAAACATCATTCTGACCAGGAGCACACTGCAATGCTAACATGTTCAGACACTCTTCTACACCTTGAGACTGAGGGCGCAAATCCTATTTACAGAGAGGTGCAATGAGGAGATGACCTCTTCCCCAGGCTCCTATGTCATGGTGGCTAGAGGAGAAGAGTTCAGCCCACTGGTGGAGATATGGATTCACCATGCAAAGCAGTTAGGATTGACTTCAACCAGTGCTACCACTGGTACAGTGCACATTTCAAAGGATTACACAAGATGTGGCATGGCCTTGTATTTCTTCTCTTTGTTCCACTGTGCATACCTGCTGTAACTTCTTCTGGCATCTAAGGAAACAAACCCAGAGAGGCTGCAATGTAGGGAGATGGGCAAGAGTTGGGGAACCATGGAGTGAGGCATCCTGTTAACCAGAAGGAGGAGCAGGGTATAGATACCCTAACATGGATCACAGCAAGTTGGCTTGAGCATCATGGGATCCCAAAGGGCAGGGCGTACCCCTACCCCATGGGTCAGACATAAAAGAACAAGACAAATTGGAGGTTCCTTGAGGGCTTGGGCTTGCCAGCAATGCATAAGCCTACTATTAGTGCCATTAGCCGTGTGTTTCAGTCATTTGCTTGGACTCTTGCTATGCTTCCATTTCCTGTTTGAAGAGGCTTGTTTAATTTTGCTAACAACTCTGAATGAAGATAAGGCCCGTGTGTATAATAATAGACTAAAATTAAACTTCAAACAAATTATCTATTAGGATTTAGGAAAATCTTATCTGGGGAGGAATTAATCCTTGCTGCTTGTCTGGGGGCTTTAGTGGGCCACTGGGGATTTGAAAGAGAACAGTTTTTCAGTCTGGCACTTACACAGCAGCTGGAGCCATGGGCATAACTCTGTGGATATGCAAAAAAACCCAACAAAACAAAACCTCAAAAAGACACCTAAACATCTGAAGCGTAGCCTGAACTGACTGTGAACCAAATGCAGGTGCTGTACATCATCAGCTGTCACTGTCAAAGTCCTGGTCTCCTTGTGACTAATGTCCTTGCTTCCTCCATCACTGCTTATCAGGACAATTCTGTAAGCTGTCTCTTAAGCCCTAGTTCTCCACGCTCCACACTGCGTGGTTTGGAAACTAGCCATTGCACCCTCCCAGTGACATCAGGTTGCTCTGTGAGGAAGACGCTGCTCAATCCATCCTATTAATCAAATTAACAGAGAGGGGGCAAGAAGTGCCTCTGCAGGTTACTTTGCTGAAAAATGCTCGTGTGGCTCAGAGTGCTGTTGGGAATGGGATTAGATGTGGGGCTGGCAGAGACTGGGCAAAGACAGCCCCACTTGAATGCTATCACCCCATGATGGTTTGAGGGATTCAGTCCCAGGAACAATTTCAGACTAACACTTTAGCTCTGTTTCGCTCACCTGCAAGGAATACCCATGACAGACAATAAAGATAAAGACAGGAAGACTCTGGAAATACCATCTTACAACAGAGAGACCTCAAATTCCCATCCGTGAGAGATTCCTGGTAGAGGTCTTTCATCTTTTCCTCTTCCATCCATTTTTTCTTTCTTTCAGCTTTGCTGTCCACACAAGATGTAGGATGAAAGAGCAGCAGGAAGAGAGAACAAGAGAAAAAAGAAGCTTCAACAGCCAGGAGGAGATAAATGGGTGTACTTTGGAAGCATAAACTAGACCAACAGTCAGGAAAAATCATGTTGGAAAATCTCCAGTATTTACTGTTTTTTGGTTTTCTTAACCATATTTTTCTTGCAATTCTAGGAGCATCAATTATGCAAGGTTCAGAGTAAAAAGCCCTCTTAGGACTGCACAGCAGTACAAGAAGAAAACTGCCTGAAAACATTGTCTCAAATTTCCATTATCCTGAACCACACAATGGGGTAAGATGCAAGACTTCAGTGAAAATGTTAGGTGCCTGAACTCTGCAGGGGTTTCCACCAAATCTGTTGTGTATTCCACTACTGTCTTGGGAATACTTCACTGATGGTTGTGATTCAGGGTACTTAGAGCAACCTTATGAGTAATAGAATGGGATAAATCTGCATCTTGGAACCCCAGAAGGCTCAGTGCACCCACTTGTGGCTGTCCAAAACATCTGACTGCATTCCCTGAAGCTGTATATGAAGAGAGGTTTCTTGCCTGAGGGAAATGAACGCAGTCAGAAGCTCAGAACATGGCAGGAAGCTGTGTAAAAATAAAGGGCAAAAGATCCTTTCCCCCTTTTCCTTTGATAACTGGTTTAGGTTCCTTCCCACCCACACAGATAATAGCTCTTTGGCCACTCTGCCTCCTCATCCACCCTCCCCTCCTTGCAATTTGCAGTAGTCCTTTGGTATGTGTAGGTCTGTTTCCCATTTCAAGGGCTCCAAGTCACTGCTTGGGCCACCATATTGACACAATTTATTAGGAAGTTAAACAGACAAGAACTCACTGAAGTCCCGCTCTGCTCCTCTCCCCAGGCAGCACCATCTCTCACTGCAGACATACATACAGGTCTGCGTCATTGCTCCATCCTGTCCCTGACCGTGGATTGCATCAAGGAGAAGAGCTGAGAGGGCTTAGTTCAACGTGTGGTCTTCCTTGTCAGAAACCACCTCTCCCTCCAGAACAGGGCTCTTTCCACTCCCTGAGCTGCTCATGACCCCATGTTGCTTATCATAAATCTCAGGTGTCAATAGATGAATTGAGAATAGGTGGACTATGCAAGGAAAGATCTTTGAAATAACCTTTTCCCTTTCATCACAAAGAGTCAGAATCAAAAAGGAGGACCCCTTCTTTATGTCTGAAGCTTCTAGCAAGGACACCAAATTTACAGCCACTGAAGCACAGTGGCACACCTCCAGCAGTGCACAGTACAATGATGCCCAGCCCGATAAACTCAAGCACAGTGCAGAGACATGAGGATCTACCAGCTCAGAAGTGCTGTGTTGGTGCAGTACTTTGCCTCAGCCATCCACCCCTCTTGGATGGGCAAACCTCCCTGCGCTCCTGTTCCACCTGGTCCCCAGCAGTGCCGCAATCGTATGGATCAAGCATAGTGCTTTCAGTGCTTCTCTTACCCACCTAGCCATCTGCTGAGAAGTAAACCAACAAAATTTGCACCAGCTGAAGTCATTCTTTCATACTATTTCTTGAAAGGCATCTAATGACCTGCTGGTAACCACTACCTGCATGGTCTTTCTCAGTATGCAACCAAGCAGGACAAGGCAGAAATCCCTAGAGACATGCAGTCTTTTTTCAGTCTGGCCTTTAACTGGGCAAAGAGGCCACTAATGAGCAATCTCTAGTCCGTGCAAAAGGAGTATGTTATCTTGGCAACACTTCAAATGTCTGCTGACCTGAAAAGTGAAAGACTAGAGACAAGAGGTTAAGTAGCTTGGTGTGCTGAACACATGGTATAATAGCTCCTTTCCTTTCTATCTTTCTTGAATTTCCATCTGTATCTCCCGTACAGCTCTTGACAATAAATGTCCTATGTTTTATTGTAATAGATATTACTAGCAAAAGGCAAATACATTTCCAAAGGATTGAATTTGTTGCCATGGGAGGCAATGCAAATAATTTAGGGTTAAATACAAAGAGACAAAAGTAAGCTCTCTTGTTAAAGTAAATACAATCTCACTGCTTTGCATTCAGTTTTAGAAGGTTCATGAATATCCTTATTTTCTGTAACCTTGCATGTTTTTGAAAAAGATCTTTCATTTGCTTCTACTCTTTGCAATTTCCTTAGATATTCTATTACCTTGCATCTGCAGAAACTGAGCTGTTTTTCGTGTGCTTGACAAACCATCAACATCTGCATGTGAAAGATTTCGGAGAGAGAAGAAACAGTAAAAAAAGAAGATAGAAACCTTTCCTAATCAATTTCCCTTTGATTTTCATACACTTGTGTAATAGGATGCATCCAACAGTGGATTTTTCTGAAAATATATTTAAACTGAGCAAAGTCAGATTTTATTTGTTGACACTAGAGAACAAGCTCAGTGAAAGAAGTAGTCTGTCTTGCTCAGAAGCTGCCTCAGACTGAAGCTGTGCGCTCCTCACAGCAGTATATTTGTATATATATAGATAGTTGGAAGACTGGTTTTGATTTAAGAACATGAAACAAAAATACAGAATTATGCAGGTGCGATACCTATTGGAGGTAGCGCCCATAACTGGAGGGTCACCAGCCAGCACACCAAGGTGGCACATTCAAGCACCTACTCAGGGTCGCGCTGCAAAAAGAAGGGAGTGCTGAAAGGTACTGGAAGCATCCAGGCGTCCTTTCTGCTTTCCCACACAAAAAAACAATTGTCAGGTTTTACCAAATAAGGGAAGGCCCAAACCCCATCCTTATGAATTGAAGCAAACTTCTTCTCAGTTTCTCTTGCTGAATTGTTCATGTAAATCATGTGCTTCTGACTGAAATTTGCTTTGTACAAAATAAGCTGCAGGAGCAGTTGCCACGCAGTGTGTCCCATCCAGGTGGGAGGAGCTGCTTCCCAGGGAGCTCCTATCCCCATTTTCTGTTGCTCAGAGCAATTCAGATCCACTGCTTATAACACTGTCTTTTGCCCAAAGACCCACGCACCCCTGGATGCTGCCTGTGCCCAAAAACCACACATCACTTCCAAGGAATGAAGGGGGTTGCTTATCTATCCTTATTTCCAAGTGTAGGTTCTGGGGAGCCCCATGACTGGGACACCAGACCCTGTCTCCCCTACAGACAGGGGAGGGTTGAGCTTTCCTACCACAAATAAGACAGGGCCCAGTAAGCATTCTCCTTAGCCCACCCATGCAGAGACCCGGGCAGCAACTCATGACTTACTTCAGATCAGAGGGTTTGCGGAAGACCATACTGTCATCGTTCCTATGACACTAGATGATTTTTACAGTGTTTACCTCAATGTCACGGTATTCACAGATAACTACAGTTAGCTGGTCTTCTTGGGTTGAAAGGGAAGATCCTGAGCTAGCTGTCAATGTAGACAAGTGAAGGTAAAGTACCGCAGGGAAGAAACCCATGGATGAGCCTGAGATGTTTTTAGTGAAGACAAACTTAATGCCTTGGGCTGCAGTTGGGAGCAGTAGCAGTAGGAGTGACTCACTCTCTTCCCTAAATTATACCACTGCGTGGGGCACGCATCAGACATTATCAAGCTCCCAGTTATTCCAGAAGTTAGTATGCTGTGCCAACTCATTACTTCCTAAATAGCTTCAGTGTCAGTGCTAAGTGGTGACTTAACTGACTGCTGACATTCACTACAAGGTCACTAAGCTAAGTCTATACTTAGGAGCACTTTGGTGCTGCAAATGACATGGAAGTGATTTCATCTATACACATTTTGATGAGGGTAAGAGGAACAGAGAATTAATATTCTTAGAATGACTGAGTTTTCTGTGTAAGTTGTTTTAAGCAGTATATTTCTTTTTTGCTGTCCTTTCACAGGCCTGACCAACATGGACAAAGAATATAGAAAACACAATTAATATTCAACTCACTAAGTAAACCTGGAGAAGGAGTTTCAGGAAAGCAAACACTAAAGACAACACCGATAAGAAATTCAGTCAGCTGAAAAGTGAACATTTCTGCATTTTTTCCTAAGGAATCTATCATGCCTCTACTGATGACTGCAGCAAACGTGCAGCATTTCTCACTGCAGAGCTGCTCACTGCAGAGAGCTCTTCGTGACTTGCACGGCTCTCTTTACAGTCCACACACTGCAAATGGATCCTTTCCTCCCAGTGCTCACTGAAGAGGACCTCCCCACAAGGCCCAGTGCCTATGGTCAGATGGCAAAGACATGTACAGCTCCTCCTGGCAGCCTGGAGATTTCAACAGCTTCATGAGCTCCTAAATTCAAAGGGTAATTCTCATCCTTCTACCCCTACAACGGTTAGCACATCAGCAAGTAACCTACTATCAGCTTCAGCCCTCTCCTGCTCATTGCTAATAAATCTCTGCCTATCCTAAAGCTCCATGCATTTTAGAAATACTTCCTGCAACCCCTGTGTACCAAGCAACATCACAGAGACTACCAATATGATGTTCAAAGTCCTGATCACATCTGTAAAATATTCCAGAGTACAGCAGGGCACTGAAGTCGATGTCTTTTTAAAAGCGGTTTTTTAGTTCATTACTTTCATGGATAGGCAGTTTAGCATTTCCCTCTGCACCTTCCTTGGGGAATCATGGAATGCTTTAGGTCGGAAGGGTCCTTAAAGGTCATCTAGTCCAACCTCCCCTGAAGTGAGCAAGGACTTCTTTAACGAGATCAGGTTGCCCAGAGCCCCGTCCAACCTGACCTTGAATGTTTCCAGGGATGGGGCTTCTACCACCTCTCTGAGCAACATGTGCCAGTGTTTCACCACCCTCATCACAAAAAATTTCTTCTGTATATCTACCCTGAATCTCCCCTCTTTTAGTTTAAAACATTACCCCTTGTCCTGTAGCAACAGGCCCAAAGACCAGGAAGCTGGTCTCTTTTCTGATAAAAAGGGTCCTGCAGCTGCCTGATGCCAAGATGCAAGAACCTCTTCATTCTCCTCTGCTCTCCTCACCAAAGGGCCAGGATTTGCACCAGTTGGCCCTCATTGATAGCCCATCAAAAATATCAAAAGGCAAATTATCCTTATCTGTCCTGCAGATGTTGGTGTGAGTCTCCCTACAACAATAAAGATAAATATCTCAGCTGTCATTTAAGGGGAAATGGCATACAGTTCTTCAAGTCTGATGATTGAGACATAATAATCTCCCAGCGATTAGGAGACAGAAGCAAATAAATTGGGGGCAAAAGGGAAAAGAAAGAAAATTGAAACGAGTTAAACTCTCTATTACCTTCCATTTTACCCCCAAATCTGTCTTGATCCATATCTAAGAAAAGCAAAGGAACCAATCACTGTTGCTTACTCGTGGGGCAGCACGTGATTGGGAATTGTGTCTGCACACATGTACGCTCTGTTTCAAGTCAAGGGTGGCAAGAAGGCATTTAAGAGCCACTTAGTTTTGTATTTCACTTTATCCTGCTGGCTTAGGTCAGGTATATCCTTTAACGCACATTGGGATAAACGGCGTGGGAGCCATGGAGCTCCTGCAGCACCGGAGCAGGCTGGCTCATGTACATCAGCTGCCTGCACCTCTGTACTTGCGCTGTCGCGTGGGTTGGGACTGGGATTCAGCACGGACATGAGCGCAGCCCTCTCCGCGCAGTGGTCACCCAGGATTTCCTTGGCATTTTCCAGCCCAAAAAGCAGTGAATGTTTGGGGTTTTTTGAATCCTACCCACGCACGTTTTCAGCCAGCCACATGCTCCAAGCTCATCCAGCCTGTGCTGTGCGGGGGAAGGAGAGCTGCCCAGGCACTCACAGTCCCAACTGTGTGAGATTTTATATGACAAACTCCAAATATGTGGTTTGACTTTTTAAAAATCATAAAAACCAGGTGGTAGCTATTCCTATGACAGAGGCAGATGCAATTAAGTTGGTGGGGAGTAACTCCAGGACTCTGTAGATACTCACTTCATTAAGTCTTAATTGTAACGATTTCAAGGTGCAACCCCAGCACCGTAATCAGATCCCGAGGTGACAGAGGCACAGATAATTGTAATGAGCCTTCCTCCGAAATGAAAGGCCTGCAGTTTTCTCCCCAGATGCTAATGGTACAAAGCAGAGTCAGAAAACGCTGTCAGCAGGAACCAGAAGAAGCTGGGGATCCAAGGAGCCCCCTGGGCTACAGAGTTTACAAACAAATACTAGGCAGAGGCCATTAACCAGAGCTGCAGATTTAACTTCTGTTTCCCCTTTCTATTTCTAGCTTGCTCTCAGAAGCATCCTAAGTAAATCTGCGCTATCCTGACCTCATCAGTACTTTGTTCTCTGTAAAACTCTAGCAAAACTATTTCCCGTACTGGCAAGACCATAAGAGAAAGGAATGGAAGAGATTAATACAGAGAGCCGTGCTGCTCCCTCCTTCCATGTGCCAGCCCAGGCTCCACCCACGCTGACCCCACCAGCAGTGGGTGGTAAGTACTGACTTGACCCACTGGCCTTTAACTCACGGGACTAAAATGGAGATTTAATTGTCAGGGCACGCTTGCAGCTGAAGAATGAGTCAGCCCCAAGGGGCTGCTGAGTCAGAAGAACTGAAAGAGCCATTGAAGTTGGAAAACGAGCATTCTTGTACAATCCAGTGCTAATGTCCAAGCAGGAAATAGAAATGAACTTTGGAATAAAAGTCAACAATGGCAAATGAATAAAAATGGGAGCAATTCTACTAGAAGCTCTTCATTCTGGTGATATCGTGGTTCCCAAATGCCCTTCAGAAATGCAAATTGCCTACAATGTAATAAAAAGGGCATTTTCTAGAGTGTGCAGAGCTTGCATAGTTTAATTAAGCATAAACTAGGGTGACTCTGGAAAGGAAAATGATGTGGATTGCATTCTCTGAGTGACCTTGGAAAGGCACTTAGATACTTTTTCTACCCAGCAATTAAGTAAACTCACACTTCATATGCTGTCAGTCCTATTCCTTTCCTTTATTTAGAAACATATTTTTTGTTCTCCCTGATCTCACATTGATTTATCTCTCTTCTTAGAAAATGTGATTTGTTTCTCTCAAGATAACTAAACATTTGCCTACAGCCTCACCATCCCTAGTTTTCTAATCTTTACTTCAATATTACTTATATTAAACTTCTGGCCCTTGCTTTTCTTGCTTTCTACAAAACGCCATCTAGGCTACATCACTGACATGGCACACTAGAATAAGGAGGTGCCTATAAAAATTTCTCATCCAATCTTCCCAAGACCAACCTAGTGGCTTTTGATGGTGGAGTGACTACATCAGTGGACAAGGGAAGAGCTACGGATGTCATCTATCCAGACTTCTATAAGGCCTTTGACACAATCCCCTACAACATCCTTCTCTCTAAATTGGAGAGATGTGGATTTGATGAGTGTCTGGTGGATAAAGAATTGGCTGGATAGTCGCATCCAGAGGAAGTGGTCAATGGCTCAATGTCTAGGTGGAGATCAGTGTCAAGTGCTGACCCTTGTGTTGGGACCAGTGCTGTTTAATGTCTTCATCAATGACATAGTGGGGTTGAGTGCACCCTGAGCAGGTTTGCAGATGACACCAAGCTGAGTGGTGTGGTTGACGCACCTGAGGGGTGCGATGCCATGCAGAGGGACCTGGACAAGCTGGAGAAGTGGGGTCATGTGAACCTCATGAGGTTCAATAAAGCCAAGTGCAAGGTCGTGGGTTGCACCTGTGCATCTGGGTTGGGGCACTCTTCAGTATCGATACAGGCTGGGGGATGAGAGGATTGAGAGCAGCCCTGTGGAGAAGGACTTGGTATTGGTGAATGACAGGCTGGACATGAGCTAACAATGTCCCAACTGTATCCTGGTCTGCATCAAAAGAAGCATAACCAGCAGGTCAAGGGAGGTGATTCTCCCTCTCTATTCTGTTCTGGTGAGATTCCACCCAGAGTACTGTGTCCAGCTCTGGAGTCCTCAGCGTAGGAAAGATACAACCCAGTGAGCAGGTCCAGGAGAGGGCCACAAAAATGACCAGAGGGCTGGAACACCTCTGCTATGAGGACAGGTTGAGAGACTTGGGGATGTTCAGCCTGGAGAATAGGCGGCTACAGGGAGACCTTATTGTGGCTTTTCAGTACTTAAAGGAGGCCTACAGGAAAGATGGATAGAGACTCTATCAGGGAGTGTAGCAATAGCATGAGGGGTAATGGTTTCAAACTGAAAGAGTGGAGATTTAGATTAGATATAAGGAAATTTTTTACAGTGAAGGTGGTGAAACACTGGCACATGTTGCCCAGAGAGGTGGTAGATGCCCCATCCCTGGAAACATTCAAGGTCAGGTTGACCAGGGCTCTGAGCAACCTGATCTATCTGAAGATGTCCCTGCTCATTGCAGGGTGTTTTGGACTAGGTGAACTTTAATGGTACCTTCCAAACCAAAGCATTCCATGATTCTGTGAAGACCCTCCTTCAACTCAACCCACAGACTGTAAAAAATATATCATCTCCCTTGCTTGCCTATCAAAGTGCATCACACCTTTCTGTGAATCATTCCAGGGTGGCACTGTGCAATTCCAGATGCTTCCCTTCAATATTTTCTTCACCCAGAGTCATGACATTAGATTCAGTTTGACTTTGATTTTCCTGTGCATGGCTTTGTAAGGAATCAGGACCAACTTGCAACATATGTAGCTACTCACCATGTATGTGGATGGCTCCAAACCATCCACTCAGACCTAAAGATAAAATTATTTGCCTAGTGTTTCGTAACATGGACCTCATCTTCCAGCAACTTTCCTCCCATTCAGGATTTTGCAAAACACCTCTGCAAATCATCACACAGCTCTGTGGCAAGAATGGCAATGGCTCATGGGGAAAATGGTACTGGGGGTGGATTAGGTTTTTGTAGCTTTAGGTTGGACATGAGGAGAAGGGTTGTCAAGCATTGGAACAGGCTGCCCAGGGAAGTGGTGGAGTTGCCATCCCTGAAGATATTTGAAAGATTTAGAGATGTGGTGCTTAGGGACATGGCTTAGTGATGAGCTGGCAGTGCTGGGTTAATGGTTGGATTTGATGAATTTAAAGGTCTCTTCCAACCAAAACAATTCAGTGTGATTCTGTTTGATGCTGTGTGTGAGAGGGACTCTTAAAGCTGTTTCTTACACATCTGCCTTCAGCTTGATCTTTCAAAAAGACGCTGCTCTCTCTTCCCCTTGAATTTTGCAGAGGAGTGACCATCCCCACATCTTTGGGAATGTTTTTCTCTTGGTATCGTGATGTGACTTTCAAGGAGGAACAGAAACATTCTGAGGAAGATTTGAAGATGGTAATGGGTAGGAAAAAAAATTCACCTAGTAAGGTCGAAGAAACCAGCGGAGGGCAAGTGGGGAAAGGATGCTGATTTGAAGCTGTCGTTTGAGCTGTGATGGAGTTTCGGTGAACCACACCACATGGACTGCTGACTCATAAAAAGGTGGAATACCCAAAAGGAGAGCAATGATCCTGGAGCAATTGCATCCCATTATGGTATGTCAGACATGTTGTTGATTGCACAAGCCTATAATTAGTTACAGAGAATTTCACGGTTTCTGAAGAAAGAAGAAACAGAAATAATTGTTCCCTCTCTTAGTGACTAGCAGGATCAGTGGCTAATGCTCAGGGATTGCTTCAAATAAAATGTATTCACTGTTGATAGATTTATATTTATTTTTGCAATTTCAGAGTAAAAGTCAATGACTCAGTAAAATCTAACAAATCTTAAGAGACCCCACACCAAAGATCTGAAAGTCCAGGGATTAATTTTAGGGCTGGTTCCTGTCCACTCTGCATGTAAGAAACACGCTTAAGTATCTTAAGTATCTTTTGAAAATTATTTTGAAAATTAAGATCTCTTGGTTTCGTAATAAGAAAGAAAGGAAACATCCGAGTTTAGTATGAACGGAAAATCGTAGTAATAGCTGCATTACACACTTGCTAACACTAGATGGGGTGTAAGGAAAGAGTGAAGGGGAAAGCCGGGGAACAGCACAACCTTGGAGGTCCGAGCTACCTCAGGCACAGAAACTGAGTTTAACTGAGCTGAGCATGGCTTTCTCCATGTTTTCAAAACCCAAAAAATGGACAAGGACTCGTTTGCCCACCTTGTCGATCCCTCTGGCAGTCTGGATCTTCAAACGTGGGTATTTTAACACGCACGACGCACTACATTATTAATATTAACTATACTCATTAACTACATTTTATTCATATATTGAAAGAGTACATACATGTGTCAGTAGCATAGCTTGCATCAGCTCCTAAAAAAAGCTCAATGCATATACAGCCTCAAAATGCTCCCACTGTAGCTAGCACGTTGTATTAAATCTATGCTTATATAAACTACTGTTCTTTACATAGTTGTATGTATTTTACAACACATTAAAAATTACCAGGCAGCACATTCTGTTAACCTTTCTTACTGTCCTGATGGTCTAACAGTTGCGATAAATTATGGATATGCATAGTTTATTTATTATTCAAAAAAATTTCTATTACAGGTTATAGGCCATGGAGACAAAACTGTTGTTACATTTGGAAAGGCAGAAAGTATGTTTGATGCTTAAGTGATTTTTGTTGTTACAGCTGCATCCTACAGGTTTTCCTTGGGAGCCGGACGAGCAGAACAAGGCTCTTGTTGACACCCTGCCTTTGTTTAATCCTGCAAAATGTACCATAACCATTTATTCATCAGCTGGTGCTTTTACCCTCCTTCTTAGCTGCTTCGACCTCCTGTGCGCTAACTCAGCAGAACAGGCAGATCGGCGTCTGACTCCTGCTGAATCCAGGAGAGATGCTGAGCTGGGCTTCCTGACCAACCAGCACAGCTACTCAGCAGAAGCGGCAGCCTGCCCACAGAATTCATTTCCCTCACTTTCTTCTTCTGGTCCCGTGCGAATGAGCTAAACTCCTCTGGATCATTTTATCCTCTTTATTAAGCCTGTCTCTGCAGAGACCATTTTAATTTAATTCAACTTGATAGCCAAGTCTCAAAATCCCCTTAGCTCTTGAAACCATACAGTCTCCTGGTATTTGATACACAAGCCCTTTTCCACCATCCTCTTGCTTTCCTTAAAGTAAAAAATGCCAAGATCCAATTTCTCTAAACTAGCGTTGAGCTGTGACTGATGCCTCTTGCTGAGTTAATGGTACTCACAGTGAGCCCTAAAAGAAAGTGCTGGCACACTGAGAAATGCCCCTTCTCATCAGAATATCTGATTCTATTTAAACATGAATGCTTGACAGAAAAGCAATAAAAATTGCCTTCCCACAACGCAGGTTAAAAACCATCACTGGCCAGCCATACCCACTTTAAGAAGTAAACTGGGAACATGGTAAGAAACTGCATTCACTGGCAGACGTATGAATCATCTCTTTGTTTTCTTGGATTTGTTAGCTTAATCCTAGGAGTGGTATTGCTAACACCTACTGCAGAGGGTTGGTTTGCATCTACTGGTCTGATTGAAGCACCAGGACTGACATTGCACTGGGATTTGGAGGGCAGTGCTCAATCCTTCGGATCGATGGGCTAAGTTGCCAATGTAATTAAAAATAAAACCAGGACAAGCACTTCTACAGGAAAAAAACTAGCATGTAACTTAAAAAGCAGAATAAAATGAGTTATGTCTCTGACAGGCTAGTAATAATTTTATTTCATAGCAGTGAGGTAAATGTTGGGGAAGGTTGTGGTAGGTTATGACTCCTCATGGGAGTCCTTGTGCATAATCCTTTTCTGCAGCACTGTTCACACCCTGGATGTCAGAAAGCCTATGAGAACATCTCTATTTGTGATAACAGGCCATGTTTCACATGGCCAGGGCAAAACTGTGAAGCTCACTCAGCACATACATGGTGAGACAGCCCTGAGTATGGAGGAATAAAGGACAGTTTCCTTTGCTCCGCCTGCTTTACACAAAGTCTCCCTATTATCCAAGGCAGCAGTGCAGCAGCAAGACACAATAAAACAACCTAGTATGCTAAGTGGCAGGAAAACTTAAAGAAACATACTGTGTAAGTGGAAAAACAAGGGCTCTGATACACAATTTTGTTTGTTGGGAAGGATGGTGGAGAGCCTTTCCAGGATAACAGTCCCTTGCTGTTATCGTGACAGAGGCCCTGCATGCCAGGGCTGCTCCATTTAGGATGACTGAATAGCTTAGTCTGTAGCCACCCAAAACACCAACGTGGTGCAATCTGTTCACATCCTCCTGCTTAACTGTCAATGGACTGGCAACCTGGCAAAAGCCTGGAGCCACCAAAAGGAAATCCTTCTTGGAGCCAGGGTTAGCTCTAGCTTGAAACAGCTCCAGCTGCCTTGGTGCAAGAGACTCAGTGACCCTGAACTAGTATTTAGACCTCAGCCAGGAGGATTCCCCAAATACAGCTTGTGATGACCCAAACTTGAATTTATTGCTTGTGAGCTGTGCTGGGGGAAAAACACTGAGGAATAAATCGTCTCATTGCATACTGACGAGCTACAGCATGGAGTACATAAACGTTGATGTGTGTTTCAGGCTAAGCTTAAGCTGTGCCTTCTAGAATGAGAGATCACAACAGATTTACTTGTTAGAATACCCCGGGAATCTACTGGGATCGTCAGGAAAAGTAGGAATTACAGCAAAAGGGGGTGGATTTCTGGAATACCTATTATTAAAAGAGAAAATGGATGGATTTTGTAGTTGATTCATTCCCGGCACCATACAGACCTTTGTTATTTTCTGTCTTTGTTAACCTGATAAGATCTCACAATCCAGAAGTGGCATACTCTTCTTTTCCTGGTTGCCCAGTTATGAACAATTTGTTGCTGAAATAGTGAATAATGGAAGAAAAATGGCAATAGATTTTTACTTTCCCTTTAATCTACAGGGAAATAAAATGATGCCTTGGACTAACCATAAACCACAAAGACAGATTTTGAAGACAGACCTTAAGAAACCAAAATAAAGTGTATTCTGGAACGTTACTGTTTGTTTTTATAACTCATCAGCAACCATGAAGAACTGACATTAGTCTTAAAATCATTACTAGCATGTTAGTTTAAGAGTCAAGATCATTTCCATGCTTTGTATGGCTCACTCTTCACTTTCTTCATGAGATGTTCAATTCAGTGTAGCTTTTTGGGCAAAATTTAGATCATTCTCTTAGATGTCAGCATTAATCCTGATGCACTACACTCTCCTCTGAATGACTGCAGACTGCGAAGTGTCTTTGAAAAAGGGTAAAATGAACATGTCATGCAGTAACCAAGTAAATGCAATCCCTGATTAATATGCACGTTTGAAAAGTTCAGAAAATGTCATCATGCTCCATAGGTGCACCCTGTTTTTGGAAAGGTCTCTTTTTGTTTTGTTTGTGTATAAATGTCATTCTACATTAATTTCACTCCAGCAGCTTTTCATAAACTCAAGTCAATGATGATATGTTCAAATATTTGAGTATTTCCTTTAAAACTAGAGGCAAAGAAAAAATCTCTTCGGTCCGTTGACACAGCTGTGAAAGACCGTGGTGCTTGCACATAAATTTCTTTAAATAATCTGAAGATCTTCTTTTCACCATCCCACTGGTAAATCTGGGAGAAGGTATAGTCACTTCCCAAGGCTAGGTAATAATTGTTCTTGAACGAGAAAGGCTGCAGTGTCATGGCTCCTCGGGACGGAAGAGCCTGTATCTCCACAAACTGTTTGCTATTCCATTTCATAACTCTGGAGTCACCAATGAATCTTGTGAGCGTGATGTACAAGCTGTCTTGCATCCTGAAACTCTTCACAGCCAAGACATCTTCCATGTTTGGGATTTCACTGTGTGGGACAAACTTCTTGGAAACTTTGTTCCACTGGAGTATAATGGGAACCTGGGAACGGCTAGAGAGGATTAAATGAGATTTTCCATCTATATTGAGGAACTCAGCATCGGTGTCCCTGAACCACTCATGAAGGGACTGGTATGAGTAAAATCCTTTGTTATTCCACTTGTACACTGTTGACAAACCTGCTTTAGAGCTATCTGCTATGACAAAAAACATTTCACTGTCTATCTCAAAAAGCTCTATATCATTCGGCTTGGAAATGCGAGATACTTCGATGTCCTGGAATTTCACAAACTTTGTCCAGCTTTCATCATACTTGTAGATGTGCGAGCCACCAAAAAGCTGTGCCACCACCACAAAGACTTTGTCACCAACGAGAATGGCTTTACATCCCACTATGGACTGACCTATTGCTCAAAAAAAGAAAAAAGCACATATATTAGCACAGTACAAAGCACCCTATAAACCACAGAGAGATTACCCCACCACCCCTCCTCTTTTTTAAATCTGCACCATTTCATAATTTTGTCTTCTGCTACACACTGTCAGAGCTTCTTTTTATGCTTTTTTCTCCCCAGTAACGGGAAAGATGACTTCAAATGTGGGAAATGTCACACCCCTCAAGGACTGCAAGTATGATGCACCCTAAAATGCTCATTCCTTTTTATCCAGAATAATTCTTTCTCTGTTTGTTCAAACACATGTCCCCTGATACCCAAAAAAATTACTTAAGCCAAATTTTTTGTTATTGGAAAATAACAAGAGTTGGTATCTCATAACTCAGCAGGAATCTGAAATTCTCTTATTCTTGGAATGTCTGTCTTTCCAGCTTAACTCTAAGAATGGATTTTTTTTTTTTTTTTTTTGCTCCAGCAGGGCCAGAGTCAGCTTTTTGCTACTGTGAATAGAAATATTGATGCATATTGTGGATATATCACCTGACAGCAGGATGAAAAAATATAAATCTAACTCAGTTGTTTCTGTTAAGTATGCTTGAAATTCTGTTAAACTTGAAATACTTAGGAATGTTGCAGTTGCCAGATTAGATCAGCTTGGGTTACGGTCTGTTTTGAGAATGTCAAGTCACTATATAAGCAGCACATCAAAAAAGTAACAACCAGACTATTTATGAAAGGTTTTGTTGGAGGAAGGGAGGAATTCCCCTCTGAAGCACAAGGTTTAAGTAGAACTGTATCTGCACAGATTCCCCCGTACATGCTTGGTCACAGTCACCAGAGGAGACTTGCCCTGGCAGCTCTGCTGGTCCCCTGTGCAGAGCTGTTTCACAGCCAGTCTGGGATGATCTACCACCTGCCAGTGTAGGACCTGTAGGATTCATCTCAAGTACCATAAGGTATCTGCAGCGTACACATGAATGCTCGAGCTGAACATCCAGGCTCTCTCTGGTCTCAGTCTAAAAGCCCTCTAGAGGAGATTTCACCTGGTCTGCAGATGGCTCCTTTTGCAGAGGACAGCAACGCCCATTCTCTGCATGTTGACTGTAAAGGCAATCTTGGCAACTAGCTCAGCTCCATAAGCCTATGCTGTAAAGGGCTAAACTGAGATATCCAAATGCCAAGCATAACAGTAATAAAACTCCCCATGGAGCACACAGCTGGTTCCTGAGCTCTACAAAACACCCTTTAGGCTCTGCAAGAGGCTTTTTACGTGCCCATGCAAAAGTCTCTCACTCACTTATTTACATTTTGGAGTCCAGAGCTCAAGCTCAGGCCTTCCAAAAACAGAGGACCATTGTTCAAAAAACTAGTCTGGGCATGTACGCTGGGTGTGGAGCTAGGACTCAAGTCCCCAGCAGAAATGCTTCCTAATCATGTCATTCACAGGAAGGTCAAATACATCCAGAACACAATTGTCTTTGGAAATGACCCAAACTCTCAATTTCCAGAGCTGTTTTAGAGCTCGGATAGCTCTCTTTGGGGCATTGAATTCTCAATTTACATCCACAGGTACGTATTTCACCCTAATCTACTAAAACACAATGAAACCTAAAAAAAGGCAAAATTTTTCATTTCCAAAATTTTCTGACAGAGGGGTAGCATCTTGCAAACTTTCGTTAGTGACTCACACAGCTGATCTGAGGAGGTAGGTGCTTGCTGCCTTTGTAGACTTCAGCACCAGATGAGGATGCAGCATACTCTTTGTTTCCCAAAATGCAAGGTAAAAAAATAATCTATCTCACATAACAAGGAACTAGAGGGAAGGATGCTCATGGATAAATTTAGTCTTGAGAACCAGTAGTTTGAAGTAGCTGGGAAATCAGGCAGCATATAACAGCTCTAAAGAATCTTGTCCTTGCTGTCATGGTGTGAATGACCACCATGTGACTTGGTTAGGGACGGAATGGTTGTTAGCATTAGAAAGTCACCTGGCATCCACATGGTCTTTTTGTTTGATGAGTAATCTGGCCAGGATGCTAATTCAGTATGTTTGTAAATGGAAAGTAAACGTGAAAGCTTTGCAGCACATCTCTTTGGGTAATGACCAAGGCTTAAATATTTCTATGTCATCTTCTGCTGTGAAACACACTTTCCTGGCCAGTCCACCCTAGAAGTATGCTTCAGACCTATTTCCTTCTACATTCAGTAGAGTATTCTTATACTCTATTTTGCAGGCACTTTGGCAAGAGTAAGGGCTCCTTCAACTTATACTTTAATTTGCAGCGTGATATAGGCAGTGAGTGCTAAGCTGGGCCACGGCATGACATTCACAGCAAGTGTCTGTGCCTTCCGAACAATTTACAAGAACAGACAAAAGCCTACTTTGTGTGCTACAGCGAGGTTAAATGTGCATGTATTAACAAGATGCACTATTCCATGAAGTCACTCATGTCCAAACATTACATACTTTGATTTGCCAAATTCAAAAGAGATTCAGGACGAAACCCATCAACTGGTCCCTTCTGTGAATCTCGTATTTGTGAAATGCCAACAGTTCATTAATGACTGGAATCCCAGTGTTCATATACCTGTGATGTTGTCATAACTCCTGAAATTCATTTCAATGTGATCCCACTCCAGCACCATGCAGTTCTCCATGCTGGGCTGTGCAATGGCTACAAACACATCATTCTTTGAGTTGAACGTATCCACTGAAACTGACTGGTAGGGCAAAATCTGGTGAACAACAAAATCTAGAAACATACATTTACAACAGTTAGGATACATCCTTGCTGGAAACACAGAGTAAGTGGTCGCTGACTATAATGATTTACACTGGGAAATGAGTGAAATACTCTGGATTTTGTATAACAGTAGCATGGAAGTGTCAGTGCTGACATTAGGCATGCAGCAACAGGGGAAAGCATCTCCTGCTTTAGGCATCATAAACTGTCCTCTGGAAATACGGTTGCCAAGGCGATCAAATAGGTAAATAGTTGCAGAAATCAGATTTTCCAGCTAGACTGGCTGTTGTCAATGAAATCAGAATATTGAGAGAGAAGTCTTTTTCCCCACAGCTGGAAGTTGCCTTCCCGTCAAGTGAAATAGCCTTGCTAGAATCACTTTCAAGCTGAGAGACAGCAACTTCCAGCTGAAGTCCAATAACTTCTTAAGTCATGCAAATTTAATCACTAGCAATTTGTGTTATGCTAAACCAGGCAGAAAGTGAAATGATATCTGAAGTTTGCCTGGGGATAACCCCATTTTGGCTAGACCATAGACAAAATGGTGTAATCAAAGACTCAGTTAACATAACATTTTATGGGGCATTGTAAAGTAGTTTAGGCATAAAATACAACCAACCTGCAAACTACTATCCAGTGGAAAACTTATTCTAGGCACCAAGACTCTGAAGTTGGAGCAATCTGTAAAGACTAGGAGTGTAACTCCAAAATTCAAGACGTTTTTCTCAAAACCTAAGTGCCTTTGTAGATTTAACTCTATAATTCACCCTGGGCTAAGTCAGTAGCCAGCAGAGAGCCAGTCTGGGGCAAAGCGAGGAGACTTGGGTCTGAACTTCATCTTTGGCCTCACAGCTGGGCAAGGTCGTTATTATCAGAAAAAGAAGCCAGTATAGCAGAGCTCACGAAGAAGAGCCGGGACTTGGGCCTAGAATGTGGCAGAAGGTCTGTGCTGAAGTACTGTATGGATATCGAAATAGAGAAAAGGAAATGCCTCTTCCACTACGATGGCGTTTGATGGAGAACCACACACCGCTCTGTTTCAAGCTCCGTTTGCGACATGCCTTTACCATGCACTCCTACACTGGAAGGGCCTGAGCATCCAGGGATTTCGGTGAAATGGTAATTAAGTCCTCACTCGAGTCCCTCATTTTGGTGCATTATGAAATAATTGTTTTTGAATGAAGAACTCTCTGCCTCTGCACGCTTGAAAGCCTTGCCCTTGAGGAGTTACACTTCTGGAGAATAAAGATAGATGACTACCATTAAACAAACAGAGTAGATTCTACAGCTGCAAAAGAAATGACAGTCTCCATTCTTCGAGGGACTATTATAAATAGAGTTTTGGCTTAATTCATAAATGCTGGTAGGAAAACAAGAAAGTTATCTTCACTCTCACTGGGAAAATAAAAGGACTGGAGAAAACTGACACCAAAGTATGCAGAAAGTCAAAGTGATAAATCATGAAAGGTAGCTAAGGATGGAACAATAGCAGATACAGTCACAGAAAATCAAAATATTTTTTAAATCTTGCAGAAAAAAAATTTGCTGAAAAGACATCTCTTGAAATCTGACAGCTGTGAAACACTTTGAGGGAAACCGTGAATTAAAACAAACCAGGCTGTGTTAAAACCCACTGTTCATTCAGAAACGATTCAGTGTTAACACAGCTATTTTTACTTGTACCTGTCATCGGGCTCTTTATGTCACTGGATTCGTAAAAATGGGTAACAAAATCATTTGTAATCAGTACAAAGCAAGAAATGTTGTTTTTAGCAGCAGTTGGAAATGTGGAACAGGGCTAACAGTAAAGAGATGCTGGCACATCAGACTTGCCAAAAATTTAGGTCTTGGGGGTCCAGTTTAGTTTTAAAGGTAGGTCCACATGCTTTGCTTTAACGCTAGAAAGAGCTTATACAGTAAATATGGGGCGGGATGTGTGTGTGTGCGTGCGTGCGTGCATGTTTTCCAACATTTTTCTCTTTTAAACTGGATCAGCCTGCATGGGAGAGGGAAGAGGACGCGGCCGCTTTTCCCCTGTGCCACTGGCTGCAAAAGCTGTCACTTTGTCCCTCTTGCCCCGAAGCACATTTTTCACTCTCCCTGTCTCAAAACACGTGGGTTTAACACTGCCTTCCGCCGGCTGAAGGCTGAGGTGGTGCCACCTGTCCTCCAGCCACCCACTCCACCTCTGCTCTCTCTGCTGGTGAACTGCCATGAGCCATCATGGATGAGGGTCCCAACACTTGTTGTTGGGCTGATTTCCCTTCCAGCAGCCCCTGCCTTTGCTGATCCCAGCACAGGAGCGGTGATGCTGGCGGAGCAGAGGGGGAATGCATGAGAAATGGTCGAGAACACTAAAGAGAAAGGGAAGCGATGACCTGTTTGGGCAGCAGCTCCTCTACTGCATCCTGCAACTCAGTTCCCCCTCTCCTCCTGACCCTTCTTCCTGACAGTGAAGACTTCTACTCCCGGTGAGGCTACCCGGCACCTGGGGATTCTATCAGGGAGCATTAGCCATCCCTTCCTGTCTCCCCCCACAGTGGCACAGGTGATCTTCAGCACAGGAGTGGGTACAGAGCAGGTACCTCTTAATTTGCAAATTATCTTCCTTCCAGCCTGCAGGGAAAGAGAGAACTGCCTCCAGAAGACAGTTCCAGCTAGGTAAAGAAAGGGGAAACCAAGCTTCCAAAGCTCGGTGAAATGATCCCTGCCTGTAGGTCTGAGCAAAGCAGGTCCCAGGCTTGCGCACAGCCTGTTTCCAGTGACTGTGGAGCACGAGGCCTGTTTTCCAGTCTCCTGAAAGTAAGTTACACATTCCGCTGCCGTGCTTACAGCCACAGCACAGCCCCCTCGCACACTGTTGCAGGAGAAAGACAAGGAACGAAGTGAAATGGCTTAACCTGCTTCCATGAGGCACGCTGTGAGAAATGGGAAAGAGAGATGCTATCACAAAAAGAATTAAAAGGGCAGAGTAGTGACACTGTGAATCGCTTTCTCTGTGAAGAAACAATAGGACCATTTTGTTCTTTGGCTTGTGGTTTTTTTTTTAATTTGGCAGCACCCCTTTCCATCTCTCCTCCTGTTACTATTGTAGCAGTTCAGTGGATGCAATGAACCGATGGAGCCAAGATGCACCTTGTACCAAGCAAACTGCTTTGTTACCACATCCTACATCCAGTCATGCTCGACACTAGAGTACTAGAGACAAGAAATGATGGAAGGTCTGATCACACCTGGCAAAGGAGGGAAATACGACACTGAAGATTAACATGAATGAAAGAGGTTGCAGAGCACTACCCGTCACCAAGTGGGAAAGGAGAAAATGCCTACAGGGTACGCTGCTTTACTTCGGAATATGGTGCAGAGCCCGTGACTACTCAGTCCTCGAGGAATCAATATGGGCATATTTACACTCCCTCTGGATCTGGGGGAGGCCATGGCAGAGAAGAAAGCAGCTGTGACCTGACGCCGAAGATCGCCAAGGCCACTGGAGGGTCACAGCTCGAGCAAGGCAGCTTGCAGTTCAGTGCAGGGGACATGATGCTGTCTCAAGGGTGACGCATTCCTGAACATGTGCATTTCTACTCTACTTATCTCTGGTTTGTCTCTTAGAGGTCATCTCTGCATGCAGTCTGTCCCTCTCGGACACTTCGTAAGGACGTCAGAGCTCCACATCTTCTGCACACCCCACCCTCACTACACATGGGAGCTCTGGGAAGCCTGCTGCTGGCTGCCCCTGCGCCAGGGAGGTTTGGCACACTGCCTTCCCTCGCAACAGCTGGAGAACGACTGGTTTGAAAACGTCCTTTACTCTTTGAAGAGTGTATCACAGCTATATGCTGTGCTGCAGGAGCACCTCTCTGATAGCACCTGAACAAATGTTCAGCTGGGCAATGCTTGCACCGCGTAATGCCTTAGCCCCCCAGCAAACACTACAGCATGTGAAATTAGATTTATGCTTGGTGTAATTTCGCTTACAGCAAACAAAGGGACTAACACTAAGGGTGAGTTTTGTCTGCAGCAACTTTATAGTTAGGTTTCTAGGTACAAAGAGATGTCAGAGGGCAGGTAGGTCAGTATAGGTCTAAGGACCAGGTAGATAGATAAGGCTTGTTCTCCTACACTGTTAGTGCTGCACAATTGCTTAAACCAGATTGAAATGAAATAAAGCCTGCTTTTACTTTCCATCTCGGTGATTTGGCAGACACAGCAACGTAGCTTTGGTTCTATGCTACACTGCTCTTCTGGTTTTGACATCCTTTTACGTAGCAGATAATCATGCTTTACCTCTGCTGCTCTTCTGACATATTTTTGAATTCTGAGTTCATTCTCTTTTCCTTTACATACTGCCCTTTGATTACCTTTCACACCTCATCCTGAAACTTTATGTTACTAGTAATCAGCTTTTCTATTGTCTCTTAATGATGATGACTGCCTTGATGACAGAGGATGCAGTTCGAATGCCTCTGATATTACAGTACAGAAAAAAAGGTAGAGTGCTGACATCATATACATGAAAGATGAAAAACAATACTCGCAGCTGATGTTCTCAGTTATATGATGTGACTACATTTAAAGATAGGTAACTGCAGCTGTATGGTCATAAAATATAAGCATAACCACATGCACGTTTCTCTTCACTTCCTTCAGCATGCTTTACATTACCTAAAATAAAAATCAAGATCTTAAACAAGACAGTAGTCAGAATATTATTGGACATTTCTCTACAGCTTAATGAAGTTCCACGAAGAACTGCTGGCAGTATTGCCGCCACATTTGATGCTATTAAATCGTGGCCTATTGAATAAAGATAACAGATATAGCCACATTATTTGAACTTCTTTTCATTGCTTTCTGTGAAACACAGAGATTTCAGGAAGCTCATCTGCCATAACTATATGGCCTTATTCCAGATAATAGAAAGCATTCTGTGATGAAAATTAAGTCACAAAGTGAGTCATAATCAAGTCTTTTGGAATATGACTAGTCAGAGCTCTTCTCCTGTTATCACTTAAACCAAATAAAAACTCGGTACTTACTTGGGCTTCAAAATGTAATTTTCCCATTTTATGCTTGTTCTAGTACCCAGAAGTGCTTTGCATGTAACCCT
Source organism: Bucorvus abyssinicus (assembly GCA_009769605.1). Classification (NCBI taxonomy): domain Eukaryota; kingdom Metazoa; phylum Chordata; class Aves; order Bucerotiformes; family Bucorvidae; genus Bucorvus; species Bucorvus abyssinicus. The sequence continues at coordinate 20,027,813 of CM020026.1, forward strand.
TTCCTCCCCCCAGGTCATGCTCACAGAAGCAAAAGGGTATAGTCTAAACTTCTTAACCATTTGTAGTGTGCTTAGAAATATACATTCTGAATACCTGTAGTGGTGCATTCATAATCAAAACTTGTCACATCATTTAACTTCTTATCCTGATATTCTGCTGGACCAATACACAGGACATCAGAAACAGTGGAATTTGTCATCTTTAACCACAAAAACAACCACTTGGCTTTGCAGTCACACTCAAATTTATTTCCCCTTAAATCTCTAAAAAAACACACAGAAATAAACATATTTGAAAAGGTTGATAGCAATATGAATACTACAGAACTGTTATCACCTTGACATGCTGAATTTAAAAATATCTGAGTAGCCTTGAGTTGGTTTTGAACTGAGAACAGGGAAGTTTCTTAAGTTTTATTTAGACTCTTTTGCTACAGACTCTCCTTCACTGACTGTTGTCCTTGGGAAAACTCTTTCGATCTAGGAAATATGCTCACATATAATCACAGTAATAGAGCACTGTGATTCACGTGTGAAGTCAGTCATGTTTATAAATTTTCACAGTATTAGGACTGTAACGTAATAAATCCTGACAGTCTGGTTGTCTGCTGCAAGCTTCCTTCCCACCATCTACTGCTGACAGACATAAATCCCATTCCTTCACTAAACTACTCCAGTACAACGAGTACTGGAGTACAGTTGACCGAGTGACCTTGCTGGTACCACTTCTATGTTACATTAAAATACAGACGTAAGACTTTTTAGAGTGGCGGCTGCTGATGATGTGGAGTCAATTTAACATCCCCCTACTAATGTATGTGCAATTTCAACACTGTACCTGTTCTTCGATCCCTTGGCAATTTTTGTGGCTTACAGTTATACTTTGCTGTTTGGGAGTCCCAGGACAAAAACAGAGGAAGCTGACTAGCTGCTCAGTTATACAAAGAAAACACTGACAGTAGGTCAGCAGTGTGCTACAACTGTGTGAAACTAAGAAAATTGTTTGTTTGTTTGTTTGTTTTTAATTAATGCCTTTTAGTAAAATAATCTCAGGGAATACATGTAACAGTAACAGGAAAAAATGGTCATAGGAATTGTAATTTAAAATTCATTGTGTCCCTTTCCCTAGAAAACAATTTATATGAAACATCAGAAAGAAGTACAATAATGCAAGCTATGTACAGCATCATGAGAGGCAACAGTGATTTGAGAAACAGCAGTTATTTTAGAGGAGTCTACCAAGTAAACAATTTTAAAATGAGAAAAGCTAGAACAACAAAATGCACATTTCTTTTCTGTGCTGATATCAGACACGTACCACACAAGCCCAGAACATAAAAGTCAGACTAACAGAGTGACAGAGGCAGGTAGTCAATAGAGAGACTCTCATTACTTACAGTTCAATTAAAGAATCTAAATCACTGAAGACATCCCTTGGCAGAGCTTTGAGATGGTTATTGGCCAAAGAACTAGAAAAGAAAGTTAGAGCTTAGTGTTATTGCTCTCTCTTGTCTGGCTGACTCTTACTAAGTCTGCATTCACTCACAGGTTGTTAATTAGCTGGTACTGCCCAGCCACTGGCATTGTTAACAGTTACAAGGAACAGGCACATATTAATTATTCTCATTCAAGAATTGCTTGAAGCTCTTGTAAAGGTAAAATATATAAAGCTTTTCTATTGCCCAGGTGCAAATGTAACACACAGAGCAATCACTGACCATGCTGAAAACAAACAGGAATGTTAATCACAAGTACGTAGTGTAACAGTGGTACCGGTGCAGCATCCCTGAGTCACAGCTGCACCCCGGCACGAGCTGCGGGAGTGTGCAGGCAGCCGAACGTACTGCGGTGCTGCCTGAGCAGGAGTTTTTTAAAGGCCATTTTTTAATTTGTGGAAGGCACGTTACTGACAGCGGGAGGAAGCTGACGCAGGGAGGTTTCTGTGTAGCAGGAAATCCAGTGGTCCACCAGAAGAGTTTTGTTCAAGTACAAGTTACCAAGTGTTAAATGACTTACAGGTGAGTCAGGTCTCGAAGGCCACGAAATGCATTTCTTGAAATGGTTTCGATTTTGTTTCCTTCAATGAATCTAGGCAAATAAAAAAAAAAAACACACACAACAAAAACTTTAATTAGCAGTATTATTAGCATCACCAGCGCTTTAACCTATATTCTCCAAATTCAGCAGGTTCCTGGGTAGCCCCTTCAGACTTAAAGGCAGGGAAGTCTCAGAGGAGCTGCTCATGTTCCCTTTTCCTCTTTCCTCAGGTGGACCATAAGGAGTGAGGCAGGTACTGGGCAGCACAAGGGAGAGCATGTGACACAAATACCAGGCAGAAGAGGAACAAAACGAACAAAGCAAAAAACATTATTCCTCTGTTAGTAAATTGTCTTGGGGTGTGGTATATGAGGCAAGAGACTTGTGTGGGAGAGGCTTCCAAGATGGATTTTAGAAGGTAAAGTCCTACAGTCCTCTTACAAATCCCATGTGTTTTGGGCAGCACAGCAGCGCTGGGGCTGCCCAGGCTGCAGATGGACACTCTGACAGGGAGCTCCCGTGGCTGCAGGTGCAGTGGCACCTCCGCAGCCACAGAGCCGTGACATGAACTGCAGCTACACACTGGTAGATACCTGAAGTCTGCATAAATGGCCGCTGCCTTGTTTTCCTTCTTGCAGCCACCGTTCAGCTCTCTCCAGCTGGGATACCACCCCTGCAGGGTGCCCAGCTGCACATAGGTCATGGCCCCGTGAGCTGGGGAAATAATGACAGGCACGTATCGATTCCAGAAGCATGCTGCTCCTCCTGACTGCGCATCAGCATTTAAAGAGCAAGCTGATATTTGAGAAACTTGACCCTTGAGCTCTTGAGGACGCATCCTTAAATACACCATCAGCCCTGCAAAGTGACTGCAGCCAGGTGGCCATCAAGATATTGCATGGTACAGCAGTACCTGGATAAAGACAACTGCATGCTGACTTTAGAAAAGGTTTTATGAGATAAAAGTATCTCTCTTCCTCCTACACATCCTTGTTTGCCTTCCAGGGAAATAGAGGAAAAATGCTATGAGCCAAGGTCTTTTCTTGAGAGAGTCAAGATGGGGATGCAGATGACAAGTACCCTTGGTTCTGCAGGTTAGGCATAGCCAAAATCCTTCATGAAGTGCCCATGACCCTGACTGCAGGCAAAGGGTATGGATGAGAAACTGTTGTGCCTGCGAAAAGGATGTCAGAAGAGGGTCAGCCATACTCTGTTACAAGGCTGCCTGGTGACACAAATTCAGTCTGCAAAGCAGAGAGCCAATCTGCCTCCTGACACCCTCACTGACACCTGGCATCGCCACACAGCGCCAGCTCACCAGTCCATGCAAATAAAACACAGCTTCACTGAACACACTGCAGCAAGGTGATGGACTTCTGGGCTGGGACTCAGTCATTTCCCAGTCTCCTGAGTCACCAAACCCGGCCTTGAAGGGATGCTGCCCTGGAAATGCCACTCTGATCACCAGCAAAGCTCCTGCCTGTATCAGACCTGTGTTACCCAGACTCTGTATGTGGAGCCAGTTAGTTTAAGGTGCACTGAAAGCCACTATCAGTCCTGCAAGTGCAGCAGGACACAGTTGGAGATATATACATATATATATATAGGTTATCTGCTGTGGGTCCTCCTTAGCTGCTCTTCATCTAAAGACTCTCCTTTGTACACAAAATAAACTTGCCATTCTTGTTTGTCAGCAGGGTTTCTAATTCTCCGTAAGGTATGATCACTGATAACTGATACCTATGTTACTGAGCCAGTGTTACTGGCTGCACAGCCAAAACCAGCTCCAGAAAAACGGCACGTGCACCCAGTTCCCAAACGATGGAGGTGTGATTTGCTGGGAAGAGGAAGAGCTCTGTGGGCTTGGCTGGGAGGGTGACCACAACCATTAACTGAGACGACCTGTTCAGCTGCTAAGGGAAACTGAAACTGTAAAGCTTTACCAGTCTTCACCCTACTCTGCAGTTTGCAGCTGACAACCAGGGACAGGGATTTTTCCTCTGACCAGCTGAGGAAGGGCAGGATTTTTCCTTTCAGACAGGGGGTCTGGATGAAATTACCAATGCAACCGCTATGACTGCATGTGCTGCTGGGACAAGCTCCATGTTAAGACTCATCAGCGCTTGAAAACAAGTCATTTATGAAACAACATATAAATGTTTTTCTTCCTTTTCGCAAACATTCTGCAAATTACTTTTATTCCTGTAGATACATACAAAAGAGAACGATTAGATAAGTGAAAAAACCAGATGTAGCTGAATCGTGGATTTCAGCATATACCTTTACCCTCTATTTCTTGGTCTGTAAATGCCATTGTCGGCTGCTCCGCACGCAGCAGACTAGTAGTTCTGAGTACACCCCACTTTAATATCTACTTGCCTGCAAGACTTTAGCAAGAATCAGTTTTGTGAGCATTGGACAGAAGTGTTTTCCACAGCTACCTTTCAGCACAGGAAGCTGAGTGGAAAGATGAATTTTTTTCAGATCATATTCAGAGTTTCAAACATACCAGCTCATGTCCGGTAACACAGAGAAATGGCAGTCCTTTGGAGTATGGAGTGAGGACAACCTGGTACCAAGGCTAATACTTTTTAAAAAAGAAAAAAAGGTGACCTAAAAAAAAAAAAAAGATCGGGAAATGAAGGTAATGTAAAAAAATCAACAAAGAAGTGAACTAAGAAAGAAAAGGAAAGTTAAATAAATTTAAATAATAATAATATAGGTAATTACAATAATTTATATTATATGAAATATACTTATATTTGTAATTATTTATAATATAAAGAAAAGTGCCACAGGCATTAAGTGGGATATCAGAACAAAGATGAAGTTGGAGGGGAAAGTTAGGAGAAGAGAAGCAGCCTGGTAATCAGAAAGCCTTCCCCACTCCTTTCCTGAGGTTCAAAACCCTTTGACAGTGAGGGCACTGTTCTGGAAAGCCAGGACAAGCTCTTGCTCAGCAATGCTTTTTTGGTGTCCTGTAATTGCACACAGCCACCTTGCATTCACGGCATATTTTAAAAATCCACTGCAACCTCTGAAAAATGGTAAGCCATCATAAAGGACATTTGCACAGGACGGGAACATAAATCCTTCATCTCCCCTGCTCCTGGGATCATAGTAAGGATTAAGACTCCACGGCAGGAGTCTTGGCAACTGATCAAAACATCTTGATTTATAAAGGACAGGAAAAGACATAAAATACCAAACTTACAGGTATTCTAGATGGAAGAGACCAGCAAAGGCATCATCTCGTATAACAGTGAAGGAGTTGGAGTTCAGCAAGCTGAAAATGGAGAAGAGGCATTAGGAAAGCATATTAAAACTTGACACACTGGATTATGCCCATTGTGTTTATTGCCCATGACCAAACTGATCTTACTGACTCGAGCCCGCACTGCCAATGCAGCATACATAAAATACTATGGAATGGCCTATAAAGAAAAAAAAAAAGGAAAAAGAATCAAAGGCATAATGTGATGCTAGTTAACATCCACTATTCCCCAGGAAAAATGTTCGCTGTGCCATTCACCTCGGTTAAATGCAACCTGGCCCTTGATTCTCCAGTACCTTGAGCAGGACAAGCCATCCTTAGGGGGCAGGTCTGCTGAGTGTGGACCCCAGTTGCCTACCACCCCTCCAGCCACACCAACAATTTTCAAGAGACCATCTCAGCACCACTCCTGACCTCTCAGAAAGGGGGGAGCCCATCAGCTCTCATTTGTGCAGTCTCAGTGGATCAGCGCTCACTTGTTCTGCACTCCCAGGGGGATGCTCCGAGCCTGACCTGAGGAGGGGCTATAGCCCGTGGTGTGGGAGAAGAGCACACGGTTCACACAGCCAGTCCATCAGCTGGAAATGCATATGTGCCCAAACCACCAGAGACAGAGTCCCGCTATCCTTGCAAAGCAAAACCCTGTGTTCAGGAGCAGCGAGGAAGAGCAGCAACGGTGTCTGCTTCAGGCAGTGCCTTGCCCTCTCACATGAACTTCAGGGTCAAAACATGTTAGAGCTGTGCCAGAGGAGCTGTCACCTGAGCCAGGACAAGGCAGTCAGGAAGAAGGATGCTACAGAAAGGCTTTGCCAGCAAAATTCCTTCTTTTCTGTATCAAACCATTAACGATCTCCATTGTTGTTCAAAGCCACAGAGTGTGATGTCCTTGTAAGAAAATTAAGTTCAAAAATCGAACGCTACTCAGAAGAAATAATTTTGGGAAAGTCTCAGAATTTTCTGGTATGGGTGAATATATCTGAACTAATCACTTTATTACAGTAACTTATTAATTCTTTTTGTATGGTTTTAGGCACTTTACTAAAATTAATTTAGAAGACTAATGAACATGAAATGCAAACTTTCCCTGTGATCCTTGGTTATATGCTAATACCAGACAAATGCTCCTTAAATTATCCCAAGGAAATCTGACAGAGATGCATACCACCATCAAAAATAAATCCTTGCGTTACTGCTTTACCACAGCCTACTGCCATGGAAGACATAGTCCTGAGGTACCCAAGTGCTCAATTCTGCATGTATCTCCTTTCTCATTTAATCTCTTTTTTTTTTCTCATGTTTGAAGGGCAAACTCACAAATTACACTAACCAACACGATCTGTCAGGGCCCAATGTGGTGGTAATGCTGACAAACCCCTCTTGCTCCCACCTCTTATCTACTGCACGAAGTGAGATGGGCAACTTCCGACTTTCTCAACAACTGACCTCTGTCCCACAACCCCACACACTCCCAACATCTCCTCCTGGAAATCTGCTAGAGTTAATGAAAAGGGATAACCTTCATCTGCTCTTCGTCCCTCTTCCCAGTACCAATATCCAAAACAAAACAGACTCCCCTCGCTTCCAGTTTTCCCCCCAGTTTCTCTCAACCCATTCTTGGATTCATCCCTTTCTTTCTCAGCTGGCATGAGTCTGCTGTTTGCTCTGTTCATAGGTGGACAAAGTCCCCCTGTCTTCTGCTCAGGGCTCTGTGCTGGCCCCCAAGTCCCACAAAAACTTGGTTTTGGGACTGGTGCCATGCTAAAGAAAGTGAAAGCCTCCATCCCTTGCTTTGCCTACTTCTCCCCAGCATTTTCCACGAGGTGCTGCCATCCCCCAAATAGTGCGACAGGCCTTTGAGAATGAGGAGAGGAGGCTGGCCATCACGCTATGAGTTGCCTTTAGGGACTGCTTCTTGTTAAGACCAATTTAAATGTCTAGCTCTGTGGCAAGTGCTCAGCCTGGGTTTCTGATGTGCCTCACATCTTTTTGCTGAATTTTTCTTTGCAACGTGTCTTTGCTTTGGGGGCAACCTGGTCCTTAGAGGGGGAGACACGGAGGGTCTGCTTGGTACCGAGCATTACAGTCAGGCTGCACTGGGTTAGGCAGGGCACAGGCACAGGCAGCTCCTCTGCAGCTACCGGAGAAACAAGCACCCAGGCTCCCCAGTTGAGATGTACGGCTCCCTGTATCTCTGTGCCTTCCCTGTTACTGTCTCCTAGGACAGGTAAATTAAAGCAAGTTTGGGTAAGCTACCAGAGCTGCAGCCACACACCTGACTGCAACATGGGCAAGATCAATCAACTTGCCTGAGGTCAGGAAGGAGGGAGGGCTGCAGAGTGCCAGGAGCGGGACCACTGTCCCTTGGGACAGAGGACCATCCCGCCTGTAGGTCCATCAGGACAGAGAGCATCCAAGGGGTCACCCTCCAAGTCAGATGCTGAAGGACAGAGTCATGCTGCAGACACCACCAGCACTTCACGCACAGAAGCTCTCCTCTAAGGTGTGTCCCAGCAGCCAATGTCCCAAAGCCAACATGAGACACGAAGTGAGCATGACTGAGAGCCACCACATGACTCTGGGGGGAAAAACTTGGCCCTAAATGTATTAAAGCTGAAATTAAAGGAACTTAGGACATCAGAAAACATTTTGTTCTCCTTCAGTAACCAAATACACGTTTTATGAAGTGGTTTATGAGTGAAAAATGCATCCCTCCACTATGAAGGGGCAGCTACATCGGGGGGCTGCAGAGGCTGGGACTGACCCGTTACCTCCCTTTCCGCATGGGCACCCGTAACCCTGTTTAGGAGGAACGGGCAAAGCGCTAACTGGACGTTGTCCTTTTCAGTGCCATACTTACAGCAGCTGCAGGGAGGGCAGGTGGGAAAACATCCTGTCCTTGACTTCGGAGAAGGTCCCGTTTACCAGGCTCCTGCAAAAAGAGAAGCCACCCGTGAAGCCGGACCACCCGGCATCCCCCAGCCCGCCCCGGCAGCGCGTACCCCCGCACTCACAAGGAGCCCAGGCCGGCGGGCAGGCTGCGCGGGGCCCCCGCCGCCCCCACGCA